>JACSVZ010000002.1:23483032-24083032 GCA_014706295.1 Lycocorax pyrrhopterus obiensis | reverse complement strand
TACTATAATAAATAATGAAGTCATTCTAGAAGAATTGATTTTTTGCTAGAGAACCACATAAATAAACTCTATGCTTAAATGTCTGCAAATGGCATCTGAAGGAACCAAATTTGTGGGAAAAGGATGTTGCTAATGGCCAAATAAGCAAAACATACCATACCGAAACAGCAGACCTGGTTGACTGATTAATGGAAATAGCTAACACATACACAGAAACAGATGAAAAAACTGCAGATATTCATGTGTAGCGACAATGATCTGGTTAATATCAGGATGTATTGTCTGCACAACCTCCCAGCCAGCCACCTCAAATATGGGGTAGGCAGCCTGGAACACTGGGCAAGCCTCCCTAACTGGCAGCAGAGCTGTCACCCTATGAACTGGGATGAAGATGGGGAAACTCAACAGCGCCTCTGGGAAAACAGCTCTGTTTGGGCATCACTTGGATTCCTATAGATGAGAAGTAGCCAGCTGCCCCAGCAAGCACACTCAACTACAGAAAGAAAACTTGAATGATCTCCAGGGATGCAGGCTGTGCCTCTGTAAACAAAGGCCCCTGCCAGAGAAAGCAGTCTCTCTCCCCCAAGCAAAAAGGGTGTAGCAGTGTTCATGTACAAAGTGTTCAGGGTCAGCAGCATCTAAAACAGATGCTGCACTTCATGGTTCTTGGGGTTCTCTGAGTCCCACATGCTAAGTCAATGACAGTATCATTACTTCTTATAATTTTTCATAGCAGAATGATTAGAATAATGACAGAGCTGTATCGTATCCTGGGACGGTGCATATTTGTTACATCATATCAAGCATTGTTTATCTCCTTTGGCCTTGACATGAGAATATACAGGATTGTTCAGTGTACAGCCTTACCATTCAATCTATTGAGGATGCATTCCAGACAAGTGCAGCAATTAGAGATTCAAGGTGTGAGAATTTTCCTAATAAGAATCTGTGCAATAGCAGATGGGTGCATGCCAGAACTTCAGAAATACACATAGCTAAAGTACACAGGAAAGCATATAAGGATAGAAAGCAATAGTAGTACAAACAGCATCAACAACTGAACGAGATGCTGGCTTTTCCACAGCTGGCTTTGTGGGGGCTGGAGATGCTCTTTGCTGTCTAAAATGTGCAGTGTTCTGGTGACCTCACCCAGTTTTTCTCAGAGCAGGTATCATTCTGTTGACCTTGGCTGGCTGCCAGATATGCATGTGGCCACCCTCTCATTCTGCATTCTCAGCAGAACAGGGGAGAAAATAAGATGCTAAATCTCTGGGTCAAAAAAAAAGACAGGGAGATGCCTTACCAGTTACCATTATGGACAAAATGGACCTGACTTGGGAAAAATTAATTTAATTCATTGTCAAATAAAATAGAGTTGAATGGTGAAAAACAAGGTGAAAAACATCTTCCTCCATCCTACTCCATTTTCCCAGGCTCAACTTCACTTCTTTCCCAACTCTCCTACCTCCTTCATCTGCCACCCCAAGCAGCACAGTGGCATGGGGAATGGGAGACCGTGGTAAGTTCATAACAGCTTGGTCAGTGCGTAGCTGTTTCTATCTGCATTTTATTAGCCAAGTATTTCTCAGATGGTGTTTCCCAATTTCTCAAGTTTCTGGATAGCAGCTCAAGACAGTGCTGTGTAAGTGTTTTAGAAAAGACATACCAGAACAGGATTCTTACCTTAATTTCCTAAGAGAACAATGATTTCCGAAACAGGAAGTTAAGACGAGGCAGACCAGAAGCGACTTTGTTTGGTGAAAGAGAAAGTGATAGGACCAGAAGGACCTCCCATACGCCCTGCACCTATATCCTCCCATTTCTCTGCAACACCCAGTTTGACTTCCCCAGCTGACAGCATTTATACGCAGTGTTGGAAGGGTAAAGGTCCATTTTGCCAAGGAAAAGGTAAGGAATAATAAATATTCTCTATCAGGCACTGTTCTTTGTCTCCTCTAGAAATGAATGTTTGCTACGGGGAAAAACTGATCATACATCTATTGAAACTCTTTTCCTTCCTTCTCTTTCTGACTCTAGGCTTATGTTAGAAGTTTATGAGGTGATTTTAAAGGATTTTCTCTCCCATACTCTAGAAGAGCAGTTTAGCTGAATTTTAGCTGTTGAGTTTCCTGTTTGAAGAAAATATGTGTGTTGAACAACTGTAGGAAAAAACCTGCAGAACAGAACAGTTACGGTAAGTACATGCATATTTACTTCTAGGATTAAATGTTTTATGAAGATCTGATGGCTTATTTTGATAGCATGTGTTTTGGTTGGGGTTTGCCGTTTGGGTTCTTGAGTTTCTTGAGACATAAATTTTATTTATAAAATTACCCATAACTTACTAAGATAAAGTCTTCCAAATCTGTTTAATGTCTGCACATGAAAAGTTTTTGTTATGAGATTACAGTGAAATAAGCCTAAGGAATATGACCTCAAATAAACTATTCTGCAGAAATTATGCGATACAGTTGTTCCATGTTGGAAAAGGTCATCTTTCAACTATTTCATTTGGCCAGAATCATTAACTAGCAAGTAACATGAAAGATACAAACACTCTATTATGTCCGTGGAATGAAAGTATCCTGTTCTCTCCAGCACAGGAGCGATCCCATCACGGGGATTCCAAACACTAAAACATGGAAAAACTGTTATAAGGACAAACAATGTTTGCTTTTATGTTAGGATTAAGTTGTACCTCTATTAGAAGGTATGGATCGGGTGAGAATTCAAATCACTCTTTTATGTTGCTGAGTTAAAGACACTCTCCAAGAAGTGCTTTAGTTTCAGTTTCTTTTCTCAGCTTTCAAATACTGTGGGTGGAGTTACCAGTGAATAGCAACAGTTACTTCAGCCACGGAATAAAAATGTGGAGCTTCTTTCCCCCTGCACCCTCAATTTTTGACAATATGTGCTTACCATAGTAGAATTTTAAGGAACTAGAAACTAGTTTTCCTGGGAGCAAAAGGGAGACCTCATAAAGGAAAAAGCAACTGCAGTCTACCATAGCTCACAGCCCCACTCTTTTTTCTCTGCTCTCATCATTTGTTAAATCAGGAGGCAGCTTGGCCAAAAGTAGGACAGCTGTTTTCCCCTACCAGTTGTAAGAAATCTTTATTATTGCTTCTCAATAAAGTTTACAGTATAGGAAATCAAATAGTAATTTAAGGACAGCATGTCACTAGTGTGGCCTAGATAACCAGGTGTACTGTCAGGAAACAAAGTTTCACTGAAAAAATCTGAGAAGCCGTTTGGTTTCAGGAACACTGAGCTATGAACAAGAAAAGGTGCCTGACACTTGGGGGCTATTACTACTAATGCCACAACTATAGGTGGGTGCAACTTCATAAGCTTAAAATTTCAGAAGAATGAATATAAGTCTCCCAGAGGAAGTGAAAGGATAAAGTAGATACTATTAAGGGGAATTATTATTTTTTTCTTTCTTTAAAGTTTCTGCAAAAAATCCACATTCACTAAGACCAGATAGAATGTAAGATCCTGTCCTTCCCGTCACATCCTAAAATGAAGAAATTAATGGTCAATAACAGCAAGGAAATATATGTTATTCAGCTAATAGGCAACTGTTTCACTCGCTTGTTTAGTAATTTTGTGATATTTTTTCCCTTAAAGAATGGAAAAGGCAACCACTAAAAAAAAAGAGAAATCATATTCATATCAGCATATTGAACAGTGGACAAAAGAGCAAGTCAAACAATGGGCAACTGAAGTAGCTAAGATTGACCAGGAACATGCAGAAATCCTGTTTCACCAAGCTGTGACTGGCTTTGCTTTGAAGAGGATGACTAAAGCAGATCTTGTGGAAATGGGCATACCTCATGGGCCTGCTTTTCAAATCACGTTCTTCCTGAAAGAGCTTGACATTCTAGGTAAGGGTTCAAACCAGGCTGTGGAACAAGAAGGTACTGAACAGAGTTTTGATGGAGGAGGAAAACATGGAGAAATGGCAAAGAAAGAGTGCAAGAAGAACTGTGAATCACTTAATTCCAGTATACTGAAGGATTCTAAGATGGAGCCCATGGAGGAGGACACAAAAGCAATTAAATCAGCTGGCAAAAAGAATGAAACAGATGAGCTACTGTCAAGCAGCCAGCAGCCAGCTGAAAAGATGTGTATGCCATATCCTTTTGATAATTTCAGTGATGGTACTCGATACACACAGTATAATACTCTTAATGTCCCTGAAACAGGGGCATCCAATCTCATGGATCCAGCACACGAATTCAAATTACTTACCAACACTGAGAATGCACTGGAAGAAGAAATCATGATGAAATTTAGCAATGAAGTATTTCGATTTGCCGCAGCCTGCATGAACTCCCGCACGAATGGCACTATTCATTTTGGAGTACGTGACAATCCACATGGGAAAATAGAAGGAATAAAAGTTACCAACAAAGAAGCATACATTGAGCATTTTAATATATACATCAAAAAGTACTTTAATGAGCCCTACACCAGCATTGCAAAAAGTTGCATTAGACCACCTAGATTTGTGGAAGTTTTATTACAAAATGGAACTCCATCACATCTCTTTGTCATTGAAATAGACGTGGTTCCCCAACACTGCCTCTGTGGTACAAAATATTTCTGCACCAACACATATGAATATAAGACTAAGAGATGGGAAAAAGCTGTCTTCATCCGGGATGGAGCTAGTTCCAAAAATCTTTACAATACAAAAGAATGCAAAAAATTTAAAGATTCCTTGACAACTTTAGCAGATCGTCGTAAAAGAGCAGAAGAAGAACATAACTTTAAACCAAAGAAGTCACCGAATGAAGGACTAAAGCTAGTTAGTCTGCTCACGGGTAACAGGGACTCACTAGATAACTCTTATTATAACTACTACATTTTGGTAACAAACAAGTGCCACCCAAATCAAACTTCAGACTTAGACTTTTTACATGAAATAAAATGGTTTGCTGTGCTTGACTTTGATTCTGAATCAGAAATTAGTGGTGTGTTTAAGACTTACCAAAAACATCGAAATGCCAGACTTCACTTCCCAGATTATTATGAACACTTGGGGGGTTCAGTTTCTGAACAAGCTAAAAGGCTAAAACTATATCAGGAGACCAACTGGATTTTCTGCAATGGTGGATCAGACTTCAAAGGCAATAATGAGCTACCATTGGATTCCGCTTCATGGCAACGAGACAGAGCTGCTGGTGTCAGAAAAATGATTTCCTTTCTTTCACACAAAGATGTAAAGCAGAATGAAAAGTTTTTAATAGTGTTTCTTTTGCTTTCCATAGTAGAGGATTCAGCAGATCCCCTTACTGAAACTTTTATGACATTTTACCAAGAATTAAAGGGACTACAAGACATGGTCTGCATTTGCACAGGTGCAAGCACATACCAGCGATGGAAAGATCTTCTTCATGCTAGAGGCATCCATGAGGAAGCACTCTCAAAGAAATGTGTTTCTACTCTAACACTGGAAATGGTAAATGGTACCATCATAAAACTAGCATCAGACATGCAATCTTCTGAAAGACTTCTGCCCTCTGTTGATCATTCTACTGTTCGTCTTCTAAAGAACAAAGAAGATTCCATGGCAGCATTAGAAATACTTTGTGAAAATGAATGCAAAGACACAGAAATAGAAAAGGATACAGATAGATTTCAAAATTTCCTGAAAGAGCGGGAAGAAGAATTTTATCGAGGCGGTAAAGTATCGTGGTGGAATTTCTACTTTTCAGAAGAAAACTATACTTCAGATTTTATCAGAAGGGACAGTTATGAAAAGCTTGAAGGCCTAATAGTGTCTTCATCTGACAGTGCTAATGACTCACCTGTAAAAATTATCAACCTTTACCACCACCCAGGCTGTGGTGGGACAACATTATCTATGCATATCCTTTGGAATTTCCGGAAGCAATTCAGATGCGCTGTTCTGAAAAATAAACCACATGATATTGGAACACAGGTGACAACTTTACTCACTTGTGGAGCAAATGACAACACAGGTTATTTACCAGTGTTACTTCTTGTGGATGATTTTGAAGAGCAAGAAAATGTCAATGTTCTGCAGAAAGAAATTCAGACAGCTATAACAGAAAAAGGCATTCGGTATGTAAAACCTGTAGTGGTAATTCTAAACTGTATGAGATCTCAAAATCCTGATGAAAGTTCGACCATCAATTTCTTGAACAGTGTTTCTTTAAAACAAATGCTTTCTGAAAAAGAGCAAAGGGCCTTTGACCAGAAACTAGAATATATTGAAAAGGTGCATTCAAATTCTGCCAATTTCTATTCATTTATGATTATGAAGAAAAACTTTGATCCACAGTATATAGAAAAAGTGGTAAAAAATACCTTACATGACTTAGATACTGCCTCTAAACCAGCACGACTTGTTTGCTATCTAATTCTGTTAAACTCGTATTTAAAAACATCTATGCTTTCAATATCACTATGTGAAGAATACTTAGGAATTAATTCTCGAGACACAGGCTGCAATAAAGATAAACTAATAGAAAACATGGGAATTTGTTCCAATATCCTAATATCTGATCGGGTACATAAACCCATGAGATACAAAGGTCTTCGTATCATTCATCCGTTGATAGCATCTCACTGCCTAACAGAATTGAAACTAACCTATGGCTTGTCTAAAAGTGAAATTACATCAAAGCTATTGAAAGAAGATTTATTGTTAAAGGAAAACAAACTTGTTCGTGATATACAAACCCTGCTGATTACTAGGCAGCGCAAGGAGCATGGTGATGAGTCTGACACATCATTTTCCCCCTTAATTGAAGCCATTCATAAGGAGGAAAAGCGTGGTGATGTGGAACGTGTGTTAGAACAAGCATCTGCTAGATTTGAGCAAAATGCTTACATTTGCCAAGCCCTAGCAAGGTTCTACATTAAAGAAAGGAAATTTGACTTTGCATTACACTGGGCCAAAATAGCCAAAGGAAGAGCACAACACAATTCATACATATCAGACACACTAGGTCAAGTCTTTAAAAGTAAGCTAAGAGACTGGGTAGAGTGCAAAGAAAAGAGGGCAGCCCTGACAGCTGGGAAACTGGAATACTTGCTAGAGGTTGCTGAGAATGCTTCACAGGCTTTCCAAGAATCTCAGAGGCAAGCTGAAAATGAAGTCAATGAACAATATTTGCAGCATCAGAAACTTAAAAGAAAGTTTCAAGTGTACAATACTGCTGGCTATCAGGGAGAAATAGAAACTGGTCTTTATGTTATTGATGTCCTTTGGCATGTTCCTTTTTTCAGCAAAAAAGACTTCCACTGTAGAAAAAATATGACAAAGTATCTGTCAGGAAATAGTGTTTTGAATGTAGAAAATTCCAATGAAGACAGTGAAATGTTCAAGGTTCTTAGACACTATTCCAGCTTTTTATGTAATTTGCGATCAAGGTTGAAAAGGGCATTTGACTTTTTTGAAGACTACTTTGTGTTTTTCAAAACACAGACCAGAGAAAAAGAAATGGTAGAAGCAAAGTTGTATGGAAAGGTTCAAGAATGTTTTACCAAATACACAGAAATATTTTGTGATTTCAGTTTCGAACAACTGAAAAATAAACAGGACTTGGAGTGGTCCATTTCTCAGTATATAGAAGCTTACAGGGATGCTGTGGAAGCTTCCAAAGCACACTCATTTTCTGGCATTTTGAAATACCTTCACAGAAATCACAGAAATGCTGACAGAGAACTAGAAGACATAGTAGGAGCATATGCAATTTTGTGTGAGAAGGATGAACAAGCAACTCGGAAAGACAAACAGAATTTGATTTTGGCAAATGTTGTTCTTAACTGCATTAAACCTAAATCTGCCGGGTTACATGGTCCTAAGGAGTTGAAGAGTCTGCTTCTAAGCATTCTGCAGGAAGTGGAACAAATGTCATGGTGTGTAGAGCCTTTCTTCCTAGCCTCCTTGTTGTTCTGGCCCCAAAATATAGAACAACTAAATAAAGATTCCAGGAAAATGAAAACTTTTGTTAAACGATTGAGTGAGTCTTTCGAAGAGCTCTATGGAACTATGCATCATTCAAGGCAGCCTCTGGCTCTTTTCTATTTGGCAAAAGGCAGAGGTTTGAACAGATTTGTTCACAAAGGAAAAATAGATCAGCTTTTTAGTTCACTTCCAGAACAGGAACTGAATTCTCTTTGGCAGAGTGGAAATATCTGGAAGGATCAGGCTGTTCAAGATCTTTTGCTTCTTTTGATTGGAAAAGTTGAGGGTAACCTTATCTACATAGACTGTGGCAGAAATGAAAACTTCAGGATACCAGTGCAGCCTGTTCCCTCATGCCTAGTGACAAATGACCCAAACATAGAAAGAGTGTCTTTTTACCTTGGGTTTTCCATTGCTGGTCTCCTGGCATTCAACACACAAAGCCTGCCATTAAAACAATAAGTATTTCAGTTTCTTAGTCACAAGACTGTTTCAGTAAAAATTATCCTTTAACTAGTGTTTGGATTGGGGGTTTTTTTGCTTTTTTTTTTTTCTTGGTCAGTAATCACAAATCACAACCTCAGGCTCTCCATTGTATTTCCTTCCTCACTATGTTAGTCTTCCAATCCCATGCAGAATTATCTCGACTGCCATAACTGCTGTTTGGACAGTCAATCAAATGGAAGTGTTGGTGCAGTTAGTTCTGCAGACTCGTCACTATTGCTCAAAGTTCTTCAGTTGATAACAACATGAGAAATCATAAGGAAAAAAAAAAGGGGAATTCTGAAAAAAATAATATTCTGGAAATGTTATTTTTAAATGCCATTACTTTTGAGAACTCCACTACTTTGCTAACTATTTTGCCATTGCTTGCAGATGTCTCACCACAATTTTCATACTCTTGTATAAGTAATATAAGAGCAAGGCATGTATGTTAGGAACCACATATCATGGAACATTTCCTGATGTTCCATTTTATCTGTTGTTATCTTGGCACAAGGGTAATGTGAAAGGCCATTCAATTGCAAAGCAGTGGGGTTTTTTTTCTGTTGTTAATGTACATGCTTGAATGTAATGCTTTTGTATATGAGACTGTATGAATAGCCAAAATGTACATCTTGTGGGAGGACAGAAGCATTAGTCTCCTACTTTCCCAGAGCATTTCTAAATATGTGATTATTAAAGATACCGCTACTTTCTGCTGCATTATAAAAGCACCTACCATTTGGAATTTGATGTCCATATTAAATAGATTTTATTCTGTTACAGTGTGTCTGTTTCTGGTCTATATAAAATTGATCCATTTTGGTCATTCCTTTACTTACAAGTTTCGTTAGTTTCTTCAGGTGATAGATTTCACATCAACTTTGATCCTTGCAAAAACCAGGCAATTTAGATGCTTAAATTGGCCATTGATTGCATTGCCTTCCTCCTATGTATAAAACTGCCTGCTATGTTTAGACACAATTAACTTTCAAAAAAAAAAAAAAGGGAAATATATTGGTGTGAAGCACCAGAACCAAGAAGTTACTACTGCTACTTCTACTGTCTATGTGCATATGATTCACGAAAATCAGTGGAGTCCAATGCAATTAACTGCCTGGAAGAGGTCTGCGGGACAACTCTTTCTTCACCCCACAAGTCTTCTTTGCTCTTTGGGAGCCAGACAAAAACAAGTGACATCTCGATAGACTCGTAAAAACAATTTGACAAATAGAATAAAGTAGCAGACTGCTCTGCACTATTGCAATTGGCAATAAACTAAGTCAAACTCCCCAAGTCAAGACTGTTCTGCCTGCAAGACTTGTACATTTACTAATAACTCTTGGGATCTAGTACAGTGTATTACATGCTAAACACTGCACTCTATACCTATCTTAGTTTACAGAAATAGAGATTTTATTATTTGTATACAGTAGTCTGCTTGTTATAAAATTGTGTTTTTAGCAGTCGTCCAATAAAAAATGCAGATGTTTGATAACAATTGCCCAGTGTGGAACTGTATTTGATTATGTATCACAGAAAAAGACTGGCAGAATTGCTTTTCACAAGAATTTCCTATTTTGCACTACTTTGTAAGACTTTTTTTACATGGCTTGTGAATTTATTGATCTTTGTATTTTGAAAACTAGGCTCTCTCACACAAAATATCTACCTCAGATGTGTTTTGTGTTAGTTAAGGCCAAAAGGCTCAGTAGCCTTCAAATGTGAGGTCAAGGAAAAAATTATATTGTATTGCCTATGTTAAACAACTCTTCAGCTTTTCCCAGCATGCTCAGGAATTTTTTGGAGTGTGTTCAAATAAGGCTTTACTCTGCCAGAAGAAAAAAGGTATATGGGAGGGGAAATTTGTCTGCTCAGACCTAAGTTTGTCAAGTTGCGAGGCCTGAAAAGACTGCCAATCATATGTGGGCTAGGTGAGCGTATGCAAACTTGGGATTTAACA
Organism: Lycocorax pyrrhopterus obiensis; assembly: GCA_014706295.1. NCBI lineage: Eukaryota > Metazoa > Chordata > Aves > Passeriformes > Paradisaeidae > Lycocorax > Lycocorax pyrrhopterus. The sequence goes on along the minus strand of JACSVZ010000002.1, from coordinate 24,072,641 downwards.
GCAGAGTCTATACACAGGTGGCAATCCCAGAAGTTGCAGATCTGAGCTGTGATGGGCCGGGTGAGTGTGAAGAGCTCAGCCCTGCACTGTCAGTCCTGAGGCTAGAAACCTGGAGGAGACAACCTGATACAGCCTGGTTGTACAGGAGCCAAAGGCAGGTCTGCAGGAAGGAGGAGAGATGGGGAGGCCCAAGGAGCTGTGTGGCTTTCACAAACCAGTGATGCTCTCTCAGCAGCTCCCTCCACTGTGCTGGTGGAGCAGTCAGGGTCCCCATCGTGCCCAAGTAGCATTTGTGGACTGTGAACTCCTGCATAGGAACAGGGGCTGAGGAATCCTCTCTTGGAAGAGTGTATTTAGGGGATGGAAGTTAAGAATACTGAGGAACCTTCCCTGTCTAAAAAGAGCTAGAAGTGCAGAACATGGAGTGGGCTTCACAACCAGTAACAGAAAGGGAAATTTTCACTTAGGAGAACTTAGGGAAACAGACTGGAGCACGGCTAGTAAGATTTAGGATAGGAACTATGGCAGGGTCTAGACTAGGCAAGAAGGGAAAAGAGCTGAGAAGCAGCTACCAGAAGGTGATGAAACAAGAGGCAGATATGGAGAGCTATGATGCTCAAGAAAGAAGCTAAATGGATCACAAGGGAGAGGGAGAGGGAGAGGGAGAGGGAGAGGGAGAGGGAGAGGGAGAGGGAGAGGGAGAGGGAAGGGGAAGGGGAAGGGGAAGGGGAAGGGGAAGGGGAAGGGGAAGGGGAAGGGGAAGGGGAAGGGGAAGGGGAAGGGGAAGGGGAAGGGGAAGGGGAAGGGGAAGGGGAAGGGGAAGGGGAAGGGGAAGGGAATGCTTCTTGGGCTGAAGATTCTCAAGATTGCAGCCAGAGCAGGAACAGTAGGATTCATGAGGTAAGACAGAACAAGGAGATTTTCTAGAAAAGAAAAATAGAGGAGGATGCAGTCTTCTAACAGATAAAGGGCTTCTGCAAGGGACTGGATAAAAAGGAAGGTAGAAAAACATTCTACATGCCCAAGGTGGCCATGGAGTGAGAGTAAAAACATATCATAGGAAAGATTCGAGCTATACCACAATAATAGTAAAACAAAAGGTATCAGTAAAAGTGATAGACTGGGATAGGCTGGATATTCCTGGGGAAAGCATCTACAAAGGACATCTCCTAGCTGTTCAACACCAGAGGATATTCTCTTAGAGGCAGAGATGAAAATGAAAGTAATTCAATGTCAAAGTACATGGCAAGAGCATGTCTTTTCTTTTCAGAAGCTATTGTGATTACAGACTGTGACAGTCTTGTCACCAGAACCTCTGAAACTCCAGCTATCCACTTTAAGATTTAAGCATATCTCTGCAAAAGTATGAGATTTGAGTAACGCACGTTAATCCTTTTATGGATATTTCTTTATAATGACTATCTACACAATAGGAAAAACTGTTTTTTCCTAAATTTTGGGTGGGTAGCCACATGCACCACATGTGTTATCTGGTAATGCCTGAACTGAAACCTCAGGTCTGTCATTTAGTCTCAATGAGATATAAGGGAAGCAATTTTATGCCAATATTTCTATCTGTGAAATGAAACATATTCATACTTACTCATACCACAGATGGAACAATAACTTCCTTGGTATTTTTATGTTAAAATTTAACACACTGCTGCAGCCTAGTCCTCCTCTCACCTCTGCCTGGTGCAATGAGCAGTGTTTCTAGTACTCACACTTCACACTTCTGTTTCAAACCAAAATTGTGTGGCCCTAGTTTTTCCATAGAACAAGTGTACTTCTGTTTATTTATGGGTTCTCGGGGCTTTTTCTCACACAAATGTGTACAGGACGTAATAGATTTGGGGCTGAAATAAACTAATACATCCATGGAACGAGAAAATAAGGCAGGAGGAATTTTATCAAAAATGAGTGCTGGGTTTATCTCACGGGCAGTGATGCACAGCAGCAGCAACAGAGATGATTCACGCACTTCACTCGCTGGACGAGAGGTGACCCTGGGGGCTCCTGGTGCTGGGTGAGAGGTGGCCCTGGGGGCTCCTGGTGCTGGATGAGAGGTGGCCCTGGGGGCTCCTGGTGCTGGGTGAGAGGTGGCCCCGGGGGCCCCTGGTGCTGGGTGAGAGGTGACCCTGGGGACTCCTGGTGCTGGATGAGAGGTGACCCTGGGGGCTCCTGGTGCTGGGTGAGAGGTGACCCTGGGGACTCCTGGTGCTGGATGAGAGGTGGCCCTGGGGGCTCCTGGTGCTGGGTGTGAGGTGGCCCCGGGGGCCCCTGGGCCGTGTTTCCAGCACCAGCGGCTGCAAAGCCCCGGGATGCTGAGCTGCCCCCGGCAGGGGGCGCTGCTGCTCCGCGCCATGGCGGGCCCGCGGCAGCGGGGCGGGGGCAGCGGGGCGCTGCGGTCTTCACGGCCTGTACAAAGAAACCCCAGTAAAAAGAGTCTCGTGTTGTACTCAAGGCTTACACTCTTGCAGAGATGTGCTGCAAGTGTACGGCTGAAGGGGTGCTGATGGCGAGACTGTCACAGTCTGTAATCACAGTGGCCTCTAGAGAGGAAAGACGCTCCTGCCACGTACTTTGGTCGCTGCAGCAAGGGACCCCCTCGCCCTGCGTGAGACAGATACGGAAAACGCCATCCCCACGGATGGCGTGGGGAAATCGCTCCAGAAGCTGCACAAGGGCAACCGCGAGCGAAATCCATCCTGGGCGGGACAGGGCCTTCCCCTTCCCGACTGCATCGCGAACCCATGTGAGAGTAACTAGCAGTGGTACCCAGAGGGGACACGGCGTGGACCTGTGTGAGGGTGTCACCTGTGCCAGGGCCGTGGCAAATGTCCCTCTCCATCGCTGCCACCGTTTGGGCAGATGCTGAGCAGGAGGTTAGAGACCGACTGGGCTGCAATGAATGACATGGACTTTGTCTAAACACAAACAACTCGTGTTGGGAAGTTTCACGTGGGGCCTGATCCAGGTGTCAAGTGTGGCAAGAGTTAATGGCACCCTGAGTGCGGCTGGGCTCAGCTGGAGGGACTTACCTTGTCCAAAGAGAATGAGGAGAGCCAGCACACCACAAGTTCTCACTGGGCTGATTCCAGCTAGAAGCACAACCCACCCTTCAGTGACAGGAGTGTTGGCTGTGACAAATTCATATTGCTTATTTGAGGAGTCTGCTGCAGAAATCTTTTTCTGATTTCCCTTTGGCTATTGGAACCACAACACTCCACTTTACGTAACCTGTCACAAGACGACTTCTGACTTCCTCTTTGTAGGCCCTTGCTTGTTCCTCACTGTTGCTTAAAAGCTCAGAATGAAAATAATTCCCTTTCCTACTCAGCAGTTGTGTTCCCTGAGAGCAACTTAGGGCTCCACCACTTCTGGCTGAGCCAAACTGGAGCACCAGCTTCAGTGCAGCTATGGTCACGTTGGGAGAGGTCTGGCTTCACAGCATGTGGAAGACTAAAGGAGAAAGTTGCAATAGCAAAGAATATAGTAACAGTTATGAATTAATAGTGGTAATAAGAAGAAGTGAGGAAGAAGTGAAAAAAGGAGACCTTGTTTTGTGCTAATTGCCCACTGTCTTCAATGATAACTCCTGTGTGTAAGTCTTGTAACTAAGGGAAATGAGAAAATACAAACTGACTGGTTTAGTACAAGCATTCAAGATGGATCCAGTTTATGCACATAATAGGATGTGTGTGCTCCAATGAAACAAAACCTAGGAAGAGTTACAAAGCATACCTCAGACATGAGTTACCACCTCATGATAGACTGCCCAATGGACTGCACAGAACAGAAACAAGAAAAAACAGCTGAGATCCTTCGTAAAACTCCTATTGGCATCAATGTATAGATTTCAAGATAGTGGTGATCAGTGATGATGATCATTTGTGAGTTACATGTTAGTATACGTACCTGCTCTCCCAAAAGGCCAAGTAGAAGGCAAAGATAGAGCTGGAATGAGAGTCTTGTTAAAAGGAGAAACAAAATGGTGTTTTAAAGTCCTGCCTAGTGAAGCTGTTTATAACTAGTCTTGCAAGTAGGGTTTTTATATTATAACAACTAATCTTTATGGTTAAATTTCTTCAGTCTGCACTTGCCATGAAAAGGCCAGTAGCAAAAGAAACAAAATAAGGATAATAGCAAAGAGAAGTGATCTTTCTCGAGAACAAGCTGAACTGTCAAAGACTTAAGGTCTACAGTGTGCTGATAAGATACACCCTTGTGTGAACTTTCACTCCCAGAGCCATCCATCTCTATTATCACAGCCTGGAGATGGTTCTGTGTCAACTTTGCATCTGCATCAGTAACTCATTCTGTTCAGCCATCTGTTCCACAGACATCAAACTGTTAAGAAGCCCCAGTACAGCACAATCCAGTCCAGTAACACAGAAACAGAAAAGAAAAGATCTCATTACCATTTGAATTCACGGGCTCTCCTGTGATACACATACAATATTTTTTTATATTGACATGAACATGGTAATTTGGTGAGTAAATTCTCAGTTATAACAAAGAGATTAAAATCAAACATTTAATATGCAATAGCTTTATTCAGAGGCAAAATAGTTACTGAGTTCAGGTAGTTGTTTCTCATTTTGCAGACTTTAACAGAGTTAAGAAAACATTCATGTTAACTAGGATGACTAATACATATTGCCATTTTAACTTCTGAAGATTTCACCACTAATTTGTAGTCAAAATGACATAGGCATTTAAAAGCTAAGGTCTCGAAGAAAATTATGAAAGTAGATTGTTGACAGTGCAATTTGAGATTTCTTGTTTTGTTTCTATTTATTCAAGTCCATATATGATTGAAACTTAGGATTTTTTTATTTCTATTTGCCATGTTGTCTCTCTAAATTAATATGTCCCAAGAGCTTGTTAAGTTATATCTGCCTAATTCAGTGACTTTTGGTATTTTTTTTCCTAGGTTTTTTAGCACTATAGAGCTAGGATAATTAAAGGCCAGAGAGCTGGATTCCATTCTGGCCTGTAAATCTTCAACAGAACTGGTGCTGGAGTTTCAATAACAAAATCATTATTGTGAATGATTACTGAGCCAGAGAAAACCATTGATTGACATTCAGATTCTTAACTGAATTTGCAGATGTTGCGAAGTGAGATTTGGTGGGAGGTCTGTGAGTCATTGAGACGGGATCTTAGTCTCACAGTTTTAGAGAGCTCCCCTTCAGAGGCGCACTGCACTCCAGTATTGCTTTTGGGTTTGGGGAGACAGGGACTGAAGAATCGTGCAGGAGCAACGTGCTCAAGCCTCGTTCAAAGGAACCTGAATGCTGTGTTTAAAACAGTAATCCCTTTCGCTAATTAACGTGTGATCTGATTGGTAAATTAGCCTCTATGAAGTTTTTGCTACCACAGCTCAAGTATTTTGAGAACCTAAGGGCTTTTATTTTTAAAAGGAACTCTCTCAGGAGAGAGGCAAAGATTCCTCTTATACATTGACCCCCTTTTACTCCTAACAACTTATGAAATGTATTCATCTGTTGTGACATGGTCTTCACTGAAGAGCTGGATATACAGCCTGATACAACTTGGGACTGTGCAGCACGCATGCCATTAGATATACTATACTCTTGGCCGTGTGTTAGAGTCTATTATGTTCTAAAGATTTAATACAACCTTTTTGTTTTTACACAACACTCTGATCTACACAGATATTTTTAGTGCACAGAGCCTGTCTTTGGAGCTGAAACTTGCTCAGCCTTGTGGTATATCTCTCATTTCACCTCTGTCTTTGTTTTATATATCTCTCCCTACACTGCCTCTGGGGAAGAAATACACCAGACTTGTGTCCCCCAACAGAGCTGTGGTCTCTAAGGAAACTCGTGCATTAATTAAGGAACAGTATAATGGGTATGGTTTTGTTTTGTTAACCAGTGCCCCAAGGAGCATCGTTTCACTTACATGAGTATTTTATCCCCTCCCCCCACTAGCAAATATCAGCATATTTCTGTTAGCTGTTCTGTGCGTATGTGCAAAACAATACTTATGAGATAAAATTTTGTCTTCTGAAATAGCAAGCAAATTGGCACATGAATTTAATTTCTGTAGTAACTTGGCACTGTCTTCTCTGGTTGCTGGTTGTTGGCCTCCCCCTCAAAATGTTCTAGTATTGAAGCCAACACCCATGGCCACACACTGGGTGTGCTTGGCAGCTGCAGGGCCCAGATGCCAACCACTGGAATGCATTTTACGTACCAGTGTCTCTGCCTGTGGCTTGGTTTCTTGGCCAGCCTTTAGCAAAGTCTCTTCTCTGGACTCATCTGGCTCCAGTGCCTGCCGCTCTTGCAGCTGTGGAACTGAAGCAAAAGCAATTTACAGAAGATCTGTCTCACCATTCCAGGAAACGCTTGCCTGCACCATCTCCCAGCAAGATACATACACTGAGTCCTTTTAGCATGTAAAAGGAAGATGTCCCACTTGCCTGTATTCATTGTGGAGGACCAAGTGTATGAATTGACAGGGGTCTGACAGGACAGAGCACCCTGGTAAACCTGACAGACACCACTGAAAGCTACTTTTTAATGTCTCTCGATTTCTCTATCAAATGTCTATTTCAAGTTTCTTCTAGCTAAAGCCCCTGAAAAGTACAGTATTGGCTCAGCATCAGATATTTTGCATATATGACTTGCATCACTTTCTCCAGCAATTCGTGATGATCTAGGCATGGATTTATTTCTACTGTTCAACAAGATAGGAAGGAAGGAAGGAAGGAAGGAAGGAAGGAAGGAAGGAAGGAAGGAAGGAAGGAGGGAAGGAAGGAAGGAAGGAAGAGACAGATCCACCTGGCAAGCAAGAGTAAGCTGTCTTGTCTGGATATATTTAACAAGTAACAGAGAAGATTATATTTCCACGGAAGATCAGTTAGTGTAGTAAAAATTAAAAATACAACTTATTTCCGTAAGTTATTTACTGAGTAGCTTTTTGTAGAATAATTATTAATGTTTTATGTTTTGTAGTATTCCCAATCTTAATGCTTTCTTTATTTCCAATCTTAATGTAGCATTCCACTGCGGTTTCTCTGTTACCCTCTAGGCTTCCACACTTGTCTGGAAAGCTGGCAGCTCGCTAAAGACATGCCAAGCTGAACGCTGGAGGTGTGTATTGCTACACGCCCACAATACAGAAATTGCCTTAGCTGGATTACATGCCTCTGATTGCACTAGAGAAACACAGAGCTTCTGCTAAGAAGCTGCAGTAAGAAAATGTGGGTTTATCAAATACTGAAACACTCCCCAAGCTGATACTGAATTGCAACCATTGACTGAATTACTTTTAAGTATCTGCAACACTACAGAAATTAATTTTGACACCCCTAATTTGCACATGCTTTGGTGTGTACAAGGGTAAATTCATTGAAGGATAATGACAACTACCCGGGTTATATTTAAGAATGGCTATAAATTGGAAAAGTGGACAATTAGTTTACCATCTCATCTTTTGAATTGCATTTAAGAACACTTATGTTGACAGTAGAAGAACATCACATCTAGTACATACACTTTTGGACCATGTGTGCACACACAGAATTTAAAAGGTGTACAAGATATTACTACATGCTCATCTGGGAGCTGTCCTTTAGGGGAAAAGAATTAATGTATGTTATATTCTTAAAATAATATTGTTCAAAAACATAACCAATTATTATGGAACTGATTATTTTCTGCCTTAGCAGTGATACAACTATGTCTTGTAACCATATTTACTTCAATGTGGTATTTCCTGTTGCCATTGGTGCTGCTGGGAGCCCCACGTGTTGTAAGCCAGCTTTGTGCAGATTTCTCAGCATACTTTTTTTCAGTGGCTTTTTTAAAAAAATAGCATTAAAATATAAAAATTGGTTAGGACTCTCTAAGATTTTTTTCTAACTGACTTTCTCTCCTGTTGGAGAAAAAAAAATAGTCTTATGATTTAGTACAAGCATTGGTAAAAGAGGGAAAAGATGCAGTAAAATGGCAAGAGGCTGGTGAAGACTTCAAAGGGAAATAAGAAAAAGTAGAAATATGACAACATAGAGAGTGTAGGTATAGGTAAGCCAAGGAAATCAAACTACTTGTGCAGGTTGGTGTGCTGTAAATCTGCTGAGAAAACCTGTATATTATTACAAACCAAAAAAAGATCCACTCCAATTTTAACACTAATTGAAAAGCAAGCCAGATATTAAGTCACCCTAAGAAAAGCAGTGGGAATAATTTTGGGGGAGTTTAGTTTAGGAAGAAGGGATATCAGAAGAGAAGATGAAGTACAGAACATGATGGTGTATAGAAAGTCATTTAGGCATCTGTATTTTACTTCTTATATTCTGAAGAGTATATCCAGTCAAATCAATAATACAGAATGAGTATCAGTGAGTGATGTTTTCTACATAGTGAGTGTCTGAAGCATGCTACTGGAACACCTGCTGAGCAGACAGCCTCGCAATATTTTTTGTAAAATGGTTCAAGCATTTATTTGCTTCATATAGATGTTTTCTATGAGGTCAAGCAGAACGAAATCCATCAGATGTAAGAAACACATAAGCTAGTTATGGGGTATATTAGTCAGAAAGGTCTGTTACAACACAGCTCTCAGTCATCAGTGTTCTCCTTCTGTAGAATTTGATTTTCACTGTATTTAAGTACATTGCCAATATTGTGAACCTGTTTATCAAGATTTACATTACACACTTTCTCTTCATTTTAATGCCTGTGAAAGAAAAATATAGATCTATATGAACATAAGCTTCTTTTCACCAGGTAAAAATGAGCTCAATATAAAATTACTGGGGGGGGGGGGACATTATTTCTGCTTGAGGCTTGTGCCAATTGGTTAGCCAATCATTTCCCTTTAACAAGAAGGATAAAATAAATAAAAATCTGAACAAAACAGTGAATAATCTCAGGGAACTTTTTTAAATTACTCCCCAGTGACAAGAGAGTCAAACCTTTTGTTACATAAGCTCGTTGTGGTTCAACAATCATAGGTTCGCTCTCATTTTGGTATTTCAGGTTTTTTTGAGCCCAGTTGCATCTTCACATGCACAGAGGTATTTGACACATGGTCCAGTGCTTTAAGCAGCAGGAGAGAAATGTAGAACTTAAAGAGATGTTATACGTGTTACAGAGAAAGGAAAGATTAAATAACAGGCATATTCTCTTGATTTCTGATATTAAGAGAGCTCAACTCAAAAGCAGACCTACTTAATATTTTAAGCATAAACCTCTGTGGAACTGATACTCGTGTTTCAGTGAATAGTACCCTGACATCATGCCACGAGTGAGTTAGAAAACAGTTTCCTTGCTGATGAGAGCCACTGTAATGTTCACGATGACATTTTCTGAGTGGCATATAAAATGGAAGCCTAGACTTAGATAGCACTCTAAATAATGCAGTATTTGAACCAGTTCAAAAGAGCTGATCTTCGCTTACGGTAGTATCTTAACACTTCCTTGCTTACAGTGTAAGCATAATTTTCGGTAATGTGAAGCAGCCTTTCCATTCACACATTTGAAAGAATAAAACAAAATCCCAATAGCGTGAAATGGTAGAATGAAGACTTCAGGGTCTCCTTGCACTAGTTTTACTTCTGTGGAGGTGCATTACTTCAGTGGAAGCAATCCTGGATTCATGCGAGTTTTCCTCCTCTGAATTAAGAAGACTAGAAAAAACAGGCAGTGCACTTCAACAATATACAATAAAAATCAAAGTAGATATATCTCTTTTTCATCCCTATTTTTCATACAAATTATTGAGGCATACAGTACTGGTCATATTTGAAGATAAAATGAACATTCTTTTTTCTTCTGAATGAATGTGAAGGATCCCAGGTGACCTTCTATTACAGTAAAATTTTCTTGTGATCCCTGGACAAATTCTCCTTGCCTAGTAGACTGCGCAGGTGTCCATAAGCAGTTGCATATACATGCAATGAAGATGTAAATATTCATAGATATTGTATATGTGATATACCTACATATACAGTTTCCCACTATGAGGATAGATACTGTGTATACACGCAGCATGATCTTCATTGATGTGTGTACAATATCTTGGTGCTATTAGCTAGTAAGGACAGAACATAGTCTGTAAGTTGTGTAATGAAGGGATGGTATTACATGGTGAATATGAAATCTGTTGGACTTACAGCAGTCAGTTGCAGCAGGATGGCTTGGATCCATCTCCCGTTTCTCAGAGGCAGCAACAGCAGTGGGAATAAATCTTCTAACAAGTCTCAGTAGACAAAGATTTTGTTCCCATTCTTTCTGCCTCATCCCTGCTCATTTTCCTCCATACTACTTAGACAAACTACGAGTTTTTCACATTTTCACTTTATCTATTCCAGCCCTGAACCTTAACTGGATTTTCATCTCCTCTAATATTCTTACCCTGGAACTTTCGGCTGAGTGTACATATCTATGCATTTGTCTGCACGTGTGTAACTGTCAGAAATGTTCCTTTATATTTATTACATTATTGAACCTCTGAGATAAAATGCCTGTTAAAATGAAGGGGCCTCATCTAAGTGCTGTCTTTTAGAGCCCAGCATGGGTTTTACAGCTCACAGAAGCATGCAGTCTGACCCTGTTTTTCTTCTTTCATGGAGGAACATTGCCTAGCAATTGGCGGTTTTGTTTACTGGAGTTCACATCTCACAAAGCAGTTCGAAACAGAATGCAAAGGAAACTAATGTGCTAGCAGAGAAAAGAATATGGAGAAGTTAAATAGTTAATTTTTAGTAGGCACAAATCACATTTCCATCAAGTGCGAGCAGTCAGCTGTTATTGTAGGTCACTAAGATACAATGAATTATTTTCTGCAGTTCGTGGAAAACATTAGGCAGCTGTAATAAAGTCAATGGTATTTCCTTCCTTACTGAAACATTACTTCAGCAAATCCCCCTGTTTTGTTAAAACACCATTTCATGCTTGAGAAAATTTCATTGGTTTCTTCTTTTATATTTTTTAAATTTCTTTTTTTGGTTGCTTCAGATAGAGAAAACACTGAGGGAAAAATATCAGAAGTGACTTTTCATGTTCAGATGGATGACAATTGATCTAAACTAAAAGGATTGTAAATGGAAGGGGGAAGGGAGCACTTCAGTGGCCTTTATATAACATAGATATTCAGTCCAGGAAACATACCACAACATAAATGTCTTTTTAAGACATTAAAGCTTAGCTTAAGCAACAGCTAGAGTATTTATACCATAGTTCACCACATTTGTTCTTGCTTACATATTTATCCATGTTTTATCTGTGGTAACATACAAAGTTATATTTTCAAATTTTATCTTGCTTTATAAGCATCTATTTAAATCCTGCGTGAAGTATCTTTAATAAATCCCTTTCAATCAGTAATACATCTTTTATTCTTATTTTCTTTTAAGATCTGGTGATCTGAACAATTGAAGGGTTCCTTGGAATTCTGAATGAATCGGTTAAGTGATGGTAAGTTTTCTTTTGGGACACTAATCAGTGGCGAATGTCTCACAATATGTGAAATGAAGAACAGACCTTGACTGTACATATGCAAAAACTGTTCAGCCAGATGGTTGTGCATTATCAGGGAAACACTTTTACTTTCTACAGGGAAACAGCAGCCTCAGTGTTTTAAAAATATGCACTGTCCTATGGATTGGCTCACAAACAGTAGCAGCTGGACCTCAAGTTAGGTACCCACACTTTAGTAAGGAAACTAACTCTACGGCAGAGGAATGAGAAAAATGTAGTAATTAGTAAGGGCTAGAGGGGCATGTCTGGATGGGAGGTTATAGCATTTTCACTAGCTGGACAGGGACACACACAGCTTGGACAAAACCTGCAAGGACTTTTGTAAAATGTTGCATTAACAATTGCATACTCACTTTTCTTAACAACGTTGTATTAATAAGACGGAGTTTAATTCCCCTCCTCTCTTTCAAATTATTTTATGTGCTTCAAATATATGTCCAATTGAATATGAGTTTAAAAATGCCAGATCACATAGCAAGTCTTCCTGAAAATTCAGGAACAGTATCCTTGGTTCTGGAGAACTAATGATGTTTTATAAAAGTTTTTCAAACTAACATTGCTGAAGTTGGTAAATGCTGACCCTCTCAAGAGGAATTGGCTAAATTAGAAGATATAAAAAACCTGTGAATCATGCTGTGAATTCTGGATTAGACATGCATCAGGAGCAGCAGTGAGTTAAGGGTATATCGGTGTATGCATCGAATTCAGATATGTTTTCTTCTCATCTTTGTACTCACTACTGAAATATTCATTCCCTATTACCAGAGTTCTGTTCATGTTTATCGGAAGTGATAGTGGTAAGTGGCTCATTCTATGTTAATGCTACTTTCTGTGTGCAGTTCCTAATCTGTTGCATATTTTACAGGGCCCTGAAAGAATATGTGATGAAGTTAGCATAACCAAATACACTTCTGCAGATCTTTTCTGCCCTTTTTTTCTACACACCATTCAATTTCTTACTACCTCATTGAGCGCTGTATATAAGAACACAGCTTGCTGCAGTTTCTTAGAAAGAGCTGGTCATTGGGATGTTCATCTGCTAGTGAAGCAACCAACTCAATTGAACTGACTAATTTTAAGGTTGGAGAACTAATAGGAGCAGACCTGAGCCTAGTATGGGAGTCTGCATGGTCATACACATACTCTGCTGTACCCTAAAGCAAGCTGAAGAGGTACAGCTGTAGCTCTCAAGGCACAATTGACAAAGTTGTGCCTTCGTAATACATTGATGCATTAACAATACAAAAGACTGCTTATCTTTACCAAACATTTCCAGATTATAGGCAAGGAGTTACTAGTCAACTATTTAGTTAAGTCAAGCCAACATGGGAATTATTTGACCTTTATTACCACTTGTCTTCCACTTGCATTCTAGAAATTATTTTTCTTATTCTATATGGTCCCGACCCCATAATAAAACACAGTTTGTGCCATAGCTTTAGCACCAAGCAAACCCACAAAACGGTGTGAAATTTACCTCTATAGAAAAAAAATGCTATTAAGTAATACATAATAAACTTTAAATAACAGGTTTGCAGCTTGTCTTAACTAACTTTATTTGCCAATAAGCATGCCTCCATTCTAATATTGAGAGCATTTCCATGTCAGAGACTGTTGTATAATGTATTTGAACCCTGTTAGTATGCACTAGCCAAACTCTCACTCAAGACCAGGATCCACACCAGGATCCAATTATTAATTAAGACCACCTCAACCTAAAGTACTCATTAACCTCCTACAAACAGCTGTGGCTGCAGGGCGGGCACAAGCTCTATAAATCAAGCCCTGGGAGGAGTCAAAGGTAGAGGTGGTTGTTCCTGGTTGCTGTGTGCTGTTGGAGCTCTGTGCTGAGAAATTATAATCCAAGACTCAGAGGACTGTGAGCTCTAGCACAAGAGACTTATCTTTCCTGCAGTTAAACTGAGAAATTCATTGTCTTGTCAAGGTTAAGATCACTAGAGGTCATTGGATCATACAATCTAATCAGTATATCACTGATATAAGAAGGCCAAAGGCCATTACTTTTCACTCTTTTCACCACTGTCCTTTATCTTGTCTTCGGCTAAACCATGTATTCTAAGATTTCTGATTGTTCTTCAGTCAGATTTCTCCCTTTCTCTTAGTAGTTTCCTCCCTGTTTAGCTGCCACCAATGCACATTTTTGTTATTCTGCTCCTTTATTCTAAGAAGTAATTTTTCAGCTAATCTAACCTTTTACTTTTTTTTTTTTGCTGTTTCCCAGTCAGAAGATGGTGTTGTCATGTCTTCTTCTTCTATGTATATCCTCTGTGTGGTGTAACTGAGCTCTAATCTGGGAACTGTAGAGGACGTGCATTCTTTTACTAGCTGTCTGTAGCTGTTTTCACATCAAATATCTTTAGAAACTATCCTTATGACTAGTCTTGTTTTAGCAGTAAGCAAATGGTGAAAGTTAATTTACACCATTTTTAAAAATAAACTTTAGCAAATACCATGCTTAGAGTAATGAATATGAAATGAGCCTTTGTATAGATATCTTGGATATCTAATTTTATATATTCCTTTGAGAAAAAAAGAAACAGACATACACACACACACATACACTTCATTTTGCTTCAACAAAATGCAGAATTCAAAATGTTCCACCTCTGCTTACTCATCAGTCAGCCTGAAGTGGTTTCTTCTTCAGTCACTGTGCCTACAGGGATACTGATACTACTGTAGTGTTATTTTAGTAATCGGTAAGCAGTGGTAGCTCCAATTGCACAAAACACCTTTAAAAATGGTTTTTATATAGAACTTAATCACACAAGATCACCATACACAGTAAAAAACAGTAGTCATTTTTCAAGAGTTCACCCACAAAAATCAGCTGTTGGCTGGAGGTCCTAATACTTCACCTCACTTGTGTTGTAGAGGTTGGGTTTTAAATTCTCCAGTTGCAGTTTCTTAGGTACCTGGACAGTGTCCTAAGGCTTCCTAGCATCTAGTGAAGCGACATAAGCCCTCTCAGAGGAGTCAAAGCATTTATTTCAGTCATGGTTCTGCTGTGATCAGCTTCTAAATTTCCCCTCTCATCCAGTTCTTGCTTACAACAAGAAAAACACAAATCTGTGGTGAGCACTGGCTTTGGCAAGGTCATTGTTGGCCTGTGAGTGAATCAGTCACAGCTCCACTCAGTCACATCAGTGCAGATCTGATACTGGAGTAGCTGGAAGCTTTCCTCTGGAAAGCTCCACAAAGAGAGTGACAAATACCAGGGTTGGTATTTGTGGTCAGTACTCCTTCAGGCAGTTTGTTATCAGCAGTATAAGGTCGTTTGGTCTAACAGGTCATTGTGGTGATTACTTAAACAAAAGAAAGAAAATAGCACGTCCCCGGTATAGGGACAGACCATGCAAACAATGTGTTTTGTTAGAATCAGTGCACGCTCCCCCTCACACACAGCCCTGCAGTCAACTCTAAAGGTATCAGAAGGCCTGTCAGCCAGGATAAATGCATTCAGCAAATCTAAAAAGAAGGTGACCATCATCCAAAAGCAGTAATAAGAACCTAAGAACCTCTAGAGAGCCAGAAAGTCTTTATTATTTCAACTGTTCCTAGAACAGGATGTTGACTATTCAACAAAAAACCAAAAGAATAACATACCTTTCCCCTCTTCCCCTCTCACCAAAAGCAGTCAAGGTTAAAAATATGCCTGGTTAGGAAGCAGAAATTTTTAATATTCCTAAAACCAAAAAGTTTACTGTGGCAATCTTTTAGAGGGATGTAATAGCCCAAGTGTGTAAATGTTAGTCAGACTGCCTGAAAAGTATTTGTTTGCACCTGAAAAGAAGCTGACTCAGAATTGTGTGTTCCATCTTCTGTGCAAACAGTTTTTCTACTATTTTTCCTTTTTTTTTTCTCCTTACAGTTTCTTTCTGTACATATAATACAGGGGGAAAATAGTCTCATATACCAACAGGTAGAACAAGTACTTCAGTATAACAAATCATGCTGATCTCATTAGTCCTGAGAGGGCTTAGGTTAAAAAGAGAAATGTTCACAAAGAGCCTAACAAATATATACATGCACACACACACGCACACACACATATATATATATATATATATATATAATATATATATATATATAAATAGACATTTTTGTGTCGTAAAACTAGGAATCAATCATGCCTCTTGGCTGACAGGCTGAGTGCTTAATCTTGAATATAGGCCCCAGCAGACGGTTTAACTTTTGGATACTCTCCATTTGAGAGAAAGGCAGACTTAGACTGTTGCTACATAAGGTCCTCCACAAACACAGGGAGTTATTTTCTTTGCAGCATTTCCACTGAAAATTTACACAGCTTGCACACATCCTTTCACTGCAGCTGTACAGGGTAAGGCTTGCTCAAAGTGGAGTGAAAACCATACACCTATTTCAGCTCACATTTAACTGCAGAAACATACTTCCTTTTTTGTCTTCTGTGCCAGAAGAAAATTACCATTTCTATTTAATAATAGTAACAACAACTTATTTTCAGCAACAATTGCCTGTATTAGTGCTTCATTATAAGAGAAAAAAAAGCACTGGAGTCTTATGAGGGTGAGCTACAGCTATACTATTACACAGAACAGATCTGGAATTTTGTTTTGCCAGTGGGTAGGGTCAGCACAAAAGACACAGACATCAACTTAAGGCATAAGTGTAATTTACTATCGTGCAAAACTGGAAAGAATCACAAAAGGATAAGCTAAGCAACTTAGCTAATCATTACTACGAAAGATTGCCTATAGTGGTTAAGAAAGATACATCACCAGTTACTCTGAAACTTTACCATCATCTGGATCCACTCATCAACTGGGGGGTCTCCTGTCACAGCAAAGGACCGGAGAGCTGCTCCCGGTAACTGGAAAATCCTGTGCGGTGCATTCACCCACAAGCAAGGCTTCCAACTTTGCTGAGAGGGCCCAGCAATTATATTGTCGAATAAACAAGCTACCATAACTTCTAGTGCAGGAACACCTGGTTTCATCCTCCTCTTTGGTTCCCCCCAAAGCAGGGCCAGGGCTCAAGGAGGAACCAAGGGAGTTGTCTTCGATCATACACCTCCAAACAAGGCCAGATGACTGATTTCGTGGCCTTGTTCAGCTTCTAAATAGAGAAAGGTAAATACATGTTTTGCTAATGAGTGGATACAAATATCATATTGCTAATAATACTTCGTTAATGAGCAGATACATATAGCATTTGGTTGGAAGGTTCATCTAGAGGTGAACTTTGGCTCAAGGCCTGAGATTCAGGCCTCAGTCAGGGCCTGGTGTTCAGACCGTAGCACTTCAAGTTGTTCTCATGTTCTGATGCACATTTAAGCCATGAGGTAAGCAAAAGGAGTTAGCTGTATGTTCACACATCTTATTTCTCTTTCACCCAGCACAGGGTAGACACGTGAGCTGTCTACTGTGGGCAGTCACTATTACAATGATTCACAGTGCACATAAAATGCCTTTCCAAAATACTCGCTGGGGAACTGCTGACAAGTGCAAATGAAAACCGTGTCAATGTAACAATTAAACAGCATGGAAAATTGGGGATCCTGGTCCTGCTTGATTGTTAGTATAGATAAAGTGAAAAGTGATGAGAACAGATTGTATGGAAACAGAACCACTTTCTGAATTTCTGAAGAAACAACTGTTGAGGGTTATGAAGCACTGGATCAAGTTGCCAAGAGAGGCTGTGAAATTTTCAGCCTCAGACATATAAAAAAATTCATCTTAAAAAGCCTCATTAGGGAGCCTGCAAATGCAGACTACCACAAATCTGGTCTCACAAGTGCTGAACAGAAGAGAATGACTTCCCTCAAAGTGTCAGTTACTCTTCTGCACACATCAGCTGCTGAAGGTGAACTGATGTAACATGAACATCAGTACTCAATAGTATTCATATACTCACCGTTTTTAAGGCTGGACACCTGAGAACAGCTTGAGAAGGGTTAGCGCTTACAGGGAACTGAGGGCAAGGAAGAGTAGTGGTAAACTGAGAAGCTTGTTGAGAACAAAGTTAACTGAAATTGATACCATTTTAGGGATGCAGGGCTTAACAAAACATGTTTCTTCTATCTTAAATAATCGCACTGATTTGTTCAGCTGATATAAGTAGTTCGTGCATTTATTTCTCAAGTACAATTCATAAGGGTAACATTAAGCTAAAAAATCTTTTCTGGGGGAAGTCTGTATCCTCATTACTCATCTGAGTCAGGCCAAAGAAATGTCTTTAACTGTTCTTTTCACTTCTGATATTAATTTTTGTGTTTGAATACAATATGTTTGCTAGTTGGGGGAAGTCCGACAAACTGAAGACAAGTTTTAATGTGCCATGCAAGAGCCAACTAGAGCTGAAACAATTTTATACCTAATAGCTGGAAATGAGGCAAGCATAAGAAACTGTAAGAAGTTTGTTACATTCTGTGTCTCAGTCTTTGTGAATCAGAGGAGCTGAGCCTTGCTTTATACCGCTGTGGGTCAGAAGAAAATCCACTAATCTCAAAGAAATGACAAGTGCAACATCTGGATGTGTTGAACCAGAATCAGACCTAAGAGGTGGGCTCTTCACCTTCAAAGATTGGACTGGGTTTTATATAGACCCTATTTAGTAAAAAAATACTTATCTTTGTAAAAAAAAATTGGAATGGTATGAAAAAGTAAGGGAAATTGGTTGGTATTCAGGGATGTAGAGAAAATCCATAGCTGGGGACTGATTCAGCACAGGTGGAAATTATGCCAACTCTAAATCCAGTCACATGCAATAGGAATAACCATGTCACATGAGAGCCAATAAGAAGAAATGGTAGGGTACTTTTAAGTCATTAGAGAATTTGGAAAGAATAAATATTGAAAATTACTTTCCTAGTTGCAGTAAAGTAGTTCAGGGAAAAAAGTTAAGAAGAAACAAAAAAGAAAATATTAAAGAGATTATGATAGAAGACAAATCACCAGTTCAGAGGAGAAATTTGAAGAACAAAAATATACATTGTAATCTGTATAAAGTCAGTAAATCAGTAAAGAAAAATCACTTTTAAGTTAGAGTGATTTGTAATAGTATGAATACAACACCCCAGTTCAATATTTCTACGAAGGAAATCTGTTGTGAAAATATGGTTTTAGGTATGTTAGGGGAAGAAAATATGCAAACCACAAGATTATAGGCACTACAGACAGAAAAAAAAATTAGTGTCAAGTAATGTATATCTAAATATTTAAAATTAAATTACCGAGTAAGACTTGAACTTTTGCCTATGGCAAGGAAATGCCTAAAAGGGAACTGACAGGAGGATAGGTGCAATTCCGAAATTAAAAATATAAAAATTCATGGAAATTAGGACTAGTTCCTGGAAACGGTAGTATTTTTGTCGATGCACGCTTCCAAAACTTGAAGGGGTAAACCAGGAAGCTGTATATCAATGGACTTAAAACCAAGCATATGAGAAGATCTTGGAAACAATCATAAAAGATATGGTACGGCAGTTGATGAAAAGTACATTTTATTGTCTCAGGCAAATGCTTAACAATTTCACAGAGCTCTGAAGGCACAGCTTCCTGCACTGAGTAGATGCAGGAAACAAAAATGTGCAAAAAAGAACTTGAGAGCCCAAACCAGTATCAACACAGAATGAGAAAAGCATGAGCTATAATAAGAAACTATGTGCTTAAATAAGAACCAGTCTGGGAGAAGGGCAGGAAGAAGGAGGCTTGAAGAAATGGTACCGAAAGCAATTAGAAGTGGGACTGGAACCCTAAACAATGTCCAGGACACTCTGTCATATCATCCTGGTGTAAATGGATTACTGTGGAAAATCAGTCCACTGCAACTGGGTAAATAAAGTATGAAGGTAGGGTAAAAAAAAACTATGAAGGAGAAGGAACATTAATTTAAAAGTAAATGACTAAACAAATGTATATCCATGTGGTTGTAGAAATTACTAAGGTTTTGTAACCCAACTAGTAAAACAAAATATATCCTCAATCCGACAGGGCTTGAATACCTTGCACACAGTAAAACAATACAAAGTATTTCTCTGCTGTTGAGGACAAAGACATCATTTCTGCTCCTTCCTGGATGTGAGAACTGGGTATTTTCCCATGTACATTTGTCATCTGTATTTTGAATGGAGAGAGGGTTGAAATAGTACACTGCACTCAGGCATCACCCTTGCCTTGCTAAAAAAAGTTTTCACTCTGCTGGACAGTACACAGAAGACTCCTTTTCCATACTTTTTTTGTTGTTGCTGTATTTTTGATGTTTTTCTGATAGATGTCTCCGTAATGGTACAGGGGGCTTCCACACGTCTGATCACTAGTGGTACCTGTTCCCCAAGCTGGGAAGATAATTGTATTTTTAGCCTACTGGTAGTCACTCCACTTACAACGTACTGCAGGAGGAAGACTTGGAGTCAAAGTCTGCTTTGTCACAGAACTACGCCAAACATGTGCTAGTACTTGGAGAACAGAGAAACAAGTCTTGCATTTAAGAGGTGAGGATCCCACAGCTGCAGCATTGACATGCTGCAAAGAGATGGACTATCTCGAGCTAAGGGTGTGCACTGAAATGTGCTTATCCCTGCTGCAGTCTGGCACTAAGACTCTTGAACAATGCATGGAAACTACCTCCCTTCTGCTCCGTACTAAGACATGCTGCAAGGATTCTCATTGGGTTTTTTCCTTACTCATACCTGTAAAGAGAAACTTAGACCTAAGCTGTCCTTGTGCAACTTGGCTAACTCACCAGCCACCGTCTCACATGGGGTATTCAGAAATCACCCTGAGCCAGGGAATTTGCCAAAACCTCCACTTTCATTCCTTAGGATCAGTGCCAAACAACTAAAGCCTCCACTCACTCCAACTCACCTGTACCTTCCAGTTTATTCCTACAGAAACCAGTTAAGCGTTCAGATCCTCACACAAGACATTATTGGAGCTATAAACATAAAATGCAATAGCTTAAACTGAAGTTCTGCAGAGGTGTTTACCACAGCTTATGCCTCCTCTGGACCTTCAGAGAAGATTTGCATTTTGCCGTTGTAGAAGTATTTAGGCAATAAGAAACAAAGGGCTTTTGCACATACTTTTTCACAGTTGTGTACATTGCACAACTGTGTACATTGCTGAAATCTTAGTTATATGTAGGAAATATCAGATTATCAACAGATGTAATGACAAAAATAGAGAACTTGTAGAGAGACCACAGTTCTCTTACTCCAATGAGTGAACAGTTTATAGCGTTTAGTATAAAATATAGGTCAATCAGAGATTCTTATGTTCAAATCTCATACCAACAGTGAATCCTTTAAGAAACTGCTCATTCTCTTTCACTATGGCAATTTAAAAGCTTCCTCATAAATATTTATCATCTTTCCAACCTGAATCTTGGAAATAACTGCTGCAAACAAACTTGTTGGCCTGGCCTACCAAGTCTGCAGTATTTGGAGTATTTTGCCTCTTTTTATGTCATCCCATCAATCCATATGGTTCATCAAACATTCCAGCCTGTTATTTCCAGTTATCTGCTGTTCCTCAATCTGTTTTCCATGCTTTCCTCCCTGGTGTTTCCTATGTGTAATCTTCACAGGCTTTGTTCCTCAGCTGGGTCACCGAACCTTTATTTTGTGCACTGTAACTCTGCAAGACCTGTTTTCAGAACTGTTTCTATGTCTGCAATAAACTAAATGATAGAAAATAGCAAACCTGAGGGATGCATTCTCAAAATTGACATTGTCAAGATGTATTTAGTTGCTATTATGGCTGGTTTGTTCTTTTTTTCCTGTCTCTTTAATCTATCCAGGCAGTCTTTAAAATAGGATACCTTCTCTGGTGTTTGTATAGTATCCATGAAAACAAATTATTGTTTGTTCTAGTAAATATGAAAAATAAATAGTTATTATAAATAAATATGCTACTGTAACAACCCTAGAAAATGCAAACTCAGTCATTTATATGGAAGTCATAGAAAAAATAGTAATTCAGGCCCTTCAGTTCCAAATGTGGTTTTACAGACTTCCCATATTACATTTTATTCTGAAAGAAACCTGAGCACCACGCAGAATCTGACCTTTACATGAAATCAATGTGACAAATTTATGTTTGGCCAAATTTTGTGAGTGGAGTTAGGCCAGATACAGAGTTGGCTCTGTGTCTCTAGTCCTAGCCAGCCTGGAACAAAAGTTAGAAACCATAACAATTTCTGTTAAAGGTCTTGGATTTGTCTTACACATGTTCGAAACCATCAAGAGGCAGCTATTTCTCTGAAATAACAAATAAATTAAGTTACCATTAGCATTTCTTCCTTCCAAATATAGGCCCAGTGTAAGGATTTTGTTGATTTCATGCCAATTAACCCTGTTGACTTCCATAAATGACATGATTTTAAAAATCATTACTCTATTATAGTGAAGTTATACTAAGCACTCTACTATACTAAAATTTCTGAGACACATATTACTAGTTTAGTTACTCTCTGTTATTGCTAAGTGTTGAAATTTATTACAGCAAATTTCATTATTTTTGCATGTGATCATATTTGAATATGTCCATATTTTCTGTGTCCGTGCCTCTTAAACACTTTTCATTTGCTGCCATAAAATCAATGTTTTGTCTGTGTGTTGTAATGCTCGTTTTCATACTAGGTTTTTTTTAACATAAAAATTAATTACACTGCTAAAGACAAAGGTCTTCCTTTTACATTGCACTTTAGGAAAGACACTGAAAAATGTGGCTGTAGCCAGATCTCTCTAACACTGTTTATTGTTGTTTGATTTGACAATGCAAAGAGAAGCTGAGAAAACTGTCTCTAAAAATCTCATGTCGTAACAGTTGGTAGTTGAATTTAAGGAATCATTCTTTAATTAACTAGAGTGAAACCCATATCCCTAGTGTTCTGTGGACATCATTCTTTTAGATGCAGCCAAATAAATGAAAATGCTTCCTATTTTATTCTCATGTGAATATTGAACTGAAAGCAAATATGTGTCTTTTGTGGCTGCTCTGGAGTTTTACATATTATAATTCAGTTGGGATTATTTTTTAGTTATTTGCTTTCATTCACAAGAGCTTTGCTGTTGTTGTTTGCTGTCAGAAATATGCAGTCAGATTTCCGACAAAACTGTCAAGAGTTGCAGGTGAGTTTTCCAGGTAGGGCTACATGGTTTCAAATAGAGAGTGAGCTACATGAGTATTTTCTATGTTAGCCGGTTTCTTAAAAATATGGTATTTTAATTTGTTTTTGAACAAGCATTCAGCCAACATGTCTGTTAATACACAAATCTCCTAGAACAGCATTTAGCAGCACATTTACAGCATCATGTTTAGAGACCATTCAGTTTAGCAGGACTTTGAGCTTGGTACTCTGATATAGGTTTATCAGTCTATATATGTTTCATAGGTGTTTGCACCTTTTCCAGGACATTTTTAGGCAAGACTGTTCTATATTATAGTAAGCTGAACTTGAAGCACATAGTCAAACGATGAGCTGAACCACAGTTTTGGTGTAGTCTGTTGTTGCATTTTTGGCTTCATATGGCAGCATGATTATAGAGGATGAAAAAGTGTGTGATAAGAAACTGGTGACACATATTAGTATTTTAAACAACCATTCACTGATCAACAACCGAGACATTAAGCGTGCCCATCCTACTTCAGTGGATGATCTTCGTGGTCCTTTGTATTCATAGTCACCATTAACTATAGCTACCTCCTCACACTATTTCAGAAGTACTATGTGTCTTTGTCTTTTTGGTGCTGTGCAATTGCCTGTAATGGCAAGTTATCTAAAACCCAAATATAGCTCAGCTCTGTGGGAGCAGGGAGGTTGGACCAGATGACCCACTGTGGTCCCTTCCAACCTTACACACTCTGTGATTCTGCATAACCTTGTACCATTTCTGTCATACAGAAAATCACACTGGTCCTCTAAAAATCATGATCACCTTAGGCAGGAGTGAACCTTTGTCAAGCACAAAACTGACTTCGGGCCTGTCGAACAGCACAATAATTGCTAAAAGGGACACGTTGACTTGGAGCAGACACAAGATGGGATGATACATGCCTTTTTCCACTGAGCTCCACTGATGTTTAGAGACAGGGGAGAGATGTTCAGCTCAGCTCCAGATGCAATAGGGAAGTGTGAACACACCAGCACCTCTGTGTGCCTACACTCTGCCTGATTCTGCCCAGTGTTCCTCATTTCAATAATTAGCTCATCTCTCCTCTGTTCCTCAGTCCATCTTCTTTCCCCATCATTCCTGGTATGAGTCCCAGTTGTTTTTCATAATGCTTCTAACCTTCCTAATTCCCGGTTTTGGTCTTATAATGATTTCAAGGATGATCAGGTGAGACAGATTATTTCAAGACTTAAACAAGCAAAGTCCAGATTGTTCAAGTTCTTACAAATTGGCATAATTTGATAAGTTTTTTTCTAGACTCTAAAATTTATGTTCCTCACACATCCCTGGTGCTAAATATGACGCTTCGATCTGTTCATGAAAGCACTTTTAGATATTTATAAAGCAAAGATAATGTACTGCTGGTGGACTATTTCTTGGAAACATCTGAAATGTTTCTTCTGCAACATAGACTAACCAGACTGAAACAGAGGATGTGGATAGTTTAATTCCAGAAGTCATATTTTAATGAAATTGTACACCATTAGTAGCAGTGTTATAAAGTTTCAGAATAACTCAGCTGTAGGTGGTGGTGTTATTTCTGCCTACAGTGCTGACAAATCTTACTGTAGTTCTGTTCCCATTAAATACCAGCTAGATCACATGATGTAGTGTCAGTAAAAATTAAAATACTGCCTCAGAAATATGACTTTTCGACTGCAATTGCTTGGTTACAGAGACGATTAAACTTTTAATCTTTGACGATTTTTAGTACATTGAAGCTGAATTGCAAAACCAAGTAAGCTTCTAATAAAAGACTTGAGGTTTATGGTATTTCTTCTAACCGAGTATAACACTTCTACTGCTATACCTAAATCCAGGTGTAGCACGTATCATTTGGGTCTGTAGTGTATATATAATAGTCATTAATCATTTGTTAGTCTTTATAATCCTGTTATGAATGTTCCCTATTATGCAATATGTGAAGAAATTGAAGGCTAGATCATTGCTTCTCCGTCATGGGTTGTGTTTGAAGAATTGGATGTGACATGAAAATTTTAAGATCTTTTTAGAAGAATTTTGCGGTTATTCTCTCCACCTCTTTCTGCTGCTCTTTACTTTCGTCTTCTCCTTTCCTGTGTCCATTTTCACTTCCCTTCCTTTTAATTTCTGTCTCCATATCTCCTTCCCACTCAATTCTAAATTGTGCTAGACAGAGGGATAGTGAAGGAGTCTGGAAAGATTCGTATGAATAGACAACTGAGGTTTTGTTTACTTTTTAAATACTCGGGCCATTCTTAACAAGTTGATCTTGCAGAATCTTTGACATTCTCTCCCTGATAGGAGTTTGTTATTAAATTGATTTTCAATATGAACTAGAGTGCAATTGTTTTTTTACTCATGTTAAAAATAGGACTTGGTTGTGTTCCCTGATAATGACAGTCACCCTGGAGACAGGCAGCCAGGTGGAATTGAACAGGCACCATCCCTGCCCCCTGTACATTTGCTGCATCCTCTCTGTTCCCTTCATAGACCTGTATCCATTTGCATCTCTTTCCCTAATCTCTCTGAAATCAGATCAGGTAAAGCAAAATAAGCCAGAAATGACAGGCTGAGTGCCACCTGCTAGTTTCTCAACAGAAAGCTCTCACATGGTGAAAAACACAAGAGCACTCTCAGAATGAGTCCCTGTAGAAGAAAAAGTCAAATTATATTCTCCTGTCTATACGTTCAGAGAAACTTGAGAGGATCAGATTCAGGATTTGCATCAGGATGGCCAAGGTGAGAATCAGGGTTGCACTCTTTGTAGTAATTACTGTCCTAGACTTGCTTTCAGTTTCTTGTGGGAAGATCATTTCCTGTCCAAAAGCAGTTCTTTCTGTAACAACCCGCTCAGCTGCAGAAGGAGATCTGAGTGTTGAAATTCACAGATTTTACTCATATGTGACACAGATGAGTTGTGAGCCCAGTTGAGGAGTTGGGCCGGTGGTTTAAAATTAGTAATAAACAAGTAATAGGACAGGAGTCCTATTTCCACTGAGATTGGAACTTTACAGGAAAAAAACCTCCACTGATAACATTTAAATATAACTCCAAATCACAAAATGGGGAAGTGACACCTTTCTCCTCTTCCACAGAGTCCAATGTCTAGTTTTCAGATTCTGGCCTCTGAAAATTCTGGGTCTGGTTCTTTGATTTGTTTTTAAGAGCAAGAAAAGAGAAAGAGAAAGAATACAAGTTCATAGATACAATTTAATTCATACTCAAGTATTCATTTATTATTTGTGTCCAGATTTTGAATCAAAAAGCCCAAATTAAAATATATTGCTACCATATTCAGCCTGGGTCAGTTGATTCTTCTCAGATCATGGAGAGTAAAACTAAGTGGTTATTGTTGGATTCTCTACAGTACAATGTGTCCAGTACTGCACTGAGATGATGTCAGAAAATCTGCATTTTTTCCCAATTATGAAATGAATTATGAGGAGCTAGCTGACCATTGTAAGGATTGTTAAAACAGCTATTTTGGCAGATACACTGTTGTCCAGCCAGAAAACGCAGGTGCTTTGGTTTAATTTTTTTTTTAATGTTTGATTTCAAGATTACATTGACCATCTCTTCCTCACTCTCTTCAGAATTTAAACAGGTAAAGTCCCATGTGTTGAGAAATATCTGAAGAATTCAATCTTCTACTATTTTCTAAAAACAGATCAAAGGAAAAGCTACAATGCTCAAACAGCTGATAATATCTGTGATGGCCAGGGTAAATTTCTCTCTGTTTGAACAAGTCATCAGTGTTATGTAATAGGTTTTAACTATACTTTTTAGTGGGAGATGTGAGGTGTGTTTCCTCCAGTTTGACTCACAAACTCCTTAAATAGATGCTATAAGTTTATCTAAACACCCTCAGCCATGTCCAGGCTACTATAATTCTGGAGACTGAGAGCTTGTGTTAGAGTTATGGCAGAGATGAACTCCAAACTCAGTGCTCATTCAAATGGTTTCAGATCAGCAAATTCAACTAGTTTCCAAAAAAATGTTGTGCATGTTCACTAAGTTATTTTTTTGGTTTCAGTTTTTAAAAGTGCAATTTTTGCTTTTCATTAGCTTTAAATCATCCTTGGGTTAATCCATTTTAGGAATTCGGTTACCTCATCCAGCTATGTCATTCTGAATCACATAGAAGTAGAATATTCAGGGAATTTAAATATTTTGTTTTCATCAGGGAGGTAACTGTCTCCTGGTGTCTCCCTAGGTAAGGAGCACTAGGCCAAGTTCCCCGCTGCTGTAAATCAGCACTGATCAAGATCTATTCTACATCTCTGATTTGTAGTACCGTCTTTCTTCTTATCCTTATCAATCATGCCAAATATCATAAAAAGAACACAGAAGGGGGAGTGGTTGTCCCTACTAGCAGATGGTGACTACTGAGGATGTAGGCTACAGTCTGAGAGCCCGTTCTGCTGCCTCACAGTGAATGAGAGACTGCACATACAAATACTATAAAAGAAAGACAAACTCTTCCATTTCAGCACTCTTCTGTCCTTCTTTAGTCTCTATTTATGACATGTGAAGATCTCTCTGAAAAAAAATTTCTATGACCCACAAAGGCCCCAAAGAATATCACATCCTTCTGCTTGAGTAATGCATAGGATTAAATTCCACTGCACCTGGGGAGGATACAGTGTCGTGGTCAATTAAGAGACACTGGCCTGAGGTGAAGCTGCTTTTGGTTGCTGTCTCCTTCAGTCTTGTTTTTAAAAATAGTCAATTGTCTGGTTAGTTTTTACCCTTATTTTCTTTTTTTTTCTTTTGATCGTGAGTTTTTTGGTTGTTGTTGAGTTTTTTATTTTGGGCATTGTTTCATTGATTGATTGATTGATTGATTGGGGGTTTTTTATTTGTTTTCATCTTCCAGTGACTCCAAATGGGCTGTATATTTTCCTAAAACTGTGCCATTAGCAGAAATAACATGTAAAACATCTGGTCATTCCCTCTTCGTCTACTTCAACCTTCCTGATTCACATTTTACTCTGTGTAAGGAGCACACCCCTTCATACTTGTCCCACGTCTCCCATTCCGTTACAGTGAGAAATATGATGAGTCCAGTACCAGCCATGAGGCCAACAAAAGGTATGTTTGGAGAGAAGGAATTTTATGTAAACCGCACATTAACACTAAAATACCAATCTGAGTAACATCTGTGAGAAGTGGAAGACTGAAATCGGTGTAAAGCTCCAGATTTGCACAGACGATGAACACGTTTGATGTCTGCTTGTAGATATGTACAGTATATGTTTCCTTACCTGCCCCAAAGAGAAAACCAGTGTGCTCTCCTTGTGATATAGGGAACTAGGTATCTGAATCCTAGCTCCTTGTGTTTTCCATGTCCTGAACAGGGTATCTCGTTCTAACTGACTGATACAGCAGTCAGTTGTGGAATGAACTAAAATCAGAGATTTCTCAGATCCCTTCCCTGAAAAGATGATGGCTGAAATAGATGGCAATTGCCAATGTTCCTGCAGGGGGCATTCTAATACATTACTTATACTCTTCATGTAGGATAAAGGAAAGCCATGCGGATTTCTGGTTTATAAATGAAAGCCATAAGGATTTCTGGTTTAAACCAGAAATTTATACTCAAAATAATTTGTTTTTCTACCAACAATGTAAATTAGTAGGAAGAAAAAAAAACGGAAAAAATTAAATCTTTCAATAAAATACATTTAAGTCTACAAACCACACAATAAAAGCCCAGATATTGAAATTCTGTGAGCAGAATTGGACTATTTTCAGATTTTGTAAAAAAAAAAACCAACTCTGTGACTTACTGGATTATAGATATACCCTTGGTAAAACCGAGTTGATCAAAGGTCAGAAAACAAATGAATACTTAGTACATTATCTGTGGAGCCTATAGAAGAGTATTGCTAAAATGCGAAAGATTACAGTTTATTTACTTTAATTTAGTAGAATGTCCATGCTTAAAATGAGATTAAAAAATACCTTTTGAATGAGGACATAGCAGAAAAGGAAAGGAATGAAATTAAATTCAGTAAAATCAGGAAAACTTCAGACTTTATGGGATTCCGGTAATTTTTTATTGGGATTACAAATTGATGGTAATGGCTGTTCTTAGATGAATAAACAAATCAGGGTTGGATGATGCACCTTTACAACATAAAATAAGAAAAACCTTCTTATTATAATTCTAAATACTGGAGAAATATGACAAGTATTTGCTTAAGAAAATATTCAGTGCCATTAATAAATGCATACCCCAATCTATTGGCAGATAATTTCACAGTTTTGAAATGTTCCCCAGTAGCTTCATTCATCTTAACCAAGTAGAATTAATTTATAACAGGCTGTTCCGTAATGCTGTAAAACAAATGTAAAAAAATAAAGTATAACTCATAAATGTTGTTACTTGATCCTGAAGACGAATTTGAATGAGTCAACTTAAAGTTTGTCTTCTGCATTTTACAGTAGATACGCATCTCATGGTGACTAGTTTCTCACAAGAGCTTCTTTCATAGGATTGGATTCCTATGTAACAAGCATGTTTATGTGTATCTGCAAAGGAGATAACACTGAACCCTGTAATTCTTATAGAAGAACATGCCAAAAATGTCAGTCCTTCATTATCTTGTTTTACATAGCCATCTTTTACACATGTATAAAATTATTGACTACAGGAAATTACTGATATACTCACAGCTTTGATATTAAAAAGTCAATGTTAATATAAAGGAGTAACATAGGCCAACAACACTTAAGAAAGTAGAACAAGTATTTCCCAGAAAACCAGGTGTTTACAAATTAATTGGGCTGTATTCGACATTTTGTCAGTCTCCAGAGTTTGAAGATACTTGTTCCAGCTCAGTTTGAAGCAGTTTAAAGTATACAGTTTCTCAAAAATGATAAATATTTACTAAACTAAGTTGGTTTTAGAGGATTGCAATAGAAAATACAAGTGTCTGTTAAGGCAAAATGTATCATGACGTAAATAATTCTTACAGAGGTGAATTCTTTCCATTTTATGGGACTGGTTCCATTTTGCACTAGATCTGCACCTGGCTAATTTATATAATCCCAAGTGAGCTGAAATCAAGTCTCCTTTCATACTCTTTACAAATTGTGCATTATTACATAAGGAAACATAGGCTGGAGAAAAACTGACCAGAAACATTGGATGTGGCAGCTCTGCTTTATAATGTGGTTGTAAAAT
Organism: Lycocorax pyrrhopterus obiensis; assembly: GCA_014706295.1. Lineage (NCBI taxonomy): Eukaryota > Metazoa > Chordata > Aves > Passeriformes > Paradisaeidae > Lycocorax > Lycocorax pyrrhopterus. Next base: position 24,042,781 of record JACSVZ010000002.1, on the reverse strand, counting down.
GATCTCATGCTAATTTTACAGTAGTTTGTTGCTTGCAAATTATTAGGAAATTAAATGGGACAGTGTCTTTCATATGTATTCCTTTATGTTTACTTGAAGAGCTTCTATGAAATAGCAGAAGTTAGCGATACCTTCAGAAAATCTTTTGGCAACTCAGAAGGAGTCCTAAAATTATCCTTGGATTGACAGATTTATTTTTTTTTTTTTTTTTTTACACCACTGAAATATCTAATGATTTGGGAAAAATTGAGCCAGATGTCAGTTGGATGTCCTGGACTACAAATTCCACTGTTGAATTGGCAGTCAGGCTCAGGGAGGATTCTGCTGTGAAGAACACCAGGACCAGCCTTAGAATTAAGCAGCTAATTGCAAATGGATAGCATTTGCACTTGCATTTGTAATACACCAGGCCAGAAGCCTGAAGCTGCAACTGGATAGAGAAAAACAAAACAACTTGTCGTTCAGAAAAAAAGTCGACTCTTTGGAAGGGTTATGAACTTCGTAGTTATTTTCTGATAGCCTTTTGTTGTGCTTACTAATGAAATACCTATTAATTAAGTGACAAAGGTGAACTTTTTTTCAGCAAACATGGTCACTACAACAGAGGACTAAGATCACTACATTCTTGTGAGAAAGTAGCACTCCTGAAATCTACAAGTACATTACATCAGACAAACTACCAGCCAGGCTCAGTCATAATTTGGTTTGCTAAAAAGTCCCAGTGAGTGCAGTTAAACAGAATCAAAACCATTTTCATATATAAAGATACGAATTGCACATGAGGAACCCCCTCTTTTCAACTGGCCTTCTCACGTAAACTCTTTACATACAGTTATAAGGTTTTTTTTAAAATTGCAGTCCTTGCTGATTTTAAATATTGCTGTTCTTTCTCATGGTGTTTTAGCTTCATTCCTGCTGAAACACATGTAGCAAGATAGAGTGCTGCTGCTTTTTTTTTTTATGCACAGATGAGAAACTGTCTTTTCTAAGGCCGTTTAGACACACTTGGCGAATTGGATATCTGCACTATACAATGCAGGAATAAGGAATACAAGAATAGCATGGTTGGGAGCCATAAAATCAATACCAGAGACTAGACCGTAGATTTTTCACTCCTGCTTTATTCCAAGAGACATACATTTACCTGGCTAGTGAGTAAAGATTTCCATGGACTGCATTTGGAGCCTGCTCCGTGGCATGTAACACAGAGCACAGTTTTAGAGGGTCATCATCAATGGGCCTGAAGTAGAATACAACAGTCTCTTTGGATGCTTTCAGCGTCAACTATTGGTTCTTGCAGGAGACAACTTCACTGTCTCCACTAGAGTAACTGTTTTCCAGGTCTAAAGTATTAGTGTGTAACTTTGTATCTCAGAAGTTGGAACAATTGCTGAGTTGTTTGGGAAAGTTGAAATAATGCCAGTGCTTTTGTTTTCTAACATGGGTTTTGTTCTCAACCTGTGTGCTAGACCTTAACAAGTTTGTATACAACTAGCAATTAGGAAGACTGAAGTTACGTTATTTTTTGTGGGCCTTACCATATGATACACTTAGTTTTAAGTCAGATCTTATAAATGAGTGGCAACAAAGATAGCTTGTCAAAATTAAAAGAGAGCAAATAATACCTATCACTCCTGGCTAGTCACCTCTTCATTTCAAAAGTAAGACCATGTTCAAACTGCAAGAATTGAGTAGTGTAAGTCATCCCTGGCTTAGTTCTGTCTGGAACTACATTCAGCAGGGCTTGCAAGACAAGTGCAGAAGATCTAGCACGTAATGAATGCAGAGAAGACAGCGATGCATTTTAATTAAATATATGGAAATATTTGCTGATTCTGTGTGGTTTTGACAGCTCCGCAGAAGTGGCTACTGTTTCCAAATTCACACTGTCAGTTTTGCTATTGAGCTGCCTATAGAAACCACAGCATATTGTAATACTGCATGACTTGACTGGGAGCTGAACACAATGGACTAATTGCTAAATGCATGTGAGAAGAGGTCCAAAACTACAAGACCATCTACATGAAATGTTTCATGATTCCACTTTATGTTTCTTTAGAAAATATGAAGTTACCTTAGGAAAAAATATTTTCAGGAAGAATAGCCTAAAATTGTTTTTTTTAAACTAAAACATCATACAAGTGAGGTAGTGACAGGACCTCATAGCCGCATATACAGAATAACTCATTTACAGCTATCAAGGCATTCAGACTACTGAGATGAAAAATGAGACAATGTTTGATCTACTTGTAAAAAATTTAAATAATGATGAAAGAAGTATCTGTCTGGTATATCACTGTCTAAGGTGCCTCAGATTTTGCAGTTCTTTTAAAATAAATCAAAGAAATCTATTGCTCTGACTATGATGAGCAAGTTGGTATGAAGAGTGATAGAATGAAGAGAGAGGTTAAAAGGACCTAAGTCTGAGAAAAAAGGAAAGGGAAGAGCAGACTTCTGTTTTATGGGATTGTTTTAGCTTGCCCCAGAATGATCACCAGAGATTATGTACCTTGGGAACCTGATTAGAGCAAACTGCTACTTCCCTCCTATCCCCTGTCCCCTCCTATTTTGATGCCCTTTGCCTAGAAATGAAAGTCTGGTGCCTGTCTGTGCCTTGTCCTAATACACATTTTGTGCATAATCCAGTGATGCACCCAAACTGATGAACACAGAAGTGCTCTAAGAGCCTCTGCTAGAGTTAGTCATCATACTGTTTTTGCTTTGGAGGAGTTCATTGGAAACAAGAAGAGTTTCCTTTTTTGTTGTTTTTTAATGTCCCAGAGACTGTGATTTAGGTAAATGTTCATTTTATTTAATATTAACCAATCTAAAAATTAATCCGAACTAATTAACAGGCATGATTGTTCCCACATGTTTGAGACATCCTACTGGGGAATAAGGAATCTCATTCTAAAGGCTGTCGTTCCTCGCCAGGGAGTCAAAGAGTGCTTTGAAGACTCTCTTAAAGTAGACACCTCACTTGGCCAAAGTCAGGTTAAATAAAACCTGCTCATGACTGTTGAGACACAGAGCAGTGAATCCGTTAGAAAGATTCACAAAAACCAATAAAGCCAGCAGGCCTGCTTAAATTTAATCACCTGGCCTAAGTTCTTGTGGCTAATTTTAAAGGCAAGACTGTTCAGCACCTTGTAGAACCATTACTTGGTTTACACCTAAATCGTACATAAAAATATAAGTACATGAATATTTATGTGCTGAAGAAAGATCAGGTCATAAAGACTTACGAGAAGAAGTGCTGGAGCCCAGCTGTCAGAAGCTCCTGCCGAGCTAACCATCTGTCTGTAATCACACATCTATCACTTTACTGTCTGTAATTACATGTCTGTCAATGGCCTCCTCATCTCAAATGCAGACTTCAAAGAATTCAGGTTTTTTCCTGAAAATCTGATCTTTCCTCTGCTTCCCCCAGCTCTATGTACCTTGATTAGTTCTGCTTTTTTTCTTACTTGGGATGATTATACTGACATCTTACAAATGGAGAAATCTGTACTTATTCTGAGGATTCAGAATGCCAAGATAGCATTTATTGGTAAGGTGGCATGGACCTAGTTGAATCTCCCTTCTGCTTGCAAAAAAAACTGCTACGAAAGCAATTCTTTGTGTACCTAATGCCAGATTTTAACCTCTCTTTTTAAGTTCTCTAGAGTTTTGTCACATTTTACTAGTACTGTACAGGCTCTCAGTTTCACATTAGTCAGAAATGTGAAGGTACTAAACAGTGCAACACAGAGGTGAACTAGGATGTGTACTGTTGTGAGTAATTCATGTAATATATACCATTCTAGTGCTGGCAGGGCATTATGCCTTATAAGATTAATATTAAGGGAAAGCACTGAAAATAATCAAATAAAATCCAACATATGCTGGTTTATTTTTACTTAAAATACATACTGTTTGGAGACAAGACCTTCCTGAGCCTTTTTCTTTTTCACCTGGTTATCTCCAGCTTGCTCAGTCAGAGTAGCTTCCGTGTCTCTCCAATACATCATTAATGCAGCTGCCAGGGCCTCAGAAAAAATCTGAGTTTGCAGCACCTACCGTGTTTTCTCATGCTCCTGCCCTGTAGTAAGGATATAATCTCAGGACTCAGTTTCATGTCTCCCGTAAGACTGCTCCTGGCTTTTTAAAAGAAACTGAAATAAGCTTTGTTTCCTAAGTGTTTGTACAGGATTCACACTGAGAAATCTCATTTCTGTGCCCACCACTTGGATTTGTTGTACCTTTTTTGAAACACAAAAAATGCCCTACTTTCCTTTGATCTAGATCCACACTGTTCATTAGCTTCAAATGTCTTTTTCAATGTCCTCCACATGGATGTAGTCCATTCATGAAATGGCTGCAAACATTGCTCTCTCTTCTTCAAGGAGGACCTTCAGCTTGGATTCCTCTTTCTTGTTAGGGCCCCCTAACACTTCCAAGAGACACTTCAGCACTTCTAAAAGATGTGTTTAAAACTCAAAGAACTGATAAATAAGGGGGGGAAAAAAGAAGAAAAGTCTCAAAAAGTTAAATATTATCTAGTTAGGGGTAGAAGAGCATTTAGAAGTGAAACATAACAAGCAAAGTGAAAACTAGAATGGTAGAGTATTTTATTTAGAATAAAAAGCTGGAGCTTTACAGTGTGATAGTATGCTGAAAAAGAACTCTGTTAAAAAGTTGTATAGCATTCATTCACTCTTTGAACTGTACCACTCTATAGTGCTGCTTAGGAGAAATGGAATACAAGTTTATGTTTGTACAATTGAAAAGATTCCTGTCCTTTTCCTCATTTATTCTAGGAAAAGACAGAGAAGAGATAATATCATTCCATTCTTTGTTTGGATCTCCTCTTCAGCAATTTGAACAAGGAGGTGCACTTGCTTGTGCCAAGTGACTTCTGCATCTACCCCACCGACAGGATAAAAAAGAAGCTTTTTAGAGATAGGCACTGAGAAGTCAGCCTGTGGATTAAAAATCATTTAGCTTCATGTAGGAGGGACACTATATGCTCCATAGCTGAATAATAATGTTGTTGTTTTGTAATGAAGCTACAAAACATGTTCCTGGTATAGGTGCAGAAAAAAAAAAGAGGGAAAGATTGGTAAAAGTACTTTATAGAAGTGTTGCAGCAGGACCATTTGGTTCCTAGAGTACACCTCCATCCTCCCAGTATCTCTCCCTCTTATAGGATCTGAGGGTTCCAGTAATGTTACACAAAATGTTGCATAGTAATGTTACAGAAAATGATAGAGACAAATAAAATATCAGCTCTAAAAAAGAATTATTTTTTTAAGAACACAATGGATCGTATCCTGATGATGCTACGTATTAAATCTCTCTGAGAGTGGGATTGTGAGGCCTAATTATTGATTTAGATAATGAAGGCATCATTTTACATATACACATGGTCGGGAACTGCCAAATTATAAACTTGCTGTCACTCTCCACAGAACAGGGGTTATTCCTGTCTAACACTGCACCTGTTTGTCAAACTACCAAACTGATCACCTTGACCCCAGATTGCTGCTTTAGGTTTGAGTTACATCAAACTTTTTAGATCAGGTTAGTAACTGGAATGCTCTTGTTGGGATACACTGGGTATATAGGGTTCACCACATCTACATTTAGCCACCTAGGAGTTGTGTCTAGTCCAAGCTCATCCTTAACATTTTCTCTCTGGTGAGCGGAGAGAAAGAAGCCCCCTAAGGTAATAGTGTAAGGTGGGCTGAATAAACTACCTTCAGGAGGTACTCACGTTTTTGCATTGACTGTAGAAGGACTCTAGGTGCCCATAAAAGGACTTTAGATGCCTTGCTACAGCCAGGCACAGCTCTGAAATGGCTGAAGTTAGGCATAATAAATACCATCAATCTCTGCATGGTAGTGGAAATTCATTATTGCTGCTCACTGGGAGAAAGTTCACCTCATGTTTTGCAGTTTTGCCTTGTGTTGGTTAGCCCTTTGGACCCCACTCCTCCTATCCAGAAGAGAAACAGACAAAATCCTCAAAAGTGTCTGGGTAGCAGCAGGAATAAAGAGGTATTCAGTATGTAAAGAGCTCTGCACAAGTACTCCTTGCAGTATTCACTCGGCTCTGCTGCTGTCTATGTGTACATAAACTGACTAAATGAGTCAGTAAACTTTTCTGTATTATGTTTTTAACATCCCTCGCACTTGAAAGGTTGGGCTATCTCTGAGGAGTAAAACCAGCTAAAATGCCATGCCTGTTTTTGGATTTCGACACAGAGAGGATTGCCAGAAAATGTGTGGGTTTGAGGTGTGGACGCTTGGGCTGAAACACATATTTCATTTTGTCACTGTGTGCTCATTAGATAGTAGTATCTTTCCATTGATGTTGCACTGTGCTACACACAACTCTGTGACCTAGACCAGAAAGTCTTCACAGCTGTCTTCCAGTCCACAGTCACACATCATAGAAAAAAGTTGATCTAAGCACAGAAAGGATCCTAAGAGAAAGAAACTGAAAAGCTTCATGGGCTTCTTTGAAAAAGTGTGCTTATTTGCAAAAAGTGTTTTAATGTAATTGTGTTGCTATTGCTTTGGCATTAAATCAAATTGCTAATCTTTGTTAAGCCAGCCTTCTGTATTTTTGTCACAAATGAATGAAAAATGCACATGACATAAAAATGAGACACAGACAACTGTAATTTTCATTTTCAGGTCTACCAGAAAAAATGTGCTTTGTCACTTACAAAATACACTGTAGTTCAATTTAGATCAGTGGAGAAAGTATTGTTTTACAAAAAAGTGGAGGAAGATGACCATGGTCCAAAAAGCATGATTTTTTTTAATTTGGCACTTTATTAAAACAGTTTTCTAGACCTTGATGATCCCAGATCTACTTTGCATGTTACCTCATTCCTTGGTCTTTCTATCAGTGTAAAAACCACAAAGGTTTTAAATAAGTTGGTTCAAATACTCTATATTCAAACAGTTGGGGAGAGAAAAATGAGCTGAGGTGCTCTGTAAGCTATGCTCTTCTTGGAGCAGCTGATTTAATATCTGCAGCTGCTGCCAACAAAGAGAAAACCGGTCTCCTTTGTAATTTTATTTTATTGTATGTCAAACCACAACTGCACATATTTTTTTTTTTTAAGTAATCAAGTGCAATCTGATACACCTGAGCAGCAGCACTTTATTGACATTTTATCAGCCAGAGTTCCTTTGAAGGGATACTGGTGATCAAGGAAATTTGCCAGTTCAAAATGGCTATAATTGTTCACTCATTTAATCATGTACTAAAACAATGCATGTAATTGTATCGCCAGTGATATATTATTAACAAAATATTTTTTGCTATACTGTTCTTCCTACTCTAGTGATAGTTCTTTTCTATCTTAGATTAGCGATAGGCCATGCAAGGAAATCTTACTTGCATGGATCAACAGATTTAAAAACATAAGTTGCCTGTTTGCTTTATTGAACGTAGTAAATCTACTTGACAGATACATCTTCCTTGCTTTTATGTTGTTTCTGTTGACAGCCTTTGCCAGCGTAGGTCTCTCAGAGTCACCGTATTTTATTGCAGGTAGGTCGTCACGGGCTTTTGCAGAAGGTTCCAGGCAGCAATGGACATTGTGTTTTCACTTTCCCCTGAGATTTGACCGTCATACTGTAGGGTTACTATTGTGAACATGACAAGGGTAAAAGTGTGTTGTTTCTCTAAAATCTGGAACTATTGAGATATTTGAAAGAAAAATCCAACCACATCAAATGCATTCAGAATCCTCCAAAGCACAGTTCAGGTAATCTCACTTCCAGCACAGCTCTCTAGGCTTCTTCTCTGCATTTTCGTAGAATCATAGAATCATAAAAGTTGTAAAAGACCTTTAAGATCATTAAGTCCTACGCTCATCTTAGCACTACCACCACGTTCACCACAAACCATGTCCTCAAGTGCCATAGCCACATATTTTTGAACACCTCCAGAGGTGGTGTCTCTACCAGTTCTTTGGCCAGTCTGTTTCAATGCTTTTCAAACCTTTCCATGAAATTTTTTTCTTAATTTCTGATCTAAACTTTTCCTGGCTCAGCTTAGGGCCATTTCCTCTGGTGCTGTCTCTTGTTACCTGGGAGAAGAGACCGACCCCCATCTCTCTACAACCTCCTTTCAGGGAGTTGTAGAGAGTGATAAGGTCTCCCCTGAGCCTTCTTTTTCTCCAGGCTAAACAACCCCAGCTCCCTCAGCCTCTCCTCCTATGACTTGTGCTCCAGACCCTTCACCAGCTCCATTGCCCTTCTCTGGACTCACTCCTCAATGTCTTCCCTGTAGTGAGGGGCCCAAAATTGAACCTAATATTCAAGGTATGGCCTTGGCAGTGCTGAATTCAGGGGCACAGTCCCTTCCCTGGTCCTGCTGGCCGCACTATACAAGCCAGGATGCCATTGGCCTTCTTGGCCACTCAGGCACCTTGGCCACCTGGCCACACAAATTTCAAGTCACATTCCCCAACACTTCAGAGAAAGGAGAAGGAGCCCATCACAGTATAAATGAAATACGTGTTTTTCATTGCTCCTGTCACTGGAAAGTGATGACAATAACTGAGGGCTTTACAGAGAAGAAAATAATTTCCTTGCCCAGAGCAGCCAACTGTCTGGAGTGGGTGTTTGTGTATGCTGGAGATTACAGGACAACAAAGTGAGCTGACATTGCATCACCAAGAGGGAGAATTAAATAGCACAGCTCATTAATTCTGCAGTCTTTACTTTGTTACAATTAACTTCATTTTGTTTCACTGGTTGTTAACAAGCCTGTCTGGAGGATGTGCAGGCTGGTGTGGGGAAGACCTGTGGGAGGGCTATATTTTGAGGAAGGTTTAAGTGTGGAGAGTTACTGGTACCTCATGGCTTTATAGAAGGATGTCTAAAGACAAAGATGACTTAAAAGAGGGCCTAAAGCATAGTTTACAGGCAGAGCTGGAACAAATTCTGACTTAAGGGAAGTGAAAAAACTCTAACAAGGGAAGTTAAAAAAATCAAAACTTGTGGAAGCACTAGTGTAGATTGTCCTGGAAAGTGTGAATCCCTGTTGTTGAAGGAAAAAACAGGTTAGACAACATCTGGTGCTGATGAGACAAGTCTATCTGATGCTTCTTTGAGGAATGATTATTTTTACGATTTTTTAATAAAAAACTTCACAGTGATAAAGAGGCCCAGATGTAGGACTGATTTTGTTCTGGATACATTTCAATCATGTCTTTGTAATGGAAGAAGTCAGTTAAAGTTTTGTTGTACTTAATGTAAAAATATTTCTTATTCTAGAGCTAACAAGGTTTGATTTTAAGAACTCATATAAATAAACAAATAAGATAATTTTGGAGCTTTACAAAGGCACATAGTTCAAGAGGCTGCCCACTCTTAAGCAAAAATTTGTACTGTTTCCAAATGTTTGCTCATATCCACTTTTGAATATGCCATGATCTACCTTCATGTTACTTTGGAAGACACAAGAGTTAGAAAGGAGGCAGAATATTTTTCTTACTTCTCTCTGGTACTGCTTCATTTTTGGTCTATCTAGAGAATAATATTCGCATCCTGAGTGTCTAGAACTCCATTCAGTGTTGGGAAAATGGGAAGAATTGGTTCACTGTTCAGATTCATTCTGAAAGTCCATTCTGTGTGTTTAATTGTTCATGTTCATGACTGTCCAAAATCTGTGTGTGATTTCAATCCACTGCTTCTGAGCAGTGCTCATTGCAAATTTTGAAGCCTGTACAAAGAAAACAGAGTAGGCTGTCAATTCTTATTATGATTCATGTCATTCTAGCTGATTAATTCAGTGAAACATGGCATAAACACACTAGGCTAGACATATGTCAGCAAAACAACATTTGGGAAAAACACAGGACAGACCCAGCTCTACCCTATTTCAGTGGGTTTGTTTTTGAAGGGGGCTAGATGAGCTTTCCTACCTTTATTACTTTCCTGGGCAACTTTCTCCAAAATAGGAAGAAAATCAGCTTTATCACTCTCTCCAGACTGATAATTTTAGTGAAAAATATTCGTTTTTTGCATATAGCAAATTTTCTTTTAGCTATCTTTACCTTTTTCTCAAGGCGGGTACAGCTACTCAAGGAAAGGCTTTTCCTAAAGCCAATTTTGAGCAGGGATAAATCAAAGAGACTTCAGGAGCCTGCCAGATTCTTTTTTGATGGTCATCTTTCCTTCCTCTCCATAGCTCACACAAGGAAGGTGTCAAAGGTGACAGCTATTGGTATTTTGCAATTAAATGCTTGTAACACAGGACCATCTCTTTCATTTCCAAGGTAGAGGATGACCATTTTGTTCCAAATTTCAGTATTCAAAGGATAATGGTGTTGGAGAAGAATATTGCTGAATTTTTTTTTTCTTAGTTTGATATCCTAGTTTAAGTCTATTGTTAAAAGTCCAAAAAGTCCAGTCCAGAACCCAAGGACATTCATTTTTGCCCATAGAAAATGATGCAGAAATTGCAGGTTATTTTCTGGTTTACTTTGTATTAGGAGCTATAATAACTATAATATATAATAACTATTAAGGGGTTTGTTCTCCTTTTTGTACCTCCTGCTCTACTTTTAAATTTAGTTTTAAAATGTGACCGTTAAAAAAATCAAACATAAAAAACCTCCTGTTGTTCATAGTGCTTAGTGCTTTGCTATGTAAGAACTCGAAAACATTTGACAGTCATTTGCCCTGTGTACAGCACAAACAGCAGACGAACTGTGACGTGCAGCCATTAACATATTCAGGGAACTTTGGGTATGATGCATTGCAGTGGTCAACAACGCAATGTCCTCATGGAAATCAGTGACAAGTGGTGTCCCTCAGGGGTCTGTGTGGGGATTAGTGTTGTTTAATGTCTTCATCAATGACCCACACAAAGAAATTGAGTGCACCCTCAGCAAGTTTTCAGATGACACGAAGCTGTGTGGTGCACTTGATGGATGTCATCCAGAGGGACCTGGACAAGCTGGAGGAGTGGGCCCATGGGAACCTCATGAGGCCCAACAAGGCCAAGTGTAAAGTGCTGTACCTAGGTCAGGACAGCCCGCGGTATCAATACAGGCTGCAGGATGAAGGAACTGAGAGCAGCCTTGCTGAGAAGGACTCAGGATTGCTGGTGGATGAGAGGCTGGACATGAGTCATAAATTTGCACTCGCAGCTCAGAAAGCCGGTTTTGTCGTGGGCTGCACCCAAAGATACATGGCCAATAGGGTGAGGGAGGAGATTCTGCCCCTCTGCTCTGCTCTGGTGAGACTCTACCTGGAGTGCTGCATCCAGCTACGGGGTGCCCAGCACAGGAAAGATTTTGACCTGTTGGAGTGGGTCCAAAGGAGGCCACCAAGTTCATTGGAGCACCTTTCCTATGAGGAAAGACTGAGAGAGTTCAGGTTGTTCATAGTTCAGTCTGGAGAAGATACAGCCCCAGGGAGACTTTATTGTGGCCTTTCAGTTCTTAAACGGAGTTTATAAGAAAGATGGGGACAAACTTTTTAGTGAGGCCTCTTGGGCCAGAACAAAGCAAGAAGCTGATAGAAGTTTCCACCATGTCTGGCAGAGGCAATCCCTGATGGCTCCAAAGATGGATGTGCTGCTGGCCAAGGCAGGGCCAATTAGAAATGCTGGTAATATAGAACATCCTTGTATATTTAAGAACGTTCTTAAATATGTTATCACAGAGGCGTTACCACCATTTCTAACCCCGCTACCAAAAGCCAGGCCATGCAAAACCAATACATATGCTAAGAGTACAATTTAGCTTTGTGAAAGAAAAAATTACAGAGCTTAAACTCTCCTCTATTAGGTTTTAGTAGATTTTAAACCCTAGCAATTGAACATCATAGATGAAAAAAAAATCCACAGATTTCAAATACAAATTTCAAAGGTATTAGCTAATTTTCAAACCTTATAACACCTGGAAAGCAATTCTTGTACATCCTGCTGAGGTGCTTGGCATTGTGGCAGTGGTTCTTTCTCACCATCAATGCAACCAGGAAAAACAGCAAACTAAGTTTGAGTGCGTGGCAGTAAAAGTAATAACGGAAAGAAGGGATTGATTTCTGAGGGGATTTTTAAAATAAATCAAGCCGGAAGGATGATCTTCATTTAAACTAGAATGGAATCAGGCTGCTGACACTAAAAATAGAAAAGGTCAAATGGTCAAATTTTTTAAGTTTGAAAGAAAGCTGGCAAGTGAGGGAGATTTTGAAATGCTGCATCCTCTAGATAGGAAGTTATAAACCCCTGTATCCTTAACTAAAAGACAGAACCGAAGTTGATACAACTGAAAAAGAAAGCAGCAAAAAAGATCTTCTAGTAAAGTATTCTTTAAGCAGAGGATATAAAAACAGACATGCAAGATAGCAAGAAACTTATAAGGATTTCTAAACATATGCTACAAGTCTAACATGTATAGCTGAATGAGCTGAAATACCAAATGATAAATTAAGATATTAAAAAAGCAGGTAGAAGGCAGAAACTGGTGAAAGCCACAGTAGTGAGATATTAAGTGTATAACATCAGGTCATTCCCACCAGTCGCCCAGTTCAGAGAGGAACAATGTAACACTGGAGGGAGAGACAAGGGAGCCAACTGAGCAAAAAGCACGCTAATAACTGCAGAGTTTACTTATGTCCGTGTAGATGGTGTAAGAAAGGTTACAGTGCAGAGACTGGATTTTTTGTAGCCCTCCTAGACCAACTAATTAGCAATTCATAAGAGAAAAGGCAACTCTTGATGTAGTTCTAAGCAGTACAAAGAGGACCGATGAAGAACCCACAGGAGAGAAGGGATAACATTTTTTAATTCAAAACCCTTTCTGCAGCAAGACTGAAAATTTCACAGAATCACAGAGCAATCTGGGTTGGGAGGGACCCGAAAGATATGCTAACCTCTTCAATAGCATTTCATTAAATTGAGGGCACTTCTGAAAATAAAATCAAGAACTGTAATCTAAAAAGGTAAAATGTTTGCCTGTGGCATGAGGATTGTTTACTCGCATCATATTATAGTCTTAATGTGATTGAATAGTATCAATCCAAAGAGATTTTTGAACAAAGAGCCTGACCGACCCTACCCTACAAAATCATCATATTTAAACAGTAGATGAGAATATTAGAAATTTAAAGAGAGCAGTTGGTCCTGAAAAAAGTGAAAGTTGTGTTCAGGTAAGGAAAACCTTAGATTGTATGATATGATAGTATGTAAGATTGGGCAAATAAAGCCATAAGAACCCAGGTCAGACTATTTTGAGGAATAGCTAGTTGAGTGGATAATAGCTAGGAATACAAACATTTTCAAATATTTCGGAAGCAGGAAGCCTGTCAGACCCTGTCAAATAGGTGATCACAATTTAAAATAAGCACTAGAGAAAGATACAGCCATGGCAAAGTTGCTAAATGAGTTATTGTATTGATGTTCATCACAAAGAGCCTTAGGGAGAATCCACACAGCCTTTCTTCAGAAGGGAAGAATTTGAGGCGCTGTATCAAATTGACATGTCAGCAGAAGTTTCAAACAAATCTATCCAATAAACAGGAACAAATCACCAGAACCAGATGTTGCTGAACTGAGATGTGCTATTTAGCTATGTCATCACTTAAATTCAACCAACAACAAACTAAATTAAAGGAACTAAAGCTGGTCAATATGTTTCAATTTTTAAAATGGTTTTCGTGAAATTTGAACAAATGTTCCTTCTGCACCAGAAAAAGGGCATGAAAACATTGAATTAAAATATATTAGAAGCTATCAGAAGAGACTTCGACAAACCTTTTGCAGAAAAATCACACCTCTTCTGGCCATTGAAGATTTTTGCCAGACTCTATTTTAGAAAAGCTCTGATGGTTTATACAGCTTCACTGAAGTTCCAAAAAGTCTTTGACAATGCTCCTCAACAGAAATTATTATAAATGCCATTGGAGGAAGGTCATTCCATGAATTAAAAAGGTAATCAGCAATTAGAGGACAAAGATATGAGTAAATAGTTGTCACTTCCTGCAGTCTCTATGGAGTTGTAATACAAAGAGGAAAAAAGAAGTTTCTTGGGATATTACTTGATGAAGTAACTGTGCACTAAAAAGGGCACTGAAAAGAGAAATCTTGGACTCATTTTTGTTAGTTCTCCGAAGACGTTGGTTCCATGCCTAAGATGTCTCAAAAAAATCAACAACAAACCCATAAAAACACGTTGGGAAATAAAGCAAAGATAAAGTGGGTAAACAACATTATGCTACTATGTTATCATTCTGGGTAAAAAAAATGTGAGTATTGTTTACTGTTCTGGGAAGTCTTCTCTAAATATTTATGACATAACCGGAAGAGGCACGGGGATACAATATTGATAATCAGGATAGAGAAAGACTTCTATACATGAAGGCATTACTCAGGTGGGGACTTTTAGAACTGGTGAAGAACAATTTATGCAAGGTAGAGTAGAAATTCAGAGGGTAGTAAAAGAAGAGGATGCATAAGAAACTTTCTCATTTACACCTATCTTAAGAATAAAGAATTACCAGATAAAATCCTCAGATAGCAAATTCAAAACAAACAAGAGGAATATAAAGCATGTAATTGCATCACACAGCTCATTATCCAAGGATGCTTAAAGTACCAAAAGTCTAAAAAGTTTCAAAAAGCCCCTACAGAAAATCTATGATGAAAATACATTATGTGCCTCAGGAATTTCAAACCCACAGATTTCCAAAAGCAATACTCCCAATATTTTCCACAGTCCACCTCTTTGGCTATGCGTTTAGTGAGACCATTTGTTAACCCAATGTCCTTATGCATTTCTGAGGGATCTGCACACACCAGGATGTATACTGAGGTACATAGTCTTCACTGCTTTCTGTCTTTCAGGTGACACTTTCTCACTAGAGGCATTCTATGTATTTTATAAATCCACAAGTGGGATTATATATTATCTTGGTGAAAAACAGAAGAAGGTCTCCAAGGTTACTGGCTGCATTTTCAAAAAGGAAATTGATGCTACCATTATAAGTTTATTTTATAAATTCTTTGGAGCACTGGTTGCTTTCTTTTGCTTTTGACTTCTTTCATGTAGCGGGCAAGAGTGCACCAAGATAATTCCTCAAGGTTCAGAGGAGAGATGTCTGTGCTCCTCCTGCTCCCAGATAGCTGTGCAGTTATGATTGGAGATCTCCAGGCCTTGGAACTGTCTGTCTTCCTGTGCCATGGCCGTACTGCTCAGTGACTTCAGAGGTTGCCACACGAGCAGAAATACATAGAGACAAATCTAAAATCAGACACTCTTGAGTATTAGGTTTTGTAAAACTAACATGAGCTTTTCTTCTATTAACCAGTCTAATCTGCCTCCATGGGAGTATATTTTTCTGTTTTCCTTTTGGCCTCCTTTAGATGGCTGATCTCCCCCTAATTAGGCCACCTCATCGAAGGGCCAGCATCTTACAGCTTCTAAGATATCCATGGCCAGAAAGTCATGTGTCTTTTCTGCTTGTTCTGACCTTAAAATGAGAAGTGAAGGATTAAAAACAAGCAAATTACTCCCCTAAGAGAGAAGGGAGAAAATCCAGCTGCTGGCAGGCACACAACAGCGGCAGAGCAGGAGCGCATTCCCCCCACCTTTGCACTGGGCCCATGAGTGAGCGCTCAGGGTGGTCTCCAGGGAGCTGGTACAGACACCACAGCCCAGCCAGCACAAGCTCAGTGATGCTCCCACAGGACTGGCTACAGATGCACAGCACCAGAGTTGTGATGTTATGTGAATAACCGTTGTCTTACATGACCGTGATTTTTATCACTGTGTCAAGATACAGCAGAGAGAAATTGAATAATTTAATTAAAGGTTCCAGCACTGAGAACAGGTGAAATTACAGGTTTCATATTGGCACTTCTGCCAACATGTGTTAGAGAGAAAGTATTTCTAGCTACCTCCACACAAAGAAAAATCAAAATATAGACTCAATAATTTTGATTTAAATATGTCATCTTTGATTTTCTTGCTTAAGTTCAGGAAGTGGTGTTAAATCTACTAGACAAAGTACCATTCTACTAGACTTTGCCAGTACTATCATCTGGGAATATCCGTATTTGAGTATGAATCCAACATTATTTTTTTCTGCCAAATAGGCTTTTGGTACTGTTTTGTTTTAATCAATTCTTCCAGAAAAGACAGATAGAGGAAAAAAACTAATCTCATGTAGATGCACCTGCTTCAATGAATGATGACTTTGTTCCATTATTTTATCTCTACACTTATCTTTATTGTAGCAATGAAATAATTCTTGCAGAACAAAGTAAATTCTTGAAATGACTAAATATTTACAGTACGTAAAACCACTGAGAAATTTACCTGCCGATTATCCCAATCACATACTTCAATACTTCTTTAACTACAACAGGCAAAGACAGAATATAGCTTTTACTTCAAATAAGGCATCCAGTGTTTCAAACTGTTTCAAAACTTTATTTCTTCTCCAGCAACAACGTGCTTTTGTGCCAACTCCTAAATAACCATAAATTTCTTTTTATATAAACCTTAATGAATGCTTGGCCAAGATGCTGTGACTGTTGGCTTCTACCTTTGAGCATAAATGGAAAAACTGCACACTGAGCAAAATGGAAAAATTATCACAGCAAGTCCAATGTTGCATTTTGCATTTAATGTGAAGGAAGCCTTGTTTTCGTGGTGTTGCAGTTTTCAGTGTTTTTAATCTTAAAGTGGCTGATCAATTTAAGGTAAGTGGCAGGCATTTGGCCTAGTTCCCAGGCTCTGCTTTCCTACCAGAAAAGAAAGGATTCAGTCAGACACACAGACAAGGGGCATCATCGGTGGCTCTCACATTCCAAGCATTTTAGCACAGATTAAGTTGGAATGGTTTTACTGTTTACTGAAATCTCCTAGGTGTTGCATTTTATCCCCCTCTGGCTGTGGTTATCCAGGTTGAGCTTCTCAGGTCAGGACCTCCATAAGAAAAATGGCTTGTAGAGCCTTGAAGGGAAATACAAAGTACAGGTCAAGACTCCTTATTAAAATGCAATTTCAGCAGCTTATTGCAAAATGTTAAGTCCCCAGACAACAGGTAATTTAGCAGTGAACTTTTTTCCTAAAGCTTGCAGCAAGGCAAGAGCTGTTTTACATGCATTCCAGAGGAAAAAGCGAAGATAATCTTCTTAAGAAGGACAAAACCTCAGCACTTTTTGTGTCTGGAAATAACCAGCAGATAATTAAGTGTTATTTTTAGACCTTTTTCCCCTTTTAGGTGCAATAAAGTACAGATTTCACTGTCTAATAACAAACTCAAATTTGGCTTTATTATGTAATTGTGAAAATTTATTTGGTTGTTTTAAGAGCTCGTTTCTACAAACAATAACTTTTAATAAATATAAGTTATATGTTTTAATATAGTCACCCCTTTTGCAGACACTCAGGTCCAGATTTTTTGAGATATTAAGGTGATAAATTAGCTCAGGCTTCCTGGAATTGCATGTGCACAAAGGACACTGTGTGGAGAGTTCTCACTATCCAGGTTCATAGGAGCTATCAGATGTTTGACTGTTTGCAGTACCGGGGTCAGAGGTATGAATGTGAGGCTGCTTTCTTGTTGATAGCTTTAGAAAAAAAATCTTCAGCTATTCATCTAGATTTTTTTCCAATTAGCTATGCCTTTAAAATAAATTGATCACCAGATTGAAATGGACAGTATTTCTGCCCAAAAGTGACCTGGTAGTTTTGAAAATTTAAGCAGAATAGGAACATGAAACATTTAGGGGCTACACTTCTTTTTTACAAGTGAAGACATTTTTCAGATGTATACTCCAGCCAATTTACAAACAGTTTCCCTTGAAAATGTCAGTCTTTCCACAGCTCAGGTTTTAATGACCCCTACTAACACATTTGAAGATATTCTGTTCCTTAAACCACTTATTGAAGACTGATGTTCCAGATGTACACATGAGCATGCATATGCATGTCAGTGATTTGACTGGACTGAACTGACCCTGCTGGTGCCTCTGGAGTCCCAGTTGCACAGCAACACTCTGGGAGGTATCGACACATTGCAGCCAGGTGCCAGTGCCTTTCTGGAAAGCATCATTACATAGTCAAATCTTCCATCATTTATGCCTTTCTTTCCCAAGTTCAGTCTTTAAAAAGCAAGGAGTAAATTCAATGGGAAAAGTTGTTTTTTTAATCAAGCAGGTTAAATTACGAGGGAATATGCTCACAGTCTTTAGCTAGGAGATAAAAAACCAGTGGTGCTGCAAGAGTTTGTGAAAGCTCAGGTAGGCACGGGAGCAGGGCAGTGCCAAGGACAGTGAGGAGCCATATAGAATCCACACACACTGAGAGGCAGGGAAGGAGTTAACTGCAGCCCCAAGGAGGGGCAGGAAGCTGACCAGCTGTGTGCAATTGCAGCTGCTGCTATAAAAAGTCTTTGCCTTAGAGGACAGGGAGTCACACTAGAAAGGAAGGAAATTCTTCTGGTGAACTTAGTTCAGTTTTGAAGGGAAGGAAGTGGGTTCTTGATGGTTGGCTACCTGAAGTTTGGAAGATCTTTTAAGTGTCTAATGGATAGAGTGTTTATCCATTTGGTCAACAGCTCTTGCTTGCTGTTAGTGCTGTCTAACCAATGTCTGTCTTAAGCCTTCTTCTATGCTCCCATTTAGCAAAATAATTGTTGAAAATCGTAAAACACTGTATCTCCCACTGATTTTTTTTGTCCACTGCTGTGCAGAAGCCCCATACTGACCCTTCTGTAAGGAGAGATGGTTTTATACCATGGGACTTTTTTTCCTGAGGTCTTTGAAATAGAACTAGGTCTGGGTAGGTTGTGAGGGGATGTAAAATGCTAACTGGGCAAGTTTGTAGCAACACTCTCCCAGAACAAGGCTACCCTGATAGAGAGTTCAGCTGTAAAGGGAAGGAAGCATCTTCCTGACAATCCTTGAGGAAATGACTTAACCCTCAAGGGGAAGAGAGCAGAGGAAAAAGACTGCTTTATATAGCCCAGTAAATACGTTCATGCATACAGAGGTGTTAAAAAAGCAGTTTTGGACTTGATATTGATTTATTCCACATGTTACTGTCCTCTTCCTCTTCACAGTATTCGTATGAATTCTTCTGTGAGGGATAACCTTACCTGAACATGTCCTAGGAATACAAATGGATTGGTTTTTTAAACCAAATAAAATATATGAGCATGCTATCAGAATCTCTAGGTGAGATTTTTCAATCCTTGTTTTTAAGGCAGAGGCATATATGGAGGTCAAGAAAAAGGAGCCACCATAGGTAAATAATAAAAATTTTGAACCCTGATGCTGCAGTTCAGTTCAGTAGCTGAAACACTGCAGGTATAGCATATGGCACACAACCCCCTTAGCCATTCTTGGACAGCAGCTTTCTTCTGCTGGCTCTACAGCCTGGCTGGCTCTTACTTTCCCTTTGGCTAGTCTATGGAAAACAGAGAGGGTTTTATTAACCAAGGTTGCGCTGCTTGGGAATGGTTTGTACCTTGCCAAACTAATCACAGCAAAGTGTCACAAGATTAGATTTGTCCTGGCTGACTAATTCAGACTCTTGCAAGACAGCAGGGAAAAAGTAGCAGAAAAGGACAAAGAAGATCTAAATAGGAATTAGGGTCGGTTGTGCTGCAGGGTGCAAAAGAAATAGCAAATCTAATTCCCATTTGTATTTGTGATCCTCTGACACCTGTAGAGGAGAATGTAATGGAGTTCAGCACAAAGGAGTTGCTGAAGTTTGCCTCCCAAATTGCTGGGATTTTAAGTGGTTGTGTTAGAGACAGCTTTCCAAGAGAGAGCTAAAGAAGTCTGAGCTCCTTTCCCTTTCACTACATATGATTGTTCAGCAGGTATTGTACCCCTGGTGTCACATGCAATGGCCATGGTTGACCCTGTCCGTATCAAGGCACAGTGCAATGATAAAACTGACTCCAGCTGATAGTGTGCTGGGCAGTCCTGATTTCATGGGCACCATGAACCACATGCGGCATGGTGGCCATTACTCAGCAGCTGACTGGCAGTTTTGCTTCTTTCTCTTCTAGCCCAGATCATCAGATCATGCAGGCCCATTAAAAAGAGGTTTTTGAAGAAGGCTTCTCTATTTGTTTGCTTGGGGTTTGTCTACAAAGAGCTCTGCAATGTCTAAAAGACTCTGTGATGACCTGTGTGTAGCACGTGAATATAACTAAGATGTCATGGAGAAGAAGACACGGATGATCAGCGAAACTGCTACACATCCCACATGAATACTCTTCATCTACCCCATATATAAAGTATGAATTATTGGATTTTCTTAATTTTATTTAGTTCAATCATTAATCTAATTCTGGGCATAAAAAGAGCTCTTCTAGTTAAACCTATTCCTGTCCAAATTGCAAGAATATGAGGAAAAATTATTTTGCCTTTAATTCAGATCCTATTTTTATGCAAATGAACATTCAACTGTGGACATCCTTGAGAACCTAATATTCCTATATTCCTATATTATGGAATATATAATTACACTTAATAAATGAGGCAGGAGGGGAGGCCTAAGCTCTCTTTATATAGTTTATTTATGTTGATGTGGTTTATTATTTATTTATCTACCCAAGCAAACTATGCTGAGACATCAGGCTGTCTCTTGCAGACTTATCTGAAGTTATAGGCTTGGTGAATGATATCAACAAAGCAAACATTAGCTCAGTTCTAATGTTTTGGTTGACAAAATAGCAGCCAAAAGTCCTTAATTTAATCCCTAGTTAGGTCATTTATTATTATTTATTTCTCACAAGAACATAATCATGATTAAAGCGGAGACTCATCATTTGGGTTATACAGTCCAGTCACTCATTTGAAGAAAGCCAAAAAATGGGATTGTTGATTGCTAATAACTGAGCTAATCTCCCAAGATGTTGGCATGACAGGCAGTATTCTTTGGAGTTCAGCCAAAGTTTGCAACTGGAAAATCCTATGAAAAATCCCTTTCTCCTGAGAGGTTCATAGGAGCTATGCTCTATGGATTGCAATCATTAAATGAGAAGGTCACTTATCTCTTTACCAAGCTTCTCTACTATTTCAAATTAGTATGTGGCAACCCCCTCAAAGGTAAAATGGAATATAATATACTGTGTTTGAAATCCATTACCCATACACTCGTTTAATAACCTCTACCAAATGTTTTAACAATTGCATTCACTCTCACAAAGTCTCTGTGATTAGTCACAAATAATTTTATCCATATTTACACCTACCTTTCAGAGCATAGGTTCCTCTTACAAGCAGTTTTCCGTTGTTTTAAGACTGTATAGCCTGACTTTTATCATGCTCCAGGTGATGACTCACACTTTCATAGGAATCTGTAAATTGTATTAATAAGATTGCATTTAGAAATATATGTTGATTTTCTGAATATATAGTGGCTAATTTTTTAAAAAAAATTTAAAGGTGTCCTATTAGAAAACATTTTCAAGCAAAAGCTGGAAATGCTTGAAATGCTCAGATGATTGAAAGTAAATCAAATAGGCCAGGATAATTGAAAATTAATTTCTCCACCAAAAAGCGATGGGAGGAACTGTGGAATTCAGATGTTAGTTCTCTCTTACTGTTACCATACCACACATTGCATCAAATTTTCCAGACAAAACTTAGAAGCCAAATTTTAATTAAAATTTTAATTTTAAGATGAGCCAAATTTAGGTTAGCTAGTTCATTCAATGGAGAATTTCCAAGCAAATCTTTAATCTATCAAAAACATGACAACAAATTTCTCTAGAGTATTCATAAAATCTTTGGTAGATCCCACCTTTGTTTGTAGGTCCTGGGTTTTTTAAATTATTTTTGTTTGTATGGTTTGGTTTTTTGTTTGTTTTTTTCTTACAGATGAGTTTTAACATTTTTCAGGCTTCTAGTTTAATGCAAAATCAGAGCAGAGGAGAAAGGGAAAGATAGAGAAAAATAGTACTGTAACATCCATTTCATAGGTTATCTAATAAGACAAACACCACTTTTTCAATAATTTTATTTAATTGATCCAATAAAACCTTTATTTAGTTTAATTGATATAAGCTAGAAAATTCACAAAGGATTAAGCTACTATGGAGTAACTTAAAATGGCCATAAAATGACCTTGCTACTTTTTTTTTCCATACCATTTTAATAATATTTCCTTGCTGTTTATGCAGCATGGAATGTTATCTTTATGTTCACAGTTCTTGGAAGAAGCCAGAGAGCTTTTCATTTGTTCCCATATTTATCTAAAATAAATTACAGGTAGAGATGATGGTATCTGATCCTTCCTTCCCCTTTTTCCCCCTCTTTTCCCCTCTTTCCCCCTCTTTCCCCCTCTTTCTCCCTCTTTCCCCCTCATTCCCCCTCTTTCCCCCACTTTCTCCTCTGTCTTTGTTCTGGGTTATTTTTCCTTCCTTCTCTTTGGCCCTCCTCTAATGATAGCAAAATTCAGAAAGCCTTGGCATTTTCAAATTTTTTTTGTTAATCACATGATTTGTAAAAAAATTCAAAATAATTTCTTCGTAATTTTTCCTGCCTTAACATATTGCAGATTTGTACAATGCACTCAATAGCTTTCTAGTGAACAAACTGCATCATAAATGAAAATTTCAAAATTGTCATGTGCTGTTTTTCCTGTAAGTGACATTTTATTGGTTTTTTGGAAAAAATCCTCTGTTGTGTAGTGTTGGGATTTATCTGGCAGGTTAATCTTGGCCAGACAGTCTTTAAAGGAAATGGAAGAAAAAACCCAGCCAAGAACTGATGGATAATATAGAGATGAACAAAATCTTCAGTTCATAAATGCAGGTTGAAAGCTTCTGGTTCAGTCTGTTAGCTTAAGGATTGCATTACCCTGCCCATGAGTGTGTGGCTTAATCTTGTGCAATGCAGATAATTGATTCTCAGTCTCTTGGTGTATCTATTAAAAAAAATAAATAGATGTTTTGGTGAAAATTGCAGTATGGTTGAACACAAGGTATTACATTCAGCACAGGCTGAGTGATACTCACTGTGATGCAGGTAGTGAGAGTAAAAAGATATGGCTTGTGCTACGAGATCAAACAAAATCCCGGTGCCCCCTTCAGTTCCTAAAGCCTGTAATTAAAGCATGTTAAAGCCCAGTTTTGCGCTAACGGAAACAAAGAGTCAGAGCAAAGGATAGCAGTCTCAATCAGAACTTGGCTAAAAATCAGGTTGTTGTGACCCTGTTTTAACTAAATGTCATAGGTTTAATGGTCAAGACATCTAGTTAGCTCTAATTTAAAAGATACAGCATGTCTCCTTTGGCCGTGTCCCAACAGTAAAAAGGAGAGTAGAGAAGCCCCCACTGAAATATCTGTCTTTCAGCACCATAGCTGGCAGCCTCATACTTCAGTTTTATCCTAATCTAACTGGAGACCGAAAGCATGTCAATGGGTATAAATTAGCCAAACTGAGAAGTCAAGTAAAATATTTCATACGAATATCAGAGCAGAAAATTCTAGAATAGCACTATTACAAAGGCACATAGACTAATAATCTTAGTACATTTTTTCCTGGAAGATACTCTGGGCAATAAAAAAAAAATCAGTTGATATAACTCACTGGAGCGGGTAAGGATGGGCAACCTTAAGAAATTAAGTTGTGAAAAAGTTGAGATTTAAACAGTATAATCTTCAGAGTACAAGTCATATCCAGAATCTTAAAAACTGCTGCAGTGCTGTTATTGGATGTTAAAAAATTATCAAAGAAGGGATTTGGAACAACATGACTACCTTGCCTCCTCACAATCTGATGGAAACTGCGAAGTGCAAGTAAACGTTATATAACCTGACAGGATCTGAGAAGGTTATAAATCTGTAGATAAAAAACAACGTGGGAGATGTACTTTACGTGGTTTTCAAGAAGTTTTGATAATAAATTAATAAGGAAGTCAAATAATTGTGGATCGTTGGGCAAACAGGTTGTTTGGGTTAAATTTTTTTTAAATGATAAAATCAAAGTAATAATGAACAGGTGCTCTTTGGAGTGATAAAAAATAATACTTAGATTTCCCAGTTGTTGCTATGGGCATGGTGTTATTAGATACACTTAGAGCTCATGCCTTGAAAGAGGAAGTTTTATTTTGAAAAGGTATTGTATTCATAGTTGAACACCGACTGGAAGAATAGGAGATGTAATTGCTTATTAAAAGCGTAGTGGCTTTCAAAAGGTTCTGATAACACCTGAAAAAGGAAATACAACAATCTTCATTTTCCCAGCTGTTTTCTTCGTTAGAACAAGATAAAAATGAATAAGTATTGTAGGGAGCAGCAATTCCTGCTGCACGTTCTCTAGGAATTCTTGTACCATGGCTAAAGGTGTTTGAATACTGGTGAATACAACCATTTTTTGATAAACATATGAGAAATAATATTTTAAAAACATCTTTTTTTCTGCTTATAAACTTTGATTCTTTTCAAAGCAAGACACAGACTTGCAATAAAATGCATTGTTATTTCTTGTCAGCAACTAATGTTAGCAATGGTTATTTGCATGTATAGTGGTATTAAATGCAATTCTGTCTTACCGCTTTACAAATTACAGCAAAACTTACCAGTTGTTCAAGATACAGAACAAAAAAACCTAGAAATGATACGCTCAGTTCTGCTAAGGTGTCCTTTGTGTATCAACTTACATTTACAGTCCTCTAGTACAGAGTGAAATGATGGATAACATAGAGGATAAATAGTCTCAGGTACACACAGAGCTTGTAAAGATGAATAGTACTTTAATCCTAAAGAAAATAAAAAGTTTAAAGGTACCTGACTGAAGAATTGAGAATTCTCAGGAAAACCACAGAAACTCACAGTCCATCTGTTGTCCCCAGCTGTGCAACAGAAGACAAAAAAGAGTGAGAAATGCAAAATCAGTGCTTTTCCAAGAAAGAAAAGGAAGTGTTTCCTTCAGCTGTGTGCAGTCAGACTGAAATTCAGTACTGCAGGAGGTAGTTGCAAGACTGCGGTTGGATTTTACAAAAGGGTTGTTCTTTAGTTGTTTGTTCATTAACATTTGTAGCTTTACAAGTCAACCCTGTGATAAGAGTGCACAAACTTCCCAGCTCAGGACATAGGCAGTCAAGATTAAAACTCCCTGCACACATAGTTTTTGAAAAGTATAGAATCATTTTGGTTGGAAAAGACCTCTAAGGATCATGAAGTCCAACTGTTACCTAGTGCCACCGTGTTTACCATTAAACCATGTCCATAAAAGCCACATAAACACATTTTTGAACACTTGCAGAGATGGTGATTCCACCACATTCCCTGGCAGCCTGTTCCAATGCCTAACTACCCATTCAGTGAAGAAATCTTTCCTGATTTCTAACCTAACCACCCCCCAGCACAACTTGGGGCCATTTTCTCCCATCCTGTCACTTGTTGCTTGGGAGAAGAGGGCAACCCTCACCTGGCTACAACCTCCTTTCACGCAGTTGTAGAGACTGATAAGCTCTCCCTTAGCCTCCTTTTCTCCAGGCTAAAGAGCCCCAGCTCCCTCAGCCACTCCTCCTATGACTTGTGCTCCAGACCCTGGAGGTATCTCCATAACAGCAGTGTTCTCTAGGCTGCAACCACAACTTTAAGAGAGAGAGGAAAGCAATATTCTCAATTTATACAACAAAGTGGAGTAAAACACAGCCCTGACATGTTTCAGCTGACAGAAACTCTGTCCCTTACTCAAACCACAGCAGCATTTATCTGTAGAAGCACCTTTCACTAGGTATGCCAGTACCAAATACTTGGATTGGATGAGAGTCAGCAGCAAAACCTCAAGATGTCATTGGCCACCCAAAGGAATGAGAATCCTTTTGCAGGTTCTGCAGTTGTAGGTTAACTAGCCGTCAGCATGAAAATACAATAAGAAGTCATTCATCCCAGTGACAAAAGATCCAGAATGAATTGTCTCTTGGATGCCCATGAAAATGCTGGCAGAAGCACAAGGAGAAGGATCTGTTTAGTGTGTCCTATTTGAGTATTTGTTCTGGATACTGGCAGCAGGGCTAAGAGTTTGGGCAAATGTACATTCAGCATTAGGAGATCTCAGGGAACTTTGGTGCTGAGCCAAAACCGAGCTGTGCCATCTGAAAGATGGAAAAGATCAGGATTTTGATATCTTATAATTTGGCTGGTTTTGAACAGATCTACATAGTTCCCACAAAAAGCGTTTTCTTGACTCCAAGACTACACTGCCACCAAATTTCAAAGCCTATTTGAAAACCACAGAGATATGTAAACTTTTCAAGCAAAATGAATTATATTTGAATGTGGTTGAAAGCATTAGGCATCCTAGAGATAAGGGGAACTCATACTGCCCCTGTGTTGTAGTTCAACTGTTATAAAACCACATAGAGATCCTTAGACAGTAGACCCTCTTCATAGGTATTGTATATATATTTTTTTCAGAGCTGCTGAAATCCAGAAATAAGCAATCTATTATTGCAGCCTTGTTCCATGCTGAGAAAGACATTCATGTATTCCTGCATACAGCAGTAGAAAACACAGGTTGAAGAGGTGGGTAAAAGGATAGATATACTGTTTAAAGCTCAGGGATGAAACTCATTTAAGCCAAGAACACTTTGCTCTCAGGTCATTAATAGCAAGCAAATCAGGCAATGCAGAGGGAATCTGCAATGAAAAAGATCCCTTTCAGTCTATATTTCATGGTTCTCTTTAAGGAGAGGTCCCCTCTTTTCTTTTATTTTGAAATCAATGTCTTTCATGGCCGTCATTGTGCTCCCTGTCCCCCCCACTGAAATGACAGGATGGGTTTCAGTTTATCCCAGTGGGAGCCTAGCAGCCTGGAAGCCAAGTGGTGGGATATCTTTGTAACTGCTTGGCAATTCTGATCAAGGCAAAAGGTCTCCAGCAGGTTAGAAAGATGGATTCAACAACTACAGGGCCAAACCAAACCAAAAAACATAGGCCAAATTAATTCCTCAGTATAAGCTATTTGTTGTGCATTAGTGTGATAAGCCCAAGAATGAATCTGGTACCTGATGTCTGGCAGTTCTGGCTTGAAAGAATTCTGACCTGATTTTCAGAGGTACGCACAGCTCCTTCTGATTATTGTGGGAGAGCACGCTACACTACCCAGCACTCCCCAAAAACTAGCTAGTGATTAACTGTAAATTTCCCCACAGCCTAAGAGGCCTTTTAAGATACTTTCTAAAGCATTTTTTTGAATCCTTTAAGATTTATCAAATCTGTAAAGAACTTCTTCAGAAAAAAAAAACCAACAAGACATTAATAGCTTCTCTGTTAGTTGAAAAAAGTGACCAGAAAACTAAAATGGTATACCATTACTGAAGTCTCTAGCTTTATACACATACTAAGCCCTTAGGAGGGGAGGGAGAAGGTACCACACCCAAAACTTCATTTTTCCTCAAGCAGCGACCTGTTTTCTATTTTTTATGACCAGAGGAAAAAAAATATTGGCATGCCCTAAGCCAAATACGCATCTGTGTTCTGCTGCAGCTTTCTGCCATTCCCTCTTTGACATGACCAGGTCTTTAGTTGTGCTTATGTTTGTCAACAATTTCTGAATTCACAGACTTAACATCTTTTAGGCTTTAAGATAGTATTTTGTGGTCTACTGAAGCTATTGTGGAAAAGGTACACCTGTTATTGACAAATGAGTGACAGAAACTGTAGAAGGATATTGGTTTAAATATTTACTTGATCTAATGCATTACAACTAAAACATTTATCATCTCTTAACATACTGAATATTGTACGTTTACTAATAACTGAATAATTTTTAAATTCCTTTTGCCACCACACCTTACAAATGCTAACCCTTACTTGGGATATCAATTTAGTTCTATTCTTGAGCAAGAATGGAGTTTCTTCCATTTCCCCAGCATTTCCTCTTTATCTCTTTGTGCACTGAAGTAATTATTCAGTTAACAGAATCGGGTATGATTAGTGCTCATTAGAAAACTACTAGTCCAGAGCCAGAAGAGGGAGCCTAGAGAGCAAAACATTCTTATCTGTTCGCCACTTAGCTTCTAGGCTGAGTTGTTAGGTTTTGGGGGTGGGTTTTTTGTTTTGGTTTTTTTTCTGTATTGGTTTGGTTGATTTTTTTTAAAATAATTGTTCAACAATAGAGCTTCACATAGGAATGGGGATAATAAGAATTGTCCTCCTCAAGTTTCACAGTTAAACAAAATACCATCAAAGAGCAGAATGCATTGACCTTTGATCATCGGATTTGGAGAGGACATGAAGATGTCATAGTGCAAAGCTCAGCCTTTTACTGTGGTTCTCAACCACTCCACTTTGGCATGCCCTAAGCCAAATATGCACCTGTGTTCTGCTGCAGCTTTCTGCCATTCTCTCTTTGACATGACCAGGTCTTTAGTTGTGCTTATATTTGTCAACAATTTCTGAATTCACAGACTCAACATCTTTTAGGCTTTAAGATAGCATAATTCCAACTTCTTTTGTATATGTTTGCAGGGAATAAAAAGTGTTTCTATTAATAATATTCATTTTCCCCAGTCTCACTTCCAAATTCTTATTATAGTGTGGTTTTTTCCTCTCTTTATTGTCCTTTTCCTTATTTTGGCCACTTGGAGAAATGAGGAAGGTTCCTCCCTGGTGCCATGTTTGCTCAGCTGTCCCTGTCCTGTTTTATATGGGTTCCAGGGATCACTCCTGTAACAAGCACAGTTCTCCTGCAGTCCCCAGCCACAGAGAGGAATTCCCTCCGCTCCTCTGAATTCTGTTAGAGACACACACAAAGCCCTGAAGCTGTAGTTGTGGCTCCAGAGCTACAGACTAGGTATTATTTTGTGTGGTGGGAGACAGTGTTCCCTCTTCAGAAAGAAGTATCTTTAGACTAGATGTGAAGTTCACTAAAATCAGTTTTCCATGTATCTTGAGACTGTGAAGTCATCAATATCAATTAAACATGAAGAAGAAGAGGGAAAGAAGCAGCTGATGATTCACAGAAGTGAGATGTACTTTTGTAAGACCTGTCAGGAAGAAAGAACAAAATAAAAAGGACAAAGGAAAAAGAACAAAGTTCAAAGTTTTCATCCATTTCTTTCCATGAACAAATGCTGCAGGTTGCCTGGAGAGATCATGGAGTTGCCACCCTTAGAGATATTCAGAAGCCATCTGAACATGTCCTGGGCAACTGGCTCTAAGTAACCCCATTTGAGCAGGGGGGTTGGAGCAGATGACTTCCAAAGATACCTTCCAGCTTTGACCATTCTGTGATTCTGTGAATAGTAGGCATAATTTAAATTTAATTGAAACTAAAAGGTAATGATTGCTTTTTTCTCAATTTATGCTAGTTTATGGTTTTTACTGTATTGAAAAATATGTTCAGCCTTCTCTTGCTTTTTGTTGCATTTTTGCTTCCCTGCTTCTCAGATATCAGATCTCTGAATGCCACAAGAATGATTCTCTAATGATATTCCTGACCCAACTAAAATTGTGGAACATCTAGAAATCTCTTATTTTTTTCTATACTGCAGCAGCATTTCAGAACCAAAGGGGCTGAGAAGGAGTCTGGCCCAACTACGTAGCAAAACTCACCTGGAAAATAACTTCTTTCCCCAGCTGATCACAGGATGTGTTAACAGCTTCAACAGTAATTCAGGTGCTCAAGGAAACTGATCTCAAGGTTAAATAAAAGAGTTTTGCATTTCCTAAGCTGTGTGTTTTAAATTACTACAATACTTCACAATATCATCAAATTTTGCAAGACTGCCTCTCATCACCAACCGTTACCCTGGTAAGTTTCACTGAAAAAATCCTGATTGAAGGACTTTGTTTTATGGAAGGGTGACAGTGACAAAAGGCTTGAATTGTGGGCCCTGTGATTTAAAGACTCTATTTAGATAAAGCCTGTTCCAATGAAAAATACCTACAAAAAAGTAAATTATCCTAAACCCAATTCAAACAATTATTCTAATTCACACTTTTTACAGAAATGGGTACAAATCAGGAGAGGTTGCCTTCGTATATTAAATGGAGCCAACTTTTGGGTTGTACTCATTCCAGCTCTTATTGTAGTGAGTGGATCTGCCTAAAATGTAGTCAGTACAGATTTTGCCCATGGGGTGATGATACTCAGCTACCTTTTATGGCACACTTTGAGGCACAGTATTTTTGCCTATTTTCTAATGTTAATCTCCCACTCCTCGATAAAATGAACAAACATGAAAAGAATGGAGAGTCCTGGCATCCATTTCTAAAGGTAGTTATTGGAGCTGTGAGCTAAAAGCAAACCTTTGATAAGAAACAAAACATGCTGATTTAAAAGAATGTTTAATATAATAGTATATTTCCTGTAATTCATAATCCCTACTTTCTTGAGTCTAAAGTATTTCTTTACCTCTTAAAATTTTCATTCTCCCTTCTGAAAGAAGATACCTTGTATCATTATTTCCCTTTAATTAAAATCAGAACCAGCCCAGAATTGAGAGATTCCTGAAAGAGCAAGAGAACAGAACACTATGGAAGGCTTTGGACACGGGATCCAGACGCTACTCCAAATAACCTAATTGTAGACCTTCAAAAAAATGTTGGTTTTTAGGGTTATGATCATGCATGCATCATTTCTTCAAGCTGTGTATTGCCAGTGTTGAAAGTTTTTCAGACCAAAGCCATTAGAAACATTTTGTTTGTACCAAGACAATAATAAGTCT
This sequence comes from Lycocorax pyrrhopterus obiensis, assembly GCA_014706295.1. Taxonomy (NCBI): domain Eukaryota; kingdom Metazoa; phylum Chordata; class Aves; order Passeriformes; family Paradisaeidae; genus Lycocorax; species Lycocorax pyrrhopterus. The sequence continues at coordinate 24,012,113 of JACSVZ010000002.1, read as the reverse complement.
CCTTAATTATTTGTCTTTTAGATTTTTCAATGGTCTAAATTCCCTTAAATCTCCGAATCACCGTCTTTGTTCTGATACCTCTGGTATTAGGGACATAGGGTCCATAACCTGATGATGTGGTTCCAAAGCTAAACTGCTTAGGCTGATTTCCTGGATTAAATCCTACAGTTTATCCACCCCCAAAAAGATGAACTTGTTGCTTTTAACTACCACCACCCCCTCCAATTTGGAGGGCACAGAGCATTCATGGTATGTTTTGGTTAGGCACAACTCCCTTAAGGAAAGGCACATTCCCCTACACCAAAGAGGGCATTCATCTCACCTCCCTTTAGTGATCAAAAAGATACGTGTTACGTTTAGAAAGACATAGATACTTACAGCATGAGTCATCTGGCCTTAAAACAAGATGGTTAAAAGCAGTAGTGTGACTAATTCTCAGGAAGTGCCTAGCCTCTAGTAACTATGGAGGGAAAACAGCTTGTTCATTTGGAGTGGCTGTCTAAATGGTAGACAGCTAGAATTTGGGAAGTTGGACCTCTCCATAGGGTCTTTCCACTATGGGTGTCTTTCAGCACAGTGACATAAGCACACAGCTCCTATCAGACAATAATCTGCAACTAGAGGAAACTTTTTGAAGGTGCCTCTGCCTGATGGAACTGGTGTTTGTTAGCATCATAGGGACTGAGCAGCTCCTGAGGGTACAGCAAGCACATTTGCAGAACCATGGCAACTTCCTCCTTAACTTCTATATCTGCTGTGCTAGAACACATCTTAGAGATTTATTCTTGCTCCTTTATGTATAAAAATGCTTCTTTAACTCATAATTATATTTATTTTATTATATTTTCAAAACAAAAATAGGGAAACTGAGGTTTAGGGAAGACAAGTTCACATTTTTCTGCATTTCAGTTATTTTTATGCCTTTCCAAAGCATATTTTAATTAATTAGGGCTATCATGTATTTCCAAGGCAACAAGGAAGGTCTAGCCTCTGATTCAGTGGACTTCAACAGAGCTGGAGCCTGGCTCTCCAGAATTTTTTCTCATATGTTTACCCATGGATTTAGCTTTTGCAGTTACAGGCTTTCAGATACTATTATGCAGATCTGTGGTGATATTGTTTCCAATCGACAGTAATTTGCTCAACTTCTATGTTCTGAATGTCTGAGCTGGTACAGATATACTGCAGGAGTCCTTATTAGGTTTCTTTTGCTGTCAAGTAAAATGCTTGAATTCAGAGTAACCTTGTTAATTTAGTTTAAAATCGTAATTTTACAGATTTATTGCAATGGATAAATTCAGCAACAACTCACATAAACTTAATCTTTTTCAAGAACAATGTGTGTTTTCCTTTCCACTAAAAGACTGAACAACTAAATAAAAATCAATTTCCAATACCCACCTTGTAGTTTAAGTTAGTACATTGGTTATTACCCAACAGCAGAAAGGCAGTTGTGTGCTTAATCTGATGTGTGCACCACTGACAGCTTACTTTGCTGAGTCAAATTTCTTGTGTAGCTGATAAGCAATAACCACAGTTACTGGTTTCGTTCCTATGTTTTTTCTGTGATGAAAAATTAAGGGTTGATAAAACATTACTGAACAGCGAGTCTGTTGCAGCACTCTTAAATTCTCATCTTTTAAATTTGTTCTTTTGGATGATAAGCACCAAAAATTTTATTGATGGATAATAAGTGAAATTAGTCAGAAATCATTACCCTCAGATCTCTTTCTTTTGGTGCATGAGTAAGTTCCCAACCTATTATGGAGATATAAAACATGACTTCGGAAGCAGGAGCCTCAAGTTAGACATCTAAATAATAGACCTGTTTTTAAAAATCTTTAGAGTCCTTGAAAGCCTCTGAGTTCCCAGAAGCTCCCCTGGAAGCTCATGCAAGCTGCTGGATGGACTTTTGAAAACCAGGCATCCCATTTGCATGCTTTTCTCCCTCAAACCTTAGATAGTTTTTTTAGAGGAGCTGTCACATCCCATACAAAAAAGCTGTGGCTTTTAATACATCCTGGTGTCTGTAGATTTCCAGTTAGGTCTGTGCCTTCTTCCCTTAACATGCTGGTTTCTACTTGGGGAAAAAAACCTAAACATCATAACTATAAATGCAAACAGCCCCTTTAATTAATTATAGGTTCAGTCCTAAAAGGTACTGAGCTTCTTTTGGTGGTGTGAAAGCCTTGACCTTTCTTTGCCTTCAGCTACCTTTTATGGCACACTTTGAGGCACAGTTCAGCTCCTCCTTGCAGTCTGAGACTCCCCCGAGCACAGTTTTATGGCAGGCTGAATCTAAATCCTTCAAGAATGATTCCTTTTACTCTAGTGCATCATTGCTGGGCCCTTTATAAACTGAAAGAACCTCTGACATGCACAAGTACCCTTTCCTTTCCTCTACATCACTCAGCAGCTTTACTTGTCATTCTACTGTAGCTTCTGATACATACAGACAACTTGTGTTTGGGGGATGACAATGTACTCCATGCCCAGGAAGGCATGTACATCAGCTAGAGGAATGTTAGAACAGCAGCAAGGGATCACCACGACTGCAATAGAGGAGGGAAAGGCTATATCAATAATATTTTTATTCAACAAGCCTGGTATACAAAAAAGTGGCAAAATGGGGGAATGGGTGTGTGTGCCAAGGGGAGGAACGGTTCAGCACTGTGTCTGTGGCCTCACTGCCTGCTTTGCCTTTGCCAGAAGATGGAGGTGCAATGGCACTGCTGGTGCCCATGCTTGGCAGGCTGGTCCCAAGCTCCACAGGCCTCCAGTGCCTCTGTTTCTCCCTCCCCTTCCCTCCTACAGTGGCAGCTGGATCCAGTTAACTCCACAGAGTCCTATCCTATCTCATCCCTTAGCCCTGCCACTCCCTTTTCTGTAGCAGGAACAACCCACTTACAGACCAAGATGGCAAAATTCGGTTTTTCCTCCATTGTGTCTGCCTTGCACTAGTCTTTTTGGCTCCATTTTCCTATCCTTAAATTTCACGTAATGTCTTCACTGAGTTTAGCAGTTCTGCAGGGCTTCACAAAGTCTTTATAGAGTACATTGAGATTAGGTATAAATGATCATTACCTGGCCCTCAAAATTCACTGCATCTCTGCCTAAAACTTCAAATCTATGAGTTTTAAGCTGTTTCAAAGTTCTTCAGGGATCAGGGTCAATTTTTAAATTAACAACACTGAAGGAAAACATTGATCTTCTAACTGCTTTCTCAACTGTAACATGGCAAAGAGGTCGGGAAATGCATCCTTCGGTGATGCAAAGCATGGTAAGAAAATCATCTGCCGTATGATCCCAACCTTTTACACCATTTTTAAGACAGCAAACAAAACAGCTCATCATTTTCTAAGGAATAGAAGGAACCTTGACTGAAGAAGTATTTTCTGTGGTGCCACATGAGTTTTTTTTTCCTTTAGGCATGGTTTCAAGAGAAAACCCAGTCCTATGCAGCGTGTTTGTATTTCAACTACTGTATGCTTATGCAATGCAATAAAAGAGGTGAAAAATGCAATAAGATTCTTATCTTGCAACAGAATCCTTTGAATAATTAGTCTCTGATAAACAGTGGTTTAAAGTACTGGGAACGTACTCTATACAATAAATAAAAGAACACCTTTAGCTTTTAACTGCAACTATCTGGTTTTCTCTGAATGGCAGGTGTTATGGCAAAGCTGTTACTCATAACGGTTAAGAGCTTTCAAGGACTGTGGAAACAATATGTAAACGCATACTTGGAAAGAAACCAGTCTAATTTCTGACTTCAGATAGACTTATGAGAAGCCTATTGTTCTTTGAAGATTTTTTAAATTACTGTCCTAATAGCTGTTGTGCTACATTACTCCTGGACATTTCTGGAAACAGTTGTGCCCCCAAATGCAGAAACCTGAATTACTGAATTTGGTGTGCTTCAGTTTAGGCAATAGGAGAGTGGGAGTTTTTGGAACTGTGATTGTAAATCTGTGATTTGGACACCCAAATTTCTTGCAAGTTTTATTTTGAGGCATTAATGTTTCCTGGAATGGAGCCATATATAAGAATAAACTGAAACATTCAGTCATGGAATTAGTATGGATAGGTTCACTACTGAACTGTGCTAAAGGGGAGAGCTGGTTGATGTTTTCAGCTATGACATGAAAACAGATCAGTGAAGCAGAGAGACTTAAAAAGAGTTCAGTAAAAGCTGATCTTACACTAATAATAGACAGGCTGGATGAAGAAGGCTGTGTACACCTATCTACTTCATTTGCTTCTGCTCTTGCCTCTGGTTTGTTTATTCTCAAAGTACTTAGAAAATATGTACAGTCAATTATGACATGGTAAAGCTTTTAAAAAATAAAGAAGTACTACATTAACTGTGTCAGTTGGGTGTTAGAAATCTCAGAAGCACATCTAAGCTGATCTGTAGTGAGAAACCCCAGTAAGTTACTGGGTTCTGGTGGAAAGTTTCCACAGTCCTGTCCAGCCCAGAAATCTGAGTGTACCTTCTGCAGAAAAGTGAGGCATAGAGAATACGGAAAAGAAGAGGGAGAAGGAGATGTACACACCCTTGTCTTGCCCTGACATGGGAGTACTGCAGCGCTCCCAGGTCTCTCAGCATAGAATGAGTCCAAGTATTCAGTACAACTTTGTTCATAACTTTGTCATTTATTAATTCTGATTTCAATATATATACATTATCACAAAATATGCAATTATGCAGCTTAATCATCAGGTAATTATTTTGTCTTTTAATGCTATCTCTTTTGAATACCTGGTGAGGTTTTGTCAGCGATGTTAGATCTTGTTCAAAGAAAAATATTTGAGCTGTGTGTATACATGTATGTGCACCTTTTTACACCCACGCTTGAAAGGTGATGCAATTTCCCATTAAAGTTTGGAATATTCTTAGCTAGGAAGAGGTAAATAATGGTTTTACTTACCTGTCATAAATAGTGACAGTGACTAATGACAGTGCTCTCTTGCAAAGGACCTTCAAAGTCTTCACACTGTGAAACTGGCATAGGGGGTTCATGTTAGCAATGGCTGGATTGGTGCACACACTGTTTCTTGTTTGCTCAGCTTTATGTGCTAAAAGCAGAGGCAAGGCCAGGAACTTCAACTTTGGCGGTTAACCCCTAGTTCTAGGTATCAGACAATTTCCTTTATCTTGAAAGTGTTAACAGTAGAGTAGGGAACTTACAGTACTGTGCTGATACTCTTCTCCTAAGCATACGTTATTAACCACTGTCAGGGACTGCACTACAGAGATCTTCGTTCTGACCCAGTGTAACTGCTGCTTTTATTTGTTTGTTTGTTTGGGCTTTTTGGGTTGGGTTGTTTTGTTGGTTTTTTTTTTTTTAATTAGCAGTTGCCATTATTGGGTACCTGAATTTCTCAACCTGCTTGGTTGAGAAATTAGAAATGAAACATCCTGATATCAATGTTGGCTTTTAATAACCACAGCACATTGTTTGCATCAGGCATGAAAACGAAAAATTAATTTTCTAAAGCTTGATGAAGGCCAGACTACACACTCAGAACTGACCATTCTATAATAGTGGTCATACAAGTAGGGAATATTGGCAGCCATCCATTGTACATAATCTACTGCATAATTATATTTGATAGAAGCTTTCTGGTATGTGTGGATAATAAGCTCATGTATCTATGAATCTGGAATGTTCCTAAAATGAGTCAGTGCATGCTCAACATTAGTTTCCCAAGTTTTTTCATACTGTAGTATTATATTACATTTACTAAATAGATTAAACTCTATTGCAGCCTTAAGGGATACAGTATTTCAGTGGACAAGCAAGAGGATTTATGGAAGGAACACTGATTGATTTTAATAGAAGTTATGTGTGTAAATCTATGTGCAATGAGATCACATCATACTCTAGAGAGTACCAGTAGAAGTGTTTTTATCCTGAAGACACAGCTGCCCATATTTGCAAAGTCTAATTTGTTTTAAAACAGTAGACAGCAACATTTTATAGCCACTACAGTTAATCTACATGACTTCAGCATGCATTGCATTTTGTGCCTGCTCTAGAAATATTAAATTCTAACCAAATTTGCAATATAATGAAATCAATAACAGTTATAAATCGGATTAATCTACACTGTATTTCTAAGTCTCTGCCATGGACAATATTAAAGAATTGTTTACCAGAAGCTATCAGTCCCTACTCTATAGCACCATGGTGATATGAATAATCCTCAACAGCTTCCATTCTACTCAAAAAGAGAATTATTCTTTCAACATTGCATAGGTTGAAGAGCTGAGAAGGGATACACAGAGATAAGAATAATATATTTATTCTTTTAGGCAGTGTAACATATGTAATGTAGAAAAATATATCTTTAATAGAGTTTCTAATGTAAAGTGCATGGCTATTTTAGATGAGGTCATAGGTAATTATATTGGCATCACTTACCAATATTCACAGCATTGTGTTTGTCTTTTACGACAGTTTACACAAAAGTGTCATCACTGGATGCCCAATACGGGCAACTTATACTGGCTGGTATAATTTGTTGTCATTACTACTAATTTTGATTGTTATTAAAGTTTTGCCTTCTTTCTTATCCCAGTTTTTAATCCACAGACTTGTGTAAGGCGGACCATGTTTTCCCCTTTGCAAATCATTGCTAGGTATTTACCACATAACTGGAAAAAACAGAGGTGGGTGCACTGATGTGACACTGTAGACAGAATGAACAGTATTAAACACTTTCCATTGCCAGAGAGCAGTTAGCTACAGTCTCCACAGTCCCAGTGCTATTCCAGAATATATAAAATAAAAAACTTATTCTGTCATAGCTGTTGTTGATGATTGTATACTGATTGTGTTTGTACTCAGGATTGGTACATTATCAGAAACACATACAGCTAGATGGGAGATGATCTCAGAATGACTTACTCCACCTCAGTTCTCTGGAGCAGAATTAGATGTTTGACTCCTGTGGTTGCCCAACCCTACGCTAGAATACTTGTACTTAACTATATACTTGTCTTTAGAAGGTGTTTCTTAATGCCTACCATAGGTCTGTGCTGTAAATTAAGCCAATTGTTTCTGATACAGATCAATAACCAGCACAGATCTGATGGTCAGGTTGCATGGGGCCTTGAACAACCTGGTCTAGTGGGAGGTGTCCCTGCCCATGGCAAGGGAGGTTGGGACTAGATGATCTTTAAGGTCCATTCCACCCACTAAACATTGTGTGATTCTGTGAGTTTGTGCTACACCAGCATAAATCAATCGATGATACAACGTAACTCTCAGTTATCTCTACCAAAGAAAACACTGCTCCCTGTTGCAGCTGCTGAACGCTGCCATTCCTTATCCCCTTCATCACCTGACTGATAGGACACGATGCTGCTTTAGGGCTTTAGACATCAGTGTCTTGCCAGCTCCCGGCAGTTTTACACGATTCATTTCTTCTGCAGTTAAATACTACATCATTTCAACTTAAATTTTTATTACATTTATATTTACTGACTGACACCAGAGATCATATATGGTTATATTTCTATTTGATTTTTTGGCTAAATATTCATTAATGTACAGTGGTACCATATTTCGGGCAGGTCTCTTTCTCATACACCAGTTTTGATAGCATGCTAAGAAAAATGTTGCTACATTTTTCATTAAGCAGAAGCAAATAAGCCATGTTTCTCCAAAACGGGACAATATAGATGGCATGCTCAGGTTCTGGGTGAACTGGGAATTTCCAGCTCAAATTTACCTAATTCCCAAGTGCAACACAAAAAAAGGCTTATTGGCTGTCCACCACATAAATGCAATGTGGGCTCTGTGTTAAGGTAGGTTCTTTCTGCATGACAGAAGGAAGCCCACACTTGGAACATGCTTAAGAACTTGGTCCATGCATTATCCGCATTCAAAGTCTACTCCCTTTCTGTGAAATGCTGACAGAAGAAAAACATATAAAATCTTGTTTTAGTCACTTTTACCAACAGATAAGTCCATGCTCACTTGGCACCAGATCATCTGAGTAAAGTCCTGTTTCCTGTGGCCAACTTTCCTGATCATAGCTACATTCTAAGCTAAGTCATATTCTGAGTCATTTTTTAAGACCTGAATGACACAAAAGGTTTAGGATTATGGCATACAAAGCAAACAGGGTGTTCTTTGAAAGCTTCCACAGACAACACCAGTTGTCACAGCAAAAACTCTCCTTCTTTTCTACACTGAATGGAAAACAGAGATTAAGAGTAAGCATTCTACAAATGGCATGAAGAAAGATACATCTGTGCAATGGGTATATACGCACAGATGTACATACACTTACCTGAGCAGATGTAAAAGTCACTAAAACAAACAGAGCAGAAAAGAAGAGGGAAGAACCTCACGCATGCCAAATATTGCTATAAAGAAGTGTAGAATGTAACACCAATGAGCAATGACGGCAAATTAGGGAAAACACTTGGAAGTAAATACAACACAGGTCCCTTCTCTACCATGTCCCTCAATTGTTGGCGATTGCCAGCTTTAGGGTGGCTGATATTTCTGCTCCAATGAGCCCCCTTTCAAAAGAATCTAAATCTTGGGGCCAAGACAGATACCCTTCAGCTCAGCACTCTGGGCTGAAAGGAAGAATGCCAGCAAGAGACCACAGATGGGAGATGGCATCAGCTCCTTGGGAGTTCCACCTCATGCTTCATGCCACGAGGTCCCAGGATGAACTGGCAGTGCCCATCTTAGCAGACTCTGCTGGCTTGTTTCCCCACTGTCACTCCTGTTAGGGATTTGGATTACCTAGCAGCTTCCACAGTGGCACAGCCTGGCTGCCAGCCCTGTGGCATAAAACATGCCACCAGGACCCCACTGCCTCGGACACCGTCTGCAGCGTACATGCCATATCTACCCCTGTATAAGAGCATAGGATCAGGGCTGCAGGAGTCTCCATCTTCTTGCTGTACTCTTTCACTACTGTCCTGCAGCGTGATTTTCAGTGAATCTGTTCCCTTCCCTATCCTTCCATTTCCCTGGCTCTGCCTGCAAGCCATTTGGTGCAGACTGCCTTTCAGTGTGAAGCTGCACAGCGTGGAGCCCAAGAGGGGACCCAGTTCTGAGCTAAAGCTTTAGGAAACGAGGCAAGCTGTTTTCTTCACTGAAGGTATACATTTTGCCCTTGATCATCCACTGCACAATAATCCCCAAAAGCCAACTTTCTGAAGCCAGCCAATGACATTCACTAGCTCTTGCCTGAAGAGCTGGATGGCAAAATACGGCTGATGGATTCTCTCAGGTGCATTCCTAGGAGTATACAGACACTATTGGAGAGAACAGGCTTGTGTTAGTTGTAGGTGTGCTCTTCACATGGCAAGTTTCTTGGCTACTCCTGCCACTGGTAATTGCTAAAACATATACAAACAAATATGGGGAAAAATGTGTATGCTTAAACCCTGACATTATGTTATGGTTCTTTGTACTAAGGAACAATAGCCCCACAGTATAGTTTATTACTGTAAAAGCAGAAAGATACAATTTGTAAAACATAAAATGATCTGCTATAAACAAAGGCTCTGTTTGAAAGAAAAATAAACTAAACAATCATACTGTAATTGGCTTAGATGCCTTAATCAGTGCCAATTATGCCGTGGCTGCTATGTTTTACATGGATTAAATAGTACTTTCTCTCACTTAAATTAGTTAAAACACTGTGTGAATGTTAATGACTTATTTTTCTGTAAATATATTAGTAAATATGCTAGAATTTTTATGTGTTCATCTTAGAAGTTATATATTAAAAATATTTTCATATTGCACATTGGAATTAAAAATTCTTAGTGTTCAGTTATACCATCTTTCTCATTATGCCTATGCTTCACTACAAGTAGCTTTAAAACATATAGTATATATTTATAACCCATTTTCACACAGCTATAACAAGGCTAATGATAGGTGAGAATAATTATTTCCCAAATTTGGTATTAGATGTGATATCTGAAACATCTTTTCAGGAACAATTTTCTATGCAGTATAATTACTACTTTTTTATTGAGAGAACCTATTTTGGCTTGCTAAAGGGAGCTTCTAAAAAGTCACAATTTATGCTAACATTTTAAAACAAATTCTAAATATTCAAATTCACAATAATTGACTGATGTATCTCTACTACAACAGTCATTGGTCTGTCATCCGTTCTGGTGTTTTCTTGAGGATAAATGTCTAGAAAAATCGGTTAAAATAATTTTAGCTGAGACAGAAGATGCAAGTTAATAAACAAAACCCAACAATAACACCCTCAATAAAAGCAAACTGTTTTCCAAAACCTTTATGAAAATCTGTTCTTTGTAAAGGAAGCTTCATAAGCAGAACACTTATTATAAGATCAAACTGTGAATCCCCAGCAGAACCTCAGCTGTTCCAGAAATACAGATAAAATGCACAAAACAAAACAATACATTGTGTCTCATCCCTTCTGAAAGTCTTGCTCTATTCATCACAATTCTTGGTATTGCCCACCACTACCAGCTTCTTTTCATCAACTGCTTTATACTCATTCCGGTAATTGCTTGTTATCCATTTCCACACCACTGGCTTATTCATTATTTCCAGCAAAACCGTACAGACCACATTTTATGGAAGTGATTTGTATACAGCACATAACATAATTTCTTTTTAATTTTAATGGAGTTTGATTGAAGTTTAATTCAAATTCAAATAATACATTAGAATTTTCCTTTTTAAATGCATTTCACTATAAGTGGATTCTCTCTTGATTTCTTTGAAATTACAGTGATTTAAAAATAAATTAGAATTAAAAATACTGAAATTGAAAAGTATTGCAAAACATAATTTCACAAAGAAAAAATTGATGTAAAATCAGAAAACAGTGATACAGAAAGAAATTTCTTACTCCTTCAATACACATTCCCAAATTTTTGTATTTCTAGAACAAAAAATACTTCAGAATTACATAAGTGTAGAAATAGCTACAAATGGTAGTCAGAATTAATTTCTTAACAATATTTAATGAGCTTCTTAAAAGATTAATTTCCAAAAATAACTGTAAATTTCTAAAAATTAAAATATTGTCAATTTTAAAATAAATGAGGGATTTCTTAATTTCTGTATGGGGAAACTTCCATTGTTGATAAATAGTAAAAGTATACTTACCTCTTCTAAATCAGAAATGTTAAAACTAGCATGTTGTTTTCATGAACACAAAAGATTAAACCTTTTAAAGGTCGTTATGAAAAGAAAATATCTATTATTCACAGCGGTTTTTTTATGATTTATTACTATTCTAGAATGTGTATTGTTTGAAACATCTCCTTGATTTTGAACTTTAAAACAAACGTAGTAGAATTTATATTTTCAAAGAACTCTGACAATCCAAGTAAGTAATGTCAGCCTCTACAACAAATCGTTTTTAATATCATCTGTTTTAGCTGGTGTTTATATTTAATCAGGCTTGGAAATTTCTTCCTGAAATCACTTAATTTGTGAAAATTGAGAAATTTGGTTTAGGTAATTTTAGAGATTTGTATAGCTTCTTTGTACTTTGGGAGACAGGATAGTTCGACTACTTCAGATGGGGAGCAAAAAAATAGTCACATCATTTTTTTTAAAAGTCCCTCAAAGAAACTCTGAGGAGCATATAAAGCCACATCAACTATGTGGCACTTTTTTGTTATAAATTTATTCAGTTTGACAGCGTGAGCATATAATCTCCCATGGCCATCTCTCCCGACATCACCACACAGAAAAGCAGCTACAACACTTTTAAAGGACAGAACAATTACATACACTCCCTCAAAATATTGAGAGAATTTGGGATGAAAAGATGATCTTGCATTGAGCACTGTTTAGTAGGAGAATGATAAACCAGCACATTTGAGCACAGGGGAAAACGTCAGGGTATTGCAGAAATCTCTTTTCTACGTTCATCCTGAATGTGAGGCTGCATATTTATCTGGCCAAAGGACCCGGTGCCCCTCAGCCCCTCCTTGGGAATAGCACAGTTAACAGAGCCTGTCACGAGTTTAAAGATCCAGAGATCTTCAGGGGGAGACAGCAACCAAGGCTTCACTTCTCCCTCCCAAAAGTGAAGCCTGTTGCATGTAAAGTGAGACAATTAATGCCTGTGGAACCTGAGAAGGGGTTTGTACCACGCTTTTTACAGCTGCCTAAATATTCGGGGAAGGGAAGGGAAGGGAAGGGAAGGGAAGGGAAGGGAAGGGAAGGGAAGGGAAGGGAAGGGAAGGGAAGGGAAGGGAAGGGAAGGGAAGGGAAGGGAAGGGAAGGGAAGGGAAGGGAAGGGAAGGGAAGGGAAGGGAAGGGAAGGGAAGGGAAGGGAAGGGAAGGGAAGGGGAGGGGAGGGGAGGGGAGGGGAGGGGAGGGGAGGGGAGGGGAGGGGAGGGGAGGGGAGGGGAGGGGAGGGGAGGGGAGGGGAGGGGAGGGGAGGGGAGGGGAGGGAGGGGAGGGGAGGGGAGGGGAGGGAGGGAGGGGAAGGGGAGGGAAGGGAAGGGAAGGGAAGGGAAGGTGAGGGAAGGGAAGGGAAGGGAAGGGAAGGGAAGGGAAGGGAAGGGAAGGGAAGGGAAGGGAAGGGAAGGAAAGGAAAGGAAAGGAAAGGAAAGGAAAGGAAAGGAAAGGAAAGGAAAGGAAAGGAAAGGAAAGGAAAGGAAAGGAAAGGAAAGGAAAGGAAAGGAAAGGAAAGGAAAGGAAAGGAAAGGAAAGGAAAGGAAAGGAAAGGAAAGGAAAGGCATGAATATTACTAAACAAAAAAACAAAGGGAGAGAGTGTACATACGGACCTTGTACTGTGATGTGATTTTTCACACCTTTATAAAGAAATATTTGATCTGTGTATTTGAATCTGTGACATTTTCACATTTAAATATTATGGTGTTTGCTGTTAACTTCAGCATATTTTTCTGATAAATCAAGGACTTCAGAAGTGGATGAGGAATTTCTGTGATTTAAACTAAAATGTATTGTGAGCATAAATTAAGTTCTTAAAAAGTATGCACAGTCTCCTGCAAAAACTCACATGCTGCTGGCCTTTTCCTTGAAGGTGAGTGGTGCCAGCTTCCTCTTTCCTCTGGGGGAAATCAGGGGTCTCCCTTCTGCCCTCAGCCAGCTTCCCCTCACTGGCCTTCCAGGTGCTGCTTCTAAACCTCTTAGAAATAGGAAGGGCATGTGGAATTTCTGGGGTCAGTTTTGAAGTCAGTTTTTATTTAACCTATAGGATTTCATATATGCTGGTTAGCATTGTGAGTCCAGAAAGAGTAATTATATGCTTCTTTCTGATATGAATTATTTTCGTTTGTATAGTATTGTATCTTTTTTTGTTTGTTTGTTTAGTTATTCTAAATCAGTGTATAGTGCCAAACTCTAGACATACACTTTTTGTAGCTATAAAACCACTTAGTTGAATTACACTTCTCTCTGTATAAGGGGATTTTGGTCCACCCCTTCCCAGTTAAACCAGTGTATGAGGTGGTTTGGGAGCTGGACCATAATCATGCTTGAGGTTCAGAAGAGCATGTGCTGGAGGGTACCAGCTGGGAGAACTGGGAACTAGGCCGTGTGCTTTTGCCCCATGGAGACAGAGTTGATTGGTATTTGTTTTGTGATTTTTATTTTTTTCCAGCAGCAAATTTCAGCATTTGCAGGAATTGGCTCCATACAGAATATTCCCTGCATTGGAGAACGGGCTGCCCATGCACCCTACTACTCCGCACACCCTGCTCTCCTTGCCCCCTGCCCCGTGCATCTCCAGCTGCAATTCTGTCGGGGCAAAGACTTTGCTGTGATTGGGGGTTCTTCAGCAACCAAGTTTATTGATGCTTCCCAAAAGCATTCATGGGAGCTTACTTCCTGCCGGAGCTCTGCGCTGACTGTGAATGGAAAGTAACAAAAAAAAAAAAGAAAAAGAAAAAGAAAAAGAAAAAGAAAAAGAAAAAGAAAAAGAAAACACAAAAGAATTCGCGTTTTTCTGGAGGGGGAAAAAAGTTATTTCCCATGATGGAGGCGGGGGGGCGGGGGTGGGAGAACCGAAACCCCAAAAGGGTTATTTCCCAGCGCCTCGCACGCTGAGCTCTAGGAATGAGTCAGGGCTCTCAGTGCTGCCGCAGCCGGCTGAGCCCGCGCCCGTGCAGCGCCGAGCGCGGCGGGGCCGGGCCGGGGCCGGGGCCGGGCCGGGCCCTGCCGGGACCCCCCGGGGCGCTCGCCCCGGGCCATGCCTGGCCGCGGCGCTCGCGGCGACCCTTGCGGTATGCGGCTGCCTTTGGCAGGGGCACATGAAGGATTTCATTGAGTGTGAAGACAGAGAGCAGAGACAGAAAGCAGAAGGAGGCGGCTGCAGCCTTTGTAGTCGGGGAGGAATGCGGAAATGTTGAAGCACTATGTCAAACTTTTTTGAAACGGGGTCAAGTCACATTCAGCCAGCGTGGGAAAGCAAGGGAAAAAAAAAGTTGAGGAGAGGGGGGAAAAAAAAAAAAGGCAGCAAGCTGCTGCTGCTCCCAGGCAGAACAGAGGCCGAGGGAGTGAGCGAGGAGCGGCAGCGCAGCGCCGGGGCAGCGGCGGCGGCGCCGAGGGCCGGTGCCCGAGCCCCGCACCGCAGGCTGCGGCCGGCGGGGCTGCGGTCGTGGCGTTGCAGCTCCCTGGGGGCCGCCGGCCGCGATTTTTATTTCGCGTTTTCCTTTTCCCTGGGCAGAGTGGGGGCGGGAGGAGCGGGCTGGGGGACGAGTGCGAGCTCCGTCTGCGCCAAGGTGCAGCCCGGCGGCGGCGGCGGCAGGAGGATGCGAGCCGAGGGCGGCCGAGCCGCGGACCAGCTACCTGTGTGGCCCGGGCGGCCGCTGCCGGGACCTGCCGGAGACATCGCCATGTGAAGGGGCAGACCCGGGGCCGGCTCTCCACCCCGCCTCGCTCAATGGGAGGTTTGTGTTGGAGAGGACTCACCCCCTCCCTCCCCCCCTCCACCCCCCGGGGCTGAGGATTATTTGGGGAACTGGTGGCGGTGCAGGCGGCCGTGGCGCACACCAGGTAACGCGGGGCGCCCATGTGCTCCGCGCACCCGGCCCCGCGGCGTGGCCCACACGCCGCCCCCTCCCCGCCCGGCCCGGGAGCCCACACCGCGCACCCCTCCTCCCCGCGGGCGGCACCGCGGACGCGTCCCTTCGGCGGCCGGGCCAGGGCAGCGCGCCCCGCGGTGCCGCCACAACCCCCTCGGGGCCGGTGCAGGGGCGCGGAGGGGCCCGCGGGCGAAGGGGTGCCCTCAGGGGGAGCCGCCGGGGGGGTCCCCTCGGCGTCCTGCCGAGCAGCGGAGCCGGCCCCCCACCCCGCCCCGTCCGCTGAGAGGAAGCGCGGGGACGCGGCTCCTCGCGTGTCCCCTGCCGCCACCCCCCGCCGCCTGAGGGGCACCCGCGGAGGGGAGCTCGGCGGCGCGGCGGAGGCAGCGGCGGCCGGGGACAGCCCCGGTGCCCCGCCGTGCCCGGGGAGGGCGAGCACGGGTAAGTTTCCACGCGGCCGCGCCGGGGCAGAGGCCCGCCGGCCCCGCCGCCACGCACGCGCGGCGCCGCTGCCCGCCGCTCGGGGGCGCCCTGCCCGCGGCGCGGGGCGGGAGGGGGCGCGGGGGCCGCGCCGGGGGCTCGGGGCGGGCTGGGGACCCCCGCACCGCCGGGCTCGGGCTGGGAATCCCCCGCACCGCCGGGCTTGGGGTGGGGATCCCCCGCACACCGGGCTCGAGGCGGGCAGGGATCCCCCGCACACCGGGCTCGGGGCGGGCAGGGATCCCCCCGCGGCGGCCCGCGCCTGGTGTCGCCCGGTGATGCTGCAGGCGAGGGGCGCAGGGCTGCCCGCTGGCTGGGGCGGTGCGGTGGCAGCTGTGCTGGGAACTGAAGCCGGCGAGGCAGGGAGCCGCCTATGGCTGCAGCCGGGGAGAAGGGATGAGCAGTGGGCACAGGTTTGCTTCAGATTGCGCTTTTCATCTGCAGCTAAGGTGTAAGATAAGTGTAAGTGTGCGGAATACCCCTGGCGCTTTGTGCATGAATTCCACTTCAGGGATTCCCGACTGAGCTATCTGGGGCTCTTTCATGCTGGCACGGTAAAAATGCGGTGTAGGAGAGGGCTGCAGTCTTGGAGGTCACAGTATTGCTGTATTAAAAAGGGTCAGGGGGAAGGGAGGAATTGATGTGGAGCTTTGTGAGCGGAGAGGATTTGCCCAGTCCTGCAGAAAGTGGATGAAACTGGATGCAGAAGGAAGTGCTTCTGCTTTTCAGCCTCATGCATTCAGCGCAGAGCATGCTGTTCCTGAAGACATCTTTTACCATGCTGCTTTGCAAGGAGCTGCCAGTGATATACGTAGCAATATCCACAGCCAAAACTCTTGCTTGTTAATAAATTTGCTAAAGTGCATATTTCTGAATCTCTCAGCACACAGTGCTTCATAACATATTATTGTCATTTAAATATGTATGTATTTCACCTCTCCACAGGTGCTTTGTTTCCTGCGATGTGCTCACAGTGTGTTCATGAAGGGCTTAGCACAGGAGAGAGCAGACCAAGGCAGAAACCTCCAAATGCTATTATTTACAAGCAAGTGACAGTAATATAGCATAAAATATATCCAAGGACCACGTTCAATGACTCAAAACTTTTGAGTCTGAAAATCCTGACATAAGTTCTTGGACGTACACTTCGTCTCACACATGAGTAGTTAGCTCTGCCATCCCCATCACCCATATCTCATGGGGTCATCATCTTTAGCCCGTTCCTCAGTAAAACCCCTCAGCATGCTGTTGCTCTGTAGCCGTGTGCCTGGCCTTCTGCACAGATCGTGATAACTTTGTAGTGTATCAGCCACTCGGGGACATTGATACATATGTCACCCTCATGGTTCACATCTTCCTTTCCCCCACGATTTTGCTTTGCATGTAGCTATCTACTGTATTAGCTTAATTTTATCAGGTTTTGAACAACGCAAAGTAATGAAGTAAACTAAAGTAAACTTATTTTTCTTGCTTGGTTTGTCCTCCAGATTTGTTTGGCTTTACACAGGCAATGCTCCCAAAGACTGTATGATAATTCCTGGTGGCCGAAAGAGGAGGCACATTGTGGCCAGTACAGAAAAGGAACAAGAACAGGAGGGCAGGAGCTTCCTCCTGCCTCTCTGGCAGAGGTACCAAGTTGCGTGGCCTGTCTGCACCCAAGCAAAGTACTGGTTTTCAGAAAGTAAGCGAGACTGAGAGCCACCTCGAGGCACTTGGAGAGGAGGAAGAGGACTGGTGCCAGCATGGATAAGGACAGCACAAACCTGGCTGACCAGCAGTATGAATGTGTGGCTGAGATTGGGGAAGGAGCCTACGGGAAGGTGTTCAAAGCCCGAGACTTGAAGAACGGAGGACGCTTTGTTGCGCTGAAGCGGGTACGGGTGCAGACCAGCGAGGAGGGGATGCCGCTGTCCACCATCCGAGAGGTGGCAGTTTTGAGGCACCTGGAGACATTCGAACACCCCAACGTGGTCAGGTGAGGAAGTGGGACCAGTGTCCTGATCAGTGGGGTCCTGTGTTTAGTGCGTGAATTGGGCGAGCAAGGGTTTGGGGGCATAAATGGAATGGACACCAGTTTGGGTTTGTGGCTGAAGTGAGCACTAAACTGTGTACATGAAGTGTGGTTTGAGGTTTCAAGAGGCCATGGTGCTGCCTGCCAGACCTCACCTCATCCCTGTGCATTGCCTCCCACACACACAAACACCCATCTCCAGAGGCATAGGTGTGTGATTTAAGTGTTGGAATGGATGGGCAAGGAGCCATATATATACTGTTTCCTCAGGCATACGAGAGAAAATGAAGAAAACCCCAACCTCTGTCTGGTTTTGTCTGAAGTATTAGTACTGCCAGCTGCAGCTGATTTTTAGCAGCTCTGTTCATTATAGAAATGGCAAGAATGAGAGTAGTAGTGGAATGTGCATTTTAGCTTTTTAGATGCTTTTATAGAGAGCTATAGATCATCATGTTAAAGAGGAGTAACAGCTTAAGACTTCAAGCTTTTCAGATGGCCTTATGGTTGAGTACTGTTTGGTACTAATTTTCACCATGAGCTGCTGGTTGTGCTACCAGAAGGGCAAAGGTACAGGTGTCAGACCTTGCTCACAAAATGGTGGCAGTGGCCCCAGGATGTCCTTTCTGTTGTGTCAATAGCATGAATCTCTGATAAATGGCCTGTGCTCTCAATGGTAAGGCTAGCCCTCCTGCAACCTCTTATATTTTTCTGTAGCTAGAAACCTTCAGCTGCCTGTGAGTATCTTTTATTAAAATTATGAACTTCAAGAAGTAAGTTTCACTTTGCAGATACCCAGATTGAAACTGATCAGCATCTTGCTAGTGGTGCTGTATTAGCAAGAGTATTTCCCGTTCTTTGCATTACTTATGCACATACTACACAGCAAAAGGAAAACATTTTATACTTCACTGACACCAAGATTCTCCCAGTCCTAGAGAAATAGATACTCTGAACTTACAGGTTAATTTCAAAATGCCTTGCACGTGTAATCATCCTTTTTTGGAAGGTCTGAGAGGAGGGGGTGAGATTATTAGGTGCAAGAGAAAAGATGAGACAGAGAATAATACTTAAGTTACAAAAGTCAATAGCTAGAGATGAATTAATTTTTGTTCATTTCAAGGCAGTGTAATATAACAGTCTCCTTTATGTCAAAACTGAATAGGCAAAATGTATGTATTCTGAAATACTGATCATGGAGTGCATGTCATTGGTCTCACTTCAGTGAGCAATGGGACACATACAGGCTGCAGCTCACACTTCCATTGCTCATCAAGCAAATGCACAATTCTGTTAATAACCATTATTTTGGCTGGCTCCTAGTAATGCCAGAGGCTTACTCAGTATCCTTCAAAAGTGGGGATGTCTTTGCGTGGACATCATATGTTTGATCACTGAATCAAGTGAGTTGGTTTAGAGGAGCACATACAAAGTTCTTCTTAGGCAATAGGGGCAATAGAGTTGTCAAAATCTCTGAAATTCAGCCCATTAATTTATGAGAGAAAATGAAGATTTAGTTGTCCAAGTTTAGGCATTTATGTATTTGAAAGCTAAAACTTGTTTGGGAGTAATTGAACATAACACTTAAGAATTTTTTTACCATTGACATCTTTCCATATGATGTAAAAGATCTTTTTAACAGCTTTCTACTCTTGAATGCAGCTAAATTGTGAAAACAGAGTTCTTGTTTTCCAAAGAGCTATTTGATGACCTGACTATGCAACTGCAGGCTTCTTTTGCTTGATTTAAGTGCAGTTGAATCTCAACAGAGCATTGCATAAATACATTGAAGCTTCAAATATTTTTACAAGCTTGAATGAAAACTAATTCTCATCAAAGCAATGAGTATTTCAACCAGCAGTATGAGAATGTAATTTCAATATAAAAATCTTTGTGTGTTCCAGGTCCTCATAGTGGTGTTTGTTGTGAAGCCTGTACCTTTTGCCATAAGCAGCCTTTCAGACACAAGGGGCTGGTTGGTTGGGTGCCTGGGGCATTGGTTGCACACCTTCTTCCACAAAAAGGCAGAAGATAAGCAATTTCAAACATTATCTCTTCTAAAATGTGAGGAATGCTGTTCAAAAACTCATGTCTTTTGTCCATATTTTTAATCTGTAGAGCAGATAAGGAGCCCTGTGGAGTGACCAGAATCATGTCCTTCAAATGGAAAAATTATTTGAAAACATTTAAATGGCCTGGTTCTTTTACAAAATTTGGTAGAGGAGTTCGCAATTTATTGAAATTAAACATCTATTTTTGTATTATGTAAATATACTCAGAAAAGGAAGTACTATAAAAGAAGTTCTGCAGTCTTAAGCAGCTGATCTAACTGTACTTTATTGAACATATTATGCTCAAAAAATTTTAATTGTTAATAGCATGCATTCTGGAAACTGCTGTCATGTCCAGGCTAATAACTAAAAACAATGCCAGATGCATTGTCTGCATACTGGATTAAAATGTACATTGTTTTCACAGCACTGGGATAACAGCACAAATATTTAAAACCAAATATTTTTGATTTTGAGGGGACATCTAGTTCTTTTCTGAATATTACAAGCAACTAGCCTGAGAGAACTATGTTGGAACTGCAAATACGATGTTGTATCTGTTACCTCTAAGTAGTGGCATGTGTGATCCATGAGTTGCTCAATGCAAACCAGCAGCCATTCTGTGAGTCAGAATTTAGACAGACTTTGTACAGATGAGCTGCACAGGCTCTGTGCTCCGCTGTGGTACTGTGGCATCAGCTGACAGCAGAGATCACAGGCCACATGAACTTAGGCTGAGTGTCGTTTTCAATTCAAATGGTAGCTCTGGACTTCTCCAGGGAATGCAGTAAGGACCTCAGCAGCTCAGGGCTTCTCTGTTGCCATGAAGTGGTGCTAAATGTGAAGAACAATTTGGTAAGGAAAGACCCAGTATTTTCTAGGCAGAGGTGGAGCTCCATGGCTTTGCTGGAACCAGGATTCAGGTCCAGCATTGCTACTCCCGCCCAGGTTTGTCTTAACAGTTGTAGATTCACTTCCTCTGAGACATACTTAGAGCCAAAACTGGTTTCCAGTGCTTGGCACTAGGTTTGGAAGAGAATTTTCTCCATAAGGGAGAGATGTCTAAATAGCACAGAATAATTTTAAACATAATACTTGTCATATTTTTCCATGCTACAGCTTGCTAATTATGAGAGCTTTGGTTTGTGTTCCTTTGTTCCATGTCTATAATTTCTGTATTTGTACTGTGAAGAGATGCATTTTTCACAGCAGAGTTGCTTTTACAAAGATGGATAATGAAATTAGGTAAGACTTCACTGCAGAATAAAGCAACACAGGGTGCAAGAAAAGAATCAAAGGGAAATATCATCTTCATCAGAACAGTGATGGTAATGAAAATCTCAGTACTGTAATGGAATTAAAGTCTGGAGGACTGATCTAAAATTTTGTAAGACTGTTAAGAATGGTGTATAGAAAGGTATGGGGAAAAGACAGTTAAGATAATCGCTATGTGCTTAAAATCCTTTCCTGTTCACATTTGCCCTTTGTCTAGAGCTCCTCTCTGCCAGGACACCTTACTCTATTCTATTTATTTTCACAAAACAAAGTTAAAAATAGAATCTTCAAGAGTAAAGCTTACTGTAAATCCTTCTAAAATTAGGTATGTCATGGGCTTGGAAAAGTCCCTTGTAGCTGGTAGGATGATCAAGGTGCTCCTCTAGCTCACCTTTCAGATAATAAGATGTCATGCTTTAATAAAACTTTAATATATACAGTAGGTAAATCTGGCAAAAGTTGGTCCACATAGCTTAGTGCTGTTCTAGTTGGGAAAAATGAAATATATGTAGATAAAGAACAGACTTTGCTAGGAATAAATGACAGATTCAGGAAATTCCTGTGTGTAAAACCCTGCTGCAAGATAGCTGTAAAAATTCTTCTTGTGATTATAATGCTAAATTCAGCTGCATCTTGCATTCATTTTATCTCTCTCCTGCTGGTAATCAGATGAATAATTTTCCCCGTATCTTAATCATCATCAAACTGTGAATTAGCACTCTGGGAAGGTGATATGCAAGACAGACTACTGTAATTCTTGCCATGCTTGTTTTCTATCGTATTTATGTTTAACAGTTTTAATAGCATTAAACCTTAAGCAAATTGAACAAACATGCAAAGCTGTATATTTTTGCTTCCTATCTCATAACTTTTGTTTTATAAATACAACTTTTTTAGTATTTTCATGGTTTAGTAACTATTAAATTTTGAAATATCCAAAATTATATTGAATGTGACCTATTAAAATATAATCTAGTCTGGGTTGTTATTTCAAAGGTAAGTGTCAGAGATCTTGCCATTCAAAGTGATCATAACCATGTAAGAATTAAAAATCTTAATTCTCTCCTTCCTGTTACTTTGCAGAATATGTGCCCCAGCTAATTGACTTAGGTCCAACAGAATGATCCACCTAGCTGGAAGTCTAACTCTATTCCTCATTCTTTTTCGTATACGAATCAGTGGGGGGGAACACAGTAATTATGTCTATTTGCACAGTTACGCCATGTTCAAGTTTTTATGTTATTTTATATCCATTGAACTATAAATGGCACTGTAAACTGCGCTCTGTGGTACAGCAGTCATGTCATGCTGCCTTTTCCCTGCTTTTGCAGTCCAGTGGTCCATGCTGTTATCTCTTGGTTTGCACTTGAGTGCTTGATGGAGCCCATCAACTGATGGCCTTGGCAAGGCCACCTGAGTGTGGGGGAGAGAGGCTGGCACACACGTCGCTCCCCCATCCCTGCGTATGCTGACATAAAGACCAGCACTTGCTTGACCTTGCTAAGAGCTCCCAGAAGTGTATAAATGGCTTGGGGCTTAAAATTTCCTTATACTTAGGTGTTTTTATAAGTGTCCTAAAGTTCCCTGTCTAGCCTGATGGAGCATTCAGAACGTATCAGTAGCATATCATCAATATCTAGCTAACCTCTTGCAAAACAGTTTGAACATGTATTTCTTTTTTCTGACATGTTTTGCTTTTTTCTGTTTGTTAAACTAAAATGATGGGGAAGCATACAGAGGGAAAAAATTTCAAAAGGCAGTAGCTAATTTTATGTCTCTTTCTAGTTTTGGGTGATGCTGATGTTGGCTTCTGGCTTTATTACTGTACTGTTAATAAGTTGAAAGGATGATCTTCTCAAAATCATTGAGATGTTCCATCCTGTCAAGTGAAACATTTCTATTTTAGGGGGTGTTTGTCTCTAGTGAATTCTGCTTCCTTCCTTCTTTTTTCTGCCAAGCTAATGTTAAACTTCTAGTCTGTGAGGTCATTCTTCCACATCAGCAGTGTGCTGTATTGTGCGATACAATTTATTTTTGTGTAGCATCACTCAATATGGCATCTGGCAAGCCCCTAGAGACAAAGAAATGATGATCTTTGCATTGCTAGTTAGAGAGATTGTCTTGCACACAGAAAAAGTAAAATAAGATACAGGGATGGAGTGAGCAGAAGAAACTGAACTTGAAACTTGCCAAGTATTTGTGTGGCAGATGAATCTCAGCTGAGGTAGAAATGGTGGATGAGTAATGGGAAGGAAAAACTGAATGAGCTTCGGAGTCAGTTTTAGTCTCACACAAACAGGATGGTCTTCAAGGCAGATGTGAAGACGGGAAGTGCCTTGGCGGGAGAAAGGCATTTCCAGGCTGGAGAGCAGTTTTGGTCAGAGGGGAAGGGTGATTGTCCCTGCACTGTCTGGCCACTGCAAGGGACACTGCAAAGGTCTTGGGGAGGAAGGGACTGCCTACCTGCAAATATAGCTTCTCTGATGGCTGGAGGGCGAAGGGGAGTGATGTGGCTGCCGCTGAACAGGGTACATAGGACTTGGAGAAATTTGTTAAGTTGGCAGAGGACATTGGGCAGAGAGTGGACATGAATGCTGGCCTGTCGTCATCTGCTTGCAACCTTACAGTACACAGAATGAGCATGTGCAGGGAAAACAAGGACATTCTTGCCAACCATATGAATTGTTTGTTAGTTATGGATGTGATGATTTAGTTTTAACACGTGATCTGGCAGAAACAGGACAAGATAAGAGCATCTCAGGAAGGAAGGGTTGAGTATGGAATGGACTTCTGAGCCTTAGGAAATTCAGTTTCTGGAGTGAGTACAAGAGCATTTTTAAAAAGTATTTTATCTCATTCTAAATCTAAGTTTTTTACAAAAAACATGTTTCCAGTTTTTGTATGAGTAAATGTTAGTCATTTTAGATTATGTCCAGTGCACCCTTCCTTCTTTAAATCTGTGGATGGTTGTGTCTGTGCTGTTCTTGAAGGTATTTAGTCTTGCTGGGTCCTGCCCGGAATGGGAAACCAACTTCTTTCACCACAACCGTTGCTGATGGTAGGCTGTGACTTCCAGGCAAGGGAATGGAGTGGGGTACTGGATTCAAAACTAAGCCTTGAAAAGGCTTAGATGCCAGGAGAGTGGATAGTCCACACTTACAGGTAGGGGCCAGAATAGATTGATTGGGACTTGGCAGTTTGCTTCATGGTACTCACTTCCAGCTGAAGTGTGGAACAGAGCAGGGAGAAGAAAAGTGCTTGCTTTCCCAGAGTTTAAAAGAGAGCAGTCTGGACCTGGAGTTTGTGACTTAGCAAAGCACTAAGTAAGTCGCTCAGGTGTGCTTGGTGGGATTTAAGCCCTTGTTTGAAGCTTAGCACAGGTCTAAGTGCATAATCGAACAGAAATAGCTATGACACTAAGAATGCAGAATTTTAAAATGTCTTTCTGGGTAGAGTTCAGGCAGAATATACATTAGAATATGAATCACAGATACTGATTCTTACTCATGTATTAGATTAAAGCCTTATTTCTAGAGAATATTTCTATTAAAAGTTAAAATGAATCATCCAGAATAAGTAATATAGCTATCCTGACAGAACAGTAACATGAATTTGACATCAAGAGTGATTATTTGTCATTGTAATAATTCTTAGGTGATGGAATTTAGTTCTGAAGTTTTAAAAGTATTTTGTATTTGTAACAGTAAATAAAATAGAAGTTGCAGTTCATTCCAAAACTTTGCTGTATACAGAGGATTTTGTTTTCTTGGAATGAAGTCTAAATGTTTTCCAGTGTTGCTGAACAAGTTGATTCTTAATGATCTAACAAATTATCAAAAGATAAGTGTGCCCATATACATATATAACTAAGCTGTGGTTTTTTCCAAAGAGAGATTTCTCCACTTATACCTGTTCTTTGTATCTTCTTATATTCTGAAAAATACTTCTAATTACGCATGCATGATTATTTAACGGGTATACCTTTAAACTCTAAAGCATTTGTATTTAATAAATAAACCACTTCAGAATTTTCCAAGGGGTGTTTTTTTCCATCATGTACTTTGATATTTTCCATTTGGGAAACTGCCATTTGGGAAGCTTTTGATGAGATGATCATCAAAGAGTGGAACTGTGACTATTAATTTCCAAACTCTTTTCAAAATACCTCATTGCATCCAAATTATTGTACTGATTTTTCTATTTATTTATTTACCCTTCATCTTTAAAAAATTGTCCCATCCTTAGAAAAAAAGGAAACAGTCTGCTAAATAATCCCTTTAAAATCGGACTTTCAATTTCTAACAACACAGTTGTGTTTTCTTTAGGCAGAATAAAAATGTTTTATATGAGTAGTAAGAAACTCTTCCATATGATGCTTTAGATATTTTTTAGGGTTTTAGAAGAAGATGGGTTTCTGTTCTCTGAAGTATCTTGGATAATTTTAGGACAAGGTGAGCGTTTCACATACCTAAATACAGGGCCAATTTGCTGGTATTGGTAGAGTTGTCCTAGGGTGGATTTCCCATTACATACCTAGCAAACAATTACAAACTTAGCTAAAAGTTCTGTACTGTTTTAAAAGGGTTCATACCAACACTGACTGCTTATTACTCTGGATTGTCATTAACAGGTGACTGATCTTCTCTTAATAAAAGAAAATAAAAAACTATCTCAGACATGAATTCATCTTTACAGGAATTTCCCATATTTAATGATTGAAAACTCAGTTCTAGTGTAGATGAATCATACAGAGTGAAACCTATTGAGTCTGGACTTTTGAAACATTAGTCAGTGCAGAATGTTACATATTTTGATAGAAACAGAGAAATGAAGTGAGAAATAGAATGGAAAAAGCCTGGGTGATTTGTTTCTCTCTTTTATGTGAAACTTTGGCTCGTCTTTTATTATCTATTTGAAGTGTGGTCAGTGTGATAAATTGCTGTTTAACAGTGCCAGAGAACTCCCTTCTCCCTGAAATCAATTAATTATAAACTGGAAATTTCAGTACTTTGTTCACTGTTTCTTAAGTTAGCATATTTGTAGGAGCTTTCTGTGATCGTAATTCCTAGCTGCACTGGTGCTTTTGTTTCTCTTCATCTGTGGAGCCAGGGCTCTACTGTAAGGATAGAATTCTATCACTTTTTTTTCCACATTTGATGTGGTATTTTGCATACAGCTGCAGAGTAGACAGTTACCTTTGAAAAGAACATTTGGCTGGTTTAATTTGATTAGAGCAAACCACCTCAATCATTACTGAACTAGGACCGTTTTCAGTTTAACTTGGCTGTAGGAGCTGGGAATGTACTGACTGTGCTCAGATGTTTGGGGGAGGACTCATTTGGATACACAGCTACCGCCGAAGTGAAACAACCTTAGAGGACCTTGCGTACTCTGCTCTTTCCTAATAAAAAGGGAGGGCTGTGAAGCCGTTGAATGTCACATTTAATTTTCCCCCATTGTGACAAGGAATTGCATTCCTTTTCTACAAAAAAAAATTGGAAATGCATAATGCATAGAAATACAGAATCATACGTTTTTTAAAACTACCATGATACTAAAAACGTAAATAGGATATGAAAGTCTTATATTTACAACAGATTTAAAACATACCTAGCAATAGTATTTTGAATAAAGTTATAATAAAATCCAACATATAAATAGAAATATGGCAGGATTCTCATAGATACATTATATCCAAGTAAAAATTGCATCCCTTTTAGTAAGTCTCAGTAAGATTCCCACTTTCTTGTGTGGAGTTTTGATTTTATACCCCTTTCCTCATCATATAAATATATTGGGGTGTTTTTTTGTGTTGCATATTAAAGATCAAATTAGATACTTAAAATTCGCAGTACTATATATTCCGTATGATTTTTGCTTTTCAGTTTCCCTCACCGATGATCACATAATTTTCCTAGAAAAACTCTCATGGCTGTCTAGAGTATAAATATGTCTCATAAAAAATGACAGACCTTCAATGAATTATAGTCAGCTGGTGTTCACTAGAAAATACAGTTCTGATCTTTAAGTGCCCTGACTTTGAAGTAGTGCATCATCATTTATACAATATTTTAACCAGGGGATTACAGCTGAAGGAAGGGTTTCTGCTGCTTCTTGCATTATGTTCTGAAAAGCAATATGCATAGTTAACTGTTCATCTGAGTCAGCAGCCTAGCACTCGCTGCTAGCGGCACAATTGCATACACATCTTCCAGCTAATCCAAGAATCCAGTTGGAAATTTAGGGCTTGAGTTTCCACTGGTGAATTAAAAGAGCTACACTGATTCCAACAGCTTTAGTTGTTCAAATCATAAGGTCCTGATGTTAAGATGAACAAAAATGCATTAGCACAGGCAGACTGTGCAGAGGTG
Organism: Lycocorax pyrrhopterus obiensis; assembly: GCA_014706295.1. Taxonomy (NCBI): domain Eukaryota; kingdom Metazoa; phylum Chordata; class Aves; order Passeriformes; family Paradisaeidae; genus Lycocorax; species Lycocorax pyrrhopterus. The sequence goes on along the minus strand of JACSVZ010000002.1, from coordinate 23,984,892 downwards.
TCTCATCAAGCACGCATGTTTGAGACTTCACCATTTAGAGTTCAGGTGCTGCAACTGTTGAGTTTACCAAACTGGGGTATAAAAATAGTTTATTCATTAGGTTTTTCACTGACGTAGATTTAGCATTTCTGTTGACCTCTTTCACTCCTAACTACACTCCCTTTTAGCACCACAAATAATTCTTCTCTAACTCAGTACGTATCTTCTGAAATACTCGATGTCTGCTTCTGTGTTGTCACCTAAGCATTTTGTACAATGCTGTGTTATCTCTGGAACTCCAGGTTGCGTCACAGATACAGTCATTTCAGTGCAGAGTACATCTCCTTTCTTCAAGTACAAATGCTTCTAGTGCAAATGCGTCCAGAGCTGCAGTTGGAGACTTTCTGATTGCTGTACAGTATTGAAGTTTATGTCTAATGTTACTCACTAACACAGCACTGGAACCTTTATTACTGATTGCCAGGTTCCTTCGGGACAGTGAAAGTCAATGACCTGTATTACTTTTCTCTGCTAGGAAGTAGGTTATAAAGTGAATCTCGTTTTGCCGACTTTATCTATCAGCATACTTTGTGAACTTTATGACATAGAGATAAAGCAACATCTGCACTTTAATTAGTGTGTTGTTTATCCTTAGATAACCTTTTAGATTGTTAATGGAGATAGGCCTACCCACTGATCTTTGTGGTTTCCTCGCAGACATCTCTCATCAATTTGTTGCCTCACTGTTTATCTCTGCTTTTTATAAAATGCTGAGCAACAAGTTTTGATCAAAGCAATAATACCCATATCCAGACAGGTTGGAATCAATGACTATGGTCTGAAAATTAGAATGGTATGTTTCATTAAACTTAAGGAAGGGCCCAGACAAGTTAATACCTCTGCAAAACTGAGCACCTGTATCTCTTCATTGCATAGAATCCCATTCATCATACTGCCTTTATGTTTGCAGCATCATTTAAAACAAAAAATGTTACCTGGCAGTTCTTAATTCTCTGTTGCTTCTTATTCATGTTGTCTCTATTCTTAAGACCTCAAGAAGGTTTTATTACTTTCAAATTCTATTTGGTCAGATTAGAACATCTTTAGAGATGTCAGTTATTTCAGAAGCAAATATTTATGCAGAAGTAAAAAATACAAACAGAAATGAGACTGGAACTGAGGATCATGGCAGTACAAGAACAAGAATAGTTAGGATTTGCACAGAAGAATCAGGTAATCCATTTGTCTGGAAATGAAAGGTACTTGTGGATACAGATAAATGGCAGACAAGTGAATGACACTGATGACGCAATTTTCTTAGAAGACATTTAAAGTATGTTGGAATATCCCCGATCAGTAGGATATTGTGATGTCTGTAAGAAAATACAGTTCAAAGACTGCTTGGTTTCCAGTAACCCAAAGTTGAGAGTGAACAAGACTATTTTGCAGAAGCAATGCTTAAGTCATGAAAAGCAAATAATCTTTTGCTGTCCTGTACATCAGCAAAAGGATATTGAGTCTACAATTCTGGAAGAAGCTGTAAAGTCAACTGAGTTCACTGAAATAGTGATAAAGGACAATTTAACCACTGTTCGCAGTAGACAAAGTTTAAAGACAGGTAGACAAGGTTTAAAGACAAAACTTAGAGGTACAATCAATGAAGTACCTTTTCCTGGAGTACAAAAAAGTGAGACCACTCTCTGCAGAGCCTGAAATAACTTGCAATAGCTGGTTTAAGAAATTCTAATAGTCAAGACACACAGTCTTTTAGTCTGCCATTTTTGGGAAAGGGATGGTTCCCAAACATGACGTGGTAACAAGAGGCTTTAGAAAAGAGAGATTAAGAAGCGAGAAGTAACCAAAAATTCAGCAGTCAAGAGGAATGATATGAAAAGGCTTAGATTTAAAATGGTGGGTGCTTAAATAGAGACTTGTAGCAACATGATTTTTGTCATTTGGGTCGTACACCATTCCCTGACGTCATGCTCTCTCAGGTCACTGAAATCCTGGCTGCTGTTTTTATCTGTGTCCTCTTCCTGGGCACTAGATACAGCAGGACAGTTTAAGAGTATTGGTTTCTTAAACTCTCCAAAGGAGTGGGAGATGTCGAAGGGTTACAGCAGACTTTCTTCAGCCTTTTAATGGCTGTGCTCCAGTATATCATGATGGATTCACAAAAGGTACACATAGCCATGCATAACAAAATAAAACAGGGATGTGAGATAATTGTGAGTAGACACTTAACTTTAATCATCTGAATATTAAAAGTGTACTCCATCCTAGTCATTTAAGGTCTCCCCATAGTGAGTGCAGAGTGAGCACGTGCTTTATGAGAATAATTCATCCCACTCACCCTCGGTGCCCACCCTGCAGTACAATGAATTGCTCTCTGGAAATGCCCATTTTGACTCTAGAGGGAGCCCAGGTGGACAAGTTTGAGAAGTGGCTCATGGGAGTCTGGTGAGGTTCAACAAGGCTAAGTGCTGGTGCTGCACCCGGATCAGGGCAACCCCTAATATCAATACAAGCTGGGGGGTGAAGGGGTTGAGAGCAGCCCTGCAGAGGAGGACTTGGAGGTGCTGGTGGATGAGAGAGAGGCTGGACATGACCTGGCCATGGCACTCATAGCCCAGAAAGCCAAATGTGTCCTGGGCTGCATCCAAAGTAGTGTGGCCAGTGGGGCAAGGGAGGGGATTCTGTCCCTCTGCCCTACTCTGGTGAGGCCCCACCTGGAACGCTGCATCCAGCTCTGGGGTGCCCAGCACAGGAAGGACACGGACCTGTCAGAGAAAGGGCAGACCAGGCCACTAAGATGGTTAGAGAGATGGAGCACCTCTCCTGTGAGAGAAGCTGAGAGATTTGTGTTTGTTCAGCCTGGAAAAGCTTTGGGATGACCTACTTGTGGCCTTCCAGTACCTTTGAAGGGAGCCTACAAGAAACAGGGAGAGGGACTTTTTACAAGGGCTTATAGTGACAGAACAAGGGGGAATGGCTTCAAACTGAAAGAGGGTAGGTTTAGATTAGATACTAGGAAAGAATTCCTTCTTTAGGAAAGAATTCTGTGAGAGTGGGGAACAGGTTGCCCAGAAAAGTTGTGGGTGCCCCATCCGTGGAAGTGTTCAAGGCTACAGAGCTGAGCAACCTGGTCTAGTGAAGGGTGCATGGCAGGGGGTTTGGAAGTAGATGATCTTTAAGATCCCTTCCATCCCAGGCCATTCTATGATTCTAATGCAGAGTGGCCACCCAACTGTAGCTTGCTCAATCTCAAGGAGATTAATGCCAGTCAGTAAAGTTTGAAGGCGGAAAGTGGAAGTGCTAGTAGAGAGTTCATACAGTAAATAACAGATGACACAAAATGGAATAGGAGATTATTTTGGGTGTGGGAGAACAAAAAAGTTAGTATTGAAATCAGAGAGCACTTGGACTATGAGAATTTAGATGGAAGATAAAATGAGTATTATGGGGGAAATTTTTTTTTAACCAAAGTCTGTCATATGTGGATTGTTGGTAAGAGCTTGTACAAGGCACTTGTTTTTATCACTTGGCAAAAATTATGCACTTTCTGTAATAGGAGAGCTTGGGTTTCTGTGAAATTTACTGACTTCAGACAGTCTGCTTCTAGTTCGTGTTTGGCATTGAAGCACTAAAGGAAACTGGTTGTAGCTGGGATGGATTGGCATTGCCTGCTTACCCTGCACCCAATTTTAAGCTCCAGCAGAAGCCATTTTGGTTAAAAATTGTTAATGTTTTACAAGAGGAAAAGTAGCTGACGATGTGTGTTGGAGATGGCCGCTCATGCGGTCTAGAAGTAGTTTAAGGCACCTTTCAAATCCTTCTCAGTTGTGGTTTCTCGTTTTGTCATTACTCTTCACGCTGCCATACTGATCTCATACAGGATTTGCCACTAAGTGGGTTTATTATGTCATTATTGAAAAAATTCTGATGCTGCACATAGTTTCATTGCCTCAATTTCATTTTGAGCTAATTGCATGATTGTACAATTGCAAATAGTTGGAAAACTCTGCTGTCAAACTTACATTCCAGTCTGAATTATCAAAGACCTGAGTTTTCGGAAAGCAGGGGTGCTATACCTTTATCTCTTGGAATAATTTTGGGGGAATTTTTATTTTTCCATAATCTCAAAACATGTCAGCCCACACTGCTCAGTAATGGCTTTCAAAATGAAAAGCAGTCAATCAATATTGCTAAAACATTCTGCTCCATGATTTTTTATGTTAAGTGTCTGTTTTATAATTTGACATAACAGTCTAGAAAACAATTTTGTTTATTGTGGAACTACTAAGACAATATAGCAGTAGTAAAGTAAATAAGCTGCTCTATTAAGGTGTTTGGATATGCGTATTACACGTGTGTGGGTATATGTGGAAAAGGAGAATGATGGAAATGTCAAGATTTGACATTTAAGTTGAGAATTACTATTTTGTAACATGGATTAGGATTGTTAGACATAGAGGACTGCAGTTAGTTTATTGCCTGTGCTTTAAAAATGTGTGAACAGTTTTCTTTTTTTAGGTTTCAAAAAATGGAAAGGAGATGAGGGCAAGTCAGGGAAAAAACCATCCCAAGAGCTAATGGTTTTTAAAAAGTTGCATGACATTGAAAATTGGAACATGGAACTGAAATGCCATCTCACTCTTAAGTATAATAAAATAGTACATTTTATTAAATGTGTTCTGGAAAGAGTAAATAAAAATTATAAATCCTAGTGTCAGTGGTGAAGAGCCCAGGCATCTTTTGGCATCTATTGGCATCTATTGCCTTAACCTCACCAGGGCAGCAGGCAATTGAACAGGGAACGTCAATGTTTAAAAACAGCAGAAGTAATTTTTTTAATAGATGGCTTTTTTCTCCACTTGTTTGCAGTACAAATCTATATTTTTAAAGGCTTTAGAGAATATTTAGATTATGGGATTGGGTATCTCCTTTTAATATTGACTTTTTAAAGTTTTCAAATCTTGTACAATTCAAGATCTTTCTTCTTTCAAACATGAAATTGCAATCTTTTATCAGCATTAGTTACTCAGTTCGAGAACTCAGTCATCCCAGAGCACATCCTTTATACAAAAATACTGCAATATCACTTGTCAGCTTTTAAATGGAGGCTTTCTTTGAAAAGCCTGTTGAGTTCTTGAAATAATTCAGCTACAATTTTCTGAATGGACGTGGATTATCATGGCTTTTCTAATATATTGATCACTGTTATTTTCACAAGCCTGAAAAAATGTTCTTGTGCTTTGGAAGATCTAAATCCGTGTCACTTCTCTGCGTTCTGGGGTGAAATTGTGTGAACTGTACTGCGTTTAGATGAGTAGTTGTACACTGTAAGTGCTTGCATACGGAGGCATCCATGGAAATGAAGACTGCTGTATCTTCCTGGATTTAGCAGAAAATAAAGCTCTACTGTGTATGTTTTTTCCAATGGACTTGAGGCAGTTATTTGTCAGTCAAATGTTTTCATAATTGAGACAGATTTTTATATTAGAATATATAGATGCCAGTTACAATGTTTGAAAACCAAGATATGCCTGCATGAAAAGCAGGTAAGGGATAGTATCCACTGTCACTGGGTAGTTTTCTTTCTTCACAGAAAGTCACTTCAATTCTGCGATAACTCAGAAAGCAGCTGAATGGACCTTTGTAAAACATGTGAACTAAGTCACTTGTAAGTGGAGACAGCTGGGGTCTATTTAATATCCTGTGTAAAATGGTAGAGGTCAGCTTCCTGGAATAACTTAGGAGTTTTATTTCACGAATATCCTACTGCTTTAGGGACCTGGGGTGACGGTAAGGCTCTCAAACTAAAGTGCACCATAAGGAAAAGTTCCGGGGCTGGAGCTTTCCTAGCTCTGCATTTGCTGTGGAAGAGTGGGAAGCATCTTGTGGCCTGCGGTATCTACACATCCTCAATATAAATGTCTGTGGTGTGAGTGCTTATTAATGCAGGCAACTAATCTCAGTTTTTTCTTCCAATCCTATGTTGTGTCTTAGGCTTTGGGATACTAATTGAAAATCATTGAGAAGTCATTGAGAATCATCGAGACTTTGGACAACAAGTGATTCCCAAATGTATTGATTACCCTAAATACCTAGATTGTTTTGTAATTTGTGACATTTGTTCCTAAATCCATTAACTTATCTTGACAGTTTTATGATGTCTTTTTTTCTCCATGCAATTAATGGAGCCATATCTTTACTATCTAAGATCATACACTTCCTTAATGTTTTCCCTGTATCTATTCAATTTCATTAGTCCTTGAGTTTGGAATCTTATTTTATTTCTTGTCTCCTTCTATTCCATTGTCAGTGAAAAAAAAGTATCTTTGTAGGCCAGTATCACTGGTAACCGTTCACTCATACAAAAGTTCAGAAGTTACATGGTATAGCAATTGATATAATTGGTAGTTCAGTGACATCTTAATTAAATACCTGTGCTGCAGTTAGCCTGAAGATTCATTTAAAAAATTGTACATTTCTAATGATGTCCAGTATGATTACGTACTTTTCGTATTTGTGACAATTTCTCTTTTCCTTGTCTGCTTTTTTAAATTGAAGATAAACAGAAGCACTAAAATAGAAGTAAAAGGAGTAATTATTTCTGTTAGATGGGAAAAAGGTGAAAATTAAGGGAAAAAAAAGTAGTGTGTCACTGGAGGAGGCAAGCTGACCATAGAAAAGGCTTTTGTAGACTGTGGTAGTTCTGTGGGCCCTGTATGGAGTGTGCCATTGCCTGTTTAGTCAACTCTATGAAGGCTCAAGACCATCAGCTGTGGTATTTTTATGCTGTTTCTCCCAACAGAGGTTATTAGGGTGGTTGTAGAGTTTAGGGATGGAATAGAGAAAATAATGAGGAGCAACTCCTTCAGCCCTCATTGTCTCTTGACTCATTCTTGAAATGAAAATAATTACATTAATAAAACAATTCCGATGTGGCTTAGAAAGGGTTAGAACAATTTCTGTCTCACCCAGGATTTCCCTGAAGTGAGAGAAGTAGATCCTGGTGTAGGGAATAGTGTAAGAGTGGGACAGACATGAAGCGGTAATTCCTGGCTAATTAAGGCTCTCACTGACGTCTCTGTGGTCGTAAGTAATCCGTGTCCACTGCTTTGTAAGTCCGTGCAGCATTTGCAAGCAGATGGGAGCCAGCCCTGCCTCACTTCCCAGGCAGATGACTCCCGACTCCGCTGATGCCACGAGCTGGCTGGTGGCCACGTAGCCGTGTTAGCCCCCGGAGCCTCAGCCGTGGGGCTCCACTGTGCCTCCCTCAGCTCATCTGGGCCCACGCGGTCTGCCTGGGCATCACAGAGCGCACCGTGCTTTGCTGGCACCGCCTGGGTAGATGGACCTTGTTTTCATTTGCCTACATGTAAAAATGTTTCAGCGCTCCAGGAACCAGACCTTGTTTTGCGAGATTTATTAGAGTTTGCTCATTTCATTCAGAAATGTGAAAGATGATGTATGCAAAACAATCAAAATGCAGTTTTGCCATGTGTTTACATCTGACATAAACTGTAATTTACAAAACGCTAAATTTCTATCAAAACTATCCATACATTAAAATGTCAACCCTCATCTCATGCTGCTGAAAGACGCCCCAAAAGAAATAGTTGCCTTTGCTCTGTAGTAATAAAACGGTCGAATAAAATTTATTGCCAGCTCAAAATGCTGCTAACACCTCATTTTCATTGCCAAACTCTGCAAATAATCTTTAATTTGTTTTCTTTTACATATGTGTGCAAGAGTTTAAAGGAAATACTTAAAGAGCTGTATAGCCTGTAGAATACTTCACTCCATGTGCATTTATCTTTAAATGGCTGGCTCACTGTGCCATGTAAACTGGCTGGAAAAGGAGGAAATGTGTATCAAACATCTACCTTAAGAACTGGAGGATGAAAGCACCTGAGAATCTTACAAAAATAGATATTTTTGGTTTACTTTGCATGTGCTGTGAATTAATTAAAAAAAAAAAAAAAGACAGCTTGATAGAGGAAATGACAAGACAGGCAAGGAGCTTGCATGGCCACATGTGAATGGCCATGAATGGGAAAAAGAGCATTATGATGTTCACCTCTTAAAACACTTGCAAGATGTTTCTGATGAAACATGTAAGAAATTTGCATGCTAATGGAAAAAAAGGATCCCTTTTTATGTATTGAGTGTTTAAGAGCAATTGTTCCCAGCTAAATTTATTAAGCCAGAAGAATCTTGTAAATTTCTATTGAAGATTTATTAGTCCCATTTGTTTCTGTTCTTCAGAACACGAATATTAAACTCAATCCTGCAAGTTTGTCACAGGTGAAATTCCCTTTCAAATTAAAGGAAATTCTGGACCTGAGCCAAAGCCAGTTAAATACATTTACTGGCTTCATGAGGCCTAGGTAAAGGCTCTTGTATGCTGAGCTGTTTAGGATTGATCCTGGTCTTTGAGGGTTGAGTGAATAGGGCAGAAGTGGTTTTAGTGTATTTTTTTTCTTTTGACTTCTCTCTCATTTTGTTTTAACTTCTACCTGGAAGAAATATTTTAAAATAACTTCAGAAATGAACTTCTGAACAGAACCTGTAATCCCACCAAATAAAATTGCTCAGTTACAGTCTTTCTGGGAAAGAGTCATCTCTTCTAAATTCAGTTAAATTTAAGTGTCTCATCTAAGTTAGTTATCTAGACATCTTCTGTAGCAAGCAGGGAGAGACAGTACCCTCCCCAGAGTGATTCAATCAACTTACTTCTTTCCCCTGAATAAATGAAGACCTACATGATCCATTCAGACTAAGCACCAATCGCTGAGTAGCTCCATTACAGGAGGAATTCCATGGAAGCTGCGAGGAGAACTCGTTGCTTCACAAGCTGTGCAGGAATGTGGTATAGATGGATGGCGTTTGACCTGTCTGATGATGGGTAGCCAAAGACTGCTGTGTTCAATGAAGTTGATAGTTTTCTTGCAAGCCTTAAATCTGCCTTCTGCTGAATTCAAGTACTTTGTAGTCCCATGGTTTTGATACTTTGGTTTTAGAATAAATATACCCTCACGCTTTTCTTTTTCTCTTAAAGTTATCTATTACTCTGCCACTCAGTTTTTCTTTAACAATGCAAGTTACAAAGAAGAGGGCAATGTTTATGTTCATAGATCTGACTGCCTCACAAAACCTGGCCAGATCCTGTTTGTTTTTCTTATCCCTGTGAGCAATTGCCTTTGTCTTTTGATTTTTGGAAGTCAGCTGAGTGCTGTTTACTTTGGGGCAGATGGGATGTCATTCGTAGCATGTGGAGTAGTGGTGACAGGACACAGTATAGTGCCACTGGAAGGTTGGTTGAGTTCACTATGCTCCTTTCTGGGTTTTGCTGAAGTGAATGGAGGAATTCCCTTTGTCCGAAGTTCGTGGTGCCACTGGAATCATGGCACGCAGGAGTATTATTGGGAATACATCTGGCATCAAAGCCTGATTGAAGTCACTTCCCTTACCACATGTATACAAAAAGCACTGTGAACTGCATTTCTATTTTTATTTCTTATAACCTCATGCAGGACAAATTTGTGGAAATCAACACACAAAGTATAAGACAGCGTTTGGATTTTCACTTGGCTTATTGCTGAATGTGGCAACTGCATTCACCACCTAACCATTTGTGTTGAAAGTAGGCAGGTAGGTCTGATCCATTTTCAGGAAATTTTGAGCAGTTCTAGTGAATCCATAAACAGATTTTTTCAACAGGTGTAGACATTTTTTAAAAGTTGTTTTCATGCAATTTAAATATCTGGTGTTAAATTGCTGTTTGTTTTTTTTAGATAAGAACTATTCATATCTCTTGCTGTTTTCTTTCCCAGGTTAAGACTGGGAAGGCAACAGTTCAGAGTTTTGTTCATTTCAGAATTTAAGGACAAACAAATGCTGTGATGAATGTCTTAGAATACATCATGACCATAATTTTCAGAGATGGATGCCCATATTCAGGAATTGAGTACTAAGGGTAACTAAAAAGTTAGGAAGGAGAAATTGTGGTACAGATAAGGATGTTTAAGTGCAAGAGGGGGCCATGCATGTTGGGCCCCATGTTGTAGAGTTCACACTGCATGGCTAAAAACCAGATAGGAGTTGAAATGACAGACATGGGTTTGCATTCCTGTATCCGGGTAGTGACTGGCTGAGTATAAGAAAGAGGAAAGATACCAGGCAGATAAGGCAGATGAAGCTTTAGGTGATGTAGACACTTAAAAAATCACCCAGGTGTTTTGCATGCTGCAAGTTAAGTGCAGCATAAGTTCTCTGGTAATTCAGGGCTGGTGGATCATGCAGGGTCACGATCTGTGACAGGTTTACTCTGCACACTAGTACTCTGACTTCAAAACTGCATTCTTCTACTGACAGGTCTAAAAAAATTTCATACAGTTCTACTCAAAGCTTGTGTTGTCATGTCAACTGACCATGCTGTCATAACAGTGAACAGACTGGTAGAAGTTTGCACCCTATTTCCCAGTGGCGTTGGTTTCATTCTCTTACCAAGGATTTCCTTTTTATAATGTCATTTAGAGAGACAAGAACTTTTTATGTAAGAAATGATATATAATAATAAACCCAAATATAAAAAAATGGGCATGATAGTGAACCATGCGATGTTTTACTGTAGTTTACTCCTTTGTCTGCTAATTGCTTTCTGTTTAATACATGGATATACAGCATGTTACATTAAAAGGTCTATAGATTCCCTTAGTTGTAGGATTCCCTGAATACATTAGAACAACACGATTCAAAGAATTAAAAATAATTAATTCTATTTTCTTATTAACATCTCTTTTTACTAACATATACGCTGCTTATTTACTTTGTGCATATTTAGTATTGTCAACTTCAGCCAATTTAGCCTTTTGTTTTTCTTTAGGCTTTTTTTTCTTCTATTTTGTGCTCTTTTCCTTTAGCAATGGAATTCATGGTATTGTTGAACTGTGGAAGTTTTCCCCTTCTAAATGTCATCTCTTGATCCTTCTTTGAGGAAGACAAACTGTTTGGTCCCAAATCTACCTATGAAACATAGAAATGTATTTTCTTACAAGGCTTTAATGTGTCAGTGTCTCACAAATCATTACAACAATACTTAATGCCGGTAACAGAACCACAGCAAAATATTTTGCATTTATTGCTCTCTCTCCCCTCCTCCTCACCACCAGCATCACAGCTTTGGACTCCTTTCAAGTGCTGCCAGTACTGGTCCATCCTGGGAAGTGGTAGCAACATTGTCAGTGCTCAGGTGTATTTGCAACCTTTAGCAAGGCCCCTTACCTTGCTTTTTCAGTGTCTGACAACTGTTTCAGAAGCACTCTCAGTCAGGCTGCTTCTGTTCAGGTTGCTTATATTCCCAAGGGCTTAGCCTACACTGGGTGGTTAATTAGGACCCAAACAGCACATGAGTTTTCAGTGCAGCCACCATCGTCCAGAAGAACTGTGGCTGTAGAGTAACCTGGAGGTCTTTCAGGAACAGCAGCCCCTGGATTGATGATAAGCATCAAAACAAAGGACGTCTTCTGTCACCTTCTACAGTCGCTGCTTCTTTATTCTTAGGTTCCCCCATGAATCTATAAAAAGCAAGAGTTTGCACTCTAATTTGCATTGGAATTACTTACAGCTTTAAAAAAGCTTAATTAAACACCACAGGAACTGCTGTGATATTGCAAACATTTAAAAAACTGTATGAGATTGTACAGAGTATCAAACAGTACGTTTGGTTTTTTGCAGCGAATACTTTTTATGTGGAGTGAGGGGTTGTTATTTCCTTTGTTTTTTTTGATATGTTGGCATCACGATTAAGTCACGTGTAGATAGATTAGATTATTAAGCCGCTGAAGAATGAATGATAGTTTATACTGTTGTAAAATCTGAAGATGAGTTGTTTTTACTTAAACCTAGAAGGGAGATGATCAGCTTAGATTTAGATCCTATAGGTCTGGCACAAGCATGAATTCAAAATGTAAACTGAAATGTGGAGTCTGTAACAAGCAGTTTGTGAGCTGCAGTAAAGACTGGATTTTGTTGCATCTCATCTTGCGCCATGTACAGCTGGGAGTCCAGAATAACTTCTGGGCTTCTTTCATTTGAATTAAACAAAATCAATATTCAGGCATAAGTTTTAGTTACATGTTGAGCAAATTAGGGAATCTAAAAAGGATTGCAGCTGTTCCCTGAGGAGGGTATTGTAAAGAAAATCTGAAAAACTTAACAGCAGATGCAAACACAGTGCCAAGGAATGGGAGCATCTTTAATTTGTACTCTGAACTGGAAGCTTACGGAAGCTTACTGGAAGCTCACAGCACTGTATAGCGGCAGTGTACATGACTTTGAAAGGCAGTGTACATTTGCTTGTTGAAGGATCACATGAGAGCACTATGAATAGGTCAGACAGCTATTGCTGATCCTACACAATCTGTCAACGACTGTCTTCATAACAGGCCATGTTATTTTTCTGATTCAGGGGTGACTTGGCCTGTCCCTCGCCTGTCCTCAGACAGACTCTTTGGTTCGGCAGCACACAGGCATGTGTTTAGGCACCACCCAGCTGGTATTTTCCCTCAGTAGTGTCAAGGGCTCAGTATGTGGCCAGTTTGGACAAAATCAATTGCAGTGCAGTTATTCATGGACTGGTGAGGAGTTAAGCATTTTAAGCACTGGTAGACTGTAGGGTAAGTCCTGAAGTGAAGTTCTGCAAGGCAGGATATAGTTTGAATTACGGAGTCTTCCTAGATCCTTTTCTGGTCCTTGTCTATTAAAGATAATCTCTCTTTGCAAAGAAGGTGAAAGAGAAATGGCAGTGTGAGAGCTAAAATAGACAGCATGCTGCTGTAAACAAAGAAAGGTGCAGAGAATATCTTGTCAGGCCTATTTTTCCTCGAAGTAAAACTCTATTAACAACTTCATCTTTTAGTAGCTTGGGTGGCACACTGAGAAAACTAACTTGGCCTTTTCATCTTTTGGGCACAAATCTTGGTTTCTGTTGAAAATGAAAACTAGTTTTGGTGGTTTCATTGGAGCAGACATTTGTCTGCATCACAAAACCATTCAGTCTGGCACCAGAGCTCGTCATTGCTTGAGTGGGGCCCAGCGCAGGAGAGCAGGGGTGTTGCAGGTCAGGGCTGCAGTCGGGACTGAGCGTTGAACGCTTGCCCAGTCAGCCCACTCTATCGGACTTTAGCCAGCGCTATTTACTTCGCTTTCAAGAGCATCTATTTCTCTCTGTCACTTTCTCTGTCTCTCTTCCTCACGCACACTTAAAGAACAAAAACCTCTTTTATACAGCTCAGCATTTAAAATAATTTTTCCAAGTCAGAAAGGGAGAGAGACTGGAAAAAACTACAGCACAAAGCTCAGCTTGCAGATGAACGATTGCCTTGTCATCCTAATGTCCCCCTTCCTTCTCTTAAGCCTCACTGGTCAGTGGGCTATAAGCAGCAGTATTGGCTGGGCTCTGCTGGAGTAGATCTCCAGAACAGGACTTTCTGCTGCCTTGCTTTCATTATACAGCTGCTTCTCTGGGTAGCTCATTCTGCTCTGTGCACAGCAGATAATGACTGAGTGACTTCAGAGTTGAAAACATCCATCTACCTAATACCTGCCTGTCCTAGATAAATTGATTTATTTTATCTGATGTTAAGTTCTGCCTTTACTGCCGTTTGCCTGAAAGAGATTTCAGATTTCTCCTGGAGACAACAGGTGAGCCTGCTACTCTTTCCTGGAAGGGTAGCAAAGCAGGAGAAATGTTCACTAACTCCAAGAACCCAATAGAAAGTAGAGAATAAGGAATTGAGACATAAAGTTGCTATGAACACTGTAGGCATACCCAAGCCTATTTTAATTAAATGAGTTTGGGCATCTGACTGTTGGCTGGATGGAGCTGACTGGTGCTGGAGGCAGTGCTGTGCCCTCATGCTGTATGTTTCTGGTACCGAGGTGGTTCTGTTGGCAACAGTCGAAGTCTGTCTTATGTTGTAGCCTGCTGTGGAGGCGTATCTTAAGCACTGATACTCATTGGGGCAGCTGCAGCTGGAGTGACAAGCATATTGTGAAGCTCTTGAAGACCCCGTGTGCTTCTGAAAATGGAACTTGGGTCTTGCATTACTATGTGGTTTTACAAATGTTATCCCAGGAAAAATGCAATTTAAGTATGAGATACTTTGAATTTAGTGGCCTGTTCATTCCTATGTGTGCTTTTTTTCCATCTAAAAGCGTTTTACTAAAGCTCCTTTGAGCAAGAAAACGCTACATCTGAAATACCAGCTTTCAGAGGCATGGAGAAGTAGGTGATTGCTGATTAAAATGAGACAAAGCAGTATGTCCTGAACAAAGGGAAAGACCTCTGTCATATGTTTCAGAGTGGGAAGCTCTGTTTCCTGTTTTGCTGTGTGGGACTTGGTTCTCCTAATGCACATGTTCTACTCCAGTTGTCCAGCTATTGTCTTCTTCAGCTGAAAGATGTCCCCCTTTATTACAATCCATTGGGTATTTGTGATTCCAAGTAGAGACTGATTTCTGTCAGCAGTCTTTTTTTGCATCAAAAGCAGGAAAGGAAAAGGTAGCTAACATTAAAAGTAGGGGTAAAACTGGTTTTTTTCAAGGAGTACATAGTTTATGAAGTTGGGGTGAACAAAGGGCTTGCTACTGAGTGACTTGCTGAGAACTCAGGAGTCTGAGGCTGCTGCTGAAATTTGGACTAAAAGGACAACCGACTGTCGTTCTTCAATACTTCTAGGTATGAGAGGCAGAAATTTTCTGTGCCCTTAAAACTTAGGAACTTCCAGGATTAACCTGAGCCAAAGGCAGTAAAAGCAAAAGTTGTTCAGGTCCTCCTCCCCATATTTGTCAATAAACCTCAGTCATGGCCTGTGATGGTCTTGGTATCCCAATCTTGTGGTGTTTACATAAACACTGTCAGTACACAAGTTCTGTGCTGGTTTTCTGTCATGCAGATAAATACCTTTCAGAGTTAGGTTGACGCCACCAAACTCTTTTCATCTGTATTTTTGCTCAGACTTGTGGAATCTTAAAACTGTAGCATATTATTATGCCACTGTTTACCTAACCACAGTCTTCTAAAGCATTTCTTCTACACATAAATCAAAGGCTCCAATTCTCTTCCTCTGTTACGCATAAGCTAGGAAGTAACTCTTTCTAGGAAGACACTGTTCTAAAGAAAATTAAAGTAGATCCATGTTACCTAGAAATCTTTAGGGCACAAGGACTGTTTTTGTTCAGTGCTGTGAGTGACCGTCCAAGGATACATATGTGTTCTACATATGTGTTCATGTTGGATTAGTCCTACTGCAGTAAAAATAACAGTAAGCCCTTGAACACATCAGCGGCAAATACCTAATTTTTGGTCTTCCTTTTGACTATGATCCAGTTAATTTTCCAGAAGTACCTACTCATATCAAACAATCTACTCATTGTTTGACAATGGCCAAGAGAAATTATGTCCTACAGTTTTTTCAGGTCTTAGAGTCAAATCTGTCTTTTGGTATGATGAACCTGATCTCCATTACTGTTACCTCAGTTTGCTCAGGAAAAAAACGTTTATGCTACTTGAAAATGAGAAACTTCACAGCAATTCGCAGAGCATCTCAAAAGCAAGTGTAGTAACATTTAGGGACTTTCTGGGATCAGTTACCATCTACCAGTCAGTAGATGCAATTGTTTTCAAAGTAATAACTGTCTTTCTTATAAAAGCTTTAGGTATTCGTATTGGAAAATGAAGGTGAACTGAGGTTGCATTTGTCAGATTTGATGCTGTAAGAAGCTATGGAGACTTCAAGGTGCATCATCTGGTTTTCTGCGTGCAAAAGATGCCATAAGTATTTTTGTAGGAAGGGAGGTATTCTGCTAGATTATAGAAAGATCCACTAGGCACTAAACACATAAAATAAAAGAGACAGAGATTTGTAGCTGATGAGCTTCTACTGCAGTACAATTAACTTGAAAAAATGTGTGCATTAAAACACAGGTTCTCCATTAGTGTCTCTTCAACAGTGTTCCAGTTCAGATCAACACGTTGGGCGGTGTATGACTCCCAGCCAAACATCTTGTTAAATACTTGCAGGATTTCCCATAGCGGATCTTACTTTAATCAAATAATTCAAACATTTCTTTTGGAAGTACAATGGAAGGGCAGGGCTTGTGTTTACAAAGTATTCAGTATGGAAATCCTGTATTAATTGAGGTACATTTACTTCACTTAGGACAGTGTCCACATAGTAACTCTTTAAATAAAAGGCCTTTTGCTGTTGCCTATTTCAGAGAGGCAATCACATGCAGTGTCAACCCGTCACATACAGAAAACCATGAGGAAATGGCTTCAGAGATGTGCGATGTAGGCAGCAGAGGTGTTCCTAATTAAAGAAGACAGCTTTATGGGTGATATTCTCACAGTGAATGTAAAAGAGTATAATTTATAAAAAGTAGTTTTATCCCTATGGAAACTACTAAATAAAGAGGCTGTGTCTTTCTCAGTCTATTTCAGGAATGATTAGCAGGAGCAATGCCAGATGTTGTCATTTTGTAATGTCATGGATTCATATAACCTGTGATTTAAATTATTATCTTTCTAAGGTAGCAGGTATATTTTCTGTGAGTAAACACAACGTGCTTCTACCCAGCCCAGTGCAGAATCTGGAGCTTTTATGATTAACAGTAAAGCATTTAGAGTTTCACACAAAGAGTATATAAAAAGGAAAGATAATAGTGTTACTCAGTGATAATAGTATTACTCAGTAAAAGGTAACCAGAACTGTGCTTCTCTGAGTTCCTTATTTTGCTGTGCCAGAAAATGCCGGAATCAAAATAACCCAAATACAGAAGAATTAACAGAGAATCAACATTTTCCTCCACAGCGAGTTGGAAATTACATGTTGCTTCTATGTTTAATACAGTGAAATCTTTTTTCCTTATTTTCTTGAATTATAACTCTGCTATAGTTGAAAATATATTTTTGCCAGTGCATTAAATACCTGGCAAAAGGGATGTTCTAGAACATTTTTAGGTAAATGTAGGTCAACACAAAGGAATCATACAGTTGGAAATATTTTCCAGTGTTTATGTTCAGATGTTCAGACCTGTCTGGCTCCTCTCTATTTGCATGTGTTGGGGTTATAGGCAGTCCGGCTACATTCCATGTTGATTTATATAAATATATTGCAGATTATTAACCTCCAGCCAAATACCAGCAAATTTCACTTTTCAGGAAGGTTTGTGACTTTTCACAAAGCTTATTTACTGTGTACAGGATATGTACACCCCATTGAGGGAATCTCAGAGAACGGTATTCGTCGTTATGAGAAATATGCCGACACATTTTCTCTTACAGTCACTATGTTACCATAATAATTAATGTTTGTTTGTTCATATGATGATTACAGATTAAGTACAGATTAGTCTTCTAGTAGAGGTAGGGTGACAGTCTCTCCATATTCTGGAACTCTGGTTCCCAATTTATTACTTGCTGAAAAAGCTTCCTTAACCTAAAATGAATGTGCATGCATACATTTTCAAAAGATGGTGGCTAATAAACAATTTTTCAGTGTCTGAGCAAAGATTATTTAGGAAATGCTGTCAAAGTGGGAGCACAGCCCTACCACGGTAAATGTGAAGTGAAAAATACTGCTCTCTTAAACCTGCATTACATTCTTCCCAGGTGGTTATGCCCATTTTAGTGTTTCCTTCTCTTGTGAAATATATTGAGATTTAAGGTAAGAAGTAAAATCTCAGTACAAGATCTCAAGTACATGTTGCCAGATTGTCTGTTTTGTCAGACGTCCTCTGGTAAAGGCAGGGACCCCCAAGGCTTTGTGTGTGATCAGTTGTGTTCAGATCCTGCATATAAAGCCTTTAGTTCTTGAACAAACAACAAAAATATTACTTGATAACATTACCAGAAACTCTGCACTTCTTAATTCTAATAAAGTAATTCTAAGGAAGAGGGTGAAAGATAAAAGTAATGCAACAGCATCACTGGTATGATGTTGAAAAAAATAAGCCGTAGTATCAACACTAGTTTGGTCTGTTATCAATGAGAGACTCTTCAGTTTAACTGTCTAGACCTTTTTCTCAATAATTCCATTCACTTTTTAAATCTACTGTCACCTAGTAGAAGTAGTGATTCATTTTACTGCCTCGCCTCAGAGAGAAATGCAATCTGATCTTAGAATGTAAAATTAAATGAATAAGCACATGAGTAAAGTATGTGAGCAGGGAAGAAATGTCCTTCCAGCTGTTAGATGGTTTCCTATTAGGATTTTGTAGAAGTGGGACTTGAGGAAGGATAGTGAAAGTCACTGGTATGAATATAGGTGTGAAGCATAGAAGGATGAGCAGATGTTTTTGAAAAAGATAAAACGGTGGTTAAAGCTGGCGTGGTAGATGGAGAAGATGAGAGAAATCCTCCTTAAAAAGAGAAAACAATAGAAAATAGAGTAATCAGATAGGAATGTGGTATTATGAATAATTTGTAAATTATTTTGATATTGTGCAACAAGGTGAAATGATAAAGAAGCTTCAGTAAAAGAATGACCAAAAGTGGTGAAAGAAGTAGTGACATCTTGTGCACAAAGCTTTTTTCCGAACTGTATACTGACTCTGAATGTATTCCTTGCGTCGAGGAATTTACAAGAGGGATCAGCAGAAAAATTCTGTTTGTGCTGAAGGAGATTTAATTATAAAGCTGTATAATGGTATACATGGGAATTATGTGGAAAGAAACTGAAGATGCATGCAAACACTCTGTATTTTTTTCTCAAAAATATTTCCTGTTTTTTTTTTTAATGACTGTAAGTGCTGGAGCCTAGAATGTGGATAAGTATCAAGTAATTTTCTGTATTAACTCTAGTTGCTGTGTCAAAAAAATATATTCTTTTCATGTAATTATTTTACATTCAACAGCTGATGAGTTCTTAATAATTAATCCTATTTCAGAATTCACATATAAAAGACTGAGATGGTAATTCTTGTATATCAGCTGTTATCTGATGAATCAAGAGCTCAGAGATTGGTCTACCTTTGGAAGGCTCTTTTCCATTCTGTATACTGTAAGAAATTTAAATAGACATGCTTGAGATGAAAGGTATGTCTGTACTGGTTGCTGTACACTTACCTCTTCTGTTCTTCTCCTCCTCTCAGATTGTTTGATGTGTGCACCGTGTCACGAACAGACAGAGAGACCAAGTTAACATTAGTGTTTGAACATGTGGATCAAGACTTGACTACTTACTTGGATAAAGTTCCAGAGCCTGGAGTGCCTACTGAAACTATAAAGGTATTTAAGGAGAAAGATTTTAGGAGATAATATTTCAGAGATAAATCAGAGAGACAAACTGTATTTTGATTCCGTAGGATTTTATTATATCAAAATTGAGTAGGGCCGAGCTTGGGACATGAACTGCAGCACAAAGTAACAGATATAATCTCTTTCTAGAAATACTGCACTTGTGGTTTTATTCCTCTTTCAGAGTTCTAAATTTACTGAATCTCTACTGTTGTACCAAATGTAGCACTGAAGCACAGGAAGGACATGGACCAGTTGGAGCAAGTCCAGAGCAGGGTCACCAAGTTGATTAGAGGGATGGAGCACTTATCTTACAAGGAAAGGCTGAGAGAATTGAGATTGTTCAGCCTGGAGAAGAGAAGGCTTAGAGGTGACCTAATTGCAGCCTTCCAGTACCTGAAGGGAGCCTACAAGAAAATGGAGAAAGACTATTTACAGGAGCATGTAGTGACAGGAAAAGGGGGAGTGGTTTAAAACTGAAAGAGTATGTTTAGATTAGATATTAGGAAAGAATTCTTTACTGTGAGGGTGGTGAGACACTGGAACAGGTTGCCCAGAGAAGTCATGGCTGCCCCACCCCTGGAAATGTTCAAGGACAGGTTGGATGGAGCTCTGAGCTACCTGGTCTAGTGAAAGGTGTCCCTGTGCATGGCAGCAGGATTTTTAAGGTCTCTTCCAATAATGCCATTCTATGATTCCGTGATTCTGTGAAATGGTTAAGAATGACCTTTGCTTCCAGCTGCAGGCAGATGATTCTGTTATTGTTTAGGTGGAGACTACTTGAACCTTCCCTTAAAGGTGAAGTGCTGGATATTGTTAGAATGAATAAAATAAATCCTGTGCTCCTTATCTCTTTTCCTTTGCCTTTTATTTCCCCAAGAGACTACTTTTGTTTTAAGTCCTTCTTGCCAGCAGAGTTTCTGTACATTCTGAGAGCAAGAAATATTCATTGTGGACCTGTGGTGTGCTCTGCAGAGGATGGGCTGAAGGGTGGGGGGAGTCATGACCAGTTGTTACAGAAGCTGGGAAGGTTCTCAGTAACTGGGAGGACAATCATGAAGTTTTATTGTCATGTTTTCTCATATTCTGCATCTTTAAAGGAGGACGTCTACCTAGGATAGGATGTGCTTGCATTATTGTTAATAAAATGCATATACCAACTCTTCTGCTTTTCTGGGAATTTCGCAGCAAAGTGCCACGTTGAGGATTATAGATTGAAGTGTTTGACAAAAACGTTTATACCTGGGAAGAGAGGCAGAGGGATTGATGTTGTTACATTTTGACTGTGTCTGTTTAACATTTCTTTTGATTTTTCTATTTTCATGAGGAGAAATAATTCATGCTTTCAGAGATGCATTATCTTTCACTTGTATAAGTACTTTCTGGAAGTATGTTGTATCATCTTAGTCTGGCAGAAGTCTCCAGGGAGGAAAAGAAAACATGAAAACTATTGGAAATTTAGTTGTTTTAATAATTTTTTAAACAACTTCAAACTTAGGAGGTGTTTGATCTTTCAGTATAAAATTAGAACTAAAGTGGATAAAGATCTATTCACTGTTGTCAAAGTCACATATGTATAATATCCGACAGTTCCAGCAATCATGTTTTTAACCAACCTTAGTGGATAAAATAAAATTTTTGAAAAATGGATACAGCTTTGATTCAGTCAGAAGAAGACTGGACTGTACCTATTATATTGTAGAACTATTTTATGATAATGCTATTAAGGTTCTGTTTTCCTCCTAGGACTTTGAAGCTACTTACGTGAACTGTATTTCAGCTTAACTAACATCGGGAAAATAAGATGCAAGGTGACTGGCATATTATTGAAATTGATGGGAACTGAAAGGCCAAGCCTCTGAAATCTCAGTTTGAAGTGTCTTTTGATCTATGTTTCATTTAAGGGAGATACAAGACATGAGCACTGTACTAAAGTATTTGTGATTTCCAAAAATCCTGTTCTAAAATTGCACTATTAGACTGTCAAATACGTGTTTGAATAGACATTTCATGGAGATTATATACTGATGAAGGAAATAGTTGTGTTTACTTTCAAAAAGCCCTATTCTGCGTACATGGTTTACTAGTTAACCCAGTTGCTGTATCTGATAGTTTGGCACAATAAAATAGAAAAGCCACACAGAAACAAAGAGAAGCAGTTTTGGTCTTTTATGTACAGTGCAAGTTCCACTGCAACTAGTGAAATTAGTGACTGTAAAATTCAGCTTGTGGTACATAATGTCTTTTTAAATGGTGAGGAAAAATGTAAAAGTGCTGTTTACTTGGTCATCACTGTTGATTTCAACATTTTCACAGTAGCTGATGTGTTTTTTCTTGAATCCCGTTTGGCACAGGAAAAGAGAGAGATTCGGTTAACCTAAGTTGCACCCTGTTGCTTCATGTTTATGTCAAAACACCCAGTTTATGGAGGTACTTTTGCTGATAGTCAGGGCTGATCACATGAGGAAGGGTCTCAAGGCTTATTTTTAGTATATTTCAGTACCTTTCTAATGATACAAGCTTTGTGGATATTCCTGGTAGAAATTGAGGCAAAACATACTTCTCCTGGCTGCAGGGAAATACTACAATTTTGTAGCAGCTAAGCATTTAACCCAGAGCACATACATCGTTAAATGACTAATCTGACTTTTTATAGTTTGGCTTTTGAGGTTAATATGGATTTGTACTTCATTTATTTTCCAGAATTGCAGACAATTTGTGTAGAGTATTTCCCCTCAGTGCCAGCACAGTACAAAACAACTGCCAGTATTGTAAGACCATCTGTTAAAGTTCTGCATGTGTCAGCAACACAGAAGTGCCAAATGAGCCAAGTAAGCTCTGGATAGCTTAAAGGATCTAATATACCTCTTTGGCACCATGGTGTAAAATCAACAGTTGTTAGTGGAACGTGAATGACATAAAATTACTATGAGAGAAGTATCAGCCCCAAAAGATCCTTTCTGTGTGAATTGACTACCATCATTACATAACATTTAGGGAAGGGAGGCTCAGCTTTTGCTGGTTTGGGGCATGCTGGGGTTTTTCGTTACCAGCTGTCAAGAAATGTAAGTGACACCAGTACCATTTTAAGAACTTCCTTTATGTTTTGCAGGCAATCGTCAGACTAGCAGTTCAGAGAAATTAGCCATATTGATCATTTAAACACAACTAGAGCTTTTGTCTTAATGTTGCTCAGCAATGCCTTTCTAATGCCTAATGTGCTGCAGTAGGAGTCACCCCAGAGGGTGTTTTAGGAAGATATAGTCGGGTGTCCATAACATGGTAGAAGAGAGGTAGTTTCCCTGTGAGACGTTGCCTGGTAGTGGGAATACTCACCCAGGATGTAGAACAGACGTGCTGTCTTCCCCTTTCTGTCACCAGTAGTGTGAATGCTCTCAGCCATTTCTGTGGCTCTGGCTTCTGAGTTCTAGGTTATTCTGGACAGAGGAGTTTTAAATCTTTCCTGCTGAAGCCCTTCCACTATTATTTAATGGAGTCTACTTTGAGCTAGAGATGGTGAACACTACTCCAAATACTTGTGGACGTAGTGTTCACTTTTGAAAGAGAACTGTATTCGGCCTTTAATCTACTTAATAAGCCTTTGTAGCTGCTGGATTGTAGTCACGCTCACACTTGCCGGCTTCCTCTGTCAGACCTGATTAATATATGTTCCATATGGCATGAATCAGAATCAGCAATGACAACATCTTCCTTCTTTCCTCTCTCCCCATCATCTCCTCCCTTCTTTTCTTCCTGGGATACTCTTTAACTTCAGGGCAGTTTATGTGGAAGTGGAAGGTATGAGTTCAGTTTCCTTTGGACACAGCTGTTAGTCATGCACAGGTCTTTGGTAACATTAATGGTCTTAGCAGTTGAGCCTCCAAGAGACTTGGCTCATTAGGAACTTTTGTTAGTTGGCATAAGGGTAGTGGAAGTGGGAATGACAGCGTCTGCCACAGAAAGATGATTTTTATTTTTAAATAGTTAACAGACCACTAAAGCATTTTGATGTGTAGGCCTTTGGGACTGAAGCATGTTTAACCTGCGTGGTCACATTTTGTTCTGATGCTTGTGGGACTGGCATGGGGTTTTTTTGCTCCTAAGTAATTTTGGTATGGATATGGTTGTTATAACACTAGCTACATTTTTAATGTGGAAATATTGCATATGCAACCAAGATGATGTTTATTGATTTAAGATACTGCAGTATATTTAATAATATTTAGCTTTAAATTAATCTGTGTATGCGATGGCTTAGTATATAAAGCTGGACATTAAGTTGTTACGGAATGGTTCTTTGGAGTTCCTTCCAGTCACCTTGTTCTGCTGGACCGAAGAGTCCGTAACAGTGAGAGGGAGCAACCAGCTGTTACTGAGGTTCTTTAATTTTGGTAATGGACAAAGTTAACTTTGCGAGGTAGTGTCATTATAAGTAGACTCGTGGCTTCTTGCAGTAGTTTTCTTACAGAAATTTAGAATTTAGGCTACATATGCAAAGTGTGCTGTGCCTGTTTCGATCTGACAGTCAGAACAGGAGGGAACAGAACAAATGTCTCCAGTATAGCAGGTGCATATGTTATCTATCACGGGGTGTTGCAAAATCCGGGAATGTCCTTTTACCCAGGTCTGTGATACGTGAATCTTCGTGGTATTACCTTCAGCCTGGAACAGGGCAGTGAAGTCACAGAGTGAGCAGGGTTCAATATGTATGCTTTTCTCTGTTCTGTCCTGATTCCTCACTCAAGTGAATGGCTTCTGTGAATGGATATTTTTTGGATATTTACTTCTTTGCATAGAAAGCCTATATACCCATCTGATTCAGGTATACAGATTTTGATATTTAGATGCCTGAAATTTAGAAGGTGCAGCAGTGAACCTAATTCCCTTTTGTGGGCTTATCAGATAGTAGCCCATAAACTGAATTTTAAAATATTAGTCCCAGTCATAGAATACGTTATTGCTGCATCCCTGTGCATGTCCTTAACTTACATTACCTGCTATCAAACCAGGCAGCCTGGTCACGTCTTTGCAAGGCTCTTAGAAAAATTAATGTGAAGATGCTGTTTCTCAGAAAGCAGACCAATGTTCAGTGTTGTGAGGTGACTCATCAGCCATATGCCTTCGTTGTACCTACTCAGTTGATCACGTATGAGATGTGAAGCAGATGTCACACAATCACGCAGTTCTGAAAATAAATCAAGATGTTCCAGGAAAACAGGTTCGCCAGTACTGAGAGTTTTCAGAGTGTGGCTGTATTTAACAACATCAAAGTTAAAAGTTGCTAAAAAAAAAAACCTGCTCGAATTAATAAGAAAGATACTAACAGAAGAGCTGTTATTATCGTTTTCCTGTCAGTACTTTTATGGTAAAGAAAGAAGCAAGACTTAGTGAGGAATTTAGAGTGTACAAATAATGGATCAGATCCCCAACTAATACTAAAAGGTGTAAATCCATTCAGTGAAATAGTGCCTATTTACAGCTGCTGAGGATTTAGTTTTTGTGGATTATTTTGCAACAAATATTTTTCTAAATCTGTGTTATAAATTAGAGTTGCCAGTAAAAATAAGTGAAAAACAAAAGGACTGAACTGATACATCAATGTGGGATAAATCTTTTTTTTTTATTTTTCTGTTATCCTGCTGTTAGGGGTTGGACTTCTGCATTAAAGGGTAGCAGAAGAGAGAGCAAGTGTCCTGTACAAGCTCTGAAAGAACTAAACATTAAAAAATGGATATTCTCCAGAGTGGTGGTTCCCTCTGTTGTAGGTGGAGTAATTTCTTCCTATACTATGCTGCATCGAGAGACACAGCCACATATCCTCTGGCTGGTAGCACATAGCAATGTACAAGCTGACCAAGGGGTTAGGAGGAGTTACTCTGTGAATAAAAGGACTGCAGCTCAAAGGATGTTATGCAATATAGTCTGGTATCTATATATCCACAGTTACTTCTTTAGCTTGGACATTTTTACTGTTAGTGTACAGCCACTGATTTTAATTATGGTGGCATTAAATATCTCCAAATTACTACCATTTCCAAATTCAAATGCAAACCTTTTCAATCTGATGATAACGTATAGTTGTTTTTTGCAGTGCTGTAGTCTAGGACTCCTCAGACCTCCATTGCTTGCAAACTAAGAGCTCATAAAAATGTGAGGCACTCCAATAATTTTAAATCACTCTGTCCTGACTAGAGTGATTTAAAATCAGTGGAGCGCTTCACATTTTTTCAGTTGTTCCAGTTTGGAAAGCAGTCAAGCAACACTGTAGCATAATACATGAAAGCAACCTGCCTGAAATAATAATTTTAGTCTTTCAAAACAATGACACTGAATTAGAAATGTCACTGTGAAATGATGTCTGTCAAGGGCTCTGTAAATAGACATCTCAACCTACTTTTCTTTTGTAGTCCAAACTCTCAAGGCAGCAGTGAAGTCCAGTAGGGCCCTAAGGGACACATACTTTTTGAAGTCAGAAGGAAGCTATTGTTTTCAATAGATGGAGGGCCAGAAATCATCTTTATTCTGAAAGTCAAAGGGAATTAAGAAACTGAAGAGATTCTGAATTGTGGGCAGGGAAGGAGATTGAGCCTTTGGTAGAATGGATTTATGATCAAGTCATTGCAAAATTGCAGTATTACAAGCACTAGAACTGAAGTGTTGCTATCAGCTCATTTCAGTTCTGTTAGTTCAGCAGAGCTGGACATGGATGTGATGCATAAAAAAGCTTATGGATCCTACTGCTCTGCATTCCCTTGAGATTCTCAGATTGTTAATGACACTGTTTTTTTGCTGCTGGAACATCAGTGTGGTACCAATTGCTATGTGAAATGCTTTGATGACTCTGAAAGAGAGGGAGCATGTGGTAGGAATAATGCTCAAGCAAGTGTAGAAGTGGGGCTAAGCTGCCAGGCAGCATGTCAGAGACAGTGCCGTACTGTTCTGTATCCAACCAGTGGCAGTTCCTCCAAGTGGGGAGTATTTTTGGGATGCTTTCCTTTGTCTCGTGGTGGTGCACAGTTGCAACTTGCTCTGCAAGCACATCCTGCCTCAGTGATCGGCAGAAGTGTCACTCATGTTTCCAGAGTCTTTCTCTTCATCAAACACGAGGTGCCACATTAAAGCAATTAAGAAAAAGCTGGTGTGACTGATGATGCACGTAAAGCACTGTCAGAACAATAGACTGAAATCTTTGGATTTACCCATGTTCTAAATTTGCTTAAAAGCCATATGCTACTTTCGACAAATAGTTTGAAGGTTGGTCTGCAGCAGATGTGAGATAAAGAGGAGATGTTCAAAGAGCCATTCTTGATTTTTGCGGGGGCAGATACGAGTCACTTTCTTAATAGTAGTTTCTGCACTGGAAGGAAATCAGTCCCCTATGCAGTACACCCACAAAGTTGTACTTTGTCCCAAAAGAAGTGCACCGAAATGGGGAAGAGTAGATGATAGCACAGATTGTGACGAGGTAGATACTTGGGAAAACTGAGCAACATATTTGTTCTTATTGAACTCCAGATTCTAAGGGTCGAACTCAGCTGATCTGGGACAAGAAGCATTGTGGCAGAATACATTTATCATCTCAGTCAACCCAAGTTACTGCTGCTTGGATTCTCTAAACTGGAATATTTACGAAGTGTTCATATTTACTCACAGCAATTATAGAGCCATAGTGTAAAATAATTCAAAAGCTGGCCACAGACAACTCATAGCTAATAAAAGATAATATAGTAATCAAGTGAGTAATTTTTCCTTAAAACTGTTTTCTCTATTCCACCCCAAGAGAAATTTAATACTTGTGGACTAGCTGTATGCACTGGTTTTATGCCAGTGAATAGGCAGGTTATTGTATCCCACAGTAAAAATTAATTTGAAGCGTGTTACTCTAGTGGCATACTGATTTAATCAAGATATGTTTTGTTTGTTTCTTTTCCTCCATAGCAGATGTATTTTGCTTATGCCAGAAAGCAAAATTCCATACAAATGGGCAGAGATGGAGTTTTTTTGTATTACGTTTTCATATGCAGAACGTAAAGTCAGCTTTAAGAATTTTTCTATTATTTATGAATACATAGGCACATAAACACACGCACGTATAAATGTATGTTGTAAAAGTCCTCTAACACATTTGCAGAAAAGAAAATACTGCTATTTGAGTGAGAGAAAGGGAAACTATTATCATCACTCTTCTGTCTCCAGAGTTCATTTTCTCGAAATAGGTGTGGCCCAGAAAAGGCCAGAACTGGCAACGCAGATGCTTAGAGTAAAAAGTACACAGATACATGAGGGGTAGCACCAGCTCTCCTGCTGTGCCTAGAGAATGGTCTGGTGTGTATTGCCTTTACGTGTCTACACATGAAGGCACATTGCACATACGTGTACACACACATACACATATGGGCATATGGGTGTGTATGTATGAATATATATGTGTGTGTGTATATATATACAGACATGTATGTGCTGATTCTCAGTCCATCCCATAGCTCATCACCCAAGACAGCTGAGCTGTTGCATTCATAGAGAAGGAATAAAACGAGACCCAGCTGAAGCTGTGCCTCTCCCTCCTACTCAGTGTGTCAGATGAGAGACACATGGAGAGCCTCTGTCCCACCCGCCCCTGTGGATACCAGAGCAGACACGGTTCCTCCCTGCTTCCTGTCCTCGGGCCATCAGGCAGGAAACTGCAGAGAAGCACCAGCCAGGGGCATCAGCCAGCTACACTCAGCTGCTAGAGCAACTGAAGCCAAAACCTCTTGATACTCAGAGCTGCTTTCAATGATTTCAGCTCCATGTTCTCTGCCTGTTCTATTCCTATTTTTTCAGCCCTTTCCTCTTTCCGTCTTTCTCTTTCACCTTAATTTTTTCACCTCACTTTTCACTTCGTATTTACACAGTAAAGTACTCTTCTGTTCTTTCCCTTCCTCCAGAACTTTTCTCTCCATCACTGTTCTTTCCATTTTGCCTATGCCGTCCTGACTCTACTCCCATAAAAATGTAGCATCATGGAACTGTCACACTATTTCTCCACCTGGGGTCTGTCTTGTCCATTTTTTTTTGTGAGCTTTTAATGGGAGAGGCTCTGTGAAAAGCCTTGACTTTGGTGCCCACCATAATAGGTCCTCCTTTTTGACTGGCCTTTACACAATACCTTGTTAAACATGAGTCATGATAATCAGATCCTACAACAGCTTTATTTGTGTGAAACAGTGCTTCTCCATTGCATTGCTGTTTCCGCACCACAGCGACTTCACGCATTTACACAACTGCTTCCTTTATATATCAGTGCTCTGTAATCAGCGTATGGTTCATGTTACACGTTTCTCAGGTTTCAAACTGAAATAAAATGAGCTTCCTTCCATTTTGAGAATATCCTTTTTAAGAAGTCCAAACAAAGACACACATTATTAGTAAATTCGCAAGCAGCTGCCAGAAGACAGAAGATTTAGAATGGAAACACGAGTGAAATAACAGAAATACTCTTTGTTGTTTGTTCTTGGTGCAACAGCAAGGGAAAATGTTTAGAAATTTAAATGATTGATTTATTTGTAGTTTTAATAAATCAGACACGGTTTTGGAGCACTTGCCAATGTCGCTACTCCAGAGCACAACTATGGGTCAAATCCTTCTTTGGTGCAACTGTGGGATTCTCAGGATTCCTCTAGGAGTGAGTGTGGGGCAATGCTGTTAGCAGCAGCGGGCACGCAGCCTTTCATTTGTTTTACTGCGAAGACTGAATAGTTTGCCATTAAGAAAGAGCAAATTACAAAGGTTCAAGCTCCTGGATCAAATCTGTCTGTCATTTTTGGATTGGAAACCCTATCCAAAGACTCAGAAACATCACTATTGTAGCTTCTTTTTGCTTCTCTGTTACTGTTACAGCTGTACAGTACTACTCCTTAAGTCTGTACACATAAAACATTTAAACTCATGCTGCAATATATAGTTGCACCGTCTGGTTCAACTTCAGTTCCAAAGGGAAAACCCCAAAGGGAGCAGAGGCTCTGCTTCAGCAAAGCTTTTAGGCTTCTGCTTAATTTTATGTTAACAGATTGCTCCAGTATTAAAAATGAGGTTGAAAAACTGAATTAGAGGAGCTAACAGAGGAGAATCAGTTGTTACCCTGTGCTACTGACCTGATGAATTCTAAGGTTAGAACAAAGAAGAATTGAAACCATTGTTTCCTTAGTCTCAGATTAGTCATAAAACATGTGTTTTGCTTGTGTTTAAATGCTTTGTCAGAGCGAAGAAGTAGTCCTCCCTCAAAACTTACGTGAAGCAGTGTCTGTGCATTTGCAGCCAGACTCCTGACTATTCACAAAAATGTGTCATAGCTGGTCAGCGTGGTAAATTGACTCAGTAGTGTCAAAGGGCTCCAAGGATCACAGGATTTGGTGGACTATTTTGTTTATATCTGTTTTTCATTAATATCAGGGCTGTTGTGGCCACAGAATATCCTATTTGCTTTCTTTGAAAATAATGACCCTTGAGAATACCCATTTCCAAGAAGAAGCTGTATTTTGCCATTGTGACCAACTCAATAAATGCCGTTGCATTCTGTCTTTATTAATGTTGAACAGTGTCTTATACCTTAAAGGGCCCTTTGAAATTAGTGGCTTAATTGCAAATAAAGTTACTGCTAAACAGTTTTCACTGTTGCTAAATATATTACTTTACAAACAATGCCATAAAAATTCTAATTATTCTAAAATGTCCCACTTTTTTTGTGTATGCAATAGGAAGCATTGCACTGTAACATTAAAATACCAAAAATAATCAAGAATACGCATTAACCATCTCTTAACAGTGTTTAATTTCCAAGCCAATAAACTCAGCTGCTGGATATTTGTCCTTTGTTTTAGGATGTGATAGTTCTGTTGCGTAACTACAATTAGGGAACTTCAGAACACTCCAAAATGTTACAAGATTCTTTGGATGGAAATGCAGGGTTGTTTTTAATTCAGTTTTACAGTAGGGAAGGAGCATTGTAATGGCAGCATGTTACCTTTTTTTAACATTTAGTTTATGATTCATTCTAAAATATTCTTTCATTTGGAATTAACTTCAGATATTCCTGTTCTGACAAGCAGAGTAAATATTTTAGCAAGGACTTTTTAGAGAGAAATTTTGACAGTAACATACTCCTCCCTTAGTGTTACAAAGGAAATACTTGCTATCCAAACCCAGAGTTGGCATTTTAATGGAAATGGTTACAAAAGAATACACAGAATATTACAATTGTAAAATGCAGTTAATGAAAGAGTATAGAGATGTCTTTCATGTATTTAAATAAAAATGCCTAAATTGAATTCTGAAAATGTCAACAGTGATCTCTTAAGCCATATGCTTGTTATTACAATAGTATGTAGTGTATAGCTGTCATTCAGCGAGAAACAACACAGACCAAAAGGGAAAATACATATAAAAACATTAAGTTAGAAAAGAGACCGTGTTACAAAGCATTTTGTATTATGTTTTCGCCTTGATTAGAAGATACCGCTCTTTTTCTTGCTTTTCGTTTGCTCACATAATTCCTGCTGATGTCTAAAGCGCTTATTGAAGACATAGGAAAAGGAGAGTAGAGGCCAAGCTGCTTGGGCTATAGCAAATCAAAACTACAGAGAGATGCATGCTTCACAGAGAGTTTAATAAGAAAATAAACCACAGTTTCTTTGTTTGGTTTCTGGAGCAGAAAGTCGCAAAACAAGCAGAAAACTTTTGGTTCTTGATGAAATGGTTAGTTTAGCTTCCTTACATCATCTACTGTTGAGTGTTTCAGACTTTAACCTCTTTTTCAATTAAACGAATTTAGACCTAGCTTGACTTAGGTTTATCTCTGTGAAGCTGGGGCCTTGGAAAATATTACAGAAGTAGCTTTAGCCTTATGTTTGCATTTTGTTCTTTTGCAAATGTGGTAGAGGTAACCTTGATTTGCTAATTAGTGGAGTCACGCTTTATTGTGACAGAAAACTAAGAACAGTCCTTCAGTGAAAATAACAAAGACCTACCCCACGGTGATTGATGAGAACGTTGTACAAGTGAAATGAGCTGGAAAGTCATCATCTTGTCTTTTCCTTTGCCACAGGAAAAGCATAACAGAGAGATTTCTTTTCTTCTGGTCCTGATAAGGAGTCTAACGAAGCATAAGGAGAGGTTACAGAGCATGGAAATGTGTCACACCCAGCTGCTCACGAGCTTGCAAAGCTGCAGTAAATAATACAGTTGCTATTTAATAAACAAAAGAAAACAGAAGTCCTTTGATAGTGATCCCTAGCCTCTCTCATTTGCCCCACTGATGATACAGTTTGTTTCTACTTAATTGACTGTAGTTTTGGAATAACGTATAGAGTTTGATATTATATTGTATGATTTGTAATTATTTTGTTGTTGTTGATAGGGAAAACAAAAGGCTTCGTTTCTGGGACCTGATTCAGCTAAGTATAGACATATGTGGTCCAGGTTGTCTGGGTCATAGCTACTTTTTTTCTCATAGGTTTTCCATGAATGGTTACAGTAAAGATACACAAGAATACATGTAGTTTTATTTTCCAAATTGCATAATCAATAGCATGCTTTTCTGCTTGTGACTGGTTACCCTTTGGAGAAGCAAGGTTGCATTTGCCACAAGCTGCATTTCTCACATGATTGGCTCTTTTTGCGCACTAACTTCTAACATACCTGTGTCTTAAAAATGTCTTGGAGTTTGTTTTGTTTAATATTTGGGGAGGTGAAGGGAGGAAATATGAAATATCCTCTGCCTATGAAATGTTGGAGGCCATCTTCTCCCCTCCCAAGAAGACTGTCAGCTCTCACGTTGCACCTTTCGTCTCGCCCCCAAAGTAGAGCTGCTTCTTGTCTATTGTGTTAACATTAGGAAATAAGTAGGCTCATCACTCATTGTGTCACTGTAAGTTGAAGATACCCGCCTTTCTTTAGAATCAGTCAAGTGTTCAAAAGAAAACAAGGCAAGGTTTATGCTAGTGTGTGCTAATGTAAATCAGTGTCATTTCACTCAGAACTGAAGGGGCTGTGGCACATGTCACTTTGGAGAGGCTCAGCAGATGTGTGGGACCATGTCCCACCACTGCAGCCACAGCAAACATCACAGTCACATCACTGCCTGCTGCAGTTTGTTGTATCTGAAATGCAGAATGGGCTGCTGAGGAATGCTAGTAGCTGGCATCTTCCAGTGACCTACTTTGCTTGGTTATCACCTGGGCTGTGGGGGGCAGCAACCCAAAGACATGGAGTAGGACCACGGGCCCTGAGAGTGAGTGTAGAGTGGAACAGGGTGCAGTGCAGGCGTGACAAGAAGGGTCAGAACTGGGGATGTGGAAGGAAGGGGCAACAGGGCTCATGAAGGGAGGAAAGAGATATGTAAAGGGAAAGGTAAGAAATAAGAAAAGAAAGGAGAAAGTGATAGACCATTTAAGTGGAATGGAATGGGTAGCCATTCCCCTAGTCTGGTGCAACCAGCAAACTTCTCATTGTTTCAGTGCAAACAAAACACTTTGTGTATATATGCTCAATTCCTCTTGCAAAGTGTCTTCTCTTGCCTTGTCTGTAGGATGAGGTGCTTGCCTGTTCCCTTTTTAAAGCTGTTGGTTCAGGAGCCCTTGGTTTTTTAATTCAAGTTAACAGAATTGCAAATTAATTGCTGCTATAAACATGGAGAACAACTCGATTTGCTGAGTGCTTCCAAGAAACAATTGTGCTTCCAAGAAACAGTATGTTGTTTCCTACTTTTAATTTAGATGTAGTAAGGCATCGGTAAGATGCTCATTCTGATATTTTGAGAGCTCAAACAATGCTATAACAGCATTGCAAAACTATATGTCAAGTTCTTAGATGGGATATCCTGGGCAAGCTGATTCTGGTAGGCCACTGTCCCCTCTCAGTTTTTTCTTGAAGCCTATTTCTGCCCATGAATGATACAAAAAAAGTCTTTCCTCTTCTGTATATCTTTGATTTTCTTGAAGGTTGTTAAGCCCTTATAACTGAAAGTGAATTCTAGTTCTTTGGAGTATTTAACAAACATTAACTAGTTAATCTTTGCAACACTTGTGAATTAGTTAACCATTATACCTGAATTTCTAATATGGAGAGGCAGCAAACTTAAATGTACTCCTGTGTCTAGAGCTGGGGTAGTAATAGACCCCAGTGTTGAGCCATTGTACAGCACTGATGAGCATCACGATTCTTCTGCTGTGTCAAGTACACTACAAGCAAAAAAAAAAAGAAAATTGAAGTGACTGTTAAAAAGTACAGAGTTGGGCTTTGTTTATTTCGTATTCCCTGGGGAGATTAGGAAGGGATTGTCTTCTTACTTTCCTCTGTGTTCACAGCTTTAATAAAAAGTGTTAACTATTTGTTAGAAGAGTGTCTAACTTTAGTAGTATTTTGATGCCTGGTGTCATGCTGACATTTTTGTCTCAGTGAAGGTTGGTTACATCTCTCTGTTGGTTCTAGTGAGTGTGGGAGGAAAATGGAAATACTAAAAAGCGATGGGACCGGCTCAGGTCTTTGAGAATTGATGGGTAGAGTCCCAGTAACTTCAGTGGACTTCATTGTGCCTATATGAGGCCATCTTCTTCCTCAGCGTGCAAGTGCCATTCATGACTGCTGAATTCCTCAAAGTTTCTATGATGGAAGCACTCAAAATTAGGTCCAAACTCTTCAGTAACCCCAATTTCTAATCTGAGAAAGTGACTCCAGCCACCTCCTTTTACAGTGCCTTGAGCTCTGATGTATCTGTATGAGCCACAAATATATTTCCTTATATATCAGGAGTTTGATTAGGCCTGTGTTATAATAAGTTTAAACAAGTTTTTCATTAAATAAAAATTACTAGAATGAGTTTATAACTGTGAAGGAGCCCTAGGAATTAGGTGCCCAGGTCTTACTGATTTTAAATGATGGTTGTGTTCCCAGTTTCTAGGATCCTATTGACTGCTTTTTTCTCAGTTTTAAAAAAGCATGACTTGTTTTCTTGTTGCCGTCAGGTGTTTCATCAAGAGCCTGTGCACTTTCAGTCACTACTATTTAAAAAAGCAATTAAAGAGAGAAATTAAAGGAACTATCTTGAGCCTTTTCTGTCTAGCCAAGGATTTGACAGTTTTTTAAAAAGTCTGGGCTGAAAGGTACAAATCTGCCTTGGGTGTATGAGATCTGATCATCCAGATCCCTTGGGATGCTTCTAAAGGCTCATCTTTTGTTGTTACATATCAGCATATAAACAAATCAGTATAAACTCTGCAGACAGATTCAATGAGAATTTCTGTAGAAATGTCAGTAATGTTGCCAAGGTGTTGATAGACCATTAGGAAGAGTAGTCTGTCATAAATCTCTATATATTTACATAATTTGAATGCTCCTCTGGACCAGAATCCATGTGGTCTAAGCTGTTTGCACTTGATTTTGGGCACATCAAGATGTTCGTCTTTGTTCTGAGGTTAGCCCTTCTTGCGCTTGCTTAGGTGACAACGTCAGCCAGTCATCTTCCAGGGCCTTCTGCATTCTCTCTAATGTTAGCTGAAGTTAACAGTCCCTAAGATAAATTTTCAGATTTACTCTTCTAAGGTACTTTACCACCTAAGTCCAAAGCTGTTTGTAAAGCATTTTTCTTGATGTATGTGCACAGCGTTGTTTCAGCTTTCTAATCACTGACCAGCTGGCTTGTTAGTGAATAGAGCTGTGGGCCCCTTGCCACATTTCATGTGAGGTCTTGGCTGGGTGGCCAAGCAGGCAGCCTGCAGCCAGTGTCAAAGCAATTCAAGAGGTATTGGCACAGCAGTGTCCCCATTAATTTCTGCTTGTCACATGCTGTCATGCAAGTTACACCAGAGAGGAAATGACCGTTAAAAAAAAAAGTGCGCTTGTGGCACTTGGTCCCCTCCAGACGTTATCCCCGAGGTTGAACAAGTGGATACAATTAGCTGCTGTCCACAGACAGCTGCAGGGAAGGAGAAGCCGAGATCTGGGCCCCACAGCAACATGTCTTTCCTGTCAGCGAGGAGTGTCGTCTGTCAACATACGCCATATTTTAACCCTTCATGGAGCTTGAGGAAATTCGAAAGAGCTGTTACGACCAATGTCATCAGGAAGGTGCTGGTAAAGAGCTGCAGTGCTGCTGGAGCAGCATTCTTCCTGGAGAAGAGGGTTTGTTTGTTGGTACCATTCGTCATAAGGACTGGTGTGAGAGGCAGAGGAGGACAATCAACTCATCAGGGATTGATAATTTACTGTAGTTTGTAGATTCTGGCAGGGAGTGAGACAGTGATTTCTGTGAACTCCTCCCCAAAGCATACCAAAGTGGTTTAAGGGAGTCATATCCAGCTTTGTGGATTTTCTGGGTGGACTGATTTCTCTGATTACATCAGGAGAGCTTCTACAAGGACTGCAAGTGATGATGTCGCAAAATACAGATGGGTAGTAATGCAGAATCAGACTCTGAAGAAGAAGTAGCAATGATGTCCCACAATGAGAGAAGGAAATACATCCTATTAGGAGCAATCAAAAATCTTTTTTTAAAAACTGAAAGCACTAAGCTCTACTGAGAGGTGATAGAGATAGGGGAGTATGCACAGTGTTCCAGAACAGATTGACTTAGTCAAGCTAAAGTCTGGATTTTACTTCAGAAGAAAGAGGCTCACAGCATCAGCTGAAGGAAGAATGTGACTTGTCCTGTCGAGAAACATAATTAAAAAAGCTGTAATTATGTGAAAAGTGTGCTCCAGAATTCAAACTACAGTTTTGCACCAGCTATCCAGTGTGACCTGTTGTGATGCTTAGATACCAAATTTAGACTGGTGTCAGTCCCTAGACATGTGCTAGAAGGGTCTTCACAGCCAATGCATACAAATCACAGGTGCTGTTTCAAGTCATTTGTCTGGAAGTTTCCAAACTGGGTGAGGCAGTGAAGTGTTTGTGGGATTTCATGGTACATTTTAGTCCTCATCTCTTTTTCAGATTGGATGAGGAATAAAAGAACAGAGTAGTAACAACTTGTCAAACCAGGAAGCTCTGTGAGAAACTGCTGTTTCAAGTACAGTTATAAAAAGCTTGTAATAAAAGAAAGGAAGTTTCCCAGAAGGTATTTGGGGATGTACAAAACTGTGATATCATCATCCAGAGATACAAGAAAGAAATATGGGTGTTTTGCTTGTCTAGGCTCAGATCCATAAATTGTGTTAAAAGCTGTGCCTTGTGTTTTTTCTGCAGGGCACAAAGAGTGGAAGGGTTTGAGCACTGAAAAAGACTGCTAATCACAAAGTTACATTTACCTGCTGTAAAATTTTTCCATACGGGACAAGTTTTGCTAACAGTGCCACGTTTGCCAATTTCTGCCAGAATGTTAAAACAAACTTCCCCTCTGTTCAATTCTCATGTATTTTATCTGACAGATACCAGCAGCCAGATGGGAAATGCTGGGTGTTTCATTTGCATGTCTGGTAATTTCACTTTGATAGGAATTTTTGGTACACTGAATGACTGAACATAAGTAGAACAGTAATTATATAGGTTTCCTTTCAGTCATACATATTCTTCTCATCAAATATGAAAAATAGAAGATGAAAAAGTAAAACCTGAAAGATCTAGACTGCGAACTGACTTGACAGGTATTGAGCTATAAAATTAGAAATTGATGTGGAAAGACTTACATGTACTAGAATAAAATGCATCCATGTGTGTGCCCAAGCATGTGTATGTACATATGTCCCCCAGAGATGTTAAGTAGACATGTTATATATACTGAATTTGGTCTTTGATTCACAGCTACTGAGATCAGCGTGGGAATCTGTCGGCATTAAGATACTGGTAAAACAGACATGTACTTAGATTGGAACTTATACCGACCACTAAAATATTAATCCAGGTCCCTATTTTAAGGAGGGTAGACAGAAAGTTACTCAGAGCAGTTTTTTGAACACAGTCAGTGTTGTCCTTGTTGTTGACTAAGATCTATTGTCTTAGTCTAGTCCTACTTATGTTGTCTTTGCTGCTGGTGAGTTCTGGTGTTTGAGGAATGTTTGGAGCACTCCAGAATATGTTTGGTCAGGTTCTCCTGTGGCAGTACAAATTCAGCAGTTCCTTTCTAACTCAGAAGGAACAGTTGGCCAGTTTAAGCAAAGGGACTAGAATGTGTTAAACCTGCTGTGGTGGCTATGACTTGAAATCTGTCTACCTACAGGTGCACAACAAAGGAAAACAGTGCCTCAGTATACTGAAGGCTATGATACACATGCATAAAATTCAGTCATAAGCTTACAGCAGTGCAATAGCATTGATGAGCCTCGAAGTTTTTCAAAGACTACCATGGACTTTTGTAATTCAGTTAAAATTTTGCATTTTTCCTGAATCTTGTGCACAGTTGAAGAACTTTTGATTGGGACTGACATACAGTATTCATAACATAGAGGCAGGTCTGTGCATAATGGTGACATTTGCCATTTTTACTAGACTGGCCCTGAACTAATTGACCAATTATTGTATTTCAAAGTAATTTATTTAGGACTTTCTAATCTTGATTACCTTGCTACTTCCAATAGCAGCCAAAACTCTCCTCAAAACAGTGTTCTATAGACTCCACTCCTTGAGGTATTGTATCTTTTAAATTGCTACACAAGTAATTCTAGCCATTAAAAAAAAAGGCAAAACACAAAAACCCAGAAAACCCACAAAACCAAACAACACAACTATTTATTTCACTGTTTATTACAGTGGACTACTATAGATAACATTGTCTTCAATGGGATTATTCAAAACATTAAAATGTGTGTATACATACATGCATACTTTCATGAGTGTGCATGTCTGTAGGGTTCTTCATCCTAACAATTGGATAATCCAAAGTCTCTTGTATGAGCTGTGCTTTCTTTCGTACAAAAGTAATTTAAAATAGATTAGAGACTGTTTATCAGAATATATTTTAACAAATCTTTTAATCTACTCTATCTGTTAAAGTATGTTTTGTATGATTAAAATAGTTTTACAATTCAAAGATAATTACACAAGTATTTTGCTTCATATTTAAAAATATATGTAACTTAATTATTTTTCAACAAATTATTTACCTTTAGGGTATCAGCATACAAAACACCAGCAATTATTAGACCAACTCCTTGCATGTGCTTATCAGATATTAATAATACACTAAATGATTTTGCTGTATATTTCTCTGCACAGTATTTTACTCTATGAACAGAAAATGAACGTGTTGTCTTGTGTAGTAAGGTTGATTAATATGGCTAAGTGAATGGATCATTTGAATTTATTGTTCTCTTATCAAAACAGTAAACATATTTAAATTGAACATGGCTGTGAAGTTCACATTCTTCATTCCTAGTTGATTGACAGGAATATCGCAGCAGTCTTCTCTTCTGAGGAATGACCCTTACCCTGTGAATACTTTTATAGAAAGCAGTAGGACTACTCTGAGATAAATTGTTACCCAATGTAAGGAATATTAAGAGCTCTGTATGCTGTATATCTTTGGTTGGATCATGGATGAGTCCTGAGAAGCTATGGTGTGGCTGGAGAAGGCAAAGGCAGCCTCCTCATCCCCTTTCTGAATGCCCTGCAGGGAGACTGATCAGAATAGCTTTCTTCTGAGAAAAGGAACAGGGCACAAGGGCAGGGATCTGTCTGCCTCTTACTGAGTCCCAGCCACTGCATCCAGCCGGCTGCATGGAGAAGAGTATCCTGCAGCTCCATAGACTGTAGCAAATTGCATCTGCCCCCACCATCACAGTCATGGCATTCTAGATAGGCTGGTGTGATGGGTTCCCAGCCCAGTGTGAGGACAAAAATTAAAAAAGAAAATCACTGCATTTAACAGGGAATCACTACATTACTGCTAATGCCTTCGGGATTCAGTGTAACATTAATCATGTCTTTTGCTATTCATGTATCTGTACTGTGTAATTCCTCAGGAATGCCATTGTTTTTTTGGCATTAATTAATGTTGACTGTTTGTTACAAAGTATAACCATAGAAGGGCTGTAATTATTCTGCTTCAAAAATAGGCTCCAGAGAATGGGACTGCTCTTTAAACTTTCATTCCAGCATGTGTAAAATCACCCTTTAAACTGAAAGCAATTCAGTGGTTGGGGATTCTGTATAACTGAGTAGGATATGAAAGAAGCCTCATCCTGCTCCCCTTCTGCTCTGAGAAGGTTCGGTTTCAGTTAGAGGCAGTGAGCCTTTTCATGAAACTACCTTGACTGATTCATCACACATTGCTGTCTAAAACTCATCCCCTTTGTTTACACTTGTGGTTGCCTTTTACGCAAACACTCCTACAGGAAATGTTCAGGATGAGTATTCCAACACCTGCCATGTAAAATAGGGACATTCCATTCTGCTCAGCAAAAAGAAAAATGAGTTACAGGTAGTCAGAAACTCTGCAAGGATGTAAGTTGTGAAGGTGCATGAGGTACTCCACAGAAGAGTAGGAGGAGCATTAGGAGATGCCAAAGGATTGTTGTGCTTTACAAAATGTTAGCATAGAAATAGAGCAGGAAGAGGAAAATAGGCAGTTCAAAAAAAATGAAAAGCCATGTAAAGCCTGTGTGTTGGTACAAATTTAGTGTCTGTTGTAGTTTTCAAGGCTCTGTACTGTGTTGCTTTTATTTGGTGGTACAACTGAGTATATCTGTGGGCTTCCACTGGATTACTGTTTTTGGTATTAGGAACTCCTGTCACTGTAACAAAGGGCAATCTGCTTAAATGCTTTTCTTCCTTCACATCGTAGCCAGTGGTGGAAAAGCTTCACATGACGAGCAGCCAGTCATAAGCGTATGTTACCTCAGGGTGCCAGTGTTCTCTGAAGAAATATTACTCTTGGTGTTTCTCTTCAGGTTGCATCTTGCTGTGTTCCCCTTTACCAAGACAAAACCCAGCATCCATACTTTACTATGGTGCTGGGTTAGCCTAGTCCAGCAGTCAAACTCCCATCCAGGCACTCACTGGCTTCCTCCACCTCAGCTACAGAAAGTAGAGAGCAACAAGGAACAAAAAACTCATGGGCTGAGATAAGAGAGGAAAATTGCTTACCAAGTGCCGTCATGGGCAAAACAGGCTTATCCTGGGGAAAATCATCTTAGTCTCATGCCAGTCAAGGTAGATACCTGCTGAATCAGGTGGTGGGCAAAAAAAAGGCAGATGTTCAAATAACACCTTCTCCTGCCTTTTTCCAGGCTACACATCACTTCTGACTCTCCCCATCCCAAGCAGCACAGGAGCAGCTCTCTTCTTCTGCCCCTTCCTCCTCACACTTTGTGCCTGCTCTACCCTAGGTCGTCTCCACAAGCTTCAGTTCCCTCAGGAATATCTGCCTGCTCCATGAGCTGCAGTGTGGATATCTTCTCCATCATGGAGTACTTTCTCCTCTTACTTCTCTTCCTTCTCTCTCTCCTTGGTGTTCCCTGTGCAGTTTCTCACTCCTTTTGTTCTCTTCTCCTCTTTCTCTGCAGCCTTTTCTGCCCTTAAATATATCTTCATGGAGGCACCACCATCCTGGCTGACTGGCCCAGCCATGCAGTGTGGTGGGTCCGTCAGAGCCGGCTGGAGCCAAGTGTGTCTGGCAGGGCACAGCCCCTGGTCTCCCCCAGCTGAGGCCCCTGCAGTCCTGGCTGCTGGTGCCTAGGCACCGACACCAAAACCAGCTCTATAGCTTCTTTTGTCTTTGAGTAGATACTTGAATGTTTTGGTTGACAGCCACGCCATCTTCTTTTGGATTAGGCAGGCAGAATCCTCCAGAGAATATGGCAGGTCTTAAACAAGCAGAAAGTTGCTGCAGATAATTGACATGTATTTTTGTTGGGACTCAAGATGGTGGGGACTCTTAAAGGATCAGAGTGGTATTTGAAAGCCAATGGCTTGGAAGGGATTTATGGATCAGATGCTGGAGGAGGGTTAAGAGGGGTCAGTGAAGCGTAGAGGGAATAGGACAAGGTGGAGACAAAAGTGTATAGGAAATCAGGGCTTTCTGTTCCTACTGCCTGAGTCGGGAAATGTGAGCCATGAATATTGCCTTTGGCAGAGGCAGCAGAAGCAGCTGCTCAGCCTATCCCAAGCCCAGCCCCATCCTCGCTGATGAGAGAGGAAGAATATGCAGGGTATATTTCTGTGTATTATTGAGACTCATGACATAGTATGGTATTGCTTGAAAAGTTCGTCATAATTTGGTCCTGACATTCAGAGCTGATAAATTCAGTAAATGTCAGACTGAGCAATCATCATCAATACCTTACATGGTGGAACAAGCAAAGACGCAGCATTTCCGTAACAAATTTTGCTCCTGTTTCCATTATGAGTCTTTTAAAAAATTAAAGCTACATATTTTCGTCTAAAGAAAGTGTACTTGTTCATTGCATCCCAAAATAGCTCAGTTTTCAATTGAGTTACAGGTAAATATTTTATATTTGTACATAGATGGCATTGAAAATGTAGCCTGAAAAAGAAAAAAATTGTAAAGCTGTGATTGTCTGAAAGTAATTGCAATGAGATAATGTATGTATGTGTCTCCAACTTGAGCAACAGCCAACTATCATCAGTTTTGTGATACTAGAGCATGGCAGAAATCTCTAATCTGAAACAACAGGCACATTCTGTGTCTTTGTTTGCAAACATACAATATCCAAAGAACACTGATAGACATCAGTAGAGGTTTGCTCATGACTCATTAGAGCTTGTTCCTTCAATCTCCTAAGGCACGAAGGTTCTCGTTTGTTGAATAGAATTGATCGTTTTTCAATTAACTTTTGAAATATGATTTTCTCTGTAATGCCAAAGTGTGGTATGCCTATCTACCACAGAAAATTTCTCAGGGAAAAGCAGACATGGAAAAAAATAATCCTTGAGGCACATGAAGACACTCTTGCAGTTATTTCTAGAACTTGGTAATTGAGATAATACTGGGTATTCGTCACTAATAAAAATGGATGCATTTCCGTTAGATGAGTGAAATTATCCTGATTTAATTAGGCAGTGATCTGGCTTGTGCATGTTTACAGCCTTTATCCAATTTTCTAGCAAAGGTTAGTATCTTCTGATGTTAGTTACAGTGTCAAAGGAAGCACACAGCCCAGACCCTGTCTGATGTTTCTTGCAAGTGGCTGACCGAGTGAATGAAATCATTTTCCAAATGCAAGGCCTCATGGTTTTTACTAGGCTTGTGTGCAGCACAAAATTTTAAGCTGCAGCATTTATTATTCTGTATTTAAAGTTCATAATAACAAGCCTATGTTGTGATTTTGGCTTCTGCTCTTTTTCTAACTTGCTGAGAATTTAAAAACAGGACAATAATGAGTCACAAATAGCAAACAGTCATTTTACATTCGAGTGCCCTTCTTTACACACATGAAACTTTGGGCTGTTCTTCCAAGATAACTTTGAACTGAAATCTCTTAATATCCATAGTAGTAAGTAGTAAGCATAAGCAACAGTCCAACCTGAATACTAGAAAATAGCTTGTATGGACTAACTCTGAATTTCCTGGAAGAGGTGATACAGCACTTTTTTCCCCTCATGTTGCTCTTCTTCTTTCTAACACCTTTTAAATTTACACTTTCCCAGTACACTTTTCTGCAACACATCTCATTTTTTTGTGGGTGAAGAGAACTTCTGTAAACGATATTCATCTTTTGAGTCCGATGGGTAGAAAGGAAGATACACCAGCTTCCATTGTCAAATACTTTCTTTTTTTACTTGTGACTGGAAAAAGACTCTGAATTTAGAGCCTGAGGACATTGCTTGCAGATTGAAATAAGTACAGCAGAATTGTGTTATGCTGGGCTTGAGGAAGAAAGCTGAAACAAAACCAGCATCATGTGTTGGAAAAATATTCTTGATATGTTTGGTAACTGCCTGAATGAGTTTACAGAGTTGACAAATGAATAGGATACATAAATGTCACCAAAAAGGGACTTACCAGGGTCTACTGACTAATCTTTCAGTTCTTCAAATATTTTCTTGTTTGATTCTGTGTCAACCTGGAATAAAAAAGCAAAAAGTTGGCCCAAATTCAGTGAAACAGTAACTAAGTTCATACTTAAAATAACCATACACCTAAATGTTCTTGGCATGTTCTTCACATCTGCAAGACTGATCCAAAGACTTCTGGGATTTCATAAAAGTTAAAATGGCACAGAGTGAGCAGATAATGACATGTATTAATTCTAGTGATGACTGAAACCTGCAGAGCTGTAGCCCAAGTTCTTAGAAATTTCTGAACTGCAAAGAAAAATTATATAAATACAAGAGGATTCAATACACTTTGTATATTTCTTTTAAGGGTCCAAACCGTATTATACCGGTTGTCAAAATTACCAGTTCCCAATTTTTCCTGGGGAAGCAAAGGAAATAAAAGGCGTCAGCTAACAGAAAATGGGGTTCTCAGTTTACCACCTTCCTTCAGAGGTGATAATAATTTAATACTGTCACAGCATCTGTAATTTCATAGTAAAATCTCCATCATCGAGATCTTCAAATAAAAGCTGAATGCTTTATGAGCTGGCTGTGTACAGAAATGGCCATGTTTTATCAGAGGTCAGGTGAGAGCTTCCAAACTTAGTATCTATATATTTTATAATATTTTCTGTAGAGATGATCAGGAAACATTACAAGAAAATAATAGTTTTGTATTAATTATTTAGCAGTGTCTGTAAAGCATACCTTAAAAATGCATCCAACTAAACCAATATTATCAAGGTGAATTTTTGAGCTGTTTTTACACCCATGTTCAGATATAATTCCTTTCAATAGTGTGCCTTGAATATTTACTTGCAACATGCCCAAGTCCATAGAGAAGAATAAAAGCAACCAACTTCAATTTAGCCTTCATCCCTTTTTTCATATTTCATGCCATGCCCTTCTCCAAGATCATTCTGGTTGCTAACAACAGGATTGGAGGACACCGTGCTGCATAGATTATGGAAAGGGTGTGTGCCACCAGCATATGCAGAACTGCAGTTTCATGAGCTCAGGTCAAGTGCATGCAGAAAATAAACTTCTTTATCCATCTTTTTTCTTTCTTGTTACAGCATCTTCTTGTAACTGCCTGTTCTGCAAATATAATATTCAAGTTGACAGTATTCTTTTAATTTGGAATGCAGGGGATTTCTAGTATTT
Source organism: Lycocorax pyrrhopterus obiensis (assembly GCA_014706295.1). Taxonomy (NCBI): domain Eukaryota; kingdom Metazoa; phylum Chordata; class Aves; order Passeriformes; family Paradisaeidae; genus Lycocorax; species Lycocorax pyrrhopterus. Next base: position 23,940,476 of record JACSVZ010000002.1, on the reverse strand, counting down.
GGTTTTGAGTCTGCTGGTTCATTCTTTTCACATTACTAAGATCAATGTCAAAACATGAGTACAGATAAAATAGTTTCTTCAGCTGTGGAAATGTCATAGAAGATTGTATCACTATAACAAAACAAAGAAAAATCAGAAATGCTGCTTATGATTATTACATTGTTTTAGTGCTAAACTTTAATCTAAAGGCAGTTTCTGTCCTATTCAGTAAGTTCTCTACAACAGGTTTTGCCAAGTGAGCCTTCCCACTATAACATTAAATAAAATTAAATTTGTCATTTAAACAGTTTTTCTGTTTGAAACAGGTCCTTGTACCTGTTAAAATGAATGGTAAAATTTCACTTCACCATGGCAGGACAAAGCATAAGCTAGTGAGAATGCAAAGTGGCGTGTGGTTTAAAGTTAAGAGCAAAAAACTGCTGTGTATTTCTTTTACTTGGACATCATTCTTTTGAAGTTGTCTGGAGATATAGAGACATACTTTTGCTATTTTTTTAAAGTATATTGATTATTCTTTATACTACTGTTAGTCAACCTCAGATAATTCAACTAGAAACCATACATTAACTTGATAAGGACATTGGTTGAATTCCATTCGTTCTAGCAACATCCTGTCTATTTTATATTAATAGTTGGTTTTATCTCCTGTTCACATATTTAAGTCAATATTTATTAAATTAGTTTTGCAGATTATGACCAGGGGTTTACTTGTTTGCCTGCCACCTTGTCTTGATAACTGCATATTGATTTCTTCTTTATATATAGGATATGATGCTTCAGCTGTTTCGGGGACTGGATTTTCTGCATTCGCATCGTGTGGTGCATCGGGATCTGAAACCCCAAAATATCCTTGTAACCAGCAACGGGCAGATAAAGCTAGCTGACTTTGGCCTTGCACGAATCTACAGTTTTCAGATGGCTCTTACCTCAGTGGTAAGTTTCTGAACGTTTTTATTTTTGTTTTAACATAGCAGTGTGAACCATGTCTAGAATTGAAGTTGTGTCTCTGAAAATAACTGCTTTCCAGCCAGGATTGAAGTTGTTGTGATTACTGTTGTACAAGTAATTAGTTACTTGCTGTACAAGTAATCAGTTACTGACTACTGGCTCTAAATTAAATCATGACTGATTACAGAGGGATAAATATGTGCCAGTTTTCTGAAACTCCCATCAGTCAAGCTTCTGTAGTGATACTGACTTCCTTTGTACATTAAGTCAGACAGGTACAGTTAAAGTTTCTGAAGTATCCATTTTAAGATAAAGCTCTTGCTTAATCCCAGGTATTTTTCCTGAAAAACCCCCACAGATAATTGTTAAAATGCCACACCATCATGCTCTGATTTTCTACCTCTGTGAATATGGATTCAGTGCCTCCTTCCATATGTTCCTGAATTATTCCAAATAGGGTTGTGCTGGAGGAAGCTCAAGTGGACCTGGCAGCCAAAATCACAGCTGTTTCCCAAGCCAGCTGTAAAAGAGCACCCCCAGTATGACCAGGCCTCCTGCCTCTGTTGCCCGTCTCCCAGCTCTCCTGGTTGTCTTTGGCTTCATGGCTCACTTGCAGAAGATTTAGCCCTCTCCTCCATTAATGGTGGAGAAACCCTGCCAGCTCCTCACTTTTTGACCCCATTTCCACGCTTGCTGGCCCTGCCCCCAGAATCAGCTGCTGTAGCTTGGCACAGCATCTCTGGAGCATATTGAGGAGCTGCCATGCTGTGTACGTGTTGGATAGCTTTGGGGTTTGTTGCCTGCTCATGATTTTTTTGTTTCCTTTTTCTGTTCTGAGTATCAGAACTGCTATGACAGGAGCTCTTACCATAAAGACTGAAAAAGGAGAACTGCTGAAAAAAGAAACTGAAAGAATCCACTTTGCATTTTACGCCATATTGTAGAAATTAGCCTGGCTCATGTTGAAAAAAGCAGTTCATTCTTATTATTAGTTTGTGCAAGGGTCTTCCCATTGTTTTGTGATGTAACTATGGACATCCGGTTTCAGAGTGAATGAAGGCAGGAAGCAACAACAGAAAATTACATCATCTTGGTAAACACGGGAAGGTATCCTTGTCACGTAAAACATATGTAAACCTATGTTTTAGGGCTAGTCTTTTTCGTTGTCTGTAGGATGTAGTCTAATCCAAAGCTGAAAGAATCTGGCTGCTGAGATCAGGGAAGATTGGTCATGTAACTCAAACCAGACAAAAAGGAGATACAGGTTCTTCCTGAGTTGCTCTTATTTTGTTTCCCGGTTATCAGTCAGTAGCAGCTTCAATGAGTGTTTCTATTGATGCATAAAATTATTTAAGCTAAAACTGCAGAATGTTCCAAGGTTTCCAGCAGGACATGTCTGTGAAGTTCTGCATGAAATGAGGAAAAAATATATACAGAACCGAGCAGGAATTTTTCCATGATCAGGTAGCCTTCTCAGGAAGGAAGTTCGAAAGACACAGAAATCTACCACAGCAAAAGACCTGCTTGTAAGAGAACATTGCCAGGATTGCTTTGTAAAGTATGTACGTTTGCTCAAGTGTCTGATACTTGCATGCTAGAAATCATGTGTTTAAACCCATCAGCTGATACTCTTGGTGCTGCTGTGAAAAAGAGTTGTTCAGACTGAGGGATTATCCGCATGTAAATTTTTACTGTGTTCAGATAAGTATCCAAGTGTCATTGCAGCTAAGATAGAGTATTAAAATAGTTAAATTATTCTGTGATCAAGGATAAATCAAGTATATGAGCATAGACGTAAGTAATGGCTTTCACACCTAGAACTTAGTGTGTCATTATTTTCTTATTTAAAAAAAAAGCATAACCATGACCATGGGCTTTTTAAGTTAAAAATTAATAGTTTAAAAGTTAAATTAAAAGTTAATGTTTTAAAACATTTAGTGTTCAACATCTTCGAAATAAACTTTTGTCTGGGTATGTAGAAAACTGTAGGGGTGTGTTTGCTTCGAATGTGATAAATGTGATACGGTTTTAAATGTCACTCTTCACTGATTGCTGGTTAGAAACTTTTACTAAATGTGTTTTAGCTATCTCAATTTTCTGATTTTAACTTCTACCTTTGGCTAGCTGCTTAGGTGTGCAAATGCTTCTTTTTTTTTTACCTCCATTGAAACTTAGTACAGGAAACACAGCTAAACAAAATAACACCAAACCCCCAAACTTCTGGTTTTTAAACATAAAGACATTCTTGACTTTACCATTTCAAAAATAGTCTAAATTGCAGTTATTCACCAGGCAATGAGTAAACTTTCATGGACTTCAGCAAGACTAGCTTGTTTTGAAGTGTTTGCAGTAAAAAAGTGCTGCATTATAAAAGACATGTATGTATCTATACATACATCAATTAATAAAAGTCATAGCTTGCAAAGATTTGCTTTGGATAGTGATAGTGCAGACAGCCCAGTGATAAAAGGCTATCATTGCGATCAATACAAGGGCTCTGCAGCATTTCCTTCAGAGGAGAAGCTTACTGCAAGATAAACTACAAGAATCATCTTTTGAATATCAGACCATTCCCAAGATGCATCCTCATTCATTGCTCACAAAGAAACTCTTCAGATGGGACAAAAACAGCTTGCCATGAAAGTAGTCCAGTAAAAACTGATCCAACCCAAGTGCTCTGAGTGCTGCAAATGGTAACTTCAAAGCAGTCTCTCTTTAACAGCCAGTTATTTACACAATGCTGAAGAATCCTTCTGGCAGACCAGTAGTCCAGGCATATTGCTGTCATTTAAAGAAACCTCTTGATGTTTCTGTCAGTGAATGAATAAAAGACTCAAACTAACGTTACACGGGCTCAGGGGGGCAGGCTGGAGATCCCTCCTCCCAGCTGTGTTCAGACTGAGACCTGATACGGGTCTGAAGTAACAGCACTAGAAAGAATGAGGTTGGGCGGGGGTGTCTCAGATGCTGGGTAACAGGGCATGCTTTTGGTTTCATGCAAAGTTAGACTCTTTTTCAAGTGTTGGTCTTGGCCCTTGGGGAAATTTTGAATAGGCTTTGTGATAACAAAGAAGGTCCATAGGACAGAGGAGGTAGATTGATGTGATTGTAATTTTAGAGTTGGATAGCAAAAGCTAATGAACTGTCACGTTTTTCCTGGTGCAGAAAAATAGGTGCTCAGTTCTGACTTTCTTGGAGCAAAGGAGCAATTTGGTGTCTGGAAAATCTGAAGTTGTATTATCAAAAAGGAATAATCAATTTATCTGTTTCTGTTGACTTTTGACTGCATTAAAGAAAGGAAATGAAGCTGAATCATGGCATACAAGAATGTTAAGTGAGATAAGTGCATGCAGTTGTGATCAGAGCATCTAGGTGGAGCTGAGGCTGTCCAGCTCTTAAAACCTGGCCTGCATCAGGGTCTTGAGTGAAACTGGCAAAATGTTAGTGTTTGTAACACACTTATAATACTTTCTTTGAAAACATGTGTGCTTTACCTTAGATGTCAGCACTACTGAGGGGTTTTTTTCCCCATGAAATGCCAACAAAATTGGTTTATGTCTTCCTTTTTAAGAAAAACCCACTTGTTTTCAGATTTACCCAACACAGAAGGGAAAATACATCACTTTCTCTGCTGATGCTCTAAGTTGTTGAGTACTAGACCCGACTCAATAGATTTTTTAAGAAGAGAGGGCACAAAATATTCTGCAGTTACTTTCAGTAAATAATTTTAGATTATGCTAGCATTTTATTTAAGTATTTCTTCAGGATAGAAACTTTCCATCCATTTCTGGCAGTCACTTCAGTGCAAATGGTTTACATGTCACATCATGCAAGAACTTGGATTTCATTTTGTTGGTATAGTAGCAAGGGAGCATAAAATAATTTTCACTAACGGGGCTTACTTTGTAAAAACAAATATGTAAGTTAGTTACAGCAACAAAAACAACACCAAAAAATGACAGAAAAACTCTCTTCCAAAGAGGAATGAGTACTTCTCTGTTTCCTGCCCACTGTTGCATTGTAATTTTCCAGTAAATGCCCCCCGTTAGTAAATAATTTAAATGTAGACTCTTGTCTGAGCCAGTATGACTGGTGAGAACCCATGCAAAGATATTTTTTTTTGCTTTGCCTTGGTTTTCATCTTTTTTTTTCCTCTTTTGTTATGGCCACCTCTTCTGAGTCTCTTGCATGCAGCTTTAACCTGAGGTACGTTGAGGACTCCTAAGTGGACCTGATTGAACAATCTGTTTAAACTTACCATCAGTTACCATCAGACATCAGAGGAGACCTATGGAAATTAAGCAACCACCTGCCACTGGTTAAACTAAGTGTTAAAGAGTGTCCTAGTGAAATCAGTACAAATCAGTACAGTGATACTTGATTTTATCTCATGCATGATTTAATAAGATCATAACTCTTCCCCCCTCTGACAGGTGGAAGTGGCACTGTTTTGGTATGCACTTCACTGTTGTGAGGAAGCACGTCACCTGAGATCTGGGCCCTCATCTCCAGTTCTTTCATTATGGTGCATTTGTCTAGTCCACCCAAATGTCCGTGGAAAGGAAAATGAGTCACAGATAGACATCCAGTGGATCAAAATATGTGGGTTTGAGCTTGCCAGTGCTGCTGCTGCTGAGAGTTTGTGGCTATTCAGAAGTGCAGTAAGATCAAATTTGTTGTCTTCCCTACTAATACACAGGTCTGCATAAGAAGTCCATGTGTCTGGCTTTGTGAAAAAATTAGTGAATTTTTCTGATATTTTAACATCGGGAGGGATCTTTATTGTATCCTCCCAACACCCTCTAGGAAGGTTATTTCCATCACATAAAATGAGTCATTTATCTCTGGAGTCATCTTAAGAACAAAAATCATTATCAGCACATTGACGGTAAGGTCTGCAGACGACTAAAAGCATTTTAAGATATATTTATGATGACTTGATTCAGATGTTCACTAAGAAGACGCAGATTTATATGAAAATAACAATGACAGAACAAATTGTTCAATGTCACAATATTAATCGAAGGGCAATATGGAAATACGCATCAACAGAATTAGGAAATTAGAAGTTTCTTATTCATCTAAATTATAATAATGTAAGATAATTTTCAAAACCAACTTGATTTTTGTTGCCCATCACAAAAATCTTTAAATTTTTAAGGCTAGTCTGGAAGAGTCATACCAGCTGCTCTCGTAGAGACAGAGGGTTTATGACAAGGTTCTTACTTCTAGAGACATGTTCTAGAAATAATCTACAGGTACTGTTTCATAGTCAGCATAAGTAGGTGTAACATTTTCTACTGCTGGTGAAAGTATGGCCCTGCTTTTGACTACACACTTCCATCACTTCCCTGTCTTTGTCATTAGTGGTCGCTCCCTTGCAGTCTGACTGAAAATGAACCCTGTAGTTACAGATTTTCAGGTGGCTTAGTAGAGGCAAATCACTGCGTGGCCACATGACTGAAAGCACTGACACATAGGGGAGGGTGAGCAGAAAGATGGGGTCATCCACTCCCTAGACACCACCGTTTTAGATTTGTTGGAGGCAGTTACAAAACCACATCTGAATGTTCAGCTGAGGCCTTGAATAGCTAAAGTAACTCAAAGGCAGAAATGTGTTTCAAAACCTCACAGCTCATGGTGATTTACGCTGTTCTGAAGGTGTTGGATGAACCAGTCAGCTGGTTCATTTAAGGCTGTTACTGTATCTGACTGTAACAAAGCTTCTAAGGGCATCTGTATCAGTGTTTGAAGTATTTCTTACCCCCACGGTGCCAAGACCTGCGTTCAGCGCTCTGTGCTGTTCCTCTGCAGCTGATGCCAGGACTCACCCTTGAGACCTGTCAGGAATGCAGAGAATGCATCCCTCTGCTCTGATTCAGACCCGGGTTTATCATGAACCATAAAAAGCCTATCTTTTAATCTTTCAAAGAAAGTAAATTATTTCACAGTAAACAAGCAAATCTACTTCACATGAAAACATTTTCTGTGCCAGAAAACCCCTGTTCAGAGCTGCAAACATTAGAGTATATGATATACGAGGACAGATTTCGTCTACACTGAGCTGAGCATGTTTTGCAGCCCTGCAGCTGCACCAGTGCAACCCTGCAGAATAAATTTACCTCGTGCTGGTGGAAAAAAGGAAAAGAGGTGTGACTTTGAGCACAGTTCATAGCGGAACAAAGGAAGTTTCTGCTGGGCTGGACCAAAGGTTGACTATGTGCTCTGTCAAAGAATAGTGTTCAAGAGAGGATGCTTAGGAGGGAGAGAAGAAACAGCTTTCAGCAATCAGAAATGTAGCAATTTCCCATGCTGGAGCTTGTATCTAGACCATTGCCTGTAAAAATTGCTGAAGTACCCGTCTTCTATAAACTAATCTGCTTACTTTTTGAGCCATTTCTACTTTGGGCTATAGTTAATTTCAGCACTGTGAGAAAAGCTTTTTATTTTGTTTTAAACCTGATATTACTTAGGTTCCTCTTAATTCTGCTTTTGTGAGGCATTGCCTTTTCACCTCAGGGTGAAATTTGGTGTCATTTTGCAAGAGCAGAGTTCCATTGGTGCAAGAAAATGTGCTCACTGGAAATAGGCCTCCACATGTTGATGTGAAGATAAAATGGCATGTTCTTTTTTTTCCTTCTCTTCTCTTCTCTTCTCTTCTCTTCTCTTCTCTTCTCTTCTCTTCTCTTCTCTTCTCTTCTCTTCTCTTCTCTTCTCTTCTCTTCTCTTCTCTTCTCTTCTCTTCTCTTCTCTTCTCTTCTCTTCTCTTCTCTTCTCTTCTCTTCTCTTCTCTTCTCTTCTCTTCTCCTTTCTCTTTCACTTAATAAGGTACAGTAGATGTTAGTAATGGGGTACAGTACTGCGTTAGAGTTTCCAAAGAAATACCTGGTGAACAGACTGTAGAATGTAGAACTGATTTTGTAAGGAACAGATTGCGCTTAATCTGCTAAAAAAGTCAGGGCAGAGGCTGTAAAAAGAAGAAAGGAAGGGAGAAAATTACTCCTGCGTATTTTTTCTGTATTATAAAAGAGCATCCTGCTTTTGTGTGACCATTCTTCTGTCTCCTGTTTTCAGCTGTAAAAATATGTGGTGCGTTTTCCCCGCCCAGTGATTTACATCTTCTTTCACTATTTTTCTGTTGATTTAAGTGGATCTGTTTTTACATCTACTCTCAGAGATAATTGAGTGAGTTGGATAGTAAAAACAATTTGATTGTTTGACAAGGTCTCTCCCTGTGTATTTACAAAACTGTTCCCACATAATTTCAGACCATCTTGAAACACTAAAATACAGCCTCAGGTTATGCTCTTATCAGAGCACATTGAATAAGCAGGCATGGGCCTGTTAGGTACTTGAATGTGAGACATGCGAAGAAAGAGGAGCAGACCAAATAGCGCACTCTCCTTGGAGCTTCTGCTACTCCAGAGTGAAGGCAGGTGTCTGTACAGTGCTGACAGAAATGCTCTTAGGGCTTAGTGTGTAATAAAAATGAGTCGTTGACGCTTTTTTGCAGTGACAGGGAAGTAACTGTAAATGTTCTCTTCACACTGGCCGAAGTCCTGCTGTAGAAGGCATTTCTAATTGAGAATTCCCTTGTACAGGTACAGCCCAGGAAATTCCTCTTAGCCTAACAATATTTAGTACTTGTTCAGCATTGCTGGTGTGGAATTCTTGAGCTCAAAAGGAGAAGAGCTGAGAAATCATCCAGTCCAGTGAAACAAGTAAGGTTGTTCTCTGTTGAATTTCTAATGTTTTGCCCATAGCTTTAATGTGCCAAGAAATAGGGTTTCCATCACTTCCCATGGGACCCTGTTCCAAAACCTCTATATAATCACTTTCAGAAAGTTTCCTTGATGTCCAGCCTTCAGTATCCCATTCTTAATTTAACTCCATTGTATTCTTTGTTATTATATGCTAAATGGTGACCAATGCCTTATAGTCGCATTAAAGAGGTCAGTTACCTCTAGCTGTAGTACATTCATCCTTGCAAAATATGGTAAGATAAATCATTTGATAAATGGTGGAAGTATATTAGCCTTAGATTTTCCAGATTTCAGTAAATTATAGGGCACCAAAGAATTCAAGTAGATTTCTCTAGATTTCCCAGTTTCAGCATTTCAGTGGATAAATCCAGAGGAAGATATGTTACACTAAAAGAATTACTGAGCTACAAGATTAATTCCTCAATTTTGGGATCTTAAAACTAGCTTGGTAGCAAGCTGCAGAGATTAAATATGGGCTGTGAGTTATCATTTAGATGCATGAAAAGAGCATATGAAAATATAGACTGTTACATGCAGGACAATTTAGTAGAAATAATAAAATACTGATGCCACAACACAAATTAGTTGATCAGACCTTATCTAGAATACTGTAAGCTGCTCAGTTTCTCTGTGATTGAGAGATGTTTTTGGACAGGAACAGTCACAGGGAAGGACAGATTTCTGTGTAACAATCAGAGAACAAGGGACAGTCTACTCTGTGAGGCAAGAAGAATCTGAATTACTTTAAGAAAATGAATCATAGCAGTACATACAATTGATACTTAAAAACGTCATCAAGGACCCAGAGGGGGAGATGATGGTATGAGAACTAGTTAGTTTAAACTAACTTACGTAACTTTAAATAACTTAAATAACTTCTGTCAGGAAGTTAGAAAACAAGTAATGAGATTCTGAAGCACCCTACTGAAGTACCTAGCAAAGTTCATTTTCCAAAGAAAGAAATCATGGAACTTTATTAAGATAAGACAGAGCAGATAATGGAGGTGGTCTTCAAAACCGAAGGAGGCTACAGTTTAAATCACAGTTATGAAAGAACAAAAAATTAAAATGAGATGTAAAAGAAAGACCCTTCACTAAAGAAAAAAAAATACAACCTGGAAGTTTCACAAGTAGGGATGAAAGACAATCTGAAAGCAAGAATTGAATCCTTGTTGGGACAGCAAGCTGAGTAAGTCCAGATGGAGTGGAAAGTCTGGTTGCAGTGTTCCCCATCTGGAAATGGGATGAACCTGGCAAGTCACATCAATGAATGACAGCCATCCTGACTGCTGAAAACCTGGTCAAACCTTCCATGAAACAGGGGATGCCAGAAAAGCTTGGATAAAATTGGAAGTACCTAACAAAAATAACCTTCAAAAAGGACTTGAGCAGAAAAATCAGCACATGCAAGTAAGCAGGAACATGGACTACTGTGCAAGTAAAGTAAACACCTGGACATAAAAATTAACCCATCAGGAGACTGTTTATAATTCTTTTATTTTTTGTGCATCCTTTAGACTTACATTTTCCCAGCTCAAGTAATAGAAATGCCTACTGAAAATCCCAGGGAAGTTTATTTCAGCATTGTACGCTGTATGTATGGTGAGGAAAAGGAGCAGAAAGGAGACTTCTGGTAACCTTTCTAGGTAGCCCAGCTCTGACAACGCTTCGGAATTTATACTTGGCCTCAGCTGCTCAGGTCTGCTATGAGGCCACGATATATATGTCAAGGACAGCCATCAATCCAAGCAGGCTTGGATACTGAAAGCTCCAGAGAGGAAGAAGAGAGAGACACCCAAGGACACTTGCGTTGTTACGACACACAGATACCACAGAGGCTGACAGTGATGGGGTTTTGTAATCAAGGTAAAGCAAAGAAGCCGAAAGCACTCTGGAGATCTGTAAGATTTGCCATGGAAATAGAATATTTTCTTATTGAAAGGAGTCAGAAGATGATACAGTTATAACAGAGTCTGCTTGTCTGAAACTCAGAACAATTCTATGTTTAAAAGACATAGAAAAAGAGGAAGGAGGGAAAGAAAAGAAAGACATGGCAGAAGAGATTCTGATCAGATAAACTACATTTGTTTGTAAGTAGTAAAAATACTATGGTTTATAAAGCAGGAAAAGGTCACGTATGTGCCAAGATTAAGAACTAATTCAGTTAAATACAAATGTCATGAAAGATGACTGCAGAATGCTTTTCAAAAGTACAAAACCAGCCAGGACATATTAGTATACAGTACCAAAAACTCCCAATATAGTTAAGTAAATTGCCCCTGACTTAAAGTCAGACCTTGGAGGTACAAGCAGGGGCTTGAGTTTTTGTTTAGGTCTGTCCGAGGAGTAGCAGTAGTTAAAATTGGTCTAATAAAATGTATAACTGGTTCTATGAAATATGCAAAACCGTCATAGATTAGTTACTGAATGAGACATGCTAAAAAAATTAAGCAGGAGATTTGAAAATAAAGCTTAAAATTGTTCTAAAATGCACAAAGTTGTCTACTGCAGAAGTCTGTGGAATTCAACTGTGAATCAGAACAGCTAAAGGAGTAGATCAATTAACCTTTGCATTGGATTTTGCTATTTCTGTAATGAATGCAAGGCAAACTTGTTCTACAGATACAGTCTATGAAAATACCCTTTGAACTTGTGATCAGCATGGAACAGCTGATTTGTGGATAATTCATTTGCAGTCAGCAAGCTGTTCTGCTCTCCAGGGCACCTATCGTAATGACATCGGCATCTTGTAGTAGTTTTCCAGTAAAGAAGAAAAAAATTATTAAAAAAATGGAATGACTGCATACTATTTGAAGACTCAGTACATTTTTGCTTTTAAAGTTCAGAGTGATTTGAAACAGGATCAGAGTTTTCATCATTTACTGGGCCCGAGTGACAAAGAACAGATGACAAAAAGAAAAAACAAACTAGCATTAAGAAACATGAGCAAATAATCTACTAAGCAGAGAAACAGGAGAAAACTGATGCAAAAAAAAGGAGGGAAAACAACCACCTGCAAGTTCATGCTCATTCAGTTCTGAGGTCGTGTTGTGGATTTAAACGAGGAATAATGAGAGTAGGGACTTTCTGCTTAGAAAGCAAGAGATATTTTTTGATTTAACGATGATATAGGTTGTACCATGTGGGCCCCATGCAAGATTGTAACCATGGAAACCGGCCATGTAAACAGCTAGTTCATTGTTCACTGGCGGGAAAGAAGAATTAAGTTTTGAAGAAATATGTAGAAAAAGAGATGTGCTTTCAGCTAGTTCTTGGGTTTTACCCTGAGTTATGATTCAGAAATGAGTGCACCCTATTTTTTATGGCTATTATCATCCAAAATTAATACCCTTATCTTAAAAGCATTGTTTATTACAGTGAATAAATAGTACCCTTAATGCCATACTACTTGCTTTTCATCTTAACTGTTATAAGTATATAGTGTCAAGCAAGTCCAAAGGATGGGGAAAAAAGTACACTATCAAAAAAACGTAGGAGGCAATTCAGAGCAAGAGTTCTTTGGCTGCGACAGGAACAGTTGAGTAGCTAGTGGAAAAGACAGTCCACAGTATTTCTTTCTCCTGTACTGCACAGGTTCTTCTGCTATACTTAAGGTGAATGACCTGGGATTGGAAGAAACATTTTTAACAGCGTTATTCCTAGCACGGAGGATCTGAAAAAGCATATATTCTGTTCTGCGGAACAGGAGGAAGAAGAAGCCTAGTGGATGGTGAAATACTTCCAAAAGGGGTCTTTCACCTTGCACACACAATCTATGAATGGGGGAGTTTCCACTGAAGACAAGAAACTTGCAGCTCTACAGAACTGTCAACTCCACAGCCACTCACCTGTACTGGACATTAGAGAACATTTATTTATGCATTTCAGCATTGCACAATGATCTGAGCCGAAAAGCTGCATAAGTTAACAAGAGTCAGACTCTTTAATTTTCAGTGTTGGAAATAGTTCTTACGAGTTCTTCTTCCTTCACCTATCACTTTTCAAAACCCTTTCAGAAATGTTTTTGCTCATACTGGATACAAATCCTAGAGCTTACAGTTCCGTGACTGTATTGATACAGAAACACCACAAGTTTGGATGATGATTGTATCTTATGCCACTCAACAAAATCCAGACATTTGAGTTGCATAAATCTCTACAGTATCTTCCCTGTCATTTGTATGGGAGAAGGTTTGAGGATAGGACAGATTTGAGCGCCTTGGTGAAGTTCTGATTTCAAGTGCAACATTAAGAGGAGCTATGAAAAATAGATTGGCAAAAAAAATACATCCTCAAAAGATTTTTGTGTTGTTTTTCATAGTTTATGGAAGGATGGATGTTTGTGGCTTATTCCTCGGGGCAGCTGGAATGATTCTCTGCTCAATGAGAAGCTTCCAGATAAGAGCATTATGGTATGTGAGATGAAAAGTTTTTTGGCATGTGGAATTGAAGATCGTCTTTGGATAACACAGTGATGATAGCAGATGGTATTAGTCTGGAAGTTAAAGATGAGATACAGAATCTACAAGGAGTGTGGAGAAACGTCGGGTGATAACTACAGGTATCAGACAGAAAGATTCAGCTGTGCTTGTTAAATTGTTCCACATTTTTGGACCAGGAAATCCCTTCTTAACCTAGAGGAAGAATTTTATTCAGTGGAGGGCCCAGAGAAAATGGAAAACAAGTGCAGGATATGTACGCCATGGTTGTGCAGCCATGAAGTAGCTTCCCAAAAGACAGATGCAACTTGCTACTGTATCGCTGAGAGCCACAATGAAGCACACGACTAGTGATGTGTTTGGACCTCAGAGCAGAGAAGCCCATCAGGCAATGCTAGATGGTAGCTATAGGCAATTTTTGGAGATGGCTGAAGGTACACAAAGCAAGGAGCCAAGAGGCCTGACACTATCAGACATTGTAATGAGTTAATTCTTCACTACTTGCGGAACCCCAGGCAAGTTGCGCACAAGCATAAGGGAAAACTTATGTCAAGAATCTGCAGTTTTGAAGCTTTTCGCACAAAACAGGAGTTTAGCTGTGTACCTTTGTAGACCAGCACAAAAGGGACTGGAATCAGCACCTAACGTTCATTCTGATAGCATAAAGAAGTCATTGAACCTATAATGTGCCTCAGCATTCCTTTTGTCTAGGTATGAGCTAATAATCTATGTTTACATCATGTACGCTGCATGTGCAGGGACCATGATTCCCCTTACAGGAATCAGATGATGAGCTTTCCCCTTTCTGAGGAAAAAATGGTGATAATGTCTCATAAGGTAAAAGTGCTCAATGGCTTATTACTTGTGCAAAAGTTTTTAAAAGGGGGAGTTGATAGTGTCCCAGAGGGCTGGGAGAAATTAGGGGGTAAAAATCGATACTGAAGAAATTCAGAGTGTACTACTGTCCAACACTGACCTGATTAAATGGAGTGGTGAATAGGAAGCCAAGAGATAGATCCCATAGCAAACTCTGCCAGTTGTCCAACCAGTCCCCATTGAGCACCTATCAGATATATGCACACTGCCAAAAGAAAGTTGAAAAAACTGTTGTAGTCATACATTCCCAGTTAGGATAAAACTATGAAAGTGTGTCCCACACATTATTGTGTTATTGTTAAAACCAAAAGCCATTTCATGGAGATACCTGAGAAATATTTGAAAGGAAATGGAGAAAGGAAGAAAAACTATAAGGCGACTTGGAAGGCCATATGAATATCTCCTGACACAAAAATACTGTAATACTGGGGTTTATCTGACAATATGTGGACATCTGACTCTTAAGTTACTTCACTAAGTTCCCTAGTAGTAGTCAAAAGTCGTCTCCTAATCAGTGTAATCAGTAGAATGAGTTAGCTTAAGCAAGACGGTTAACATAGATCAGACTCCAAGAGTACCTACTTCTTTCCACTGGTTGTCAAAGGTGACAAGTTCAGATGGGAGCATCTACATGGTACTCAGATCTGAAGTCAGATGAGAAGAATCCAGCCCAAGTCAATCCTGGTACCATTACCATTTGGGCTTTTGGTACATCATAAAGAACATCATTTTCAAGAATTTTCAAGGATTCCATCAAGATATGGGCAGAGCTGAAACAGCGTTCCCTGAAATGAAGTCTAATTGAAGCATAAAGGCAGTGTTATGTTTTGGATAAATTTATAAAAGCAATTAAGCACTTTTGTGCAATATATATCTGAAGTAATATGAACTATTACCCAAAATATATGACATATGCAGGACCAGTTAGGAATCTAAGCTATGTGGGTGAGCAGGTTTGACTGAAATCTGAATGGTAATGCAAAAGAGCCAGTGATGTTTGAGAAGCTGTCTTTGAGGGTGAGAGGAGCAATGGGAAGCAGTGCACAAACTCAGACACAAAAGTCACTGACATCAACAGGAACATATACAGCAAAATGCTGAGAAAGCTGAGGGCTTCTGGGTGGAGTACTTGGAATAAGTCCTAGAGGAAAACTATCCTCCTGTTCGATTTTTTTCAGGAAAACAGGACTTTCTACACCTTTTTTATGAAATAAAACAAATGCATAACTTGCATCATCATTTCACATCTTCTTGCCCCTCCTCACCTATCCTGTAAAAATTAATTAGTTCCCTATTTTGATTAAATATTCAGGCAAAAGATACTATAAATTAACACAGCCTGATGAATTGTGTCTTATAAAAACAGGGGAAGTTTTGTATATGTATACATTGTTACATACATAGAAACATCTTGGGTATAAGAAAATGAAAGGCCTAAGTCTGTGAAAATCTTACTATCCCTTAAAGAAAGGTATGAGGTTGAAAATGAAAGCTGTCAGGGTCTGGCAATGTATAATATCTTTGGGAGTACCATAAGTCAGTTGAGGATTTCTAGAGGGGTATAAACATCTTGTAATACCACTCATGGCAGTCGTTTTCAGAGAATAATTACATAATGATTTTTAATCTACTTGGAAAATAACATTGAGGTAGATACAAACTAAGGGCCAGTTTGTGTTAGTACTTCTACTGACTGGCTTCATGAAACAGTCACACTCACCATTTGGTTCACTCTGGGGTAAAGCCTGGCCCTTCTTAAGTGACAGCGAACAAAAATTTTAAGACTATCTTTTACAGGGTAGTCTACAAAATACGGAATACTACTAGGTTTGGGGGATTTTTCACAACATGTTAAGACCATTTATGTAAACACAGTTGTTTCTGTGGTTGTTTAAATGCTTTCTGTTGAACAGCGTGACTGAGTTCTTGAAGTGCAAGACAGGAGCATGGCATAGATTTCTTGTTAGAGTGCGTAGAGTCATGTTGAAGGTTTTAAAATTCCTGTGAAAAACACATATAGGAGAGATTTTGATTTTTTTTTGATTGGCCGGGGGGAGGAGGGGTGTGTGTATTTAAGGTGCTCTGTTGGAATCAAATTATAATCAAACACACTTTCCTGTACTATATTTTTAAACACCTTCAGTGTGAATATTTGAGTTCATTTCTTCTAGTATTCCATAAGAATAATATCTACTTCTTATGTCCGTTTGAGGCAGAGCAATGTTGACGACCTTGCAAATATATTATTGATCACTTCAAGGAGTGTGCTTCCACCACTGGTGCTGTAATTTCATTGACAGTACATCTGAGAAAAAAAGATGTAGCTGATGCTTTTTAACCCTGTTTTATTTGTATGCACATCTTTCCACATGATTCTTTGAAGTTCTGCTTCCTATTGCGTTTGCAAGGATAGAAACAATCAAGCCATTCTTAAAATGCAAAAGAAAATTACTGGAAAATTTGGAAATCTTGATGTGAAGTTTAGTATGCTGGGTTGATCTGGATGCCATGTTACATTAAGAAAAAAAACATCTCAAAACGTGCTCACTATAACATCGAAACAGAGGGGATCACAGGTAGATACGTATGGTATCTTCTTAATGTAATGGTGTTTTCCTTAATTTTGTTTACATATTTATATTCTTGCTCCATAAAATGAAAACCAGCTTGAAAGCATAGCTTAGAAGTTGAAAATGCTTTGCTGGTTTACATTTTCTTATGGCTATTGCAGTAGGTCATAATAGCCACATACTTCAGCTGATATAAATCAGCAAGGCTTCAATGAACTATGCCAATTTATAAGGCAAATAAGAAGGCCTGTCTTTAAATCAACAGTGAATTTTGAATTTGGTTTATTTTTTTTTATATTTAAGATTTTTACTTAAATGTCTTTTAGTTTCTGTTACTGTCTCGTGCTGCTCAGGCAGTATTGTTTTGAAATTAATAAAACTATTCAGGTTAATAAAGGCACAGCTGGCACTGTAGCTTGATAGATTTAAATTATTTGGGACACTGAAGACATCATGCACCTTATGTAATTTAATCATTAGAAGAATGAAATAAGGAGGGGCCTGTGCATGGTATCAGTTCTTGTGGGAAAATATGCTTCATTGACTTACTGGCACTGTTTTGGAATGTGGCATTTTAAAGTACCTTTTTACAGTGGGAAAGAATTTGGTCAAGAATAAACAGTCTGACCTTGTTAAATGGACCAAAGTCAGTATATAACTTAGTTTTAGAAGACTAGTTTTCACCAGTCTGTGAAAAAAAAAATCAGTTTATGAAAAATGCAACTAGATTTTCTAGAGAAAAAATTACATTGATTGAACAGAGTGGGGGAAATCCCCCTGGTTTTCCAGTATGGACTTAGTAGTTTGAGGGAAGTTGGCTTTGAGTTTTAAACTTGGTTTAAACTGTAATTTCAGAGGACATTACAAGCACTTTACATTGTAAAGTGTCATACAGTGTAGCCAGAATGAATTCAAGTCATTTATGGGTAAGTGAATAATTTTCAACAGAAATCAAGGCCATTTGTATTACTATCAATATCTGAAAAGTGAAAAACCTTGGGTTTGTAGGAAAACTGTATTTATACTATGAACTAAGTCTTAAACACAAAGCTTGGTATTTGCAGATGTAGTAATTTGACTAGCAAGGACCTTTTGATACAAATGAAGAAGAAAATTATGCCACTTTGATTTTAGCTTCAAATTTTGCTGATGGGAAACTGGAATGGTAAACTGGCACAATAAGATTGAGTCTCCATGCTATGAAATCCTAGCTTCCATGCAGTCGATGGAAAACATCCTTTCAACTTCACTGTGACCAGAATCTCATTCCAGGTTTTCATATTCTGTTTGAAAAATACAAACACATTCTGTGAACAAATATTCAAGCTGCTTTGGAGGAGTGGAGTATACAAAGAATGACAAGGACTTTGGGAAATGGTGTTGATATAAGTGCCTCCATCCAGTTCATGGTTTTGGCCACGGAATTTTCACTGGTATTTTGTAGAACACAACTCTCTTTTTCTTTTTGACATGACAGTGACAAGTTAGCATATTGCCAGTGATCCATTTTTTTATGCAAGAGAGAATGAAAAATCTTATGATGGCTCAAGAATGTGAAATAACATTGAAAGACATTGTTGAATTTAAACACTTCTGAGTGCATAATTTAAAACTGTGGTAGCCAGTTGAGAATTATTGCTGTGTGAAAATGAAAATGTATCCATAACTACAGTTATCAGCAAAAATACTGAAATAGTAACATTTCCATGCTATAAAAGGAAGTTTGATGCAAGCAGTAATAGATGCAACTGTTAAAAAGCAGGTTACATAAAACAAATTAATTTAAGAAAAATGTTTGCATCAGGTAAATTCAGATTAAAAAGTAGAAGGTGTATACTTTAGGTTTTGACAGGTTTGAATAAAGAATCTGTATTAAACCAGAAAAGAAGAAAGTCTGTCTCAATGTAAACACAGTTTTCAGTTTTTGTAGTCAATGTAAATATCTTCTGAAGTTAGCCTGAGTTTCCTGAATTCTGTCTCGCTCTACTTTGTGTTTACAACATCAGCTATATATTTACCCTGCAGAGATTTTTGAGGCCCTCGAGGGGGTGGAGTTCCCACCCTGCTGTGAGGAGGCTCTGTACATTTTCTATGTATAGTCACATGTGACATCGCCCTCTGCACTGCTTCAGTATTGAACTACAGAGTTCTGAAAATGGAAGTCATACACAGCTGAATGTATGCACAGATTATCCCGTTCTCTAGTTTTGGACATTAACTCACAGAAAAGCAAGGACAAAAACTACAGCTGTTCTTAGAATTTGCAAGCAGTGATAGATACTGTCATCCCCCAATGTTGATTTTTTTTTTTTACCTTATGTGTACATGTTCTTATTTCCCTTCTGTTCTCAGTGCTGTTTGTCATCCAGATCTGTCCAATAGCTCCAGTCCTCACCTTTTAAAAGAAATTTGGTTCTTAAGAATGGATTCACCAGGAAAGGATTAAGGACCTATTGTTTACCCGTGTCGATGTCATTAGTGTGCAGCATAGTATGCAAAGACCAGGTTGTCTGAGAGGGGAACTGCTGTGCTTATATAGTACTTACTTTTCCTGCAGCTGATACACTGCAAGTGTAATCTGACCTTCACACTGCTAGCAAGTAAAATGCACAAATCCTTCCAAAACTCTTTGATTCATACTGAACTGAGGAAGCTATCTGACTGACTAGAAATAAAAACGTTCATGATAAGTGAATGCTAATTCTTCTTTATATTGAGTACCTTTATCACTTTGTGTACTGTGTTACCCTTCATGCTGGATACTCCACTAGTAATTTTTTCTTATTTTTCATGCCAAGGGATGAAAAACGTTTTTAATAAGAGGACTAATAATATCTTCCCATATCAAAGGCTGTCAAAAATACACAAAATGCCTGAGGCTAAGTCATATTAAAAATCAAAGAGTTTTTATTTTCCTCTGTGCCTTCAATAGCTTTGTAAGCAGTGGTAGTAGGCTACAGTACACAGATAACTAGAACAAAAAAAATGGAAGGCATTTTATACTTTATCTTGAAGAACAGCTAAAGGTGAAGGGATGGAATCATAATTTGTATTTCATATGCATTGAAATAGGCTCTCTCATCACTTGCTGCTTTCTGTGAAGTAAGTCAAGATTTTGATACAGTTGATATTCAGGTCTTATTTTTCTTCTTCCGTGTTGCTAGTCAAATCATCATGACAGAGAAGCTTTCACCTTGTACCTTGAGAAGATGTCCACATTAGATTTTCTTTTGATGCTCTGCTCTGCACTGTTGCAACCTCACTTTGAGTGCTGTGTGCAGTTTTGGACAGCACAATATAAAAAAGACATTAAGCTATTAAAGAGTGTCTGAAGGAGGGCCTCAAGGATGATGCAAAGTCTGGAGGTGAAGTTTTATGAGAAGTGACTGAGGTCATTTGGTCTGTTCATCCTGGAGGAGAGGAGACTAAGGGGAGATCTCATTGTGTTATTCAACATCCTCATGAGGGGAAGTGGAGGGGCAGGTACAGGTGTAGATCTCACTCTTGAGACCAGTGACAGAACTCAAAGAAATGGCATGAACCTAAGTCAGGAGAGATTTAGGCTGGGTATCAGGAAAAGGTTTTTCTCCCACGGGGTGGTTGAGCACTGGAACAGGATCCCCAGAGAGGTGGTCACAGCACCAAGCTTGACAGAGTTCAAGCAGGGTTTGCACAATGCTCTCAGGCACATGGTGTGATTCTTGGGGTGTCCTGTCTTGGGGCAGGAGTTGCACTCAGTGATCCTGATGGGTCCCTTCCTGCTGAGCGTATTCTATGCTTCTGTGATAAACATGAATAGCTCCACAGACAATAGCTGCAATTAAGCCCAGAAGTCTGAAAAAACAGCACGAGTATTGAATAGACAACCATACCTGCTGGATCTAACATTTTCTTCTGAGGATTCCATACGTGTCCCTTAAGCTCTAGACCCATTCAGAGGTATGAGCATAAACCTCTGAATAATTCCTGGTGAGGCACATGGTAAAATGGAGAAGCCCTTTAATCCTGATTGAACATTCATTTCAGGACTGAAATATCCTGCTCTGAACACTGCTTTGGGTATTTCCAAGAATTAGCAGGTCTGTATTAGCACCTTATTCAGGTGAAAAGCTCAGCAGAACTGTTCCTGCATGCTTCCATACAGTTTTCAGGTGGAACAGGTATTTTTTCAGTTTTATAGTTCTTATATTGTAAAAAAGGATTTCAGATTTGGTTGGTGGAATGGGAAGTTACAGCACTGTCCTGTCAGGCTGTGGTCATTTGGAGAAACTATGGATTTCTGTTCTGACATCAGGAGAGAACTTGTCTGCACTTAAGCTTTTGCATCATAATCCCCTCAGCAGAGACGATTCCTTTGAGACTCCGTTGTCACGGAACAGAACATCATTGTGTTACACACTGTACAAATTTGAATCAAAATCTGGTTTTCTGTTTGAATCAAGATCTGTTTTCTTTGTTGAAGACATTTTACCATATTATGTATTTACGGCCAAGCATTACATTTTTCCATTATGATAAATTCCTAGTTAACAGACTAATTTTTTCAATTAGTCAACATAATTCTTTTAATCAAGGATTTTAACATTATCTCCTCTTCTTCAGAGGAAAGAAGATTTCTTTATGGGAGTGTATTTCTCTCCTTTGATATTTGTAAGCATCCATGTGTGTAGTTATGCATATTTTGTTTCATTCTCATGGTTTTATCCTCTGAGTAATGTCATTAAAATTCATGTAAATTTAATTACTCAGTTTTTACATTGCTATTTAAGTTTATTTGCTCAGGAAGTGAAAATGGGGAAGAATCTGGAAATCCTGGGAGAAGTTTGACCTCTGTTACATCTTAAATGACTAGTCATAAGTGTACTGCAATATTTTTATTTAACTGTAGAGTTCTGACTGTAATACAGTCTTTTCAGTCTCTTTCTTTGAATTCAGCTTAGCACAGTTCCTAACATCTTTCTTTCCCCAAAAAATTGTTTAGTTTATAGCACATCCGTAGAAGTCTGTAGAGTACTTTGAAGGAATTAGGAGAAAAGAGAGCAAAAAGAAATTGAGGAAGCATAAAAAGACCAAGACAGTGAATGCATTGACAGGAAAAATTAGGCCATACTAAGTACAATGACAAGGATATTTTCTTTGGTTGCATTATACTTGGTTGGGTTTTTTAAATTTCTTATTGCTTTAGGCCAAGGAGTGTTTGTATTCACTTTTATTTCCAGTTGCTGCTTTGCCTTCTGGACAGAAGATGCTACTTTTTTTTATGCAAGCAGTTTAATTTGACACATAACTGGAATTCTTTCGTAGTGAATATGTGAAATATTATATCCTGAATATGCAATTAGTATGAAAAATGTCATCTTTTTTGTTACATTCCCTGCTAAAGGTACTTAACAGGCAGAATTGTTCCAACTCAATTAAGTGCTATTTTATTACTAGGTCCAAGACTTTCTACTTTTTAAGTCTTGCCCTCATGTAAAACATTCTGACTTGTTACACTATCTTTTTGCGTAAGTGACCACGACAGAAAATCTCTTATGCTACTTTCCATTCCTATGATGGGTTGATGCATGAACTAATCAAACCACTAACATAAATGTTGATCACTTGCAGACCTAACATGGCAGTATACCTATTTAATAAAAGAAAAATGAGTGAAGTTCAGTACCAGTTCCTCAGTTGCCATAGAAACCGTTGCATCTTATGCAGGATATTTGACCGTGTTTGGGCCCCCATCCTTTGATATGCCAAGTGGCTGTGAATCCTTAATGTCCTCGTCACCTATTGAAACTGCAATCAAAATCAGGCAATAAGAACTTAAATGCTGTCTTGAAGACAGGCAGTTTCTACCTTAGCTTCTACTCGAATTACAGCCTACTACAATTTGATTCCTCTGAATGGCCTGTAGCAACTAAAAGGTGAACTACCCACATGGAATTTAGGGCCCCAGTTCAGTGTGCCGAAATTAACTCACGTGGTGGGACCTTAAAGCATCAGATGTTTTCCCTTGCAATCAAATGCATTTTTTCAGTTGTAGGGAGCAAACTTTTGCATCATGTTAGCCAGCACAACATTGGTCTAACCTAAGAGAAAAAATGCCACCATCTTCCAGGAGAGCAGAGCTGACAAAGCACTGCCTATACACCTAACCCTGCACAGCCAAAATCCCAGCTGACAGTATTTTGAGTCATATGCTGACCTTACTGTGAAAGGGAACTTCAATTAGATGTCTATTGTGTTTTCAAATACAGAAGAATGGCTTTGTGTTCAATGGATTACCCCACTGATTAAGACAAGGAAGCAGATGCTGCAAGGGCGTATAGAGGAAAGAATTTAACTTCTCCCATTTTATTATAATTCAGAATCTATTCCATGCAATTAATACATAAACTAAAAGCCTGCCAGCATGCTCAGGCTGTGTGAATTTCCCAATAGACAGAGGTACCGGTACCTTATGTGTAATGAAACCAGCACCTTCCATGTCCCAGAAAGCAGATAGAAAGGATGGGGGAGGGAGGAGAATCATGAAGGGAAGTCTTTTTATTTTCTTCTTTTCACGTGAAGGTTTATAATTAAAGGGGAAAGTAAATTAATTACATGAATATTAAAAGGTTACTCTTCTATTCTAACATTTGGTCACAAGTTGTCTAATGAAAAGGAATGCAGGCTGGAGGGCTGCCATGCCTTTGCTTCTTTCTGCAGAGGGCCACAGGCTGAAGCAGTGATTGTGCGTGACAGATTCTGGGAACAATGAGCCTGCGCACAGATCATCCAGATGGAGCATGCTTTTCTAAATTACACCAACAACAGGGTGGCCCACAGGCAAACAAAATAGTTAAACAATACATAATAAAGTTTTTATTTGGTATTTCCTGTGAGCCTCTGCCAGTTGCCAGGGAGTGTACTGTATTTTTCTTTTGCTGTATTAATTGTTGACCACAACTGGCAAAGGCCCAAACTAGCAGGGACAGATAAGGGGGGGAAAATGGCATCTGGACACTAAAGCCTCAAGTGTACTGGGAAAAAAAAGCACAAAAAATTACAGCATATATCTGGAATTTTCCAACTAACGATGTGCGGATGTGGTAGCGCTAGGGAAAAAGAGCCAAACTGAGCCTGCTTTGTTCACTAAGAGAGGCCCCCCTGTAACATTCCTTTTAGCTGTGCATATTTTGGCTTCAGTTCTGCAGTTTTAACTATATACTGTGTATGGAGCAGTTCAGTTGTTGCTTCATGAATCTAATGATTTTGTTACAAGAAATAAAACTACATCAATGCATATGCATTGTTATTGTTGTGAGGTATTTGAACAGAAGCTGGGTTTTGAATGTTAAATCATAGGTATTAAGTTTTCAGAGGGAAGAGGGAGAAAATTTCATTAAATACAACCCATCACAGCAACAGCTGCAAGAAGGAGACCCTCAGTAGCAGTGAATGCTGCCTTTTTAAACTCATCAATGAAATCAGACCTTACAGTTATCTGGTTTAGGGAAAAGCCCACAGTATAGCATTAACACTTGGATAAAAACAGAAGACTGCATAAACATGCTAGTTTGATACCATTTTTTCTATTTTCTCTCTCTTTATAAACAGTTAAGGTGTTGCATCTTTTTAAGGAAGTTTTATACTCCTGATTTACTGTATGCAGTGTTGTAAGTCATTTTGCTCTACTGGTACTTAGCAAAGAAAAGAAACAAGAACAGATTGCAGGTATTTGGCCACCTCTCCAAAGAAGATGCAAATTCGTGTGAAGGCTGTCCGTATGTATAGAGAGGAGAACCAGCTGCACTAGGCAGTGACAGAGTTTGCAGCTACAACAGGTTCAATTGATGAGATATAAGTTATTGTTATGAGCTTAAGTTGTCCTGTATTTAAATAGCATTTTTAGATGTACTTGGACCATCTTCCAGTGGCCCTTGGTACAAAATTACTCATTTTTTACTAATACTTGTGCTGTTTCATATGCATGGATGCCTTCTTCATACCCTTATAACCAACCATTGTGTACCCTAACACATGTGGAAACAGATTCTTACTCTCTTTAAAGGCCCTCCACATTATAGATGTCCGTGGTGGCATCTATAAATATAATTTATTCACAGTTAGGGGTGTCAGTTGGAAACAAGCTGTCAAAGTGGTGTAAAAGCAGTAGATGAAGAAAAGGGTCAGATCTATGGGAGAGATAAGTACAGCTTGCTCCTGATCACTGGCAGCCATGAGACTCTCTTAAGTCCCCTAAGTCAGCAAAGTTCAAGAGCAGGCCCATGCTTAAAAACATATATGTACCGATACCAAAATTACATTCCAAATTACAGATTTACCTTTTTTTCCTCATAAAAATCAAAAATCATATATTTGCATGTAGTAAGCTGCTACTTATTGCAAAATACTTAAAACCTCGCAGGAAGTCAGATTAATTAGAATAGGCTTCATTTCTCATAAGTACACTGGTTCCTTCTGCAGACAAGGACAACAGAAGTCTTTTAAACTTTGAAAAATAAACTAATTTATAGATCACTTATTATGGGAGTGGTATGTAATCTACTTTGTACTTGCCTGAGATGTAATTGATTAAAATTACACTTGTGCCTGACATGCGAGGTATAACACATAGATAGCATTCTTGTGTACAGCATTTCCCAGTCAACTGTTGTTCATCCCAGGTCCTACAGACAGGAACAGCAAGATGGTTAAGAAAGGTCATCTTCTGTACTCTACATTATTTTTCAGCCTGAAGATTACACCCCAGACTTGTATTAAGAAATACTGTTAGTCTCTACATAAGTGATTTCGAGGCATGTTGCTAGACTAACACTTCAGTTCTTCAGAAGTGCTAGAAACCTCTTTTATTGATTCTGGTAACACCTTTGCTGTAACTGAAAATCCGTTCTTTTTTTTTTTTTTTTGTTTGTTGTGCTGTTCACTTCTATTTGTCTTCTGGATTGTGCTTATGGGCTGTTTAGTCTTGTTCCTATTTCTTTTCAAAGAAGTTTCATTATTTTCAGATTTTCACGCAGTAGCCCAAAGCAAAACAAAGTTTATCTGGTGTTTAAAGATGCTTTGTAAATAAAAAAGCTTAAGGAGGGGTCATTTGGACCCATATTTTGTAAAAGCTTTATGTTACAAAAACTAACTTGCTCTAAATTCAGCCTGAGTGTATCCTTCTAAAAACAATAATACTGTTAGGTCTTGGAAACACTTAGTTTCTGATCCCAGGATCATTAATGATTTTAAACAGCAGTAACAAAACCTCATATTAACAGAAAAAAAAATATTCCAAACTAAATATGTTCTTTGTTTGCTAGCATCAAAAAATCTTTTCTTTGCAGGCTGCCATTTTCCTTGAAAAAAATAGGATTTATTAGCTGCAATTGTATACTCTTCAGAAAACAGAGTATTTCTGATTTTTTGTTCCTAAAGCTACTTTTTAAAGTATTAACAATGAAAAACAAGCACAGATCTAAATATCAGTGGTTTCAGTGTCTGCAGATGTCTTCCTCTAACCGCTCAGAGCTTCCACTGAAATCGCTAGGAATTATGTGCATATTTGGAGTTAGGTTGGAGCTTTTTTGAGATGTCCAGTTGTATTTTTTGACACGGCCTAATAACATTAGCCTTTTCATGAAAAACATTTTTTGCCTCAGAAAAACAGCTGAGGTCCTGCCAGCTTGTCCTGTTCCTCTTTAAGTTTAGAATCTTAGACAATGCAACAGCTTTAGGGGCTGTTGATCTGAGTCAATCTCAGAGCTGCTGATGCTTGGGCTTGGTGTCTCTGCAGCGGCTCTGGCTTCTGGTGCTGCTTCTCTCTTCTGTCCGCTTCAGCATCCATGGAGCCACACACAGAAGTATTTCCTGACCATGTGAGGATGTTATTTACAGGACTTCCTCTAAAAGTTCACGGAGGGGGTAGATGTTGGTGTCTCTATGTGGCCGTTAATGCTGTGAACGTTTTCTGGAGGTGGCAAGCACTCTTGTTCCCTTTCAGGGAATATGTAGAGAATTTTTTGCATGCAATTATTGTTTCTGAGAACAGATCTTTGCGGGGAAAAGGCTTAGACAAGTTTCAAAGATGATGGGAAGACATATTCCAAGGTTAACTGGTAGTAAGGTTGTTGTTTTCACAAGAGCACTTGACTCCCTCCCTGAGACCATTAAAGCACCTACACTAGTGCTTAAATATTAGTTTCCATTGGATTTATTCTCTTATTTTCAAAGATGAGTATATATTGCAATAAGCATTTTAAAAGGCCTTTTTTGTAAGTCCATTTTTATCTATTTTTATAAGGACTCTTCTTGAACTCTTAGGAGCCATGAGTGATTTGCAGAGCAGCAAAAGGGATGTGACACATGAAGAGATCTCCTAAATATTGTATTTTACTTTGTCAGGCAGGAGAGGGGCAAAACCTTTTAAAGCAGTACATCTCCTTTCCACACTGGGTACTGTGTTGTGTATCTTCACTGCACCAATGGCAGTTCAGTATGTCTTCAATTTTTAGTATCATTCGCCTTCCAATGAGACCCCAAGAGAAGGTATTACCACTACCAGCAAACAACGTTGCTGCTGACTGGCCAGAGAGAATTAAAACATATCTCTATAAATTGGATTTTTCCTTCTCTCCTGGGGACTCATTGTGCTCAGTGTTTGACAAACCCCTGTGCCTCTAAATTGATATGCCTTTCCTGAAGCTGAGAACATTCACTTTGTATCATGCAGAACACAGCTAAGCCCGGTTCTGGACTGTTAGAATTGCATCTTAGTGCCACACTCCAAAAGCAGATGCAGAGTACACCTACTAGTCCACACTCCCTTAACCACTGCTGAATTGGAGTCTGTCAAACAGATGCCTCAGAGTGGATTTGGACTCTCAGAGAAAGCGTTTCCTCTCTGAGGCCTCTCTGCACACAGTGTTCAAGGAGTTAACAAGGGAGCTACTTTGAAAATAGAGGCAGAAGGTCATTGTCGGCAACAGCAAAGACTCCTACAGCCTGCCATGGAGAGCCTTTCACCCGTCATTTCCCACCCAGGGGATTGTAAACATTGGCTCGCAGCCATGGAGTCCTACAGAACTTCTCTTTACTTTCAGCATATACATTTATATGTCTTAATGGAAAATGAAGCACGGCAAGTTATTCCTGCGTGTCCAGAAGGAGAGAGGGAGCTTCTGTTCAAGTTAAAGAGATGGGAGAAAGAGCCATTACTCATGCTGGAATTTGAAAACATAGAGATACGCTTGTTTAGTGGTGCTTCACACGTAACATAGCTGCTGTTCTCAGGCAAACTTTCTCAACTCACAGGAATGTGTAGAATGCTGTCACTTAATCAGAATCCAGAAGAGGTCTTTTATCTGCCATTTGTTAGTAACTAGCAATATTGTTCTTATCTCATTGTCCTTTAGCCTGATGCAGTGCCCTCAGACTTGAGAACTTGTAACATGAAAGCACTCATTACCTTGAACATTCCTGTTTGTATTGTCTTAAACTATTATCTCTTTAGCTTAAATAATTGATGCTTTGTATCAATTTTGAGAGTGTTGAGTTATCTGTAGAAGTCTGATCTACAACATTATTTTCACAAATAAAACATTTTATATTTTTATAAGTCTGTGACCACTCTGGAGTAGAGTGTTCAGTAATCTAGACTAATTCAGGTCTTCTTCATCCAAATAATACAATATGTTATCTGTAATTAATTTTCCTTGGAATGTGGCTTCTTGAAAATAACATAAATTAATCACACAAGCTTTAAAGTTAAACTTGGGAGATAAAGTCTACTAAGGTCTAGTATTGGACCAACTGTAACATTCTGGTTTCCTGCTGAATCTTCATATAGTTGTAACATTTATAAGTGGAGGAAGTTTTTTGGTTTCTTTGAAAATCTTGGACTTCACTTTGTGCTGTGAACCCTAGTTTTGGCTACTGAATAGTGTATCCAGTAGCAATGGAGGAGATGTTGCTTCTTTCTCCACAGAATAAAGCAGAGTGCTGTCTTCTAGAATTTTTCTGAGTCCCATCCATTAGAAGCAGAGACATGGAATACAATCTGTCTAGATACAAAGTAGAATCCAGCCTGGTTAATGTAATTAATGCCTGCTTTTATTTTTATCCAGTGATGGTCTAATGTAAAATGCATACACATTCCAGAGCAGTATCCAGAAACTCGGCTCCTTGCCCTTTCCAGCTGATTGTTCTTAAGCACTCAGCTGCTTTCAGACACAGTCTTGCCCCATGACTCATATACTCCTGACGGAATAGGGACTTGGCTTCAGCAAAGCCAAGGAAAGAGCTGTCACCCAAAAAACCCCTAGCCTAGTGGTCAAAGAATGTGCTTGGGTGTAGGAGGTGCCATTCAAATCCCCTTTGGCTGAGTTTACATTTTGAGATTCACCTAATAGCATTTGCACAAGATGTTAATGTAGATGCAAAGACATAGTGCTTCTACCACCACTCTTGGTTACAGGCTTCACCAGGTAGGACTCCATACGGACTTTTGTTGAAAACATCCGTTTACCCAGGGTATCTGTCTACCAAAAATGCATCACTCACAGTAGTGCTTTAGCTCAAATACAGATGCTTGTTTCTGCAGCACACGTCTTTCTGATGTGTGTGACCGTCTACACGTAACACCCACAGACACTTTCAGAGTAAGAGGAAGAATTTGATAACTAAAGATGCCTACAAAGAGCTTTAGAAAATCAGTGGATTGTGCCCCACATTTTATTGGTCTTAAGCTCACAAAGCTGCTTAAATGTGAGATTCAGACAGCCTGAAGACCCCTCTTACTGTTTTTGTCCTTTCTCTCCAGTCCTTGCATTTGCCTGGAAATTACATATCTACAGCAGGTCTTTGTCCTGGTGATGTTTACTTCAAGACTGAACTAATTTCTAATGATCTGTGGTATGTTTAGGTATATATGAATGCATACACCTATGCATATATTGCATCTGTATATGGAAAGTTCAGATTTTTCGTATTTTCTTTGTGTGTATTTACAACTCTGTTTTCACATTCGTTTTTAGAAAGAAAGATGTTTCATGAGGGTTTTGTTTCCCAAATGTAATTTCAAGGAGTCCTTGAAAGGTATTTAATAGGAGTTTCGTCTCTATGGTATCATTTACAATTTTGCTTACTTCAGTTTAAAGCCATACATTTATGTAAGGCCATAGTAAAATCTACTGCATTCAGTTTCAAATGTAGAACAGATTTGCAGTGTTCAGAGTTGCTCAGATTCTTTTTGCCATAGGTGTAGGAAGGCCCAGCTCTGTGATGGTTGTCGTGATGATAAGCCAGTTGAAGTCTGCACCTTGTGAAGTAGGGAGGGCAGGTACATCCTGAGTGAAGCTTCTAGTGCAAAGAAGCTGACTTGTTTGCAACCCTGGGTTCACTTTGAGCTCTGCTGTAATATAGGAGCTTTCACTCTAAGCTATTGCTTCACATGACCGTCACTGACAGATTTTGCTCCACCAGCCTTTTATCTACTGTACCACACTCTCAGTGAAATTGGTACTTTGCCTCCAGGCACAACATTCGTTTCAAAGCTTCATTCTCAACTGAATGGAAACAGTATCTTGTAGAATTTGTTTGCACCAAGTTTCTGCTGTCTGGACTCCCAAGCTGTCCATAGTAAAGCCTCTCACCTAGAGAACTGTCCCAGTTTAATCCATTCTTTATGGTTTCTCTGTGCATCTCCTCCTTTTGTTAAAGATGGTTTGACAGAAGTGGGCCCAAGTTCCATGGGAGAGAGGTCTGTGGTGGCCTTCATGGTTTTGCTTCATTTAGGCTTTTTATGTTCAGGACTGGAGTCCAACACAGCACCCCAGGAAGTGGGAATGCTTTTTTCTATTGACCAGACTCTGGTTTTCTGGTAGCAGTGGAAAGCTGGTCTTCATTATCAAGTCAAACTGTAAGTGGTAGGGCTCAGATTTTCTAGTCTGATGAACCCAAGAAAAGACCAGGCAGTCACAAGGGCAGCTTTGGGGGATCTTGGCATGGAAATGACCACAGTTTGGTCCTTGGCACAAGTTAGTTCTTCTGCTCCCAGGGACAGGGCAAAAGTGATGGAGAGACTGTAAAAGAGGTGGGAATATGCAGGGTGCTAGATGAGTTGGTTTTGTGGCCTAAAGATGTAGGGGAGAGCAAAGCAACTGAAACAAAGCCCAAGATCTGGTACTAGAAGTTGGGACTGTTCCCTCAACTGGCTAATGCCAACAGGTGACTGAGCAAGTGGAAACAAGCCAAATTGCTGCAGCCAGAGCAAGATCTGTATTGCAAGGCACGGTCTCAGGCTGCCACCTTTTAGGTTTTTTTAGGTTTTTTTAGCTCTAGTTTCATTTGGAATTGTGGAAGGAATTGTCTTCTTCCTTACAGTAGGTGTTTGACTTGATCTGCATAAGAAGACAGTGATGTTTATTTCTTTCTGCCTTTGTGGGTTTTTAGTTCTGAGATAGCTTATTAGAATTTGCTGTTTTGGTCTACAGATTTGATTATTGAGTCTTGAAGCATGATTGAAGAATGGCTACTTCTATTTAAAGTCTGTCACTCTCAGTGTTGTTAAGTATCTCTATCTGTAAATACGTTGCAGTATGAGCGCAAGTCTCATTGCATGCAAAGCTGACCATTTCTGTAAGGAATTGAGCTGTGCCATAGAAGGCTGCACTGCAGCTCGGAGCATCGTGGTTTCAATGGTTTTGAATACACAACAAGACCTGGCAAGTCTGACTTTTGTGGGGTCTGGATCAGGTAGGGTGGTGTTGCTGATACTGTTTTTTCTTCTTTTTGTGTAAAGATAAAACACTTTTCACCTGAAGTCTCAGGTAGTCTTTCAGAAATGCTCTCTATATTATATCTGTAGAGAATTCTATGAAATACTCTGCTTAGTAGAAGTATATTTCCTTGTATGAGTTTTGAGGTGAGGTCTGAATCACTAGTGGTTGAAATACTACCTCATATTAAGAGCCAGTTTTCCTTTCTAGTAGCTGTTCCACACAGTTTTTTAGTGCACAGAGACTTTTAAGGTAAAACCCACTGAATGTAGGTAAAGTATCTTCAGCTACACACATGATGTGCAAACACACACATTCACACTTCCTGACAACGGATGTACCTAGAAATGCTCTTCAGCAGCACTGTCACACTGGGTGATGTGATTCTTCCTAGAAATAAAAGAAGGAAAATTCTG
This sequence comes from Lycocorax pyrrhopterus obiensis, assembly GCA_014706295.1. Lineage (NCBI taxonomy): Eukaryota > Metazoa > Chordata > Aves > Passeriformes > Paradisaeidae > Lycocorax > Lycocorax pyrrhopterus. Next base: position 23,908,708 of record JACSVZ010000002.1, on the reverse strand, counting down.
GTTAATTTTGTGTGTATAGAACATCTAAGAAATGAATGGCTTCTTTATTTGTCATGTTATCTCACAGTAGATGCCGAACCATGTTTCCTTCAAAGCATAAACGTTTTAGCATCAAAAACAGGAGGTCCCATTCTAAACCAGCAACTTGATAGTGGGTGATACATGTGATCAGGATTTGTGTCTTCTATAAATAAATAATCTTTTGCTTGATGATTTAGCTCATGGAATGATTACAAGATTCATTCCACTTTTCATAAAGCAATTCATCAGGCTTGTGCCCAAAATAGAGACAAATGTGAATAAAGAGATAAAATTGGTATTACCATGTGCACTTCATGAGACCCATAGCACTAGAAAGGATTTAATGTTTTGTATTCTAAATCCTTTTTCAAGAAGTGCTTTTTAAAAGCCACCAGAGTAGTTTGATACACACTTACTTTAAAAGGGAAACTATTTTAATGTTTCTATAAACAGACAAACTATAATCATCATTCTCTAAGAGAGAAACATTCTCTCCAGCCATACCTATCTCTGTGATGGAACTGAAAACAGTTACATAATAGTGGAAGAACCACTACTTAAAAGAGAGATTAAACAAATGTAATTGTCCAGACAGATACTATCCCTGGAAACTAAAGCACATTATATAATGTAGTGATTATTACCTTCTCTATCACAGTTAGGAATAATAATAGGTATTCAGAGACAGATTAAAGAGACTCCTAGGTTTGCTTTATAAATGCAGAATGCTCAGTGAGTGCTCTAAGAATAGTGATAGGAAAACACAGTAAGACAGTTGGCAGCGAGTAAAGCAGATACACCCCTTTTCCAAACCAGAGATGAAAAATACATTATTGTACAAAGGCTAAAATTTAGCACATGCTAAAATCCCCTCTCTTGGCCCTTGGCCTCATTACACCTGTGGAACAGATGGGTTTTGAACATGTTTTCTGCCTGTGCTGGAATCGTTGTGCATGGTGCTTCCGGGTGGAACGAGGCATCGTCTCTCCTCTCTTCCTCACCTCTTTTCTCCTTGCTCCTGTCTCCAGCACATCCCAGGCTACCCCCTCCCTTATTTCCTGAGACTCACACACACAAAAACACACACAAAAATCATTTCCCTGCGTGGCGTAGATGTGATCCACTTCCAAAGGTCTTTGGAGTGTTCCTGGGGGGGCACGGAAGTTGAAGGAGAGGTGGGGAATATCATCATTGCTGGAGCAGAGCAGGCCATGGTGGTGGATCTGTTATACAAGAGGGCTGGAAAATGGGGCCACCTTGGGCTGTCAGGAGGACTCAGAGCAGCGCACAGGACAAGTGTAGGGCCCATGATCTTGCAGAAATGCCATCATGTCACAACCTAGTGTCACCAACCCTCTGGCTTGCCACTTCTGCCCTGCTCAGTCCTGGTTGTTGGTCCATACTCCAAACTGAAGGTGATGAAACATTATTAAACAAATTCTTTCTTTTCCTAAGCAGTTTTTAGTATTACATTGACTTCATTTTAAGCAATGTTACACTGTCAGACCAGCAAGCCATTTTAGCATATTCAGTTCTTCTTTTCAGTCTCCGTGGAGTCTTTTCAACTGTGTTTCTACCAAGTGAGAGGGAGGTGGATTAGGCAGAGAGAGCCTCTCTCTGCAGTGGGGATTGAAGCCAGGCTTCAATCAATATGCTGTCTGTAATTCTGTCCTCTCTGACTAGTCTGTGGCAAATGTGTCAAGCTTAGTCATACAGCTGAGAAGAAATTTTTTACAAAGCTTCAAGAAAATTCTTTAAGTTGTTTTAGAGTCCCATGAAGTAGCAGGTTCTTAGTGAAGCTGGCAAGATTCAACTTTGAATCCTTGTGAACAGTTTGAAGCAAAAGATTTTTTGTGAAATTGGAAGACCGTGAAGTGACACTGAGGAGCTTGACTCTACATACTGCACCATATATTCTGTAGCTATATTCCCTCATTTTGCTCAAAAAGAAAGGACAAAAATAAATGAAAAACAGTCAAAAAGATGTCCTGAAGTTCATGTGAAAGCTTTGTTAGTGAGAACTGAACAAAAAAATTGAGTTTAAGAACACTGTAAGGAACATTAAAAAAAAAATCTACAAGTAATCTTTCATGAGATTTAAATGCTTTAAGTAACAAAATAAGCCAGTATCTAATGGTCAATATAATTAACAAAATCAGTACAAAAAGAGCACAGAAGAAACCACAGTCACAAAAGCAAAATATTTACAAGAAGAATTTTACTTGGATTCAAGGATGCTTCATATGAATTTAAGCATCCTGCTAATTTCTTTTGTGGCATGATTTCTTTGAAAGTTAGTGTTTTAAAAGGTTTTACAAGCCTCCTTCAAGCCGCTTCAGAACTAATTAGAACAGAATTTGTCTCATCCAGCTTTGGATATCTAGAAGGAAGATGTCTACATGTGGGCCAGTCAGATGCTCCCCATGGATAGTAATCAAATGCAGTGTGTGTTCGTCTGACCTGTGCAACACATTTAGGATAAAGTAAGACCAGTTGCTGGGTGAGATGAGCAGTAGGCCGTGCCTCCCCCATGCCATCGCTCTTGTGGAGCCACCTCTGAATCAGAGGAGATGAGGGAAGCATAGCAAAATGCCTTCTTTCTGGAGTGAAAGGAAGACCCAGGGCCACAGCGTGACTCACTGGCTGGTAGATTAAACAGTGCCAGAAAACATTCGTGGGTACTGGAGCTCAATTGTCTATACTGTTAAATTATTAGAATGGTTCCTGGCAGGAGTTATTCCAACCAGCCCTTCCCCAGACAGTTCCTAGGCACTGGCAGTTAAGCATGGACCAAAGACCATTCCCAGTAAGCAGTTTGCATGTGGTCACCTTTTTTTGGGAGGCTGAGAATTTAATAATATGGACATAGGCCACTCTGTACTTTTTGGTCTCAGTGCCAAAGGAACATTTCCTGTCCCATTTAATTTCCTAGCACAGACATAGCTGCTGTGTTACAGTCTGATCCCTGCTTTGTTTGTGTAGCCGTGCAACTGGGCATTGGTCTGTACTTAAAGTCTGTGGCAAACTGAAATGTAGTGTTTTGTGTCTGTGTTACTCAACCCCATCCCTAAACCACTGTTTGTTTTTTTTTAACTGAATGCTATTCAGACAGCAACTATATTTGGAAAGGGCTGTGTATTGTGCAGATCCATTTAAATTAAGCAGTTATGCAAAAATGAAAATCTGTTCTGTAGAGTAAACGGAAATTATATGAGACTGACACAATGCCTAGATCTTCTGTTCATGTTGCCACTGAGTAGACACTTCCCACTAATTTGATTTTTCATCACAAACTGGTACCATCAAGTGAAGGATTGAAAGTCCTTGGGCTAGAGGGTGCTGGATAGCCACATCTGTCAGGTGTGTGGTAAGGCAGAAAGCTTTATTTCAAAATGAAGTTCTCTTTCTTCATCTGGCTCTAAAGGCAGCTCTCCTCCTGCTTCTCACTGAGCACATTTCCTTCTTTAGAGGGTCAGACACAGCCTCAGTAGACTTTTGCAGATGTTCTTTTCCTTTCTACTGCCTCTCAGATACACGTCATTTCTTTTCATCCTGAAGTGCTGCCTAAATCTATTAACTTTTAAATAGTTAGAAGTAGTGATCTGCAGCTACTGATACCCTTCTCACCTGATACCATCCAGTCTTATCTGGATAGTAGAAACATAGAATGTGCACTGGAAAAGGAACTTAGTTACTTCTTTAGGTACCTACTTCTTCCAGTGTATGATTATTCTCAATCTTTTCCTATGTAGCTTGATCTATTAAATACAAATGTTACAGGGTATCTTCAGGACAGGCAGAGTGGGCTAAGAAGCTAATGGAGGGGAAAAAGGAGCTAATTTTGCCCAGGAGCGTTTGGAGGCAGTTGGAAGAAGAGAGGACAGGGTGTGAAAATTGAGGGAACTTGGAGGTACAAAGAAGCTGAGGGGGAATGTGAGGGAAGGCAGAGCACACGGGATGTAGCAGGGCAGCAAGCTGTGTCCACCTGGGCGTTTGCACAGGAGCAGCAGGGAATGAGGCATGTTTGGTGATGCTGTCAGGGGACCACTGGTGTGCGTGACAGGAAGGCAGAGGTAGGCAGGGGAGAGAAGCCAGGAAGTCCTGGGACATCTGGGAGAAACCTGGTGGACATAAGAGAGGAGCTGAAGAGACCAGCCAGGGTGAGGAGAAGCAAGGAGGAGGCAGTGGAGAGAAGTTTCTTAGGTGAGAGGACTGAAATGCAACATGGTCACTGAAGTCTACAGCCTCCAAAGTATTTTGGAGTCTTGCACAATTTAAGATTTCCATCAGCACATGAACATGAACCCTTTTCCTACAGAGCAATCATGCATTTCATGTGTGTCAGATTTTTGGGAGAGACAGAATTTAAGTGAGATGTACTGATGCAGCTGCTTGCTTTTTTCATCCTAAAACTGGGACTTCATCAAGCAGCTCTGTTACGTGCACTGTCGCTCAGGGAGACCCTGTTTCCCTGCTGGTGTGGGTTACTTAAGCAAAGCATTTTTTCACTCGGAACCATGCTAAGGAGGAAGTGATGACCTGCTTGTTCAGCCTCACCATATCCTGTGTTCAGAATAATTTTAATTTCTACTTCTCTACAAATGTTAATGGAATGTCCACAAATATTTTCTTGGTTTCTACGGTGAGAGAGAGTGTGAAACTGTCAAAACCACTGTGTCGTATACATCATCCTGTGCTTTTCAGGAGAAGACCCTGACCACAAAAGGAGTCATCTGTGGCATTACTTGTGTGCAAACTGACATTTACTACATTTTGATCCCTTTCAGGTTTACAATTTAAAACACAGACTTGTATGTTACAAACCATAAAGGTTACTTCATCACTTCTATAATGACACATTACTGACAGAGCATATCAAAACAGCTCAACACAGATTCCGTCCTCTCTGACTATAATGCAGTTAGGCATTAGCTGAAATTTAACTGTTATTCTTTTGGAAATCTTTTATTTTACAGGTTTAACTTTCCAAATTACTCAAGTAATATCTCCCAGTCCCCTGTGTGTGCATGCAAGGAGCATAGCAGGGTGCAATTGGTTGGGGAACTGTGCCAGTAAGGGGTCACATGGGAGAAGCAGCCACCGTGCTGCGCACTTCCGCAGCCATCTGAAAACAGCACTGTTCCCCTGAGCAAGCACGGACACGGGCATGAGCCGTGATGCATCTCTCAGGAAAGGAGCAGCTGTCCTGTGCCACACTCATCTGGAAAGGACTTCAGTTTGGGGCATATGGTCCACAACCATGCATCCCCCAGTTCTTTGCCTGCGAGAGTGCAGAGCCCTAATGTTGCAGGGTTTGTGGGATTGGGGAAAATAAATCATCCTTATGCTCTGTGTGAGAACAGCCATGTGGATCTCAAACCAGGAATCATGAGGTTTGGTGGTATTCCCATAGATCAGAGATCACACAGCTCCTCTCCTGACACTACACCCAGCCATTCACAAACAGCAATGGGTTGAAATTGTTGTATCTGATTTCTCAAAGCAATATTACTTCAGTAAGCTTTTCCGCAAATGTGCTGTGATAATAAAAGTGTAGTTCAGTTTGAGATATACATCTGCATTAGGAAAAATAGCGTGTTTTGGGGGAATTCTATCTGATTCAGACAGGGCAGCTCCAGAGAGAATCCCTGACCTCTGGTTATATTTGTCTTCTTTCCTTGGAATGAATCTCTGAAGAAACTTGTCTGGTTTTTATAGAGAGAAGTGTTTCATAAAAGCATCACTGGTATGGTAGCAAATCAGGAACAAGACAAATGGAGCTATGTAATGCCCAACTTCCACAAAAGTAGAATCTGTTTCTGTGAATGGGTATCTGGAAGTGTAGCTTGCCAGTGCAGTACTTTGTACTGTGTTATTGAACTGTTTCATAGGCAGATTTTATCTATAAACATCAAAGTGTTTAAAAGAACTGTTAGCAAATATGACCACTCTTGCAAATATCCGTGAACCTCCCTTCAATAGCCATTCAGTGGTTCCAAAGGCTGTCAGGGCATGTAATGATAGTAATAAATGTTGTATTTACTTTTGTTTCATCTGGCTTTGACCAGCAAATTTGGCTGATTACTTGCATTGTTATTTTTCTTTAGAAGACAATTACATTGTTATCATAAAAAACCCACTATTCTTACACATTTTTTTGTGTTGGTCTTGAAATTCTGAATTCACTATCCTAGTTAACATGATTTACAAAGTAATTTTCATTCTTACAATTTTCTTTGTTTCTGTCCTTTTTTTTCCAGAGTTTTGGTTTGGTTCGTGCTCCTCCTGCATGTTACATTTCCCACCTTTGTGTTTGTTGAAGAAAAAACCAGTAATTGTAGAGACCCTCCCACGCCCCATAGTAATTGTCAGAGGTTTAAATTATAGCACAGAGTAAGAAAATACTGGCGCTTAGCTGATGGTCATGTGTTGTTATGACTGGATTATAACTGTATGCAGGAGCAGAATACTCCTGTGGCTCTGAGATTATATTCTAGAAAGATAGGAGCTCACTCAGGACTCTGCAGAAGCTCATTGTGTTCTTCTGCAGATATCCTGAAGATACAGTCAGCCTCATTTGTATTTGGTCTACTTGTGGGATGCAAAAGGATAAATATAAACTGTCCCATGTCTGTGGGTCCAGTGAGCAGGACTTATCAAAGTGCACTGATGGAGCAGTGCCAGTAAAATTCCCACTGGGTCTCTACAACATGTTGTGACATAACCACCAGGACAAGAACAGCCTGAAAACAGGAGCTTTACATGGCATATGTCCGTGGGAAAGAGTGTCATTTGAATATACAGGGTGAGAGGAGTTACTGCTGGTCTAACCAGTAGCATGTGGGCAGAGACAGTCACACAGCTGTAAAGGTCAGAAATCCACCAGGAATCCTTGTGCTGTGTTGCTTAGTTAAAAACTGACAGTTTAGAGTTCCTTTGTGTGCAAGGAAACCACAGTAGACAGCAATGATACCTTTGGTAAGGAACAGCTTTGAGAAGAGTTTGACTTAATCTGTATCCAACTGTTTTTAAAAAGTTGTAAATTCTTCAGTTTCTTCAGAGAGGACTTTGAGACGGGTCAGGCATGTTTACCCTAATTGGCCCATGCACTTGAATTAACCCCATTTCTTTTATAGAAAACAGTACATAAAACCATAAAGGGCTGAGAACAGACATGCTACGGGTTCTGATTTGTCCTGTGGGTAAACCCACAGCATTCCCTGGCTTGTTTGTTTCCCCTTTGGCTCCGGTGACTACATCTACATCCACAAAAGTTAAGAAAACAAGGCCTTGTTCAATTGACTAACATTTGCCCTATGGAGTGTCCAAATCTCCACTGGGAAGTGTTTGGGGTCTGTAAGCTGCAAAAGCTTCAAAGAGTTGCTGGTAGTGTGGTGTGGTACTATGATTGTCGCACCAGTGCTGTGCTCTGAAACTATAGATTTGTTGTACCCTGAATTGCAATGTTCTTGACAAGAAATGGTCTCACTTTCTGTGTCATCATCACTGCAGCTATGATGAGATTTTCCATACAGGACCGTTTTCTGTGTGCTGGCTAAACCACTTGGCCCTAATGTGTGAGTTTTTACGATATAGATGAAACTAAGTGGAAGCTGTACATACAACACTTAGGAGGTTGTAATTCTTCAGCTAAGCAGTCTCTTTTCTGTTCCTTTTTGTTTTGCAGGTTGTTACGTTGTGGTATAGAGCTCCTGAAGTCTTGCTTCAGTCCAGTTATGCAACAGCAGTTGATCTTTGGAGTGTTGGCTGCATATTTGCAGAAATGTTCCGTCGAAAGTAAGAAATGCAGTTTTATTTTCTTCATGCTTTTCATTTAAACAAATGTGCAATAATGTTACAATACACCGAATCACGTTTATATTGGAAAGGCCTGATAGGATATTTTATTTGCAGTGCAAAATGTAAATGGCCATTGCAAATTCATACTTGTTGCTATCTTGGAGTCTCTTTTGATGGGAGTCTGCCTCAGCTCTTGGTAAAGCTTGCATGAGCATTGTTGTATTCTGGTTGAATCTGAATCCAAATGCAGATAAAACGGGGAGAGAGAGACCGTTGATCAATTTGAGTAAAGCTGGATTCTGGAAAGGATTTACCCTGAGGAAGACAGGGCACTGTGGTCAGCAGAGTCTTCTTGCTCTACAGTTTGTGCTTTGAAGCATCAGGTGTTTGCTTGCAGTCTGCTCTTGGGATATTTGAGATCTAAGAAGTCACTGTAAAGTTGTTTTCTAGAGGTAGGAAACAGAGGTAGGATTTTTTAAGAATAAGAGTTATGTAGCCTGAGGGTAGGGTAACATCCCCACCCCCCCCCCCCAGCCCCCCAGATAAATGGCTTTTTTTTGGCTGATTCTGTGAAATCAGAACTATCTCACTACAAAATATTACAGCTGGATGCAGGTGAGCTGTGAATGCAAGAGTTCCTCTTGAGTACTGGTCTTTGCCTGTGGAAAGACACTGATGTGGAGGTTGTACCATGTAGGGTGTGGAGAGGAACAAATCTGCAAGAATTTTAACGGGGTAAATCTGTTTTGATACTAACCCAACCACATGCATTTTGGTTGAGCTAAAGGCAAAAAGTGGGTGTTGTCATCACCTGGGTGATCTCCATGTAAAAACTGTATAGCATTTTGTAACACTCATGGTGAAGCCAAAGGATATACAGGAAGAAAATGTGAAAGAAAAATGTATACTGGGTCGCCTAAAACCCCAAATCAGTACAATTTACAAGGAGACGCAATACTGTAAGGGCCTTGAGAAACAACTATGTAATTTATACAGTAAGTTCAAATACTAATTGAAGTCTTGCAAAATAACTTTGGGATTTTACTACTTATTAATGTTATATGGAAAAATCATTTTTCTTGGGCTTCTTGCCTGGGCAAATGGCCTGGGTAGAGTTATCCTCCACCCTCTCTGTCTCTGACTCAGAAATGAAGTCAGAAAATGAGAGAAAAAAAGAATGAGGATTTTAGGAATATCACTTAAACTCGCCATTGCAAACTTTTAAAGATTCAGTCTTAGCCCATATTCACAATAGCATTAAGCTGCTGATAGTTTTGCTGATTCAAATAGCAGAGTCAAGAACTTCATTTTATCATTTGCAGTAAGAGTGATACAGGCCAAAAAATGAATGCAGAACTTTATTACATGCTCAAAACTTTATTTTCTTCTCATTTAATTGGAAGCTTTTGACAGATAAGTAATACTGCCATGTACAAACTCCACCAATTTCATTTAATTTTTTCTTGTAATGGTGTATGAGCTTTGCTGAATCTCCAAATCCACACAGTAAATTAAATTTTCTACTTATATACAAATGCAAATATTACATTAATATCACAAAATCAGTATTTTTTTCTTATGGAATTGAGATCTGATTTGAAGTAGGGTTTGATAAAACCAGGATTTCTATTTTTCTTGCCAAATGTAGGGTCAGTCTGACATTCTCAGTCTTATATTTGGGAGACTGTCAAAAACTGTAGAGGTTGGGAATCTGCCAAGTCTGTATGTACTGTGTTCTTTCATTGCAAACAATATGACTACTGCGTGCTTCAGTGTACAAGCATGATTTGGAAGACTGTTCTCAAGGCTCTTTTCCATAAAGCTACAGCAAACAGCGCTGGATGGTGTCTCCATGGGTTAACGTTGCAATACTCTCTGCATGATCTGTGTTATCTTTCGGATTCTTCTGATGGATTGCAAAAGAAAGCCCATGTTACTGTGACCTTGGTAGCAATAAAATGTAAAATTTTGCAAACTCCATGGATTATATCCCAAAGACTGAATAAGTGCAATAGCAATTTTGCTGGGAAATGGTAGTGCCCTTGGGTAATCACCAATTTGTATTTCCACTGGTGTTGATAGGATAAGAGTATGAGAATGCAGCTAAAACTTGTGTGGTAGACATGGGTTTGGTATTAAAACAACCTTTTCATTTTGCTGTCCTACTGGATACTTTTTGCCTTCTTCTTCTACTCTCTTTTGCTTTCTCTTTTAAAGATCTGAAAGGTCTGTCATTTTTAAGAAACACACTGAGACTCCTCTGGGCATTTTCGTATCCCAGGGACTTCACTGGAATGGGTTTCAAAATAAAACACTACACAGCATCACAAAACATACCACAGTCCTGTTTATGTCAAGGAGACATTGGACAGTTTGAGTTTGCTTGAATAGTTTTGTAGGCTGTCACAAACACAGTGAGGGTGCTTTGAGTCTCGATAAATGTAGGAGAAAAGTGAGCTCTGTATGAATGGTCCAGTCTGTATGTTACAGATCACTGTCTTAAGTGGATGGCCCCTCAGTTTAAATCACCCTTAATCTAAAACAGTTTAAGACAAATGCAAAATAAGTATTTGTTTAAGAAGTAGATCTGAAATACACAGAAGTGTATAAAGGACTTAGACACAAAAAATTAAATAAATACGTCTCTGTCTAGACACACCTAGAATAAATTTGAACATTTCTCTCATCTTGGCCGATTCAGCTGAACAAATGACACTTTTCAACTCTGTTCCTCCCGCAATCTGAGGTTTGTATAAAGTCACAGCTATTTTAAAACCTCACATTTTAATTTGGTACAGATTTATAGGCTTCTACAGAGATGAATGCATAGAGTTTGTATCCTAAAATCCCTCAGCTGGATTCCCAAGGATCCTGTTCTATTTACAGATCAGCAATAAACTGCTCAATAGTCAGGTGTATGTGTTATGTACAGAGAAACTATTCTGCTTTGTGTGTCTTCTCTGTCCATGTGCACTGCTGAAGACAGCACCCCCAAAATAAAGCATTACATGAAAAATTCCTTGTATAACAGCTCCAGTTTTTAAATTTCCTGTCTAATTAAACAGTTTGCAGTAACTTCTAGACATTTGGATGGAGTGTCGTTATCTAACAAAAGTGTAAACATATTTGTCATAGTGCCCGTTTTCTTTGTGATTTAAAAGCTCTGGTGCATGGTTAGTAAAAACCAGTGGGGAAAATTGTAAGGTATGCTATGGCTTTCTACCATATCAGAGTCCTTCTGAGATACAGCTGGCAGGATTGACAGGGGCCTGAGGGCATGGGGACATCCTTTGGCTTTTTTTTAATGTTTAGATAAAGATTCGAATTACTTATAAAAAGGTTACACTTTGAGGCTGAGCATTTTCCAGGCCAATAGGAAAGGGCTTTGTACCTTCTACTCAGTGAACACCTCGTTAGGGAGAAAGGCTAAAATGGGAGTAGCATCCACTTCTGTCTGGATACATAAAACTCTTCAGCTGGCTCAAGGAGTGTAGGTGGCTCCTAAGCAGGAAGCCATGACCAGTGTTTTAGGGAAGAAGAGGCTGTCTGTCTTCTTGCTTCAGTTAGATAATACTTAATCCAGGTGAATGAGGGTGAAAGGGGAAAAAGACTGGAATCCCAGATTCAGAGCTGGGTGAAATGCTCTATAAAAGAAAATTTGGATCACCAATCTTGGATTCTCTTCTGAGTAGTTAGTCTTGAGAAAAAATGTCGAAATGTTTTGGTGCTTCATTCCTAGTGCGTCTATACATGCCCAGTTTTCAAAACCCCACTCCTATATGATTTCAATCCTGCACAGGCTAGGAGGTTGGTAGGTGTGCATGTGGGACTCAGGAGTTGGGCTATCTATGTAACAATTCCAGCTAGGCACGTTTACCTGTAATATTAAACAAGCAACTGAATTTGTCTCCGTTTGGAGTAAATACAGGGCTAAAAATCAGGAGAAGAGACTGTTAGTTTTTGTAGCCTCTGTTCTATTCACAGCCCGGTCAAGCTGAAGAAGTCATACGCTAGAGTGTGGCCAGTGTTGTGCCTGCATATTTACAGGCACCAATTCAAGCCTGAAACTGGAAAGACAGTCCTCTCCCAAAACCCTTTTCCACCTCTCCAAACCAAAAGTAAAACAGTATTGTCTCAGTGCAACAAGCTTCATCTATCCAGGAGGGAAATTAATTCCAGTCACATGGGTTTCTTACTGAGACTGTTCATGCACCAACTCCATGGGGTTCTAATCAGCCTGCTGTTGGTAAAATCATCAGTCCCAGAAATTCATAAGCCGCAAAATTGGCACGAATAGTATGAGGTTATTATTTATTCATTTTTAAGTATTAAATCATGTTCTTAGCAGTTGTCTCATTTTTCAGCCTACTCTGTCAACTCCTAATATATGTGAGACAGTTATTGTATTACCAGCTGTGCTTGAAAATTATAACAGCAGATAAGAGATGTGTGACTCTACTAAAATACCTATGGTGGGCCAAGTTCCCTGGTGGACACAAACAGCAGACACAGGGAAACAAGCTATTGGCATATAAGTCATCTTTCAATGGTATAAATGTGTCCAATTAGAGAAGTTACATTCTTGTGTGTAGAAAAAAAGTGAGCCTGGGACTTCGTTGTTCTAGATAATGTATACGGATGTGATAAAATCAAAACTTAGGGCTTTGTCTGGTGATGTGAACACTGGATTTGGGACCTAGAGGCTGCCTAGAGTCATAAAACATCAGGTTTAAAAAAACTAGCAGTACACATACTCATTCTTAGCTGCAATATCTTAGGATATTGAGTAATTGTGAATCACCGAAAGCACTAAAATATTGTAAATCTTTATTCTCCTTTCCAAACAAGCCATAGGTTATTAGTACAGTTTGAAGTGCAGTCATCAGATCCATTGCATGTACTTTCCTGTGTCAACTATAGAACTGGGTGGTAGAATGGGTCTGTGGAAGGAGACCATGAGAATAGTGCGGCCAGCAGCACTGGGGAAGTGATTGTCCCTCTGCACTCAGCGCTGGTGAGGTCGCACCTTGAGTGCTGTGGTCAGTTCTGGTTCCCTCACTTCAAAAAGGACACTGAGGTGCTGGAGGGTGTCCAGAGAAGGGAAATGGAGCTCGTGAAGAGTCTAGAAAACATGTCCCATGAGAAGCAGCTGAGGGAACTGGGATTGTTTAGTCTGGAGAAAAGGAGACTTGGAGGGACCTCATTGCTCTCTACAACTGCCTGAAAGGAGGTTGTAGTGAGGTGGGGGTCAGTCTCTTCTGCCATGTCTCAAGTTGAAAGGACAAGAGGAAGCCTTAGACTGAGCCAGGGAAGGTTCAGATTAGATATTAGAAAAAAAATTTCAGTGTAAGAGTGATCAGTCATTGGAATAAGTTGTCCAGAGAGATTGTGGAGTTACTGTCTCTGGAAGTGTTCAAGACATGGATGTGGCACTTGAGGCTATGGCTTAGGAGTGATTATAGTGGTGCTGGATTGATGGTTGGAGTGGATGATCTTTAAGGTCTCCTCCAGCCCTGATGTTCCTGTGATTCTGAGAAGGGAGACCTACTCAGAATGTGCCCCTTGCTCTACCCGACTCGTGAGCAAAGGAAGAGCAGTCGGCTCTGCAGCTGAAATTTCAGTTAATGCTTTGTGGGATGAAGATGCTCAAGTGATTGCTGAAAGAAATAGCCAAGTGTAACAGCAACACTTTTTTTTAAGCTGTCTCCAAAACCTGAAGCTGGATAGGGAAGTTTGAACTTCTGCCACTGAGTAAAAAGAGTAACTCTTTTTTGCTGGATCACGTGGTAAAGTCTTGGCTTCACTGAAATCATTGTTGAAATTAACCCTGATTTCAAAGAGGATTGTAACCTCTTCAGAAACAAGTTAGTGTGACAGGGTGGCACAGAGAGTGGCAAAGCTATTTTCTGTTAATGTGTACAGTACAGCACTTGAAGCGATCGCTGTAAAAGACAGTGCTGCAAACCGGCAAGGAAGGAGAGCGTGTTGCATAGTGGTGTCCCGGCTTCCATGCCTTGCACGTCTTTCAGTGATGCTGTACAAGCTCTCAGCTGTCTCATCTGTGACATAAACCCAGGACTGTGAGACTTCTGTTTAAAATAAGGGTTGCAATGTACGTGGGAGCTATGAAGACCTGTCAGCTGAGAGCTGAGGCTGAGGGTGGAATTCACAGTCTCTCTCTTCTGGGCTTCATGAGGCTGCATAGCACAAGCAAAAGAGTGTGTGTAAGTTAAATTTGCATGAATTTAAGCTACTCTGGAAGTATGATTATTGTCATCTGTCTGCTAAAGTACCACACACACAAACACACACACACACAACAAGGTAGCTTCAAAGGAAGTCAGGCCATGAGTATGTGAGCTACTGTATGCATGTCCTTAACCAGAGAAGGAGGTGCAACTCCCATTTGTTACGTGAGGCAACAAAGTGATAACTTGTAACAGAGCCTGCAGGTTCCCTGGTGCATTGAATGGAACAGGCTTTTCTCTCCGAAGAGATCTGCAGTCCAGTTCTTCCTTGAGTCTGTCCTAACTAGCATCAGTTTCATCATGTGCTCATTTGGTCTGAATTAGCTGCTCCTGTAGGTGCTAATCTCTCACAGATACAGGCTTTTAAGGTTGCACTTTCAAAAAAAAAAATAGGTATACATCTGGCAATGTGTGTTCAACAGGTTCTCAATGGCCTAAGTGTGTTCTTCATCTGGAGATTGAAGAGGACAGTGGGCTTTGGGGGAAATTGTTCACAGAAATGCTGCTATTGCAGAGAATTGCTTGGGAATTTAAAAGTACTGTGTCCTCTACTCCTGACATATCCTGGGTTAGTCATTCCTTATGATGAGTTGCTTTGCTGTTGAATGGTCTTGAGGAATAATCAATCTGTAACTTTGCAAATGCATACCTGACGGGGGGGTTGTTTATGTGTGCTAAATGACCCTCACTACAAATTAAGTAACAGTATGTCATTACTTAAATTTTTATTTCCATTAATAGTATTCAATTAGCCAAGCCATTGGGAGCACAGAAACATTTGTTTAAAGCCTGTAATCTACAGTAAAGTATCATATACTGAAACATTATCAGCAAATACTTTGCAATTGAATATAGAGCTTGTTTTTCTAAGTATAGGACATATTCCTTCCACAGCCCAAGTGCATCAGTGATGTGGCTGCAGATACTTGAGTTTGGACAGGAGCAGAACAGAGAGACTACAAATTCCTATAAACCATCATAAACAGAACTGTCTCAAACTGAAATCAATGGATAAACTTAGCCTGATTTCTACAGTGAAGGATTATATTCCTTGTCTTTTAAAAATTTACTGTATTTGCGCACCATTGTGAATTGTCAACAGACTGGGTTTTTAACTTCTTGCTGTGTGTATGGATATTGCAGATGAAATCCTGGACATACTGAATGTGAGAAAGAAAGACAACTCTGATAGTAGTGAAGACTTCAGTTTTATTTTACCTTTCTGCACATACAAGAACAGTACCATGAACACAGTCTGAAAAGAGGCTCTGAAGATAATAACGAGCATCTAAAATATGAATACTGCCATGCAACAAATTGTGAGGCATATTTCTATGACACAGTCTCATTTTAGATTCATTTTATTTCCTTGTCACTTATTTTCCTGTGCTTCAGCATATCTGATCATTTAGTCCTCTCTAAGTGGGCACGGTAGCTATGCAGCAGTAGGAATATTTGGCTTTGCCTACTAGATCCTGTATTCCTCCATATGGAAAATTTCTACTTCTTTTCAGTTCTTAGCTTAACTTTGCCTTCTTATGCTGTGGTCTCTTATTTTCAACACATTTCTGAAATGTCTTTCAAAAGCAGAGAAAAGATCTGTAATATATTTTCAATCTTCTTTAGGTTGGAAAGAAGAGAGAACTAGAGAGAGAAGCAGAGGAATCTGTTAACAAAAGAAAAAATAGGATGTGTAACTGGATGTTGGGAGGGAAGGTATAATAAAACCAAGACAGTAGAGACATGGCAAAATGCAGCTGAGTAAGTACAGCTATGAATACTGCTTATAAGTTAGGTTTTCCATATAAACTGCCAAACATTTTAAGTGTGGTTTAAGAGAGAACTGTTCTCTTTATCATGCAGCAATTTAAACACAGACTTTGCAATCACATTATCTGGTGTTTTCCAGTGAACCTGAAACCAGGATATCTAGTGGACCAAGAGCTCCAAAGTGTAATCATTCACTTGTGTGCTTGCTTACAGTTAGATCTTGGTAGCACAAAGAACTAAAATAACAACTTATTTTTTCTGTTTTGTCTTTTGTTTTAAGAAGCAATGGTGGATGTTGCAGCTTAGAACTGTAAAAGCTACACAGCTTAATTTGCAACCTTTGAACCAAAGTACTGTACGGTTCTGGCCTGCGTTTCTTTTGCCATTTTTGGAAATTATCTTGTTTTGTTACAAGAATGATTTAAGTTGCAAGTGCCATAAAAGTTCACCAAAGTCCAGACCAACTGTACTGGGAGAAGGTTTGTTCCTTAGAAAGATCTTGTCAGCATTCAAAATTCTGTGCTTTGCACTTTTCATGCTTTATTCTTCTGCCATTCATGTGCATAGGGCTGTGTGGGAGGCTGATCGTTTTTCCAAACTAGACCTAATAAAATAAGATTTTTTTCTTCCTCCCCCGATAAGTGGCCAGCCTATTACAAAAATTTTTTTCAAGTGTTTTTAAAGTTGCATGGGCACAAGCTACAGTCCAGCTTAGTGACCTTAGTGATCTGATGGGAACAACAATGACATTCTGCTTCACACTTAAGGAAACTTAACATAAAAGGAAGCAGAAGACTGCACTTGTTCATGTTATTCCAGTGTGTTGGATAATGAGGATTGTTTTCTGTTTAACCGGATCTCCAAGGCATAACTTCCATTGGCTTTAGGCAAAGGACAAACACACCTTAATGGAGAGAACGGCAAACAGAATAATGCCATAATTATTGAGTATGAAATAAATGTGTTTCCAGACAGTATCACCTCATTAAAAGTAAAATACCGTGTTGTTTTTTAGCTCACATTTTCCCTCAAGCCTTTTCTAGTTCATATCTGTTTGTCTGCAGTTGGGGTGATTGATAGCCGTTAGTCAAATCCAGTAACTGTATCGGTTTGTGGTTGGAGATGAGTGGTAAGTGCCAGGCCATTCACTTGTGGTTTTCCTTCTAGCTTCCAGCTGTGCCAGACTTTCAGTCAGAGGAATAGATCTGTTGGTAAGGGAAACCGTTGATAAACCATAGAAACCAAAAACTGCCACTACCCATGACAAAAAACCAGAAGGGAACACCAAAGCAGTGGTACAAAGCCCCACAGAAATGGTGTTAGCTGACCAAGTTTAATTTGACTGTGAGGTTCAGGTGTGGGGTCGTGTCAGGCCAGGCAGTGGCCAAGGGATGGGGACTGGGTGGCTCTGGGCTGGCAGCCAGTGGCTGCACACAGCTCAAGCCCAGATGGGACCTGACAAGAGAGGTCTCCCCCTGGAAAGCCTCCCATAGTTTCTTGATTTCAAGTGGCACAACACTAGTCTGAAATCCCCCTGAACACATAGCCCTTAAAATATATGCATTCCTTAGAGGTGCAGTATTCCAGTCTGTGACAATCTGAATTAGTCTGGCCAGAGGTCAGAGGAAATGACCTCGTGGTTAAGAGAAAGACCACAACGTGTCAGTCATGATGTAGGTATTTGTAAATCCTTGGTATTAACATCATAGCATTTGTAACGAATATTTGGAAATGCAGCTGGCAGCAGAAACATTTGGATCTGGGCTGTGCTGGGCACAGCTGCTGGCCGGTTGCTGTGAAAGTGCACCACCTTTGTGTCTTCTGGAGCATCTCAAAGACAAGTTCATGCCTGCGATAAGCCAGAGCAGCCTGAGGGCTGCCTTGGTGAGATCCCCAGCTGCAGATTGTTTCTAGCAGTCACTCCACCAGCCAGGGAACAGGAGAGAAGCAGAGCAATGTCATCCGTGCCCCTTGCTCTCTAGCCTGAAAAGGGATAGCCAGCTGTACACAGCCCAAAGACTTTGCGTTTGAAAGGGTCTCCTGGCTCTTTTACACAGCTTCCCTCTGCAGGAACTTGGCTGAGAGAGACTTTGCTTTTTGCCTAAAGTTTGGCTGGGGGAAGCTCTGTGTACTTTTGTTTGACTCATAATACAACTAAACATTGTTTTTATTTACTTTTCTCTTTCATAGGAAAATGGCTACAAAAAGGTATTTAAATTCCTGGGATCCTTTCCTGGACACCGGTGCACTCTGGAGAGGAAGTAAAAAGACTAGACTTTAACCATGATTCATGTTGCTGAGCTCCCAAGTGTGGAAGATTTTTTTCCAAATTAAGTGTCTAGTCAGACATTTTGATCTGGGCAGTCTTTACTGAGTTTTCTGTGTTTGATTGTCCGGAAAAGGAATCTAATAATTAACTACCATTGGTCAGTCTTGTAAAGACAGTATGTAGTAGTTGAGAAGCATATAGGACAAATCTGTCTCGTGTTTTTCAACAGCTTCAGACTAGCACTTCTCCATATGTAATTGGTCACCAAGGCTGTTAGATGTTCTTTCCATCTAAGAAAACCCCATAAATGTGCATGAGAGAAGTGGAAAGCAGACAGACCTAAAGGAACAGACAATCTCTGGAGTTTAAAACCAGCTTAGGATAGCAGAGCAAAATATTACAGCTTTCTGAGACATTGTACTACTTTGTACCAAGTAAATAATTGGCTGTGAAAGGAGACCTCAAAATGTCAATGAGAAGGGAAGAAGTTTGATTCTTAGATTTCTGGAAAACAATTTCTCAAGGGAATCACGGTGCCCAAAGGCAGCTCTCCACTGCCTCTGTGGAAAAGCTTACCTACGCTGCAGGGTTCAGACCACTGCAGAGAACTTGCCAGCTGGTCTAGGAGTCTGTGCCTTGTCTGTAGTTGCAGATGTCAAAGACTTAGATACTTGGTGAGGAAAGGGAGGTGGCCACAGCCTCTCCTGCCTGCATGTGCCACCTGCCACAGAGCAGCACGTGTTACCCACGTGTAGCTGGAGCCACCTTTGCCATCAGGGGGCTGGTGTTGGCAGGATACAGCTCACAGTAAGTCACAGTAGTTCCTGTCCCTTCTTTCTTTGAAGCCAGAGTTCACCTTGTGCTATGAAAGCACGTGTTGTTGCATTGCTTCTAACTTTTGTTTGCACAAGGCCTGTGGCACTGCCATTACATTTGCTTGCTTGCTCTGCCTGACCTGCTGGCCCTGTACAAATGAGTCCATGTGAGACACAGCTACCATGGTATGCTGACTGCTAGAGACAGAGCCAGGATATGACAAGTAGAGAGCTCTTGGTGTCAGCATGTGACCTGCCTGGCTGCTCTCCTATGCTTGTGGCATGCTTCGTTTTGCAGTGTTTTAGGAACCATCTGTCTGGCATGATCAAACCATGTGACTTCTTCCAGAAACGCATACGTAATTTGGTCTGCTTCCCTTTTATAGATGCACTGAATGCATTCTGTCCAGATGCAGCTCTAAGACAAACTCTGAGAAAGTATTTCTTCTTTTACTTAAATATTCTCCATATTCATAGCTTCTCTCGTAACATATCTAAGTTTGCCAGTAGTAAGTGCTGTTGGAATATAGACATTTGTCAAATAAGAATTTCATCCAAGGGATTACTTCATTTCCACTCATTTATTCTACTGGGCTGGAGTAAATTGGCATGAAGATTCAGTTACTATTGATTTTCACTGAGTCTGAATCAGTTACCTAAAGGTACATGATTCAATGAGCTATATCATCCAGAATTTCACCAACTACAGTGAATTATCAGATCTTTTTTATTAGATTATGTCCATGAAACAGGTTTTATGATTATGTCAGTACAGCATACACACTGTTCTATACAATTGAATAATTTTTTAAGTGCTCTTTATATCCAGATAATTTGAGAGCAAGCTTTCAGCATCTAAAGAAGTATACATAGCAAGAGATTTTTCTGTAATGTTTCTATCTGTAGCTGTTAAATTAAGCCTGTTTGGCAGTGATGAATCATATTGTGCTGCTGTAAGAATGAAGATACTCAGTTAAACCTAGATCTCATCAGACCATTAGCAATGAAAGAGTACGTGTACAGAGTCAGAACCGTATTCTAGGTGGGTGTCCTACCCACTCAAGCACAGAAACAGTCTTGCTTGCTTCTCTCCTGCCTTGGAATCATTTTTTCCATTCCTGAGAAGTAATTGCAAAAGGAGAGGTAGGTGTTGCTCATATCCTAGATCTTCTAAAAGTTTGATTTTAAGGGCATTTTTCTGGAAAGTGCGAGCGGGTTTTAAAGAGGGCCCAGATTTTTTAGCCAACTCTCTGTTTTTGGCAAACCTGCCAGCCACAACTGTATGAAAAGCAAGGCATAAAATGGCTTACCATGGAAGGAGGCTTTTACTTGATTATTCACTTACTCCAGAAGAGGATTCTGGTTTTTTTCTTTAATTCTGAACAAATTAGATGGGGTTTTTTTTTCAGAAATGGCAGCCATATCCATCTGGATCTTGAGGAACTCCTTGTAGTGCACATGAAGGTGGTGAACACTGTGGTGATGTGGAGACAGAAAAGTTCAAGATACAGGGTGATTCCAGGAGCTACATGTGCTCAGTACTTCAAGGACTGAGGAAGTGTTCATTCTGTAAATACAGAGTTGTGTGCTCTTCCAATTAATATGATGTCAAAAGCCAGTAGAGTTGTGCCACAGACAACACAAAAGCAAGGCTTCTGGTTCAGTAATGGCAAAGCAGAGACAACAGCATCAAAATTGTTGCAAAAATAATTTGGGGAGCCTTGTAACACACAAATCTGGAACACAAAATGTGCTGCAGCTGCATAGAGGAGGGTGGCATCTGAGCAGTGTCACCACCTGGAAGTTAGGTTTTGGGTTTTCTCTTTAATATAAAAATTAACTTACTCTTTCTTTTGGTCAGGATTCAAGTGGGAAAAAAGATTTTATGTGAAATCACTAAAAGCTGAACAGGATAAATAACCAGAGAGCTCCTAATAGGTGAACTCAGATTACTATGTGCTGTTATGGGCCAGTGAATGTAAATTTCACAGCTTCTCAGCCTGAGTACAGTGTATTGCATGAGACAAAGTATTGCTTAGGGCAAAGTTGTATCTGGTTTCACTGGCCTTTTAAAACTGTATCAGTTTTCCTTGCATGGTTCCTGTACCTAACTTTCTACCTTAAATGCTTATCTCAAGCTTTTCTGCAGGTGTTTATTAATTCACTGTAAGCCAGCACAGCTGCTAAAAATTAAAGTATTTTCTTCACACCATCCTTCTAAGCCACTTTCATCTCTTTTGACACTCAGACTCAGCCGCTGGGGAAAAAGGTTGAAATTGAAATTTAACCTCTGCTCACATAACAGTTTGCTATTTAGAACTGAAATGTTTTCCCTGCCTTTCTTGTCTGAAGGGTTGTAATCCACTTGCAGAGTTTTTTTCTGACCAAGAGGGTTTTATTACAGCTGAAGGTGATGACACATATTAGTTGTGGGTGGGCACAGTTCTGATGTTTCAGGTTTATCTGAAAATTTAGAGAGGCTTATAGCAACAGGTGCCATTAACACCTAATATGGAGGCAAATAAAGTGATCACAAATCAAAATATGTACTTGATGCCACACAGGAGTAGCTGAAGCCCACATGGAGTGAAGACCCAAGGATTCTCTCTTAGCCTTTAATGTTTTCTCAGAAAGGAAAAAAAAAGCACTTTTTCTTAGATTTCATTCTGTATTGAGAATTTTATGTTCTAGATTGTGAGAACATCTTTGAATTCTATGTTTCCCTTCAAACATGGGAATTTGACATCTCTTGAAGCTCCCTTCTCTGAAGTCTCACAGAGTGCCCATGTGCAGCCTCCATTACCTCATTGTCACGCTGTCACTACACTACTGCAGCTGATAGAAAAGATTGACTTTCAGAATTTCTCTGATGCTTTTATAGTCACATACTTGCTTTTTTGCCTTACTCTTCCCAGTTCTAGAGTCTGTTGGTGGGGTTTTTTTAAAGTTAGACTAGTAATTTAGTCAAATAGATGTACCATTTTCTGTGTAACTCATAATGGTGAAAATAAAACATCATTTATGACATCCTTTCCCATTATTTTGTATTAAGTATTTAGAATATAAGCTCTTTTATCTATGCAGTATATTTTAGTCTGTGAAGATCCTTGCTTAGCATTACTAAGATAAAGTCCTAGAAAACCTGGGAATGCATATTTGGATGGTAATTTACTCAGTGTCTTTGGGCAGATTGAATGAACCAATATGTATGGTATATGTGTTCCGTAACTTTCTTCTCCCTTTGGTAAGGAAGAATCACAGGTAGGTGGGAGTTAGTTTCCTTTGGGCAATAATTATGTGTGCATAGTCTTTCACCTGATACAAGAATGATAACAAGGTTAGTTTAGGTTGGTTTAAAAGAATGTATTCCAAGAGAAGTCAACCTAATGGCACAAAACCTTTTAGCCTAAAGCTTTACTGTGAAAGCGATCTGATTGAACATACCCAGTTTGTGGAACATTATTGAGTTTTACTTAGAGGGCCTCAGACTTTAAAACCTGTTCTATATCCGTGGCCTTGATTAAAACTTGTCCAGCATTAGAGGCACTCTCGAGCAAAGCCCATTGTAAAAGGGGTTTTTACATCAGTAAATATGGTAAATGTCAACTGATGAGCTTTCTCAAAGTAATCTTGGAATTGCAAGTAAAATTGTGGAACTACAAAAAAATTAATTCTTTAGCTCTGAAAACTGTGATTTGAATAGATTTTCAGTGAAATTTCATCCAGGATAAAGGAGTAGATACTTCATATAGAAGACTGCTTTCATTTCATTTACGTAATTGATAAAGACTAGGAACAGACTGAAACCCATTTCTTTGAAATACAGCATTAAAGAGCATCTTCATATTCTGGCTACAATGTGTCATTTTGGAGTGCTGTCTGCTAGATTTTTAAGTGAGGAGTAAATTATGAGTGAAATGAAAGAAGTGGTGAAAGTCAGTGCTCTGGAGGGAGAATATATATCTGTTCAAGGAAACTATGGGCCAATTTGTTCGCAGGCATGAGGAGCTCTGCACAGGCACACACACACACTGCCTGCACACAGTGTCCTGTGCAGTGATTGGCACCATTGCTTGTTTGAGTGAACAGGAGAGTGAGGAGCCCTCTTGGCTCCTGTCCTTCCCCATAAGACAGCCTTTATCTAATCCTCAAGTATTGCCTTCAAACCCCACAACCGAGTTGCACAAGAAGGCCAAAGCCGTGTGACAGTTTTAAAGAGTGCACATTTAAAAAGGGGATATGAAATAAATTCATGAAAAAGAAGAGAATGCATCAAACTAAGTAAGTGATTGTGGGAAGACCGTGAACATACTGTATGTGTCATATCAGTAGTTCTTTCTGATGCTGCTTTCAAAAGGCAGAAGCCTGCAGTTTAGTTATGTCATTAAATTTCAAACTGATGATGGACAAGTAGATATAATTTAACTATGCACAGTGATGAGATGGGTGTTTAATACACAGACAGTTCAATCATATTGCTGGTAGAACTGTCAGTACGAACAAAAGGAATGAATGCTTCTTTTTCCACACTGAGCAGAGACCACACTTTTTTTTCCCTTCCCTTTTTCCAAGGTCAGTTGTGTATGTATTTACAGAATTTGCTTCAAACGTTGGGACAGTTTTCAAGGTGCCACTATTATATCATGCTTCCTGAGCTAATAACCCTTAAAGCCCTAGTGAAATAAACCTACAAATCTTGCAGGGAAACAAATGTCCGCAGATAAGACAACTGTGACGTGCGTGCTGAAAGAGTAAGTGAAGGACGCTCAACCTATCAAGGCTCTTCTATTTCAAAAAATAATATTCAGTGATGAATTCTGAAGCAGTTCTGCTCAGGAACAGACGAGATCTGCCTATGCTACAGCATATTCTGGTCAAAGATAATATCTACACTTATCTTACTTTTGGGAACTTTTTATGTGTGGGTATATATATCTATGTATAGACATACATAATGTATCTATCCTTCTCTTGAAGCATGATTTTTTTTCTTAGAAGAGGTTTGAAACCAGACGCAAATTGGCTTGAACCTGGGGTCATTTGATGTCTGTGATAAAGCTCCCTTTTATGTCAGTGGTGGGGGACGAGGCCCATGATTCTGCTCCAAGGCCACCTGGGACTATGCTTACATGAAAGGTTTCAAGCAAATTTTAAGCACCCAGAAAAAGATCTTCCTTTGCCAGTTCTTAAGGAAGCTTTGAAGATGGTTATATTTTCCCTTACTTATGGAGATCATTATGTATATTGGATCAACTTCACTCTACACAGTAGGCTGGCCCTGCTTTGGCCATAAAGCTGTACAGGGTGCCTCTGTTTGGCTTCCCTTTTACTAACATTTCCCTTTCAGTTGCACATACAAAGGGAACATATGTGTCCATCTGAAACTGGGTCCTTCCTTGTTCACTTCTATCTGCACCAGCTCTGAAAGGTCTTGGTTTTCTCAGTCCAAGAAAGAAATCCTGTATGTTTCTTATGAGCTAGACTATATGTGCACTTGGGGGTCAGAATATTATCTTTGTTTGTAGAATTAATTTACTTCATTTTAAATAGCAATGGTGAGCAAATTCAACACACTACAGAACTGGAAGTTTGAAAAACTACCTGTTTTTTTGTCTGCTTCTGTCTACTGGGTGACATGAGAAACTCCAGGGAAAATAATAATTGTTGCAGGTTTTAATGCATTAGATGTGGTTCTAATAATAGTTCAATACTGACATAGCCCCATATTAGAGCTCTTATTCATGATTGTGATACTATCATACTTGAAGAATGATAGATTTTTGAATGAAAGAAATTGGGCTTTTAAAGACTAAAATGAGAAACTCAAGATGGCTGATCTGGTTTCTGTCAGATTTTAGCTGAAGAGTATTTCCTCAGTCGTAATGTTTTATCTATGTCATCTTTCTTCTTACATATTGGAGGAGAGAAGATGAGTTTCCTAAAAGTTTTGAGCAATTTATGATCAAGTATAATAACCTCTACATGAAGTAACTTCTTCCTATGCAGTGTCTGGCACCCACCCACACAGAGATATTATTAAAGGGAAAGGAGAGAGAGAAGTACAAGAAAAGGTTAGGTTTAAAATGAGAACTCTGAATTACACAACAGCTGAGGCAAGTCACTTGTGACTGGAAGTGGGTAACTGTCCAGAGCATGAAATGTTGTCAGCATGGCCTGTTTTCAGATTAAAGTTTTATATTGTACCTTATTCATCTTACATACCAGAAAGGCCAATGATCTTCATCTTTAAAAGGTGATACATTTTTTTTCTTGCTTTACTTTCTGTTTTCATACTGTAGTACAGGCTTGTCCAGGCAATTTGTCAAAGAGAAGCAGCCACAAGAGTGGCTAGGAATCAGCTCAGAAATAATCCCTCTGAATAAAGGTTTCCACAGGACAGTCCAGATCATGTTATTTCTAGTCATCTCATAATTTCAGTTTTAGGTCATGTTTGGTTTTAATTCTTAAAATGAAAATATTTTCTTCATAACAAGTAACTAAGAATCTGACAGATTATTTACCAGCTATTCATATTTTGTAATATGAAAAGAAAAAAACCCAGCCCATCCTTTTAATATATCTCTGACTATGTAGTTTGGCAGGTTTCCCATGGCATGATGCAGGATTCCTTGGCAAATGTTACTTGGCTTTAGCTTTTTTAATTTCTTCACCATCGCTTTGTTGCTCTTATACACACGGACATACAAACTCCTAAACTTAACTGGTACAACACTGTCAGATTCTAAAATTTCATGTACAGCTTCCATGATCTGTTGCTATACCATTTCTCTTTACATTTTTTTTTCCACTATGTCAAATAATCATGGACTTTCAATGCCTCCCTCATTTTGTATAATGCCTTCAAATCTGCATCTACCTGTTCTGAATTCACTGCTCTTCTTCCCAAAACAACTTCTTGGCATCTTCTCAACCAGAGTGTCTAAGCCCCACTTGCCTAAAACTCAAGTTGTACCTTTCCCACCCATGACGTTCTTCTCATTTTAGGGAGTTCTTGTGGGACTTCCCTGAGTACACGTGGATCACCAATATACAGACTTTTCACTAAGAATATTGTATATATTCAAGTTAGTCATTAAGAGATTATCCTTATCGTTTCTCTGTGATAACACGGAAGGGGATGGAATTCCTAACTGCTGTTGTCACCACAATGAGCAAATGGACTAGCAGAAAGAATCCAGGTAGTTATTTTGGCAGTTATTTCTTACTTATATCTGGAAAGATACTAGGCTTGTCTAGCTTTGGAAGCACTTGTATTGGCAACTCCAGAACTGTCATGAGAACTCAGTAATATATTTTGGTTAGAAAGTGAATTTCTTACCTTTTTTTCACTCTTCAGTACAGTTTTTCTTCACGTGACCTTTCTTCCATGTGTCCATTTTACCACTGTCGAAATTGAAAGATAGTTTCCAATCAGAGTGTCACTAATTAGTTCAAAATGTCAGTCGCTGTCAAGAAACCCGCAGGAATCTTTTCCTGTGCATGTGGTTTTATTAGATTTTTTCCTTGTGTGTGCATTGTAGTTTGACAGAACAGTGCATATCAATATCTTTAATTCCAATCTTTATGAAAACTCTAACTTTCCTTATGAAAAGCTTTAGATTCTCTTTGCTTTGTAGACCAAAGACTGAAAGTAAAAGCTAGAAGTAATGTGGCCAGTTTACAGTTAAAACTCATTTATCTCTTGGGTGTCGTTGCATTTTCATTGTATACAATACTTTAAGAATTGCTTTGGCATGTCCATAGAGTTGCACCAGGGAAAATTCTTTCATGGAGACTTGCTTAGGAAATGTTTATATCTCAGTTTTTACTGAGTAGCACAGACATGAGACACAATGTGTGTAAAATAAAGTACTCAACTTTTCAGACACTAATATCCAGTTCAGATAGAAAGAATATTCAGTGAAGGTGAAACTCAGCATGAGCGTGAGCAAAAGCATGAGCCAGGTCACGGACAAGAGAAAAAGAGCCTAAAGTTGGTAAATGGTTAAATCTAGTTTGTTCAGCTATATATAAACATGAGAGCCTTTTGGCCAGAAAACTAGTGGTGCAAACCCTATTAAACAATAAGCAGATGGTAACTTTTTCAGGATTTGCGAGGTTTTCCATTGCAACCTTGTGTTGTGATCCGTATTTTTATTTCTGTACTATCACAGAATCACAGAATGGTTGAGATTAGAAAGACCTCTGGGTATCTTCTGGTCCAAGCCCCCTAGCTCAGGCAGGACCACCTACAACTGGTTGCCCAGGACCATCTCCAGATGGCTTTCGAATATCTCCAAGGTGGGAGGCTGCACAACCTCTTTGAGTAACTGTGCCAGTGCTCGATCAGCCCCCCAGTAAAAAATTGTTTCCTTGTGTTCACAGGGTGTTCCTGTGCTTCTGTTCTTGCCCACTGCCTCTGGTGCTGTCACTGGGCACCACTGAAAAGAGCCTGACTCCATCTTTTTTGCACCCTCCCTTTGGTATTTTTATATATATATATACACACACATATATATAAAATCCCCACTGAGATTGTCTTCTCTAGGCTAAACAGTTTCAGCTCTCTCAGCTGTTCCTCATATATCAGATAAACCAGTTCCGTAACCATCTTCATGGCCCTTTGCTGGCCTCTCTCCAGTGTGTCCATGTCTCTCTTGTACTGGGGAGCTCAGAACAGGACCCAGCACTCCAGATGTGGCCTCACCAGTGCTGAGCAGAAGGGAAGGATCACCTCCCTCAACCTGCTGGCACTGCTGTTCCGCATGCGGCCCAAGAGTTACGTGCATCTTTGTGTTGGACTGACATACAAAACAGTAGATAGATTTATCCTGTGGAAATAGTCACAATGCAGACTCATAGCTAATATCCATTTAATTGTGCATTTTGTACCTCAGGAACTAAGGTACTTACTGGCTCAGGAGGAGTTTATTTTAGCAGCACAGGGTAGTAATGCAGTGCTTCCATCGTGTCTTCATATCTGTATGCTAAGGGCATTCTGGTCCTACAGTAGACACGAAAAGGCTTTTCCTCCATACCGTGGGCGTCATTCCAGAGGCACTGGATAATGGCCTCTCTCCAAGGCCAGGAGAAGGAGTAGTCAAACAACATGGACACCTGCATATTCCCTGTAACATTTTCCTCATTCCGTCTCCCTGGAAAATCAAAGAAGCAATAACCAACCAAAATGGGAAGCATCTGAGACTTTTTGAGCAAACAGGGAAATTAAATGTTATAGGTGCACTCCAAATCTTTTTGTCCCATCTTCTTCCCTACTTGGTGTGCGTTTAGTAACAATAACAGTGTTGGAGCCTTCAGAGCATGGATTTTGTAGCAAGCAAAGTCAGGGATGTTTTAAAAGGATTGAGGAACCACACAAAAGGCAAATAAATCCCCATGGATAGCTCTTTCATCCATTGGAATATCCCTCTTTCCTGAGATACATGTACTCACAGATTTTAGGTGTTTTTTGAAGCCAGAGGACAGACTCACATCCCTTGCCACAGGACACAAACCCAGCTCCATGCCTTTCCTGAAGAAAAAAAGAAGGAATTCTACAAAATCAGGCTCCAGAGTTTAAACAGTCTTACACAGATTGTGATCACAGAGAGGAGAACATATGCTCAAGAAAGGACTTCTGGATCAAGCTTGCATAAATAAACCTCAGGGAGTGAGTGGGTGTATGAGTCAAGATACCAAGAACAAAGGTGAAATTTTACTTTTCTGTGACTGCTGAGTATGCTTTCAATTCAAAGGTGGTGGGAGAGCTGATGTCCATCTTTAAGAATCCTTAAAAAATTGTCTTGAGGTGAAAGTTTTTATGTGTAGTGGATTTGCAGAGCTGTCAAGTCATTACAAAAGAGTAACTAGTGCCAAAATGTGAAATGAGAACTTCATACAGCTGCTGATTAGGTGAATCTATTTCCCCAATCATCTATCCAATATTTCAGTTGAACCTCTAGCCAAAATTCATGAGGTAAATTTCATTATATTAGTGGTGCCTAACCTGGAGTTGGCATCCTGTTGTAGTCATGATGGTAGGATGGATAGGAAGCTGAAAGATGAATAACACTTCATTATGATGAAATAGCAAAGTATGTTGGAAGGTCACCTTGTGTTGTATAATTATACTTTCAAAAGAATTTAAATTCTTGCTTCAGCCCTTAGTGAATTTGAGACAGCAACAATGATGGGAAAAACCTTCCTTAAAAATCCCAAGAATTGTACTTGTTTTGGCATGACACTGCCTAAGGTGATTTGCGAACAAGGCTGCCTTTGCCAAGCTTTCACATTAATGCAGGGTTCAGCATACATTTTAAAACATTAAATCCGCTTTCCATTTGCATAGATATGATTACTTGAATGTGTAGATTGTGTTAGTTTAATGGGCCCCAATGTTCTAATGCTGGAGCCGAAATTAAATATTCAAAGTAACTGTATGTTAATAATTTCAAGCAGTATTTCAAAAAAATGTCTGAGTTATTATTGCTTGACTTGGAAGATATAGAGTGTGTCTGCTCCCACAAACAATGCTAGGATTGTAGCTATTGAATGTTTTGAAAATCAGGCTCAAAACCTAGGGCAGAAGTAGATGCTCCAGTCTGAGTGGGTTAAGCTTTGGGTTTTTGTAGAAGCCAGTATTGCTATATACCTTAAATCTTAAAAAAACCACAGAATTTCCAAAGTATGAGTTGCAATGGTCTTGTCAAAGTGGCTACAGTTAGTAAATATCATGTGTATCTGGGAAGAAAACATCCCATTATTCATGATTTATTCAGAATCAAAATAAATAAAGCCCTTTATGGACAAATAACAGGCTACCACATTTTACTCCATCTGATCAAATCTCATGTCAGATGGTTTCAAATCAGACTTGGTCAAATTGTTCTCTCAATGTCCCTGCACAAAGCAGTTTGGAGTATAAGTTGATATGACGTGACCTGGATGGCAGCACACAAGAAGGAGGCAAAATGCATGTTTAGTTCATCAAAGAACAGCATTTCTGCCAGTTCACTGCTTTTTCTTGGTGGCCCAGATTTCTGCAGAGATTGTTATGTCTAACTAAGAAATGTCACAGGGCTCTGTGTCTACTTACTGTATTTGGAACGGACCCACAAGACAGGCGGTGACATGGAGCTCCGCTGCCTTTGTGAGAGTGTCAAGATGGAAAGTGTCATTTTTCAGCATTAACTCATGGTTAGCAAAAGGAGATCCAGATCCTACACCTGCTCCTACATATGGGCAATGAGAGAGGAGGGACCATAGCTGACTACTCCTTGTTCTCCACTGTAGATGGGAGAGATCTCGTCCTATGAAAAGCAGCAGTGAAATGATACCTTCGGCTGTCACTGGTGTCAGGGACTTGTATCAGACAGAAGAGGAGTATGCGGAGAGGGGCAGGAGAGTGTGTGTTTCTCCATAACCAAAGGCTGCCAGTGAAAGCATGGGATTATGCATTGTTCATCAAGTCACTGTGTCTCAGCTGAACAGTTTTAGAAACGGTAACCATGAGTTTACAACGTACACTGTACTTAGAGAGCCGTGATCCAGAAGAGAGGGGCAGCCTGGCTATCAGTTGACCCGAGTTACTATCTCAGCTTGCAGTGTGTGTGGTTCGTGTTTCTTGGAGTAATCTACCATTTGTTGAACCAAAATGGTTCATGACATCTGTGGCCTGATCTTCACAGATCCCCCATTCTTGGCTGGATCCTTACTCATCTGTCAGTAGAATGTTGGAATATCTTGAGAGTTTCAACATAAAATTGCACTGTTGTTCGCACCTTACCGAATTCAACACAAAGCTGGCGATACAGCCATACTGCCATACAAATCAGAATTTCATATTTTACATTGGCACTATGGGGTGATAGTATTTTATACATGATGAGTAAAAATATTTTAAATCGCACTTTGAAAAGAAGGAGTGTGTCTGAAAGTACTTTTAGTCACTGTTTTTTTCTAAAAGCCTTTGGACATTCAGCCTAACAATTTGTTTCTTTCCTGAATGTATCTTTATTTATGCAGCAGAAGTATTCCTCTACTTCAAGGTAAATTCTGTACCGTTTCACACCCCATTGTTTACAGACCTTCATGAATCCATTGTCATTTATTTGACCCCTTGAACCTAGGAGCACATTTCCAATATACAATATGCAAGAAATTTAATTTTGAATTTATATTCATAATATTTAATCTCTAATTTTATTACGTTTTCACGAATTGCATGACATTCATTCTGTCTCTCTTAGCTATTTTAGTGTTCTTTGTAGTGAAAACTATTTTGTTAATGATATAATTCATAGGACAGTATTAGTTGAGGGAAAATTATTCATGCAAAAGGGCAAAATTAAATTTTCAAAAGTAATGAATTCAAAAATATGTGTCATCTGTCCCCTTTTCTTACCAGTTTTAGTAGAAACTTGAAAGGTTCACTCACAGACTGGATAAAGCATGGAAGTAGAAGATACGAAGTCTCAAAAAACCCCCACATTTTCACCCTACATTGGCAACTGTCAATGACAAATATAAATTTACATTCATTAAAGCAAGTCATATCCTAAAAACATTTTTTTATTTTTTCAGACCACTCTTCCGTGGAAATTCAGATGTTGATCAACTAGGAAAAATCTTTGAGTAAGTAATAACTAGTTGCCTTATGTCAGTATCTGTTTAACATTGAAACCCTATGAGATTTCTTTGCCATGTTTTTATGCAATAATGGGACTAGAACAAAGTATTCCTAGAACATATTTCCTATTTCTGCCACATGCAACACGATATTTCCGTGTATTCTGTGTCAGAGTGGGAGGAGGAAGCAACATGGAATATAGTTCTGCAAAACTGACAGCCATCATCAGGAAGTTATGAGGCTTCTGGGTTTGGGCTTTTTAAGCCTCTTAAACATACTGTGAATGTGCCATTCATACATATTCATAAACAGTTAAGTCCAAGAGATTCTCTTCATGTAAACAAACACAGAGGTTTTATTTTTTGGCCATTTCTTTGTGCATTGCAGAAGACAACATTAGAATGCATTATAAGCTGAAATCTCTAAGATTATTACCAACAGCATCTTTGCAGAAAAGACTTCTGAACATCCGAAAATATATTAACTTTTAAACTACATTGTGTAGCCTGTTAGCAGCCCACATTTTGGTCAGGAAGGTAACTGTGAGAACGTAGGAAACATTTTAACATGTGCTTTCTCGGAGATAAATTGACTTTATTTTAAAACCATTTTACAAGTATGTGAGTTTGTGTTTTTCAGATATATCAAATACATTAAGGAGGTGGGTAGACTCTAAACTCTCTGAGGTAAAATATTTCTCATCCAAAATTAAGTTATTGATACTACCAATATGATAATTAAGTAGGATTATATTACTTTTTTCTTGTAAAAGCTCTTCAGAGTAAGGAACATCGCTGTATTTTTAAGAGGCGTGTAAATTTAAGATCTGATGTCCATATCGTGTAGTTAGGAAATCAAAGTCTCACAGAGAATGAATGTCTGTTTGCCTCTGGACCTCTAACTTCCCTTTCTGTATGGAGGGACTGCAGGGATCCAGGGATCTGGATGAAATAAGAAGTAGATAGCACAGAGAGAGAGAGAGAGAGAAATATTATTCCAAAATGTTATTTTCTTGAAGATATTCCAAAGAGAAAATAGTAAATTTTCTAAGAAAAGCTTAAACTGAACAAATAATGAATTTCTCAGTTTAACCATTTTTCCAGTTCTCAAATCATAACGGATATGTTTCTAAGCATTTTCATTATTTAATGTGGGGCTCCTAAATTGCAGGTCTTGATTTCACACAGTTGACTTCCCTTTCCTGCATACCATACCATGAGTATGTGACTCACTTGTGTGGTTAATTTGTCATGCACTAAATAGCTCTTCCTGCCCAATCCAGAAAAATCAGTCCTTAAAGTTTACTTTTTCTTCTTCTGCCAAAACTACTACTTTAGTCCTACAATATTCTCCTTTATTAAATGAAGACAGCTTTGATACATACAACATATTTTACAATTTAAAAAGACATAGTTGTGATTTCTTTCATTTGTGACATTTAAGGGGAAAATGAAAATGAAAATGAACTGGGCTAGGATTAAATGCCTAGCTGCTAGTGGCAGCCTCCAACGGGGATCTTTCCATCCCTAGGGGCTGAGATTACCTGTGCAGAAAAGAATTCACTTAAGAAAAGAAAATGCTGTGCTAAATTTAGAAGAAATTCCTTATTGCACATCTATTTAAAGAGAAGGTTTGGGTTTTCTTCTTTTGTACGGTTCTTCTTAAATAGTTGAAAAGTTTCTGTCTTGAGTTCTGAGGGGTTATGCCAAGTAGTGTTTATTTTGTGTTTTCACAGCTGGAGAACCCCCTACAGTTAGGCATAGCTCTTCTTGTAGGAGGGTTGTTTCTTTCTACAGCAGTGACTCATTCTGGAGATCAGTTTGGACAGAAGGAAGTTTCAGGATTTGCCTGCAATCTGCGCTGATGCATTCTTTCAGATAATGGAGCTGTGGTCTGCCTTTGCTTTGCATGTGCTTTGTGATTTGTGTCAGTAAAATTCCACAGTGTGTGAGGGTAAATCCCTCGTACATGGCCCAAAACATTTTCCTGCTTTTCCAGGACACTACCAGCATGTGGCATATCCTCACAGACTTCACTGAACTGCTATGGTTTGAGCAGACTTGTCTCCCATTGTGATCAATGGGAGTGGAAAGTACTC
The DNA here is from genome assembly GCA_014706295.1 of Lycocorax pyrrhopterus obiensis. NCBI lineage: Eukaryota > Metazoa > Chordata > Aves > Passeriformes > Paradisaeidae > Lycocorax > Lycocorax pyrrhopterus. Next base: position 23,875,059 of record JACSVZ010000002.1, on the reverse strand, counting down.
AGCATTTCTCAAGACCGGGCCTGAACCTTTGGCAGGAGGTGAAACTTAACCAAGATACTCCCAAACTTAGTCACTGAAATGGTGGTGCCACCAGACCATTAGAGTGAGAACAGCTACCCAGACATTTATTATTAAGGAGATTTGAGTACTACGTGTGTGTAACTAAGTATGTCTCTCCTTTCCACTCTCAGTCTCGTCCAGCCTAGCCCTGTCTGACAGGCCGCCTCCTGGTTTCTCGTCATTAGCTTTGCCTGGGCTTATTCTGCCCTGTTCATGCTCTGCCATGCAATTGTTAAAAGGAGTGGGACTAACCAAACACATTTGAATGACAGGTTAAATGTCATTGTTATTTAAAATAGCTATCTCTCCCATCTGTGATGCTCTTTGTATTATATTTAATATGGGGCCAGATCCTGAAATATCTAATCCACAGGCTTTAAGTGCCATGGCCAAGGGGGCTGCCCCATGCCCACCCTGCACCTGGTGATAAACGCCAGGTGTGGTTTTTCATACAGATTCAACTTAGCGTTTCCCAAGAGCTGTGATATGTCCAGGTGTAGTAGGATTTAATTGTCCTGAGATTGTAATTGCTTTGCCCTTCCAGCCATGCTGTTATTTTGAGGACATACTGATTTTTAGAGGTATTTTAAGTGAGTCAAATTACAATCTAAAATCCATGTATGTGGAGGTGGGGTAATTCCATTAAGTTCGCTGAGGTAAGCTATGATTTTACCTCGGTGTGGTTGGCCCATGGCCTCACCCAGTCTTGCGACAAACTCAGTGAGGAGAAAGGTCAATGCTGCTCCCTAGTGGCAGTGGGCTTTGTGCAGGCCCAAGTATTCAGTGACATTATTTTTATGTCTTTTCTTGTCTTAGCCTGTCAGCGTTTCCATTGAAAATCTCGATTTTACAGGTTATAAAAATTTATTTTCCCTGAAACCAGGCAAGTAATTTATGATCTTTTCCAGAATTTCCATCAGAAACTGGTTTTCAACCCCACAAATATTAGCATTAGACTAAAATGTGAAATGTATGACACATAATCCATCATTGGTGGTTTACCTACTATTTAATTTATTTGGGTTTTAGACCTCGGCATGATTATTTAGTAAGTATAAATATCTTCTATAATTTAAAGGATAAAGAAATAAAATATTAAAAGAGATTAAAATATTCTATTAAAGAGTGAAGAAAAACTAAAATACAATTGAAAGCAAAACCACAAAGACACTCAAGTGCCTTTCAACTTCTAAATTGAGACTTTAAAACCTGTATTGTGAAGCAAATAAATTGTTTAAATTTGGGCAACAATTACTGCACATAGCTTTGAAGCATTATGAAACATCCCTTTTATTGCCTTACCCTCATCTTGACCCACACTCTTCTCTCAGTCCCTATTCTTGTGAAAAAAGATCCTTGCACGCAATTCCCCTTTGAAACTTACTGCTTTTAATCATCCTGGAGTGACATATGTTGCACCATCCAGTCAAGAGCTAAGCAACTTTTTTCTAAAGCACTCAGCCTTTTTTCAACAAAAAGACTCAGAAAATTGAGACTTAGGCCAGAAAATTGTGCTGCCCACAAAATGATTTCTACCAAGCACATTGAGGAGCTATGTTGATCAGCTTCTATTCACAGAGATCATTGCACTACTGTACAATTAAATAGTTAAGCTCATTTAAACAAAAATACGTATAAACTGCCACTCATTGTAATCAATATAAAGGCAAAACTGCATAAATGTTCAGACCTAACATTATGTTTTTCATTTCACAGTGTGATTGGACTCCCAGAAGAAGAGGACTGGCCTAATGATGTTGCCCTTCCAAGAAATGCTTTTACTTCAAGACCCGCACAACCTATTGAAAAATTTGTACCAGATATTGATGAAGTAGGCAAAGACTTGCTTCTTGTGAGTTTCAGTTTGTTGTTCCCTAACTCACGTGACTGATATTCCCACTGTGCATGCAACTTGCCAAGAAACAATGAAGTTTCCATTTAATGGAGTTACTAAAAAAAAGGTCAAAAATAGATAAGACAATTCATGTTGAGCCTTTGGCTCAAGAGGTGTCAGAGCTGAGAATAGTTCAAGATTAGGAAACTGGGTCAGGGACGTATCTGTTTGACCTGTCATTAGACCTTATGATTAGATCCTCATTACTGACCACTGTAGTGCCACTGATTCAGCCGTTCTTACAGTATTGGCCTGATGTGAGTACGAAAATGGATCTGCCAATTTTCGTGGTATAGTGGACCCAGTATAAAGCAGTAAATAGGCTGTAGTGGCAGATTACATCTGCCTGCCTTCTACTGAACGCTGAAAACTTGACACTTGGAAATCACCAATTACTGCCTCTTGCAAATGGCAAGGCTGAACAGAAGCAAAAAAATTGGGCTGGTACAGCTATTTTCATCATTATTGTAGATACATTAGAAACCCCCGTCCTGAAGTTCAATCTTGAAATGGAATGTAGGGAATGACCTTGCATCAGTTTGCTTCATGCTGTGCTTTTTGAAATCTAGTTAAATCTGTTCTCTGGAAGTCTTTTAAAGATCTTGATTCATATGAGCTAGGTAGAGTGGGCTTAGTGCAATTCTTGAAAGACTTGATGAATCTCTTCAGGAACTGCTGTCTCTGGCCAAGGTTATCTCAACAGCAGATGATCCTCCAGTGTCCTCATGACTGCAGCCCCCAGCTGCAGACTACATCTGGACACTTGAAATGACAAAGGAGAAACATCTGTTGTGCTTGCAGACAGCCTGGAAGTGGAAGCTAGACTTGGGATAAGAATTAGATTCTGGGAACAACAAGGAATAATATATGGCAGAGAGCTCAGTGAGTGTGAGGCATGATGGGAGGGAGGGAGGAAGAAAATAAATATCTGTGCCTAGAAGGTGAGGTAGGAAAGAAATCTGTTCCTGCTAGGCAAAGATATGATAACTGGGAGCCACAGATGAAAGGGGAAAGTAGGACTGAAAGTCACTGAATTAAATTTCAGAAGTTAAATTATAGAAGTTCTGATACAAGAAAAGAAAGGAGGACTAGGAAGTGGTTACACAAGGATATTAGGAAGAATAATATATGGAGGTGAATGAAGTAAAGAACAAGGTATAAACACAAGGCTGGGGTAGAGATTTCAGTGCTAGCTGGACAAAGGCTGGGATACAGATCTGGAAGGAGGGCCATCAAAGTGCAACAAGGAAGTAGAGGTGACAACTGAACACAGAACATAAGCACATAAAGGCTGTCCTGTGCATGTGAATTCAAGAAAAACTGTGTTCTGGGATTTCATAAGCTGTGAATACTTGAATTTTCTGGCATGTAATTTTTGAGGTGGCCATACTCTTATACTGTGACCCCACTGTTTGTTTTAATATGGATGATCATTGTGCACCACCTTCTGAGACCCTGTTGTGTCTCATACTGGCCATAAACTGAAGGTGGTATGCATTAATGTATGTATGCAATGATAGCTAGCACTGTTAACTGTACATTTTCGTTAAAACCATCTTCTTTTCATACTTTCAGAAATGCTTAGCGTTCAACCCAGCCAAGAGAATATCTGCATATGTTGCCCTCTCTCACCCATATTTCCATGATCTGGAGAAATTCAAGGAGAATATGGACTGTCACATGTCATCCAGCCAAAACTCCAGTGAGGTGAATGCATCATAAGTGCTGACTGAAGAGGAACCATAAATGAACACGACATGTAGCTGACAAGGCCACTGTCCCATACAAGCCACATAGCTGTCCTAGCGAAGATCATTATTTGGAGGTTTTATGCACTTACCTTTTATTTTGGGATTGTGATGTGCTTATCCATGGAAATCAATCTAGTTTACTTTTATCAGCAATGCAAGGGCTGGGGCTTTGACCTGCTCCTGTTGCAGCTTTATGTTTGTTTTGTTTCTGTTTTGTTTATCTACCTGGGAAAACTCCAGACGAAGAGAAGCTGCTGACCAGTTTTGCTGCCATTTTATCCTTCTAATATTGAATGCTGCCAGTGTTTGATGATTGAGTCACTGCCAAAACATGATGCAATTTCTCTCTCTCTAGCTGCTGAAGCATGATTTGGTACTTTTTTTTTATTATTATGTGATATTTAAAGAATGGCATTGAAATATCAGATCTCTGCAACCTGCAGTTAAGTGATACATGCGTTGGTACATCCAGCTACTGTTCATTCATAGCATATATGCAGGTGCTTCCCCACTTGAAAACTTGGAGGAATTAATTTATCATTTCATTGCTCTATAAAAGTAACAGTGATGATGATCATAATAAATGTCTCAGCTTTTAGGTTTTTTCATACACAAACAGGTTATTATCTAGCTATGTTTGTGTGCACATTTCAAAAAACTGTCCTGTACTCACTGTTTCAGTTTCCAAATGGTCGGTTTGTGTTGAAATGCAGACACATTCTGGTCCATCATCTAACCCATCATTCCCCCTTGGAAACAGCTGCAAGCATATTTTCTTCATCTCATTCCAAATAATTTTCTGATGTCCAGCTCAGAGACATGAGCAGAGCCAATGAAAATCAATACAGATTTTTGCCTTCAGCCTGTTTTCTTTGTCAGCTGAAAAGGAAAAGAGAAAAAAATATTTCTGGTTCAGAAGCAGAGAATCCTATACCTGTAATAAGCACAGAGAAGTATTTGTGCTGCATTGTATGCTGTATACTGTGGTGCCTTACCTGCAACACCCCCCAGTACATCACAAGTGCATGAATATTAATGTTTCAAAATCCCTCACATGTCACTTAACTAAGCAGGCTTGTTTTCTATGCAGAAATGCATGACCTTCTCTCCTAAACCACCATATGGGGATACTGGCACATGTCTCTCCACTAAGGTTAATGTGCTATTATTGAATGTCAAAATGACTAAGCAATTCACTTGTCTTTATAGCACAGTTATTTTAAATATTACCTGAAATTTTTATATTTAGTATTTTTACCTTAACTAAAATATATTTTCAGTATTTTGAAAAGAAACTTTTATTTTTTTAATACTGTACTGGGGAAAAAGAAATACTTTAAATCCATAAAAGCTGTTCCCTAGCATGAGTTCAGTGCATTTACTTGGACATGACTTGGGGGGGAATATTGGTCCAATGAATATAACTGATGCTAAGTGAGGCAGCCAGCTTTGCTTATTCCTGTGACAGTCCCTTAGGCTTCTCTCTTCCTCATCTCCATTTCATCTTGTCTAGGTGGTGAGCCAGCATTACATCCTCATCCATGGCATGCTTGGCAGAAGCAGGTCCTTAGCAGTGAGCTGGGCAATGTAACTTTTCCAGTTGTGACAGAGGAATTTGTAGCCATCTCACTGGCAGGTCTCTCGCTCCTGTGGCAAACTTCACTCTTAACTCCATTTCAGGTATCTGCACTGTCTGGGTCATGGTCCACTGCTAGGATAGTAAGTGGATCTTACCTGTCTCCTGGATAAAGCTTTTTGTTACTGTTAGACACTGAAGTGTGTTATATATGGTTAAATTAGGTCTACTTTAAACAAGCCAGATGTTAAAAGGACCACTTGGATGCTTGCATGCAGTGGCCTGTGCTTTTCTTTATGCCCAGAACGAGCCTATGCAAAACGTAACCAGCATGAACAGGCAAGTTGCAAGTTAGGCCTGGCAAGAGCATACACGAGGCATCTGCACACAGAGATATCACAGATGCGTAACATCAGAATTTTGGAAGCTCTGTGAGCAGCAAGCTGAAGGCCAGGGAGCTGTCACAGCAGCAAACCTTCTAATCTTGGCCTTGCCTTTGTCATTCTCTCTGTTCCTACACCCAAGGGGAACTGCAGACCCACTGCACTGGTATCCAACAGTATTCCTGTATGGGTCAGTGGACCCCAGTGTGAATAATTTTTAACATTCACAGAGAAGGATGGGCCAGAGTGAAAGTTTTGCTAATAATTTTTAAACACTAATTTAGAACAACAAACAGAGCCAAAAGTCAGGAGACTCTTGCAACAGTAGCAATTAGAAAAGTTTTCTACAGAGTTTAGCACTTTTGAAAACATTCCACATTTTACCTAGTGCTGAGCTATCTATCGTACATACCTTATCAGGTCATTCAGCTGGTGTGCCTTCCCAGCAACTGCTCAGGGAGCTCTCCCAGAGCTCTCCACCAACAAATGCAGGGTGAAAATGTAGAGGAGATGATATTTTCCAAATTAGGCTTAAAACTTTCAGATAGAAATGTGCATCTGTTCCATGTAAGAATCTGTTCTATTAAGCTTAGCAAAGCTAAAGAATAAAGAATGTGGTTGCTGAATGTAGACACATTATTAGGGTAAAAACAGAAAGGAGGGGAGAGAACACTTTAAGCCAAAGGTTAGTGGTGGCCCAAAAACAAATGAGAATGTGGAAATTGTAAGGAATTTAACTACTGGAGCAGTATTTCCCAATCATAGTATCAGACAAAGAGCTAAGAAAGCAGCAGAGAAAAACGGAGGCTGGCTTATGGAATCAGAAGCAGAGCTTCTGCAACATGGTGCTGTATGTTGTCTAATAGAGTAGGATCAGGTTATAAATGAGAGTATTCAGGAGAACAGTTTGCAAAGGGCTGCATTAATGGTCACATTCTGGAACATCTTTCCAGTGGGAATGGCAGGAACAAAACCAAGAAATCTAAGTTCTGCCTTGGCAGGGTTAGGGAAAATATTTCTCTAATGGGGTCCTTGTGGTAGCAAGGGCCTGGTTTCAAAGGACCAACAATTTTTCAAATTACCTCTTTTTCCAAATCTCTTTAGGAAGAAATTCCATTTGACATGCCATAGGCTTAATCTTATTCCAGTCTTCCTTGCCAAACCATGTGGAGCTTCACTTACACTAGTAAACTGAGAAAGCCTGTTCTCTGGCTGGGCAAAGCACTGTCGTTGGCTAATACCATGCCAGGAATCATGTTTATAATTAGACAGCACAGACAACTGTGGGACTGTGCTCAAACTCATGTCCTTGCTCTTCTTATTTTACTGGTATAGCTCTAGTATTTTAGTACTTTTTCTCATTACTGCCATATGTGTAGGATGTAGGAATTGTGTATGTGAAAAAGAAAGTTCTGTGATGAAAACTCTTTGTACACCTTTAAATAAGACTTCAGAGTGCAATTCTTCTTAGTGATAACTAAGCCTGTATGTCTTCTGTTCTGCAGGAGTGGTTCAACAGCAGCTAAAAAATGCTGAATAACAAAAGATAAGTATTAAGTATAGCTCCTAGAACACCCACAACCAGGCACTGTGCTCTTCTTAGCAGAGAACAGGGTGTTCTAAGTAATGAAAGGAGACGTTTCTATCTCCCACCAACCTTTTTTTTTTTTTTTTTAAATCACTACCACGTAATTCTGCAGAAAAAACCACACTCAATAGCCAAGGACAAAATCACGAAAGCCCGCTAGTGAAGCGCTAATTGCTGAACTATAGCAATCCATTGGTGCAGCCCTTTTCTCCCTGTCCACGCTCACACCAGCCTTCCTGTTCTTCTCCTTCAGCTCCCTTATGTAAACAGGTTTCAGCAATGCTCACAGGTGCTATTTCCAGCAAGATTCTTCCAAATTTTCCATAGCTACACAGTGTCAATGTCCCTACATTCCTGTTACCAAATGGTGCTTCTTTTAGTCCCACAGCCTAAATCAGTGATGAGACAAGAACTTTGCGCACCTCCTTGCTTAGGCTTAGTTTCATGTACCCCTGTGTTGCCTTCTGTGTGGTTAGTAAAATTCTAAAGATAGGATTTGTGCATATTTCTGTGTAGGCTATGCCCACACTCCAGGTTTTTTTCAGCCTATTAGTGCACAGTGATCAATAATTGAGCATCTTTTCCTGCTGTTTCTGTTCTAAAACACACCAAAAAATGAGGGCGTCATGTTTGCAAAAAAATGAAATTTAGTGTTATGTGTACAGAGCCTTTTTAATGAAAGGAATCACTAAATTGCAGCATTTGAACATCTTCTGCATAGGGGAGGGTTTCCAGCATGATAACTCTTACTTGGTTTTTCTACTCAGTGGTTGTTTTGGTGACTAAGAAGAAAATATTGTGCCTTGCTGCTTTTCACAGGTTCACTCACTGTCTTTGAAAAGCGTGTTTTATTATACATATAATTCTTTCTGCTGTTAGGTATTAGACCAACTTTAATATGGAAAATAAAGAGAAAACGTGCTGTTTTGGTCTTTTAGCCAGCAAACTTGGAGCACTTACCTGACTCACAACTGAAAACACATCAGTTGTCAAATATGTATATGAATCAGAAACCATACAGTTTGGTTTAAAAGGCCACATAAATTAATTATGTTCCATATATAAGACACATTTGAATAATGAGGAAGTTTATTCTAAGAACTCTGTTTTATAGAACCACTTGGCTAGTATTTTTCATATACAGTAGGTTCAGGAATAGACTTTTATATACAATGTGAATTAGAAGATACTAGGCTATTTGAGTGATTTTGTTGTTTTGTGCTTGAAGCTTGAATTGATTGCAAGCTTAGGAACCTAACATATTTATTTTATTGCTTCAAAACTGCTAAATATCAAGATCTTTTTTTATGTTAACAGGATTTCACACTTTTTTAAATGTGTAAATTATTTTCTTGAAATTAGTGTGTTAGAAAAAGCATTTTTCCAAACTGCAGTAGTGGAGGAAAATTCAAGAAATATATTTTTACTTTCACAGAGAGGTGAAATCTTCAATAACTGACTATCAATAAGCTATCACTTTTACTTCCTTTTTATTACTAAGCCTTGAGTATACAGGTTACTTTCAATGAAGAAAAAATTCAGAAACAGTCTCTAGAAAAGTAAATGGGATTTTATATGTTTAAGCTTCCAATTTTATTTTCATATATATTTTTTTGTGCAAGTACAGTTCAGATGTACAGAAACGTGACTACAATTTTAACAGTCTAACAGGCTGTAGGACTCAAATTGGAGTTTCATTTGTGAGCTGTTTGTTTTCTTATCTGTGTCTTGCAAATTATTAGATAATGGCTGTAATATAATTCTAGTTTCTGGACTAGACTCTGTAACCATCAAATCTCAATAATTTATGTAAAACAGAAAGAAACTTTCTCATTGATTTTAATTAACTAGGCCATTAAAAGAAGAAAGATGTGGACATATGAACTGACAAATACACTATTGCCAAGTGTTGTTTTTTCCCTTTAGTTTGAAGCTTAGCAAGTATTGCATACTGATATGCAATATATATACATTTTAAGAACCATAAAGACCACTTAAGAGTAGTGTGCACAAATAATATGAAAAATGGCTCATTAGACTCTTGGAGAAACCAGCTGAAAATCATTACTTTAGCTGTAACACTCAAAATTTTGAAACTCATATATTTTCCCATTAAAAAGTATTCCTGAAAAATTATGTGTATGTTTTTAATTCAGTGATAGGCACCCAAACAAAACTGAATCAAGTGGAAACTTGTTCTCAAAAGTGATTCTTCCAGGCCAAAAAGATACCATCAGTTCTTCATGTACTCATCAGAAACTAAAATTAACTAGCACCATTCTTAGATGAGCCTTTTGCTTTCTGGGCAGAAAAACCCAAGGTTGCTGTGAGTAAAGTTAGTGGAAAATTTGCTTTGACTTAAAAGTCCTGTGGAAGCTTCTGTAATATTTGGATTTCCAGCCTTCATTGAAGGACTGTGCAAAACAGCAAAGATAAATCAAAACTCCTTAACCATATGGTCTTTTTCCCTTCACATTACATATTTTATCTGTGTTGGAATATATTGGTGGGTTTTATCCAGCCCAATGTTAATGAGACTTCTGCAAGGCTAGAGAAAGTAAGAAGTTCTGCTATAGCATTTTGATTGTTGGTGATTGTGGTAGAGCAGATTTTTTGTTTCTAGAAAGGATCAGACAAAATATATGGCCTTGTTTGAAAAAGAAAAAAAAAAGGAAAAAAAAAAGGTGCCCACAAACAACTGACACTTGGTAAAGATTAAAAAGGAGATTCTAAGGAACTGTTCAGAAAATACTGTCAGGATGAGTGAAAAGGAGCATATTTTTAATGTGAAAAATGTAAATGCAAACAATGTGTATTAGATAAGAATTGAAACTGATAGGGTTTTATGGAAGAAAAGCATCCAACTATGAATTTATTTGAACTACCACTTAAATGTTCATTTGCACTAAAGTAACCTGTACTGTTTGAAAGGAGATGGGAAAACACATCATGTTAAACTTGTGATTTACTTTGGTGTCTACAAGGATGTGTTGTAAAGCTCTCAAGCTGACTGTCCATTTTTGAGCAAGCCAAATTCACATTCACACTATTAGCTTTCTGCACCTTAAACCCATCCACATGCCTGAAAAAATCACATTTTCTGGTGTTTACATGGATACTTGCTCCCACTGACATGCCCACGTTAAATCCAGACAGAGAACAGTCTCTGCCACTGAATGGAAAATGAATTTTCACAGACTGACAGATTCCTTTGTACAATTATTCCTAAAGGGTTTGAAATGAATGTTCAGCAATATGGAGCCCTATATTTTATTCCATGTTTCATACGTACATCATGTTATGCTAATTCTCAGCCTTTTTTAAAAAAAGTAAAACCCCAGTTCTTTAATGTTAGGATCAATTTTGAGTAGCTAGATGAAGGAGGAAAATTGTGATGTGATGGAAAGATAGAAAGATAGAAAAAATGGGCAGAGAGTAGGAGAGTTGGCAAGTGAGTTTGACTATGTGGAAAAGTTACATATAAACATAGGGGGAAGACTTTTTTCCAGTTGTTTTGTTTTCTCCTGTCATTCACTTTCTTAAGCATAAGATGATAAAGCAAGACTCATGAACGGGATTTTAGTTCCAGATACTTATGCCAACTCAAGTAATGAGTTCCAGTGCAGTACTTCAACATAGCAACAGCTCTATTTTTTAAATTTTGCATAAGCTAGAGCTTTTTCTGGGTAGATTAAAAAAAAAAAAGTCTTATGAGACAGCTTGAGAGCAGATTAAGCTGTCCACAGAGACAGTGCCTGTAGTTCAGCTGCAGACACTGCGGAATGCACAGCTCTGCTGCAGGAGAGCCACTGACAGTGTCTGTTAGTGTGCAGTGTTGTGCATTAGAAGTTGATTCCTGCTGCAAAGTGAAAATCCTTTGGTCATCCAAAATGGCATGGTTTTGCACACTTGGATTTTGATAAGGTTATCCACATGCAGGTTTTGCTGGATCAGTCCAGGTGGTTCACCATCTTACAGGAACGAGTCAGAGCTTAGCAAGTCTGTCCGACACCCAGTGTAAATAATAATGCAAATCATCTGCTATGGGAAAAGAAAAGACTTTTTGTAGGCTGTAGAGGAGGAATGAGCTTTCTGAGCTGCTCTGCCAACATGAGAGCTACTGTTAACTATTGTTATGCCACCTCCAAAAATGCAGAATAGGAGGCCTGCATGGCATTTTGTTGTGTTCAGACTATGTGCGTGGGTGGCAGGGTAAGTGTTGGCACAGAGTGGCTAATTTTGGTCCTTCCATTAAGCATGAGCAACTAAGCTTGGCACAGAGACAAATTTCACAGTTCCAGGATAGGAAACCTCTAATTCTACACAGTAGTTCTCTGGCACTTGTTAAATACATACAGTGGTAGATCACTCAGCCACTCAAGCGGTCCTCTCCTTAGCCCAGATCATCCTTCTGTGACACTGTGAAGGAAGCCCTGAGGAGTCTATTCCTCAGCAGTTTTCCAACTTTCCTGCTTCCTCTCACTACAGCAACAATTACCTGTCATTTGCATCTGACCCTGCTGGTACTTCCACTACCACTGAAGTAGCTGTGAGCTAAATTACTGCCTTGTGACTCTGCAGCTTCCAGTCTTGGCCAGCCAGTGATTTGTACTCTAGTTTTTCCTTGCTTCTCATTAGGAACAGGGAAGTAGTACAGTAGAATATGGCAGAGTGTGTGCTACTTTCACACTTTTTGGTTCAAGCACAGTGATGAGCTACAATAGATTAGATTGAACATAATGTTCAACTGATCGGCCAGAACAACTTTTGATTTAGAAGCTCATGTACTAAGTACAGAAGATCCCTGAAAAACTGTCAGTGATGCACATTTTTACAAGAGCACGCAATGATGCTCCTGTTACACAGAAGTTTTCTATGGATACAAACAAGACTAGCAATGCCAGCCTCCTACTGCTTACCCTGCTTCCCCTTGCCTTCCCCAAGATCACTATTCCCAGGCAGAGGATTCCTCCTAGCATGGGGTGGAGCAACTATGAAACAGTCCCCAACTCGCAAGACAGGTTGTGTTCATGTAGCTAATCAAGGTCATTCCCTTTCGGCTATGGCAGTTTTAAGTACAGAGCCCTGCCACAAGTACTAGGCACAAGCAAACCTTAACTGCCAAAATACTCTCCTGAGGAAAAGTCTTCCCAGGATCTAAAGGGGACAGTATGTTTACTGTTTCTGTGACAGTCGACTTTTATTTTTTGCATTTTAAACAGCACCGATACAAGAACTCCCCTAACAAAACTCTCCCACTACACAATAGGGATGACACTGAATTCTGGACATTCTGTGGGAAAAGACAGTATACTGTATTCAGGGTACATGATGTGTATCTCAAACAGTCATCCTTCATCTGTGATAGAAAATCCATTGAACTGGGTTTAAAATACAGCCTGAGTCTGCAGCATGCTAGAAAATAAGAAGTGTTTTTCTAACAAGACCAAAACCCTCCATTATTTCTTGCAGGGACTTTATCTTGGAGTCCCTTTTAAGAAAGGTGGCCATAACCATGGATTGCAACTACAACAAAATGTACATCAGAAGTTGGATGCTGGCAAGAAGTTTGTGGATGTGAGGCTGTACAAGGTGGCTTATGTAAGCTCAGAGGGGGGGATGTGCTGGTGTGAAAGTATTGGTTGCCATGCACATTTTGAACTGAAGTTACCTAGCATAATGTGATAGAAGGACTGCAGCATCATGAGATTAGAGGCTTTTTCTCCTTAGATGTCTAGCAACCCTGTGGTATTCCATCTTTGTTATGTTTTGATTTGATTTATTTCACCTCCACCACACACATTCTCCTTTCTATTGTGCATAGTAAGTTGAAAAGAAAAGCATTACCCTATAGTATACCGTGTCACAAAGAGAGAAGGCCAGCACTGTCTGAAAATTTTGATCACTCTGTGGTGGTCAATATTAAGGGAATCATAGAATATGCTGAGTTGGAATGGACCTGTCAGGATCATTGAGTCCAACTTCAAGAATCACACCATGTGCCTAAGAGTGTTGTCCAAATGCCTCTTGAACTGTCTCTGAACCAGGCTTGGTGCTGTGACCACTTCCCTGGGGAGCCTGTTCCAGTGCCCAATCACCCCCTAGGCGAAGGATCTTTTTCTGATATCCAACTTAAACCTCCCCTGACTCAGCTTCGAGTCCTGTCACTGGTCATGAGGGTGAAGTTGTCTCTGTTTATTTCCAACAAATAGAATTCAACATGCATCTGCCTTTCATTAAGCACTGTTAAAACCCTCACTGTCATTCTTCACAGTGTTCAAAATCTCTTTGCCAGGAGATTGAACTCCCTTCCTACAACCCATTTGGAGTCACAGCAATGTGAGCAAACGAAGTTTACATTATGACGGTGCTTTTCGGTAAGGAGTGAGAGCTAGTTCCAAGTGAAACACAGACTGAAAGAGTCTCAAGGAGTCTCAGCCAGGCACCATTCACAGGCAAGGCAGTCCTTTCTGCTAGGGCAAGAAACACATTTTAAAATACTTGAGATAGGGAAAATATAAAGGTGCCATTTATTTTTCCAATACAATCTGTTTTCTTCACAAAGCTGTATAATTTTGGCACTGAAACCAAGCCCACAGATGAACATTCATTTGTTCCTTGCAGTCTTTGATTTCCTTGTAAATTCTTCACAAGCATTCTGATTAATGTATTTATGGTCTATTTCATTCCAATTCATTTAAGTGGTCTATATCTGCCCTTGAATCTCATATGAATTTTATTGTTAATGTAATATTTTGCTGCGTTACTTTGAACAGCTTTAAAAGTATAATGTCTTTGAATGCTCTAGTTAAAGAAAAATTACACCCTCAAAATGCTGTGTTACAAGTTGGAACTGTATACTTTGGAAGTGATATTTATATTATAACTCCCAAAGGCATCACAGGGTGCTTTCTTCTGTATGTCTGTCTTCTGCTTTCTGTGTTACAGTGTGTATTTGTACTTCCTCACTAGCTTGATACTCTTCAGTCTGAAGGCCTAAGTCTGCAAAGACACGAATACTGTACCTCAGCTGAGCAGTCCCACAGAGCAGAGAGGGCTTAGTCATCTGAGTATAGTTGCTCACAAAAAGTACTTGCAGAAAAAAGGCTTTCCCTTAGTAACTGACTGTAGTTGTGAGGACACATGGTTAATAACAGCACCAAGACGCCAGGAAATGGGGTCTGTGTTTATTGAAGATGTGGACACATTTATCTTCAAGTTATTTGACAATAATCTAAATTATTGCTATTATGATTTAGTATATCATTTCTTATGAAAACACATTAGTCCTGTGAAAGGGTAGTTGCAAAAAAAAATGTGTTGAGTCTTGCTGCTTTATTGTTTACTTGCATTTAGTATATATTTTGGTTGTTGAAGTGAAGCTAGCTTCTTAGAGAGGCTGGAAGATAGATCAGTCTGAAAAAATCATAAATAAGCTTCATACTGTACATTGAGTTTTGCAACTAGAGTAGTATATGTGTTCAGATTTAGTATTTTTTATGCGTTAGAGCATTTTTGTTTGTTTTAATATGTAAAGGAATAACCAGATTACTTTGAAATGCTATTGTAGAGCTAATTTTACACATAGTGGGGGAATGTTTTCTGAAAAACTAAAATTAGAAAACATTACATAGGCTGCCTTTGGCTTTAGTTTGTTTCTAGAAGGCCCAGCAAGTATCTGTTGATTCCAGATGCTTAAGCCAGGGGCCAAGTTTGTGCAGCATCTTGTAACTGAAGAAGTTTTCTGCAGTGATAAAGTTGCCCATGTGGGCTTGAAGTAAGATTGCTACCTAAACAAAAGCATAAAGGCAGCAAATTTAGGTGGTGGTTTGTTTGGGGGTTTTTTTGTAGATGGACAATTGCATGAAATAGGATTGCAGATTCAGAGTATTTTAAATCATTTAGCATGATTTACTCTTGTTGTAATTCCACTGACTACAGTTAAATTAAACCAAGAATTTGGCCTTGTAAGTCTACGGATTTCAGTGTCAGGCAGCTCAGGTCTATATAAAGATACTTAAGCTTAGTAAATCAGCAATAATACTATATAAATTGTAATGTGTGATAAAAATCTTAACTCTAGTTACGTTATTTCTCTAAAAATTTCTGTTCATTGCTTTTTTTATACAAAAGGTCAGAATTGCACTTCTTAGTGGCATTGGGATATGTGGAGAAAAGCAGGATGCTGGTACAGAAATGTATCAGAAATAAGATTCAGTTCTTACTGCTCCATGTGTGCCTACCTTACACGTTACAAATCCCACTGAAGTTGACAGAAGTCATATAAAGTTAAGCCTGTTTGTAACTCTCACGAGGTACTGGTTTCAGAATCTGCAAGATAAGTTATGTTCTCAAAAGGCATTATTAAAACTTGTGGTTTCACGTTTACAGAATACTATGAACAGTGATGACAGCTTCTGAGACACATCCAGAGTAACTTTATTAATTGATATGACACCAGACCAATGTCCATTAGCAAATCAAAATCTCTCTCAGTACCTTCATTTCTCAGTACAATTTTACCAAAAAAAAAAAAACAAACCAAACCAGAAAATTAAAACAGCCGCTAATGCTGTTTGGCTTAATTTTTTTCTCTTTTTTCCCCCTTTTTTTGTCATAAAATATCATTTGCTCTGGAGTTGTCTAGGATTTGATAATTCAAGGAAAGCATGCAAAGCAGTTTGGAATACGTTTCTTCATTCACCTTAGGGCATATACTCAGCTGGTGAAAATCAGCATAGTCCTGTTGATTTGTACAGCATTGTATCAGTGTAAACCAGTGCAACAGTTGGCATGTCAGGTTTAAGCATTTCAAGTCACTTTACCTACATATGCAGTAGGATTCTGTTTTGCAAGATGGAAAGTTACCTACAGTGCAAACTGTACTACCTAGACTACCATTGATACCTATTCACAGGACATGATTTCACTGTATCATTTCATACTTGAAATTCATGATGTTCTTTTAATCAGGGTACAAACATGAAAAGGTGCATGTGTTACTGTTTCTTTTAAAGGTGCATCATTTTGATTTTTTATTCTGTGTGCTTAATAGTTACTAGTCAGTGTTCTTTACATTCTTTACATTCAGCATTAAAATCACTTACGTGTGAAATACAGTATCACCTGCAGAGGTACAGGAAAATGTAACAGCGATTTCTTGAATTGTTACTCAAATATACTGGTTTACCTTTTAGTCATCAATACAACATCAAGGGGCTACAGCATGTGAACTGTGGTATATAAAAGTCTTGCACCATTGCTGTACAGGAAATCTTGCAGACTCTCTCCTCTTCTTGCACAGCTGCTGATTACCATATACACATTGGGAAAAAGTATGTTTCTGCTGTACAGAATGGCTGGGAAGTAACAGACACTTTGGAAACTCTATAGCTCCCTTTGCAAGCTTTTGAACAAAGCCCTTTGGTCTAACTGCATGCCTGCTCTGTGTCCCAAATTTCACCCTATGGGGCTTTCTGCTTTAAGAACACCCTCAGCTGGGGCTACTTTACGTTGACTGCATTGAAGTTCATCGGAGCATGCACCTTCCCGTATTAACATATTCTTTAGCTTTTACAAGTTTGTAAAGATGGTTGACTGCAAAACTAATGTGTCAATACAGCAGAATTAAATTAAGGCACACAGAAAGTTATCAATAATGTATTATATCAGAATTACAGTCATTTGGAACTGAACGTTTTGCTGCTGGCAGTGCAAGAAAAGCAAAGTTGTGTATTTATTGTTGGGTGCTGAGGGTTCAGTATGAAAATCAATATAATAAAAATTTTCAGTGTCTAGTTCTCTTTAGTTCCCAAATTATTGAAAAGTAAAAAGGCAAAAAATTAGTTTTGTATTTAAAACTGCTTCACCCTTCTAGCTATATTTTTCTTTTATCTAAAAATGTAAAATGAATACAAATGCAGTAAGTATTGTATATTAAAGACAGAAAATTAGCAACATTGGTTTCTAGTTTTTATGTTTCCAAATGTTTTTCTCAACACCCTGTGTATTCTATAAAATCAACAAACACACACAACCAGACACAGAAATTAAAGCACATGCACACCTTTTCCAGCACCTTATTATATACCAGCTTTATAAAAATCTACCCTCATTTATCCCAGTTACTCGTTCCTTGGTATTTTGCTTACCTAGGATGAATTCCATTTTAAAAAAATTAAAATCTGAGAGTTTACTTTTTCTTTCAAAGGCCAAACATTGCTGCAGTTGCTGGGGATGCTGTATGATTCAGCACTGGTCTGTTTTTACTGGAATCTTCGTTTTGGTTTAGGCAAACTGTGCTTTAATTCAGCTATAATGGCTCTCAGTTGTCCATGAAATCCACTATTTTTCCCAAACGTTACTTGATCCAGCTGTTGTGCTAAATATGCATGGTATTTTTGTATTCCTAAAAATTCTGCTGTTTTCATCTTCATCTTTTAAGGCACTGAGCACACTTTAGTGATTGACTGTTTTTTCTTGATTGGCTATAAATATGACTAGTAACAATTCTGAGTATATAGAAACAATAAAAGTGTATGTTTTCAGTCAAACACAAAATGACACGAGACTCTTAAAACGAGCTGCATTTTTTCTGGTTTTACTTCAACCAAGAAGTCCTCATCAAAACACCTCAAATACAGCTTCAGCTGATTGTAAAGTTCATTAAGCTCTCTTTAGAGCAGGGTACAAGTAGCTTCTACTAATGCGGCCTCCAAGGAGCCACCAGATAACAGGAATCTAAAAACTAGCAGCTCAAGCATTCAAAGAGATGTCAGCTTCTGGATGAAAGCTGACAGAGGCACAGAAATGACTGCAGAGCTAACCAGACCCTAAAGCCTCAAAGGATTATAACTTAGAATCAAAACTTTGTGCTGCCCTTAGAACCCTGAAGGAACCATGAAAGTCTTTTACAAGCATAGTTACATGAACTGCAGGTGCGACACAGACAAATAGAAAGCTACCTTTACATTATGTGACATTCCAAATTAGTCTTTAAGCGCATTCACATTATAAGATTATGAGCAGCAGTCCAGCCAGGGACAGACACAAAGTGAACTGCAGTGAGGCCAGAGTCACAAATACCCGTATTAGCCATAGCTAATGCATTGTGAAAAAGGGAAAAATCATGGAAACATGTAACATTACATAAAAGCTACCGTAGGGATCTGGATACTGTCTGGTGCTTTATCTCTGATCGTGCCCAGAGGAAGACATCACAGAAGAAAATCCAACAGTCTGTTGACAATTACGGAACAAATTCTTCAGATGGGAATTTTCTTCCTAGCCCTCATCTGTGAGAAGGTGAGTTCTTAAGACCCAATTATGGAAAAGAAAAGTATATTTAAAAAAAAAAATCCAGTAAGCCAAATACTAAGGACTTTGTAGGAAAAAGCACAAATGTTACTCTTCCCATTACCCACATAAAAGTTCTTATACTCTTTGCCTCAAAATTATCTAATGACACTAGGTGTCACATCTGTTAGCACCATAGAAACAAATGTTCATTTAAAAATAATTTTAAATGTATTGTCTCTGTCTATCATTTACCTGTCATTTACTGAAAAACAGAAAGTAAGATTTTTACAGTATTTGTATGAGTTCTCATTTTGAACTCATCAGTTGTGTTGCTCCTCCACCTCCCATCCCTTTGATAAACGAGGTCATCTTTTAGTCTCCTAGCACACGGAAGTCCTTTCCCTAAGTATTTTCATCCATTTTTAGAAATCTGATTTGTCTGGCTGGACTTTCAAGCATTCGTAGCCTGGGGAAGAAAAGCTAATTGGGGTCTAATTAAAATACTATGGAGCGCCTAGCACAGGACTCTCTCCTCCCCAGCGCCTGCATAGGGAGGGACCCCACAGCCCTGCCTTCCTGCCATGGCAAGTCTTCCTATTTCCAGGCACCAGGCCCAAAGCCTCACAGCACAAAGCGTGGGATGAATAAACTCTCTTAACTTTGGTCGAAACATTTCTGAAGAGTCATTTTGTCCTGGCAGACTTGACGCAGCCTGGGCATTACCTCCGCTGCTGCAGCTGAGCCGAAGCCCCCAGAGCCCTGCAGCCCGACCGCTGTGACAGCACGGGGACACACACAGAGCTGTGCCCCAAACCTGGGACACCCTTGAGCCTCCCAGGGCTGCTGCAGCACTGGGGACAGCCTACACGTGTGCAGTGCCATGGGGGAGCCACCTCAAACTGGATTGCTTGGGAGTCACTCCAGAATCGTCCAAATCTGAACATGCATTTGGGGCAAGGACTTCACCATGCTTCACACTCCTAATCTCATTTTGTATGTATTTGAATGCAATTTATTTCTTTTGTTTTCAATGTACTTATCCAGTGTTGCAGGCAGCTCAGGAAGAACTTCTGCCTGGTGTGTTTCCAAAGTAGCCATCCTTGTTTTAGAACATACCAGCTGTTTTCTGAGGAATAAAAGTTCCCTTATGCACTATCTTGCAATTTTGAACACTAAATTTAATTTGCAACTGAACAAATTTTACTTGCAAATCTAGTACAGTCACTTTCTTAGTTTCCTTCTAGTTCCTCACAGGCTGCTCTTGGTTTTACTAAGCAATTTGGTATCACAAATTCCCGTGGGCTCGCCAATTTTTCCAGCTCTTCCCAAGTATGAAGACAGCAAAGCTATTTCAGTAACAAAACTCATTTGTGCTTGGAATGATTAACATATTAACATGTGATTACTTTTCTCCATTTTTACAAAGCTGTGACTAACATGCAATAATTTTTAATGGTAATGCTTTGAGAAAAGGACATTTCAAATTCTGAGTAGATCCCGATAACTCCCGGGCTTGTCTTAGCACTTCCATTAGCCTAATGTAATATTAACCCTGCCGATATTACAATGCTTTATTTTGTAGTGCAGATGGCTAAAGAGGAATACACACACACTTTTTTTTTCTCTCTTTTTCTTCCTTCACTCCCTCCCGCCCAAATAGGGCCCAATTTCATTGAACTCTATGTCACACAGGCTACTATTTCATAATACCTTAGTCTATGCATCTACCGACGGCAAAAAGAAAAGGGAACACTGCGGTTCCCGCTGTAGCTGACCACTAGATGGATCAAGAGGAGACAAACCTCTCACCACGAAATCTGCCCTCTCCTGGGAGGCGGATTCTAGACGGGCGCCCCAGGGTACAAGCGCACATTTACATTTCACCAGCGCTTCCCTCGGAGCTCCCCCCTGCTCCCCCTCACAAAGGCTGTCCCAGCGCTCGCCCCGCCGGCGGCTCCTCAGTAGAAGGGAGACGTGGAGCTCCTGGAGCCGGTCCAACGAAGGGCTACAAAGATGGTGAAGGGACAGGAGCATCTCTCTTAGGAGAAAAGGCTGAGGGAGCTGGAGCTGCTCAACCTCAAGAAGAGACTGAGAGGGGACGTCATTAATATGTATAAATACCTAAAACGGAGGTGTCAAGAGGATGAATCCAGGCTCTTCTCAGTGGTGCCAGGCAAGAGGACACGAGGCAACGGGCAGAAGCTGATGCCCAGGAAGTTCCACCTGAATATGAGGAAGAACTTCTTTACTGTGCAAGTGACCACGCACTGGAACAGATTGTCCAGAGAGGGTGTGGAGTCTCCCTCACTGGAGATATTCAAGAACCGTCTGGACACAATCCTCTGTCATGTGCTCTAAGACGACTCTGCTTAATTAGGGAGGTTGGACCAGACGACCCACTGTGGCCCCCTCCAATCTGTCCCATTCTGTGATTCTGTGTCTGACTGTGTCTCCCCACCGCTGCCACCGCCCCACCCGACGTCCTGCAGCAAAACTCCCGTGCCTTCCCCTTCCTCCCGCCCGGTCCCGGCGCTGCGGCCGCGGCCCCTCGGCCCCGCCGGGGCGGCTCTGGGCGCAGCGGGGCGGGCGCTGGCAGCGAGGGGCCGGCCCGGCGCGGAGGCGCGCGGCGCCGGCAGGCGGCGCTGTGTGGCTGCCGCCATCGCCGCTCCCGCCGCTCCCGCAGCTCCGCGGCCGCTCGGGGCCGAGAGGGGCCGCGGCTTCCCGGGCGCGGGGAAGGGCCCTGGGCTGGGCCGAGGCGGCGGCGGGCGGCGGAGCGGGGTCACGGCGGCGCCATGGGGAAGCGGGATAACCGTGTGGTGAGTAACGTGGGCAGCCCGGCCGGGCTCCGCCGCAGCCGCGGCACGTCCGGCCGGGCCCCGGCGCGGAGGCCGTGGGGAGCCGGGCGTTGCCTCGGCCCGGGCAGGCCCGTCCGGCCGCCGCCGCGCTCCGACCGCCGGGAGGGGCAGAAGGGGCCGCCGCGGGGGACAAGAGCGGCCCGGTGCCGGCGGGGCTGCCCGCGGCGGGCCAGAGGCTGGGTACGGGGCGCCGGGACTGGGGTCCGGCCGCGCTTGGGGCCCCGCCGGCGGGGGACAAAGGTGGGCCGTGCCCTGCGCCTCGCCCAGCCCGGCCCGGGGGCGCCCCGGGATCTGCCGGAGCCCGTGTGGGTGGGTTGTCCCTCCCTCGGCACGTGTTCGAGGCTCCCTGGCAGAGCCTCCGATTGCCTTGTCAAATCCGGCAGCATCGTGACTGACGGCTGCTTTGTGATCTGTCGAGGGAAGGTGATTATAAGATGCTGGCTGGTCCGTACAAAAATAAAATGTTCCCAATGGGAGTTGCAGCACTCGCTGAAGTAGCTCTGATCCTTGCTAAGCCGCATTTCCTTAAACTTGGCATTCGGCTGTACCTGAGAGATCTGAAATTGAGCTTTACGCAGCACTCTGCTGCCTCGGGAGCCAGCGCTCAGCAGGCAAAAAACGCACTTCTACACACCTGACTGCAGAGCCTGAGTTCATACATAACTGAAACACGTTCATCCTTCCTCCTATTTTTCTTTAAATATTTTTGTACCAGTTAGCCTTTCACCTTCTACTCGTAATCATTTAGACATTGTAGGTTTGCTGCTGAATTTTATGACTAAACACAAATCGTAATCATAATACTTTTATTTTTTCCCTTTCTCTGTTTCTTTCTCGTATATGCTATGAGTTCGTACTCAGATCCATTCACATCTTTGCATACCTTGGTGGAATAGTACAGTAATAGACATGAAGGGCTCAGGTATTGTACAGGTAGATGGCAAAGTCCCTTTGATTGTTTTATTGACATATCAAAAAAATGGAGTCTACTAAGAAAGAGTTGACAGTGTATTAGGCTCCAAGACTGGATCTGTGGTTGAAATGTACTGTAAGGTTTTCAGATGTGTATTTATTTACTCTTAATTTTCTTTTAATGGGACAGCTGGGATATACCTACCAATGCCAGCAAATCTTTATGTTCCTATATAAGGTTCATAATGCCATCATGCTTTTACTATAGACAAGTTATAATATAGGACCCTTTGCTCCTCATGTATGATCATAGAGATTTCTACTGTTATTTCTCTGCCATGTCCCTTCTTAAATACACCCACCATAGTTTTTGACTATTTGGAGATGGAAAATAAACATGCTTTTTTCATATCTGCAGGGTACTTGCAAGGCAGTAATAGTATTGCTTGCCCAGAGAACCCTGCGTGACAGAAGGGCCTCACACTTTTCATGAGCAAAGAAGCTATGCAGCAAATACCTTTGTTACTATCTGCTTTAGCAAACTGCCCAAAGAAGAACATGAATGTGCAAATACTTTCTTTATTGAGGGTGCATTTCCATGCTCCTTCTGGCTAGTGACATGCAGTTTGGCAAAGTAGTGTAAATACTTTTCAGAAATGTTTATTGGTGAAGTAATTCTTCATAAATAAACCTGGTTGAAATTATAAGAACATGTTTTAAGACAGATTTCCTAATCGTGGAATATAGAGCAGTACACAGTCATTATGTACTTGCTGCGGTAAAGTTAAAGAAAGCCACTGAAGGAAGGAAGCTTCCTAGTCAGTTGTCCAGGGGCAGTTTGAGCAAGTAGAAAATCAACATTTGACAGCTGTAGCCTCTTCTACAGGTAGAGAGTTTTGTTGGGAGATGGTGAGGTGTTCATTACTTGTAAGCTCTGGTAGCATAGTAGCTGATTTTTATTTAACAGCAGGAAGAGACCTCACTTTTTGAAAATAATTGTATAAGAAGAGCTTTCAGATACAGATTTCTGAATGGTAACCAAAAGTTGATGTGCTCACTGGAGTAAACCAAGTTTCTAATGGATCTAATACATTGAAATTACCTTTCTTTGGTGAAATCAGTGTTCATATAGTGCTGTCCTGCATTCCTAAAGGAGCTCCTTTTCCACTCAAAGCTGAATTCAATTACGGAAGTTTTATTCATTTTTAGATTTGTCATGTGAATGCCTTTCTAAGTGTTGTAACTGCTTGAGTGCATACATCCATCTGCTACTTGATTCACTTGGCACACCTCAGTGTTTATTTGCCCATGTTACCCTTTTTGTGTGAATTAAAGCAACAAAGCAAAGCCCCAAGAAATGGCAGCAAATGTCATTAGGGTTGCAAAGTCAACTTGAGTCAAAAAATGCTCCACTTGAAAGAGTCCTTGGATTGCTTCAGAGTGGTCCAGCTGATATATCTGAGCCATATCTGTGTGGGCAGTGCTTCCTTCCAGCCAGATGCCCCATCCCAAGCAGAGCCTGGAGTGCCTTTTCCAGGACTAAATGTATCCCCAAGAGCTGAAGGCCACCAGCCTGCTTGCAGTCCAGTCAAGAAACTCAGCGCTGCTGTGGTCACTGCTTCTGCAGTGGGAGCAACAGGAGGGGAGGCAGCAGCTGCTGCTTCTGACAGCTTTCGCAAATGCTCACTTACTGTGCATGGTGGTTTCTGAATGCCTGATAAAAAGCAGTGTTGGACATGTGAGATCTACACAGATGGTCAAATCTTTGCTTTGAATCTACAAAATGTTGCACTCTTTAAAAAATTGTCTCAGATTGGGCAAACAAAGCAAGTCATTTTTTGGCTATTTGATCTTTTTCTCATCTCCAAACTGAACAGTAAGAACAGTGTGTTATGTTCTGCAAAAGTGAAGTGTTGGGATGGCATAGTGATAAAAGCCAATGACATAAGGGGGTGTATGTACCTCCTTTTCACATGAACACAAATACTGTTGACACAAAGAAATTATGGAAGAGTTTTTCCATTAACTGCTGAGGTGGGTTATGAATTCTAAATTTTAATTTCATCTTCTATAGCACAAAGAGGATGCATGGGTTTGAAAGATGGAATACATCATAACATTGGGGTTATGTATGTTTGGGTTTTGTGGGCTTTTTCCTCCTTAAAATAGCCCTAAGTCACAGAATTTTGATACATGCATAATTGTAGCAAAGTACCACTGCTTGCTTGTTTTGGTGCAAGAAATTGCATGCAGAATTTAGTGACTCTCCTGTCAGCAATTTTGAACAGAACTTTAAAGGCATAGGATCAGTTGTCCCAGAGAGTGAGAGCTGAAATTTAATTACATTTTCTATATCCCAAGGAAGAATATGTCAGAAACCATGACACTATTCTTAACTTACAAAATCATTGCTTAAGGAAGGGAATTATTGTAATGGTCTTTTTGTGGATCAGTTCTTTCTGCAACAGTGTAACTCCAACTGAAAGCACTTAACTTTCTGCCAGACTGAATCAGCTCAGTTTAGCTAAATATTTTACATTCTTGGAAACAAGACAGAATTATTTTTCAGGGAGTGATAAAAACAAGATATTTTGGTATCATAGTTTAACTGATGAATTTTGTATTTCTTTTTGTTATTTCATATTCAAGGCTTATATGAATCCCATAGCTATGGCCAGAGCACGCGGTCCTGCTCCAAATTCAGGACCAACAATACAAGACTACTTGAACAGGCCAAGACCAACATGGTAAGTGGCAGTGCCTGTCTACCCTTTTGACCTTCTAAGTAAAAGATTTGTTCTCTCTTACTAAAATGTCACTGGTACCTACCTCCTCCCTAGAGTATCCAGTAATAGATTTTGAAAGATTCCTTGTCTCTGGACAAGGTATTCTTTTCTAAACATGTATTCAGTCTCCTCTTTTAAAAACAATAGTATTTCATTTTGAAATGTGTATTTCTCATTTGTCTGTATTTTTTTGGCAACAATTTCTCAGAAGAGGAGAATGTCATTTTACCTCTTTGACAAATTCTAATACCTAAACCTTGTAGATATATTTAATTTGTAAACAAATTAATCTCTAAAAGAACCGTTTTGCTGGTATATTCTTAGAATCCAGTTTACCTTACCCAAAAAAACCATCACTTGGAGATATTATCAACAACTTTCTTTATGTTCAATCCCTTTGCCTGCCTTCATGAGACATTAAGAGAACAATTTACCTAATTGCAAAGTTAGCTTTAGATCTTTTGGAGGGATTTAACTACCGTACTTAAGTTATTAGGGTTAGGTTACCATATGTGTAACATCTAAGATGCTTTCATTCTTCTCTTGAAAGTTCAACCAAGGCTAAACTTCAAAAAAACTCTACAAAAAAGATAGACATTGAAGAAGGTATTTTTAATTGTAAAAATTGTGATCTATCATCCTTTTCATACAGGGAAGAAGTGAAAGAGCAACTAGAAAAGAAAAAGAAAGGATCCAGGGCTTTGGCTGAGTTTGAAGAAAAGATGAATGAGGTTGGTAATGTTATTAGCTGTTAATACATTATTCTTTTTATCTAACATGCTGCTTCTGTTATCATTTACAGTATAAAGTAGCCATAATATTTCACTTCACTCGAGCTTTTAATAACTATTTTGTTTCATTTATATTGGAAGTTGAGTTTACAACTTAACCAGTGAAGAGTTACTTTCAGGTCAGAGAAAAAACTATATAAAACGTTTTTTAAATTGCTGGTGAATAAAACTTGACCTTGTCATAAATGTAAATATATTTATGCAAATGCATGTGCTTATATTAATAAATTAAACAGTGCACTTTCAGGTATGATAAATCAAAGTCTGTTGTGCTGATATTCACTGCTAATATTCACTTGTCTAAGGTCACAGAATCTAAATAGAGTGGGAAAAAAGTGCATTACTGGAAACACATGTCTTTGGCAAGGAATATACATGTAATATTATTATGGAAGAGGGCACAAAGAATGGCTTTCAGTCAGATAGGACTAGGAGGTACTTGTTTTTCTCTCGTCCTAAGCTGACTACAACACGTGCTGGTTTCCTGATACAAATGCAGCTGTTCTGATGTTTGTCTTCTGTACCTACCTACCTGAAGATCAGCACAGTATTAGAAAGTTTCACATGTAACTCCTGTTGTATACAAGGGAGAAATTAGTATACAGTGAATTTAACTGTTTATGTTCCTTTTTGGGTCCTGGTGTTTTGAGATAAGCTTCAGGCACTAATCTTCATCATTGTGTGGAAGTTTCTGGTTGAAGTAGATTATGCTCGTCCTCCATTACTGGATGGGCATAGTACCTATAGTACTCGTGCTGTACCTTTTTGCCTAAGAAGTTGTACCAGGGTTTGGAGGGCCATGGGGTGCTGTTCTGAGAGGATCAGTTGTTCTGTGCTCTTAGTTTTAGCTTGGTGAGTTTGGTTTAGTATTCTATCATAATCCTTTCCTGATTTTATCTTTGCCTAATGTGAAATAAGTGAAATTGGCATGCATAGAAGCTAACAACCTTTCAGTATGGTAGAAGGGTAGGAAGGGATGCAGGGAATCATGAAATGGCCATGAGTTATTCCTAAAGCTCCTAAGAACAAATCTCTGAATGCCTGGAAAGATCACAAGTCTCTGAATGAGGTGCTGTCTCCCCTGTTTTGCTGACAGTTGTTGGACATTTCTGTTTAAAACATAACACTAGCACAGTCTTTAAAAAAATGAAGCACCGGCTGTTGTGAGAGATGCCTCAGGTAGCTCTGGGTACCTGGTATATCAAAGTACAGAACCCACAGATGCTGCCTTGGTCCATGGAAGCACAGTACACACAGCACTGCATCCTGCCTAATCTGCCATGTCCCTCAGCAGCACTGTTCAGCTAATTCACAGTTTGCTGACATGGGGATCTGTGTATCACCCTGCATTGCACAGGTTACTTGATTCCTGATATTTCTGTCCCCTCAGCACAGCATGTGGATCATCATTGTTTTGCCAGTACAGTACCAATACAGCTTCATTGTGAGGATCAGAGTAATGAGGAAGGGAGCACGTGATGTGTCTGACAGTGCAGATTGAACCTAGCAGCCTTTCAGTTTGGTGGGGGCAGGTTGGATGTTTCAGAGCTCTTGAAGGGGACATTTCAGGTAACCTTAGAGACCAGGTGGGGAATTGAAAAGGAGGAAGAAGAGACTTTTATTCATTCATTCAGTGTGCTTGGCCCAACAAAATAAGAGCATTTCTATGAAGATGTGTATAGTAATTTGATACAATTATTGCTGACACCAACAAGGCCCAGAACAGATACTACAGACACCCATACATTGAAGAAGGGCCAGGAGAAGTTGTCCTGAAGTTTGTTTCAGGTGATTTTTAGAACTAAAACAAAATCACAGTTTTTCTGGTAGGGTACCCTGGTTTTCTAAAGTGCTCTAGCAAGAACACTGTGATACAAAAGCAAAAATACCATAATGGATGACCTTCAAGATAAATGGCAATCTCTTAAAACCAAATAACTTGAACATTAAGGTGTGAACTAACACTGTATTTTGATGAATATTAATCTTCTGTAAAATCAAGTGTATTACAGCTTTGGTTAACATTATATATTGTTTATTTTCTTTGGGTTTTGTTAAAACTATAATGTCAGGTAGAGGAGAGGTTAAAAAAAAGCTGTTCAGAAATGACCCTCTTGTCACTGTTGTGTTTGGTTTTGTTTTCAGAATTGGAGGAAAGAACTGGAAAAACACAGGGAGAAATTACTGGGTGGAAATGAGAGTTCCTCCAAAAAGAAAGAGGTATGTTGCTTTCAGGTGCATATATTCTGTGTTTGGAATTGGATTTATCATCAATGCCGCCAACACAGAATTTCATAAATACATTTTAAAAGCCAGCATCAAAGTTTATAAACCTAAATGCATGACAAAAGAAAATGATGCCAAAGTAACGTTTGTTTTATTCTATTTTTAAGAAAAAGAAAAAGGAAAAGAAGAAATCTAATAGGGTGAGCAAAATTTTCAGTTTTCTGATCTTTTTTTTGCTTTGGGGTTGTTCCTGTTTGTCATTTAAGTTCTCTTGGAAAGAGAAAGCATAGCTGTAATTTTGATTTCAGATGTTAAATTAGCTTACTTTTATTTAGAAAGGGTTTGCATACATTCGGTACAAGGAAAATTAAAGGGAGGAAAAGAGCATTAAATAGATATTATTAAATGAAAAATGCTAGAAGTGGTTTAGAAGTTTATTTAAGAAAAATCTACGGAAGACCAGCTTCTCAGAAGTAAAATTTTATTGGTTATGCTTTGTTAAAGAGAGTGTTTGGATGGGCTTTTGAGTATTTGCCAGACAAAATGCTGCATCTCACAAGCTTCACTTTTTGTTGTGTTTGGTCAAGTTGTCTTCATCTTCCTCTTCTTCATCAAGCTCTGATTCTTCCAGCAGTTCATCTGATTCAGAAGATGAGGTAAGATCTAACTTACTGGAATCTATCATGTTTTGTTCATGAGGTTTATTTAAGACAGATTTTGGTAACATGTTTTAGAATATTCTTAGAGGGCCTGGTTTGGATAAAACCATTTAGTTTTTATGCATTTGGTACATATGGTAAAGTTGTGAATTTTGGATATACATATCTATTTAATAGTTTCTCTATGAGTACTACAGATTTTGGTGTCCTGGCTTCTAAAATGGATCCATTTTAACACTGAATTGCTCTTTTAATAGAATCCCCTATCTAATCATAAAAATGCAAAAATACCATTTTTACTTTCTAGCAAAAGTCTTTGTTACAGATAATCATATTCTACAGCACACATCTAAATAATAAACAGAATCTAGAGCACCTGGATTTTTCACCAGTTTGCATTTTTTTCAATGCAGAAGAGTTATGAAGGTCCTCCACTAAAAGAATCAATTGTAGCGTACTTTATTCCTCAGGAGACCATTATAACATGTAGGAATTTGATGTTTCCTTTTCTTTACATTTAACATAAATCTTTAATTCTAATGAGAATAAATTCAAGTCTGTGTTTTTCTTTCTTTTTCTACAATATTTCTGGATAGGATAAAAAGCAAGGGAAGAAAAGAAGGAAAAAGAAGTATCGCTCCTCACGGAAATCTTCAGCAAGCACAACTTCAGAATCTGAGTCAGACAGCAAGGTAAATATGCAGATGTGTTCTCTTGGCAAGTTTTCCTGGTTGGTGTTACAAAAACATAAATAATTTCGACTTTAACATGTTAATATGGGTTTTCATCTTCATTTAAAGCTTCTGTGTATTCTCATTGGGCCTGAGCTGCACTTGTATCTTCCACATGCAATGTGGAATCTGCCTCCACTGGCCACATTGCCTGGTGGAAATAATTTGATCTTTAGAAAATGAACACGCTCTATTCCAGCAATTTGTAGTCATTTTTCTGATTTCAGACATATGCAGCTTTTGTGCTGCTCAAATGTTTAGTTTTGATACTACATTAACACTTAAAATGTTCTTATGAATATGCAATTTAATTGAGCACCATCTCTGAAAATGCAGGTATTTCAGGATACCAGTGGCCAGAACATTACCTTTCTAAATATCTGAGTAGTTTCCTGTTGAAGAACTGAGCCTTTCCCAAATATATTAAATTGAAGTTGTCTTTTTCCTTTTCTGAAGTATAGCAATATAGATACGTGGGCTTACTGAATGAACAAAAAAGTGAAGAAGATACATGAGGCAATTTGTTCTGTTAATGTTAGCATTTTTCTGTCTTATAGTATATAGTTACTGTACTTGTGGCTTAAATATTAATGATACAGTGAGTTTTTAAGATTCTCTGTGTAGACTTTATCACAGGCTTTCACTGGAATACCTAATTTGGTGGGATATAAATTGTAATGAATGACTGTTTGCAGACATCTATGAATTTGTGCTAATGGGAGGTTAAAAACTTATGCTACATAAAGGGACCCAGAGATACCCTTACTGCAGAAGACTCTGGGGAAATACTTGCTTAACCCCATCTGTTCAGCAGAGATGGACATGGATAAAGAATAAAGACTCCCAACTGCTACATGTTATATGTGGTTACAGCAGTGATAGCTGATACCCTTCCTACAGGCTCTCTTAAGTTTCCCGCAAGGATGCTGTTATTTGATTCCATACAGACCTTCTCATGCTGCTGGATCAGGAAAGCAGCTGCATCAAAATTACAGCTTTTTATATTATTCTTGTCAACTGCAAGGTAGAAAGGACAATCTTGAAGAATTACCTTTAATAGATATAAAAAGACTGTGGGTCAGACTGCTTTGGGGATTTCTTCCTTTTTCATGAAATGATTTTGTTATGGTTTGTTTTCCTTTCTATTTAGGATAGCACAAAAAAGAAGAGGTCAAAGGAAGACTGTGAAAAAGAGAAGGTATTTTTATTCTTAAAATCCTTCGATCAGAACTGCATGTTGCATACATAATGGAGCTTTCATTTTTAATATTGTATGCCTCACTTTACATCTATGGAAATTTTCTGTCGAAACCCACACAGTCAGAAGGTATCCAGTGCACCCAATTTGAAGTAGACTTTTAGTTGGGTTCAGCTCCTGTTTTAGTAATTGTTCTTAGTGGAAACCACTGGATCTGTTCTTGTTACAAAGGCAAATCAAAACTGTATCTAATCTGCTAGAGCACATCAGCTGCATTCTAGTGTTTTGGGGTTTACCTTTAGCTGTCACATTGAGCTAAAAATATGTGTGATGGTATTTTCAGTGGCATACCTGGTAGGTTATTGGCTTGTTGCTGTAAATTAAGAAGCGTAAGCAGAGGATCTCTTTATTTAAATGTAGTCATAATTACAGATACTATACTTATGACAGCTTTGAAGAATTGCAGAGAAAAAGTATAAGAAAATCTACCTTATTCTGTCATTTCTCTAAGCATGAAAATCCTTTCTCCGTCCCACCGCCACACCATTTTGTACACTCATCCATTATCTTTAATGTAAACAATCTAATTGACTTCAATTTTAGTTATTCATACAGTATGGGTAAACTAAAAATGCTTTCAGAGTCCATCCTTGTCTTTCTCTCCAGTTACCTTTCTTTCTTATCATGTTGGCCTCTACTGCTCCAGTCAATAGTATTGACTTCGATGTCCAAATTCTCCATTGCATGAGGCAAATGTATTGATTCCCCCCC
The DNA here is from genome assembly GCA_014706295.1 of Lycocorax pyrrhopterus obiensis. Lineage (NCBI taxonomy): Eukaryota > Metazoa > Chordata > Aves > Passeriformes > Paradisaeidae > Lycocorax > Lycocorax pyrrhopterus. The sequence continues at coordinate 23,843,580 of JACSVZ010000002.1, read as the reverse complement.
CCCCCGTTGCTCCTGCTTCTATTTTACAGTGTCCGTTTCCCATCTCATCCTTTTGAATGGCTTCTCTTTGAAGACCAAGTATCTACCATAGTCCCTTATTGTAGCACTGCTTTCACACATCTTCTGAAAGCAAAGGGCATTGGGGACTAGAGGTCTTTCTTCCCCTACCTGCAGATCCCCCATATGTCAGATGGGCTGCATCCTGTGCACTTTTCATGAGTTCTTTTGGGAAGTTTCTGGTCTTAGAAATTGAGTGAGAGAAAGTACCTTCAGTCTTAAAAACGTGTTGCCTTGTCCAGAGCAAAGGAAGTGCGGGGAGCAGAAAAGTGGCTCATCAGAACAATCTCACACAGCATCAAAATGTTTTAAAAACTACCCTTTAAATGCACTGGAATTAAATATGATGTGTTGGAAGTACACCTGGCAGGAACAGCTTGTCCTGGTTCAACAGATACACAGAGGGAGCTTTTTCTTTCATGAACAAAGCAAGAGTCTGAAGCTACAGCGTTTGTATGTATATATTGAGACATCTTCAGTTACTCATTATTTAAAAGTGGTGAAACGTTTTCTTTTCAAATGCTTACTCCTTCATGTGTTATTATTTAAAATAAGAGACTATTATTCCTCTCACTTTTAGAAAGTTGCTGTATCTTGGTAACAAGAAAAAGGAATATACAGAAAATTATTTTCACCAAAAGCATTTTAACAGTGTGGTAGGGTAGTGTGATGATGATGGGTAACTAGTTTAATGTCAATAATACTTCAAAATATTTCACAACTTAGAAGTGATATTTCAATCTTAAATTTTAAGCAGAAGTTTTATAAAATTTGAAAGGTCCGACTTTACTCACAAATATTATTATTTTGTGTAGGAAGGTAAAAATCATCACAGGAAAAGGAAGAAAGCAGATCGTGGTGATGGACCTTTATCGTCAGAATCTGTGTCTGAATCGGATCAGACAGAGGAGGTCAGTGTGAATCCTCAGTTTCAGATGTTACAGTGCTTGTAGCTTACTGATTCATATGAGTGAATGAATGCACTAGCTTACTTTTAATACGTTGTAGAAATTGTTCTGCTCTTCAACAGGTGAATTGAAGAGTGCAGTGCACTCAAAGTTGTTTGTATTTTTCCTTTTAAAATAAACTTTTAAGGGTTGTTTAGTCTAGCTTCTATCACCTACAAGTAATTTTGAATTCATTTTCTTGAGAATCAACTTTTTATGGATGCTACATTTGGTTGAATTTTCTTTAGGTGCAAGCGAAAAAGAAGAAAAGCAATGAGGAAAAAGAGAAAACAGCAAGTATCTCTCTTACTCATACTGTAGTTTTAGGATATAAATACTCTGTACTCGGTTAATTTCCAGTTTCACATTGTTCACTAATATAAATGTTTATAGCAATAGTCTGCTGTTACATTTAAATTAACAGTTTCTCTGTTTACTTGCTGAAGTCACTTTTTCAACTATTGAATTAAAGAAGAATTTGTCACTCTTTTACCTGTATGTGATTTGAGATTTATACAACTTTAACACTTAATGTAGAATATATTTTATTCTGTATCAATGTCCCAGAACTACTAATACCTGTGTGATACCAAGTAGGGGAGCAGTTTGTCACACAGACATATCAGTGCTGTTCCTTCATTAACATTGTGTGTAATTCCTTGGTAAGCCTTCTCTGCCACCATGGAAGGGGCCTTAGGACATAATTGCTGCAACATCTACGCCATTAGAACTCTTCCCCCGACCAAATAAAAAGCTGCCGGCAACCTGTTACTTTTCTCAATTTTTTTATTTGTATCTGTTGGTAAAAGTGAGAGGCAGGTTCAGTAGTGATTTATGTAGAATCCAGATTTACCACATGTACCTGAGGTTCCTCAGTTAGGAGTATAGTGGATTTGGGATCCTGAGTGCCCACTTGAGATGTCTGGGTGTCTGTCTTCCCTGTCAGCAGCAGTGTTCCTTATTAGGCATCTCAGTTGTTGAGATGAGGTAGGGCAAAGGGAAGGTCTACATTAGTCACCTAAAAATACAGGCATAGGAGTATCAGTGATACTCAGTACACATTTTTCCATGGAACTTGTTTGTTTTTTCAGACTCATATGAACCGTTTGCCATAACATTTCTAGTGATTGCATACGGTCTTTTTCATACAAGATTTGTATGTGTAAGGAATACGTATAAAACAAAGCTTTAATACTGATTGTTTCATTTTTGTAATGCCACACCTATTTGAGAATTTCAGTTGAAATTCTGCTTGCAAAAAGACAAGACTGCATCTCTCAGCTTCTGTATTACAGTGATCAGCATACTACCTTCAGGACTGAATCCAGTAGGGTTAATTTAAGTGTATTTGTATTTACAGTTGAGATCATAATTGGTTTATTTTAAACAAGCTGGTCTAGCCAAGTGCAGTTGAGCTATTTAATGGTACACAGTGAATTTAAGCGCTTACTTTAAAATCTGTAAACATCCTAGTTATTCCCAAATATGTAAGACGTCACTACTGGTCACAGCACTTCCTTATTACTTTCTCAGTAATCTGTAATGCTCTGAAAATCATTTAAAAGATTAGGAAATGTAATCGTGACGGTGATGAGAGGTGTGAAATAGCCATACTATGGTGGAGATAAATTTAAATTGAAGACTGCTCATAATAGTGCAAATTGCTGTGTAAAGTATTTCTTTTGTGATTTCTCAATAGGCTTCTGTAGAAATCTCTTTTGAAGCATCTTTCAAAAGATACCCTTTCTGTGCTCTCATTTGGCATTAGCAGAATGTAATAGATGGTAATTGTATTATACAATAACTTCGTGGGTTTTTTTTTTTTAGGATAAAACAAAAAAGAGAAAGAAGCACAAGAAACATGGTAAAAAGAAGAAAAAGAAGACTGCTGGTTCAAATTCGGATTCAGGATAATGTTTTCAAGCAACCTGAGACTATCAACAGAAGTGCAATGACTAAAGGAAACTTAAACTGTGAAATGACAGCAAACTTTACCAAACTGCATGAGTTTTCCTGTGTTTTAGAAATATTCCTAATCTTTCAGTAGCCAGCCAGATGCTCAGCTGTGCTGGGAAAGACCATTGTTATTGCCTGCTGCTTAATACATGAGGTACAACTTTTATAAAATTCCAGTAAGCAGTGTTAGATGTTTGAGACAATATGAGATGGTAGGCCAGCTGAGGTGTAAAATATTGGAAAATAAGAGAGTTAAACTTTTTAGATAGTTAAAATAGTCTTTTAAAGCATTAGTAATAGTCTTTATTTGTAAATCAGGACAAATTAAATCCCAAGTTCATCCTGCAGGTTAATATTATGCATAAACTACTACAAGCTGGTGTCTGCTAATGGAAAATTAATGATAACATTTAAAAGGCTGCCTTTGTAGAAATGTGTATCGTCTGCCCCATTACCATCTCCATGCATATGAGAAAGGGAATGCTACCATTTTGGCTACCTGAATAGGGTGCCTTTGCCTTTGATTCTTGCAAATCTCTGCTATTTTTAATCCGTGCATCTCTGCATTCCTGGGAAGCTAGAGCTATTGTCAGCAGACTTTTCTGAATGAGCAGTTTTGAGCTTCCAAGCATGTGCTTCTGCATTAAGCAAGAGCAATGACATTTTGCAGTATAACTGACAGTCAAAACCTGAAGATTTTACCTCTGCTTCTTTGAAATGGCGATAGACCTTTGCTAGTAAATATGCATATTTCATTTAATGTAATTTTGGTTTAATTGAAAACTTCTTGCAAACACTGGTAGCTTTCTTTGCATTATCTTTAGAATTGTTTTGCATGATTTGTACCATTTTTAAATTAACAAAATGCAGGTAATCATTTGTTGTAACCAGTTCTTTGAATTACATTTCACATGCAGAGTTTCATGTATGTATTTAGTTACAGTTAAGTTCATTGCTGTGTTTAAGTGCACACTTGCTGAAGTTATTTAGCATGTAAAAAGCAGGGTTTTTGATACTTTAACAGCTTCATATTGAAGCTGGTTTTACTCTAAGCAAGTTCAGTGGCAGATCTGTTATGTGACGTGTCTTGTTAGATAAAAAAACTACTGCCAGAATCTCATTAAAGATACTGTTTAAACAGTTTGTATTTATATTTTTGTACTTGAGGGCTACAGAATGTTGACCTAAGTCATAAAGCTGTTTTACTTTAGTTTAGTTGCTTTAGATAACTGAAAAAAAGCTTTTTTAAATTAAATGTGCACACAAGAAAACACGAGCAACCATTTGATTTTAGTTTACATGAAATTCTCACTGTATCTTCCATTGAAATACTGATTGCTGGGCCTTCTGTTAGCCTTTAACAAATGCCCATCCATCCCAGGTAGTCAAATATAGATTATATTTTTGATCCACCCCTTTTTTCCATTGCACAGGTGCTAACTTAGAACTTACCTCTATTGCATACAGATGTTTCAAGTGTTATGTTGCCAAGAATTTCAAGACTTTTAAGACATTGATTATTAGTCTGCAAACCATAACTAAAATCTGTGGGAGAAAGATGATTTCATATTGCCATTGTACAGAGAAATTGTCTTCAAGTTCTTGGGAAAATACAATCATTGAGTTGCAGCAATGTGCATCTAAACAATAGTAATATTTTCATTGACTATTTTATACTCTTGGGCTTGATGTTACCAATTCTAGACACTCTTGTCAGTGAGGCTGAAATAAAGGCAAGATACAGTGAACAGAGGGGTTTGATTTAGGGTTTGTGTTTAGTTTTGTTGGGGTTGTTTTCCTTTTAAGTTGTGGTGTTGCAGTTTTGGTGAAAGAACTTGTAATGAACCATAGCATAAATGCTCTGTCCTGTGTGATACCTTATTTGACTTTTACACAACCACCTGCCACAGAAAGAAATAAAAATGGAAATGAGACCCAGTCTTCCAAATACTTAAGCCAGTATATCATTTTAATTGTGTGACTGTAACTATCTGTTCTGCTCAGCTGTAGGCTTCAAGTGTTGCTGTCATGCTTGGGAAGGGGTGTAGCTGCTTAAGGGGCTTATGGGCTTTGTCAGTTCACTACAAAGCTGCTTTCGTACTGAAAGGGAAGTGGTTCAGTTTGCAATAGCTTAACAAATACGTTGAGTCTCCTCTTGCATCCCCTTTTTCCTGAAGGAAAGGTGGAGGCTGGTCTCAGCTTTCCCGATGTGCCCACGCCAAGGTCGGGTTTTGGGTGGCACCGACACCCACGTTCCAAGTTTCAGCAGAGGGACAAAGTAGAAAACGAGCACTGTTGGAATAAGAGTGATTTAATATATTTTTGCCTTCTGACAGCAGATCAACAAGCACTATTTTATGTTGTATTTAACTTTTAGCTCTTTTTTTCCCAGAAGTATTTTTAGAAAACTGAAATGCAGTTATTTTAGTTTTTACAACTGCAGTTTTTTAACATGCGCGTTAAGATTTGATCTTTGTTTTGCCTGTGTGTGTGTGTGTTTATGAAAGAGCTGCCCGTGCGGCCCAGCGGCTCCTAGAGGCCGCGGCCGCGCCCCCGCGTTGCCAGGGCAGCGGCGGCGGGACCGGCTCCCGGCCGCCATGAGCAGGAAGGGGGTGAAGCTGCTGGTGGACTCGCTGACCCGATCCTCCAAGCACTGTGAGTCTCCCCCGGGCCGCAGGAGCCGCGCCGCCGCCCCCCGTTGTGCCCATGCTCATCCTCTGTGGCCCTGTTAGCCTCCGACGGGAGGCACTTTCCCGGCGCCCCCTTGGGAACAGCGGGTGGCGCGGGGGGGCATCGCTATCACGGCCCTGATATATGCCTGTGCTTGCCTCGTGTTTTACCAGCGTAACTTACAACCTGTGTTTGCTTGTGTTTGGGCCGGGCAGTTAACAAAAGCGAAGTGGAGTGTCTGGTCAATCTCTTCGAGACGCTGGTGGCCAAGGCCAGAAGCGACTTTGCTGGGGTCGGCTTTAATCGCATCTTGTTCCGTGACACCCTGCACAGCGCCTTTGGCATGACGGATGACGTGGTGTTGGACCGAGGTGAGGCGGACACAGCCCTGAACACCATGGAAGGGGTTGGGATTACACTGCCGAGCCGATGAGTATGTCCATACCAAACAGCGCCGTCTCATCCCGGCCAGGGCAGCAAAGGAGGAGTTACGCTCAGGAGCTGTTGAGAAAATGACACCTTTTCTTTCTTTATGCGGAATAGTTTTTCCGTAGTTCAGGAGAGCTCACGCTCTCGTTGGAGGCAGACCAGCCGGACGCAGTTGTGCTGCCCCGTGGCTGTTTCTATCGCAGTCGCTGTAGTGTCGTGACAGAAGAGGGCAGCGTCGTGGCTCTTTCCTCTTTTCTCCGGTGGTTCCACCGGGAGCTGCGGTCGCTGCTGGGGACGGCTCTAGCTCAGGCCTGGAAGTCCCAGTAAGGCATTCTGTAACAGCAGATGACTTGGGGAATAGAGGCTCTGTGAAGAGCATTGAAGGACCTGGGCAGATAGTACAAGGAGGTGAGAGTAATGAGCCAAATAACCCTTTGAAAATACAGTGATTTCACAGAATGGTAACGAGGGACAGGTTTGCAGTCACTGTGAAAGTTGAAGGAATGATCTCTGATGTAGAGGTGTCCAGAGGAGTATGCAGAGCAGGCATGAGTCTACCATTCTTTAAGTCTTGGGCTGCCAAGAGCCTTGGTTCAACTTTCTCCATCTCTCTAGCAGGAGAGCTACATACATGCCATAAAATAAAAACTTGTTGCAGTTTTATGCAGCAAGTCAAGTGTGTCTTGGAAGATACCTTACATTACCTTACACATTCTTAAAAATTGTTTTAATGCTTACATGCAAAGGGGTTGATTTCAGTTTGCAAAAGCAAACCTATTGTCTTCTAAGTCAAAAATGCTTGGCTCTGCATGAGAGTGTTCCTTCAGCCAACTTACTAATTAATATTCTAAAATACAAATTATTATAGGTGCTACTGGATGGTTTGAGTTCCGTCTTGGATTTGAAATACTATATTACAGGCTGTATGAATAGTGAAGCTGTGAGATTGAAAGTTACTTAGGGAAGGGAAAAGAAAAATATTTTGTTATATGACAGACAGGAGGTTATTTTTCTTTGTATATTTAATATATATTGTTTCTAGGATTACTTTCTCCAAGATTTTCTGAGACAAAAGCTAGAAATTTAAATTAATTAATCTGTATGCAGAATTATCCCTTGTTTTAAGGGATATTGGTTTATTTGGTTTACATCTGCATGGAAGCATACTTCCTGTAGTTGTTTAAGTCAGGAAGGCAATAGATCAAACAAAATGTCTTAGCAGGCAGGATTCTGGAGTGGAAGATCAGTAAACTGAGAGGCAGAATCCCTTTTATTGTTACATCTTAAGAGTCAAGAAGGGTAATCATACCTTGGTGAAAGCAGACAAACATCTTAAGAAAAAAGATAATTTATAATTTTATTTGATTTAAGAAAACATTCTTTTTTTGTGTTTCCCTATTAAATAAATTTATCTAATACACTTCCTAGTGTTCAGCATTTTTGATAGAGACAACGATGGCTGCATCACTGTGGTGGAATGGGTGGAAGGCTTAGGGGTGTTACTTCGGGGGACACTGGATGAGAAGATAAAATGTAAGATTGATCTGTATGCTGATATTTAGTCATAATGATTGAATTCACGACAAGTAACACATTGCTTTTGTTTTAATTTAGTAGTTACTCTTATAAAGTACTTGGTAATTGAAAAGTTTTCTTCTGTACAGTTTAATGCAACTGAGTTCTGAAATGGCTTCTCTGAGACAGTTATTTTCTGTGTAAACTGCTGTTACCACAGCCACCACCTTACTTTGTTGCTTACAAAATCTTGTATTTGAACTGAAGTTTATTCTACCGCGTACAGTTTTGACAAAGTACATGTTTTTGTATTCACACACAAAATTAGAAAGAAACAGATGTATCTCTTGCGTGGTTTTGGCTAATTAGCAGTCTCAAGCCAATCAAGACCAGTGCCAACATTCATTTACTGGCCCAGTGGGAACACAGCAGCAGTTCCATTAACTCCAGCAGTTCTTCAGCTTGAAAGCATAGATGGAAAAACTGTAAGATGGTAATGAGAACCTCCACAATAATAATAGAGAAAGATGGAGGAGAAAAAATAGCAAGAAGTCTAGAATTTTAAGCAGCAGGGGAAAGAATAGGGCATGTGGGGTAAAAAAAATCACAATAGAAAAAGGAGAATGACAGCATGTTTTTTCCATAGTTCCCAGGTTGCAGCATTAGCCATCCCTAATACACTATATAAATTCATCTGGAAGGTGGTCAGGGATGTCACAGCATTAGGATGTGTGCCCAGGATGTAATTCAGTATGTCAGTACAACTACAAACAGTAAAATATGCATTCCTGCTGTAAGCACTATAGAAGATACTGGTGGGTCGTGATGCACCGTGTTGTCTGTCACACACGTTTGCCAGGAGTGTTTCAGCACATGTATGATGAATTTGGCTCAAATGATAATGCTGTACAACGTACAATTCACATTTCTATCTGTAGGTAACAGCTTTAATGGTATGTGATTATAGTTTGTAATCAATATGAAATTTATTTGTATTTCAAAAGACTGTTTTCAAGTTTATGACCTGAATGGTGATGGATACATTTCAAGAGAGGAAATGTTTCAAATGCTGAAAAACAGCCTTCTCATACAATCAGCAGATGAAGAGCCTGATGAGGGAATTAAGGACTTGGTAGAGATAGCACTGAAGAAAATGGCAAGTACTTATTGTGATACTTGAGTGTTTTTCAAACATTCATTAACCAATACTTAAAACCTTTCTGTGAGGTAACAAAATATGGTGTCTGTTTTACAGTGGGATTCTGCAAGTCTCCTGAGAAAAACCAGAAATATAATCCAAATCCAATGAGTCCCAGTCCAGTATTCTCATATGAAACTATTAATTTAGTATGTGAATGTGCTATAAACTTTATGTATAAACTAGCATTTGTATATGCGCATGCCCAGTCAAAGCAAAAACCCAGTCAGAAGTGGAAAATTCAGAAGTGTAAGCTGCATTTATTCCATCAGTACAGGCAACTGCAGTAGCTTAATTTTTAAATATATTTGTGTTTTATCAATTGATCATGAAATGTCTTTATCCAATTTATGTATTCTATAAGAACAGTAAACTCAAGGTTATTGTGAAGCTTGTCTTACAGTGCTTAATCTAGAATATCAGATCAGCCAGGGACTGTCTGTCAATATCTTAATCAAATCAAGATATATACTCTCTTTTTCTTTGGTGGTGGTCAAAAATTTTCACTTAAAACCAGGTCTTGCATCCTAACTTTTATTTAAGCCTATCTTTTCAATTTTTCAACCCCACCCTTTTTGCCTTGGGTAGAGGCAAGTCACAGAAATCTTTTCTGAGCAGAAACTGATGACCTCCAATTTGCAAATCAAACTAAAAATAGAATCCATGTTCTTTAAAGACCTGTTAAACAAAACTACAGGTAATAATCCTTTGGTGAAGTGTTCCCTTCCTTTTGTAGGACGATGATCACGATGGCAAGCTTTCTTTTACGGACTTTGAAAAAGCAGTCAAAGATGAAAACCTTCTCTTAGAAGCTTTTGGACCATGTTTGCCAGACATAAAGGTACGTTAACCTGGAGTTAAAAAAAAAACTGCACAAGCCAGTTCCTTACAGACACTTGCACCAATCCTGTGAATGTCAGCATGGGGCATCTTAGGCCAGTGTTGCGTTCATCCTCTCAGTGCCAGTTCTGCTGCCCAAAGGTGGCCTCTGAGCACTCCCACTCCAGGGTTGTTGCAACACAATGCTGCAGATATTAATCTCATCACCAAGAGAAATTTCAGCCCTTTCCATTGTCATCCCAGTCTCTAGCATTCCTGTTTCCATCCACTTTATCTCATTCTGCAGCTGGGCCTTCTTGCCCTCCATGCCAGATCATTCCTTGGTCACACATTCCTACTACTGAGCAGTTAAAATTTTAATTTCCCCTTCAACTGTAACTTTGAATGTTCTGACTGATCTGCCAGTGATGACACCATTAATGCTATGGATTTACCTTTTCTAAGCTAAAAAGCAAGAGATTGTCTTCATTGCATACACTTTTCAGTTCAGTATCTTTCAGTTCAGTACCTTTTCTGACTAAATAGAAATCCTTTAGTTAATTGAAAATTAACTTTTTTCCTTTTTTTTTTTTTAACAGAGCAGTATGTCATTTGAACAGAAAATTTTCCGGGGAAACTCCTAAATAATAACTCCAAGTTGTAACTCCATTGTTGAATACCATTAAAAGGGGTCTTTGTCTTCACCATTCTTCGTGATACAGTAAAAACAGTAATAGTTTCAAATTACTCCTGTGTTTCAGTATTCCTTTGCTGTAAAAGCTACTGAATAAATAGAATTTACTTCCGTAACTCTAGCTAAATAGAGTTCTTCTGCGAGTTAGGAAATATGTTACAATATGAGGTACACAGGACAACACTGCAACAGTAGTACAGTATATTGGTTTCTTCATTCCAAGTAACAAATTGATACAATTTTTAACAGGGAATCACTGGGAAATACAGTATAAAGAAAGTTTTATTTTTTTACATAAAAAAATAAGTATTTTAAACTATATTCTTTACAAAAGGACTGTTGGAAGATGCTGCCAGCAGTATCTATATTCTTCTTCTCTGCTTTACAGGTGGTTTGGCTGAGCTGCTCTCTGGCTTTTCCACAGATGTTGTTGAAACAGAATCTGCTACCTAAATTGAAGGGGAAAAAAATTTAGTAACCTGTAACCACTACTTTTTTTTTATGCTCATTTTAGAGTAAGGCCACATCTCCAAGATTTGAGTATTGGGAGGGATTTATTACTATCATCACACTTGTACTGAATTTTCCTGCTGACTAGCAGAAACAAGTAACACCAAAGGCAGGATTAAACACAAGAGAGGTGAAACTTAGAAGACTTAGCACTACCATTTTTGTATTTAACTACATAAACTGATTTCAGATATGCTCAGTGATAGAGCATTACATATGTCATCTCCCTTCTTCCTACCAGAGGTGTTTTCAAGCAAGGTTTAATGTGTTTTTTAAACTCAGGTACTTCAGGAAACATAAGGAAAGCAGAAATGTGCATTTTGACATGTATTTTAGAAATGTATTTAATATAAGGGGTGCTTATTTATAAGATAAGCACTTTCAAATCAATCTAGTTAGTCAAGGGAGCTTTTTCATATCTTAATCTAAATGAAATGTTCTATCAGGAATGTTTGACCTGCTGATTGATTTCATATCCTCCATAAAAGGCTATATAGCTTAACATGTGCTTCTCAGCATGGAATTAGTGATTCTGTACAGCTTTTAATGGCATAAGATGTTGGAGCAAAATTACATTGAACTCTGACTTCCATTATTTTCCTTTCAGAAACCAGATACAAGTAGCATACCGGAGTCAGCAGGACTACCTGCAAAGTTATCATGCCTCCACATGTGGGCAAAAGAAGTGGTTTACTAAAAATCATTTAAGATCATGCTCTGACATTATTTTCTCAAGTGTAGTGTAAGAGGGCTGGAGTAGAATTGCCTGCAACATTTGAGATTGTGAAAGAGTCAAATAGTAAGAGCTTTAAGTGGCAGACAAACTGATAATAATGAGTAAATGCTGAATAAAGCTGAGAGTCACTATTTTATGGATAACAAGCACCTCTGTTTGAACTATCAGAACTTCAAGAACCCATACCTCTTTCAGTTTATTTCGAATTAATGTAGCTGAAGTATTCAAAGACTCATCATCCATATCCACTTTAGGTATTTCTGGTAGTTGTGGACCAATAACAACTTCAGTATTGTCCTCACTTGTTCCAATGAGGGAAAACTTGTTGCCTTCTTCTCTCTTCCTCTTACGTTCTTGCAGGTGAGTTGTACGAGGCATAAACCTGTCAATTCCATTGTAAGCTGGAACCATTCTTTGCTGCATTAAGGAAGCTGGTGGAGTATGTCCTCCTGGATGTACACTTGAAGTTAAAGATGTGTTTTGACCAAAGTACCCAGAAATTTCAGCACAATTGTTATCGTAGTGCGGGGATGTTAACAGGCTCTGATTCTGATTCCCAGATGGATACGCCATGTTGTGGGATACCCCAGGATAACTTGTAAAGCAGGATGGATCCCAGTTGCTGGCTACATGTGATTCTGATGTACTCCATGGACAGTCATGCTCAGAGTTCTTTGAGGCTCTCTTCTTAGGGCCCTCTACTTTCTTCAACACAAAGCAATCTTTAAAACAAGAAGAAAAGCACCTTCAGTATTTCATGTCATTATTAGTTCTAACACCCAAGAACAAAACTTTTAATATAAATGCAGAAACAGTATCAGTGATATTTGATTCCCAGCTACCTTCTGTGATTTTTTTTAAGTTTGAAATTTAACAAATTCAACTTTCAGACCAGTTTTCCAGTCTAGTGCCTTTGCTGGTTTGTAGCATTGAAAAAACCCAGATGTTTAGGTGTTAAAAATCAGTGGCTTTACTCCCTTTAAATATCCTTACACAATGAATAATGATACCCAAGTATGTAAGCACAAGAAAGGAGAAGCTTGTGCTCAGCAATTTGCTTATTCCTCAGCTTGCCCAGCCTTCAGTGTTGCCTGGGAACTCCACAGTACAGGAGCCTTTGTAAACACAGTCCATTCTTAACATCCCCCAGTGCAAATATGTGGGCTGGAGAAAATTTTTTTAAGGTTCTGATATAGTCATCTTCCTTCCAAAACTGTCCCTTTGGCATGCCTGAGGAGGCTGGAACAAGGGTGAAAATGTGATCCCAAATTTCCTGCCAGTGCTTCAAATTTCTGGTAACAGTTTGAAAGAAAACAAGAAGTGAAGGAAATAATTCATTATTAAAGCTTAAGCATTTCATTATTTTAGTCTTAATCAAAGCCAAAAAATTACTTGGAAAAGGATATAGTTCTCTAAATACTGAGAGATGTTTCCCTGTAAACATACTTAAAATGCATCTGTATTGGGTTTGGATGGCCTGTTTTTTTGTAGCATGGGGGTTACAGGGGTGGCTTCTGTGAGAATCTGCTAGAAGCTTCCTCAGCATCTGGCAGAGCCAATCCCTGGTGGCTCCAGAGATGGATGTGCTGCTGACCAGGGCTGGGCCAATTAGAAATGGTGGTAACACCTCTGTGAGAACAGGTTTAAGAAGGAAGATAAACAAAAACTGGTTGCACAGTTTTAACTGCAGCCAGAGAAGAGCAGAGCAAGACTATGAGAGAAATAGCCCTGCAGGCACCAAGGTCAGTGAAGAAGGAGGGGGAGGAGGTGCTGCAGGCACCAGAGGCAAGGTCCTCCTGCAGCCCATGCTGAGGATCATGGCGAAGCAGCTGTGCCCCTGCAGCCCATGGAGGGCCATGGGGATGCAGGGACCCACCCACAGCCCGTGGAGGAGCCCCACGCTGGAGCAGATAGATGCTTGAGAGGAGGCTGTGACCCTGTGGGAGACCCATGGAGAGAGGAGCCCTGCTCCCATGCTGGAGCAGCCTGTCCTTGGAGGACTGCACCCCGTGGAAGAGTGACCCATGCTGCAGCAGTTTGGGGAGGACTGTTGCCCGTGGGATGGACTCACGTTGCAGCAGGTCACAGGGAACTGTTGCTCGTGAGATGAACTCACATTGGAGAAGTTCACAGAGAACTGTCTCCTGTGGGAGGGACCCCACAGTGCAGCAGGGGAAGGACTCCTCTCTCTGAGCAGTGGGAGAAGCCATGGGTGATGAACTGACCATAACCCCCATTCCCTGTTTCCTTGTGCTGCTGGGGTAGGAGGTAGAGCTGGAAGAAGGCAGGGCTGGGGGAAAGGTGTTTATAAGGGCTTATTTTACTTCTCATTATCCTGCTCTGATTTTGTTAGCAATAAATTCACTTTGTATCTCTAATTAGAGCCTGTTTTGCCCTCAACGGTATTTGATGAGCGATCTCTCTCCTGGTCCTGATCTCAACCCATGAACCCTTCATTAAATTTTCTCTCCTCTGTCCAGTTTGTGGAGGGTGGTGAGTGAGCGGCTTTGGTGGGTGCCTGGCACCTGGCCAGCACCAACCCACTACAGCATCGTTAAGAGGTAGGTAAAAAGCATTTTCTTTAACAGGCACTTTAGCCAAAACCCCACCCACTCCTGAAGAACGTTAAGATTTTACAGGAAATGTAATCACAAACCTCTTTGATTTGTTGCTTTTGCTATATACTTTCTTCTATCCTGCAACTTCTCTCTAGTTTCTTGGACTGTTTCAAATTCTGGAGCATAGCACACGTGCAGCAAACTACCAAAGAAACTTCGTTCATCCATTTTCTTCTTGGCCACCCTGAAGGGAAATAAATTGTATTGGCAAAACTGAGGACTTTACTCCAACTCTCTACAAACTTAACACATTCCAAGTACAGAAGGTGTAAAGATATTGCCCTGTCCAATACCTTGCACACTGCAGTTTTTGGAATTTTATGAGATACACTTCAGTAAATTGCTCTGCTGGATATTCATCTAGAGCATGATACTCCTCAATGGCACCATATAATGCAAATTGTTCAACTAATTCCTTCATAACACCTAATGCAGGAACTCCTTGTATCAGTAAATAGCGAGATTCCAAGTTGATAGTGTAAACCTGAAAAAAAATAAAAACAAAGAGTATTCAAGAATGTTCCCATTCTTGCTTTATTGCAAAAGGCAGACATTTTCTCCATGTTTTCTGTTGTTCTCCAAATCCTCTCAGGATGCTGAAAACCCTTATGTACTCTGATTTGCAGGGCAGTAAGCGCATGGTTATTTGGGACCTCTTCATCACTGAGCAAGAGCTCAACTCAAGCTTCTCAAGCACAGTAAAACACAAATGAGACTTTTTTGCACAAGGTCAGAGTACTACTGCCAGTTGCTGAGTAAAATCTCTTAAGTCACTGACCAACTTCCATGCAAGACATACTAGTAATCAGTTCATAGGAGGTACTGCCAAAATACAGGAAAAAACACAGAAAAACCCATCTTCTTCATAGGCAGAGAAGTCGTGCAGATGAATGTCGGCGCCTTATTATCCAAGAGATGGGACAGTCACGGTTATCACAATTTATTACTTGAAAAATCAACAAGGCATCATTCTCAGAGGCCGTGATTTAGTAACACATCGCCATAGCTGCAGACAGTCACAGGTTTCAGGGTTACATGGCAATTTATAACTTTTTAGTCCAATAAGCAATTAACACAAAACTTTTGTTTTGACTTTATAACCTATCACCTTTGGTACTTTTTACTGCATTGCATCTGTTCCACAACCATTAACTTGCTAGCTCATGTACACACATGTACTTCTATTATAACATCTGCATTCTTAACTTAAACTATAAAATCACATTACTATACTTAAGAACCCTTCACCGTATCACCCAATACATTTTCTTACTTATAACTATAAAACCTAGGTTTAAAATTCTTCTGCTTAAAGTCTGTATACCTTTGCCACTACATCAGCCCAAGCTCTTTCCAGGGCTGTAAATCAAATTCATTAATGCCTGTGGAAGTTTCTACTTCTGTTTCCCACAGATGAAGAAAACTGCTTTTTTCCACACAGGGAGCTAAAAAACAATTACCACAATTCCCTGGGACAGATCTTGTGTGTGCAGAGCTGTCTCCTTGCCATAGTGATCCAACAGCATACGTTTTTAAGACACACATAAAATCTGGATGCTGAGAGAAACAAGGTCTTCTCCCAGCAGGTTAAAAACCAACTATTCTCTTCTGCTTTGTGTAGTGACTGTCACATAACAGACTCTAAGCAAAGCTTTTCGATGGCTCACTATGCACAATAGGCACCTAGGCAGCTCTTCCCTGAGATCAGAGGAAATTCATTCTGAGTTTGTTAAAAAAACCCCACCCCAAACCACAAACATTTAGACTGCATAAGTTACACCTATTGCTCAAAAAAAAAAAAAAAGACTATTCTGGACAAAGTGGGAACTGCTCGGGAAATCAGCTCTCAAACTTCCACTATAAAAAACACTCTCCACAGACATGTCACATTAGTTGTTCTTATGGCAGCAGCATACTCCCAAACCTGCATTCTTTTCAGAACAAAGGACTGAAGGATCCTGATGCTTTCACAATGTGATTTTTTTTTTTTTGGCAGGTTTGTCCTTCTACCTCTTTCTTGTCCAGGAAGAAGAGATTTGAATGAGGTTTTTTTCACACTTGGGACATCCATACTGTTTCTCCTGCGTGTATCCTCCAGTGCCCAGTGATGGCTGGATGCCTGTGGTGGCCATTGTTCCTCTGTGGATGCAGAAGGCTCTCTGTCCTCTGCCCCACCGCGTACACTTGGAAGAGTAAAAACTTAATAGCTTTGAGACTTCGTGAAGCATGGAGGGTTTGAAATTTTACAGGAGGGTGGTGATAATGAAAGAGATGTGCCTTATGTATGCGTGCAGGAGTAACCACTGCTCCGGCACTGGGAGACCACACCTCAAATCCGGGGTTCAGTTCAGGACCCCTCTCCCCAAGACACTGAGGTGCCGGAGCATGTCCAGAGAAGGGCAACGGAGCTGGTCAAGGGTCTGGATCACAGGTCTGATGAGGAGCAGCTGAGCGAGCCGGGGGGGCTCAGCCTGGGAAAAAAGGTGGCTCAGAGGAGACCTTATAGCTCTCTACAACTCCCTGACAAGAGGCTGGAGATAGATGTGGGCCGGACTTCACGATCTTTAAGGTCTTTTCCAACCTTAGCGATTCTATGATCCTTTCTCACGCCGGCCCTAGAAGGTGCCGCTACAGCTCGTCGTACACTGAGCGCACACAGAGATACCCAAATCTCACAGTTCTGCTGCAGTAACGAGAAACTCCTGCCGCGCAGCAGGAGAGGCCCACGGCCTCCCTCTCTCCCTCCCCTCCCCGGGAGCCGCGGGACTCCAGCCCAGGCCCGGCCGCCACCCCCCAGCCCCCTCATCGAAGCGGCTCCGCCCGACACCCTCCCAAACCTCCCCCCACCTTCACGGCGCGCGGCCGCCACCCCTCGCGGTACTTGGCGCGCGACTCGCAGGCTCCCAGCTGCGCGTGGTGCCGGCACGGAGCGCCCAGACCGCCGCTGCTGCCGGCCGCCATCTTCCCACCCCCCACCGCGCCCCGCGACGCACAGCCCCCATTGGCTCCCTCCGTGAGGCGGGGAGAAGGGGCAGCTGTCCGCAGCGAAAGAGCCAATCAGAGGCGGGCAGCGGGGAAATGCCGCGCCCGCATTGGCCGGCAGTGGGTTGTACCACTGTCCCGGGGGCGGCAGGCAGAATTTCCCCCCCGCGCCCGCCCCGGGTAGGCCAGTCCGTGTCCGGGCGGAGCGGGCGCGCGGGGCCCGGCGGCCGCGGCCATGTGGGGCTGTGAGGACCCCGGCCGAGCCGCCGCCGCCACCGTCGTCCTGAGCGGGACCCGCGATTGCTTCCTGCACCTGCCGCCCGCGCTGGCCTCGCTCCTCCGCCTGCAGCAGGTACCGCGGCGGCGCCGCTCGGGGCCCGGGCGGAGGGACGCCTCAGGCAGACAGGGAGGATTACGTGAGCGCACCCCCGCATCCCGTTGCCATGGCGATACAGAGCCCTTCGCGCGTCCCTCACGATTCAGCCCTCAGTGCAGCCGGGGCCCCTCAAAGGGAGACATCGGAGAACCCCTCTTTCCCTCGCCTCCTGCGTGGCCCACTGTCGTCACCCATTCCTAATAAAAAGCGGGAAAGACTGGAATTTTTCTTCCCTGGCGTGGTCTGGCACTCTGGGCATCTATGTCTCTCTCAGCACTCCCTATTTCATACTAGTTTTCACAGTAACTCGCCAGCATTGAGCGATTAATGTGTAAATACGTAGCTCAGACAGGAGACCGTACAGAATCTTCATTCTTGGTGTACATAAATAAAATGTGTCACTGTAGAAAGGGACTCCCGTCACACAAAGTCCTGCTGAGGACGCGGGGTCAGTTGCAGGGAGTGCACCTTGCCTTGTAAATAACATTTTACACGTGGAAACGGGGGGAGACACACTGTGCGCCTCTTGTGCCGTGAACACAGAACTAAGAGTGCCAGCAGAACAGAGTGGAAAATGGCAGGAATGAGCCGAGAAAGATGCGAGCAAAGCTCAGGAGTCCTGGCAGAGCCCCTCTGGCCCGGCAGGCCTCCCTCGGCGTGGGTAACCTCCTGATTTCCCAAGGCCGAAAAGGACATTTCACAACAGGAAAACAATGTAGGCGTGTGAAAACCTGCTCTTTCATCTTTGGGGCAGTAGAAAGAGGTTGATGGAATTGGAAGAAATGCAGTATTAAATGTGTGCTTCATTTCAGCTGCAGTTTCTGAGTGTTTTACAGATCTGGTGAGAGAGAGGAGAAAGGAGTGCAGTTGCTTTGAAGTCCTGTAGTGCCATTCTGTACATCGTTTGTTATGGTGGACTCCTGCTTTTGCTTAACCTGAGCTGCAAAATGGAAAGATAGGATCTCTCAAAACTTTATAGAAACATCTCGTGAATAAAAATGTTAAAAAGGGAATCAAAAGCTGAATCTAATTGCAGAAGATATTAGATAAGTGAATGACAAAGGTTGTACAGAACTCAATGTTGTGTGAAGATTAGATACTCAGAGTGATGCTTTATCTGTGGGAATACAGGGAATTAAAAATTACATTTGATAAAAGGATCTTGGAACCACTGTAGATATTCTCTGAAAATGTTCTCAGAGTTTACCAAAAAATGTCAAATGATACTTGAAATTATTAGAATACGGTTGAGAAAGAACAGAACATCACTATGTTAACAGCTAAATCTGTGGTATATCCACAATGTATGTTGTCTTGGTCACTTGATTTTCATAAAACCAGTAATTTTTGAAAACTACAGAAATTATCAGTTGAATGATATAATGTAAGATATAGTCTCTTTATGGAAACTGACTGAACATATTGAAATTCTTCTGTTTGAAATCAAAATACCTGAGAAGTTCTGCAACAGATTGATAAAATCATTTTGGTCTGAGTTAATGTGATTTTGGCTTATTTTAAATATGTCATGGAAGCACTTTTTGAGGCCATGTAAATGTTATAATTTTTGTGAAATCAAAGTATATGTTTATTTCTTTTCCTCATTTGGGAAATACAAATGTGCAGTTACACATTTCTGTAAAATATTTTTGATACCCTGTAATACAGAAGAAAGGAAAAAGAATTAATTTTCTTACTTTAAAATAGTCCATAAAAATAAAAAGCTGTTTAAGAATTGAAACCAACATGCACTTCTGTGTTGAGAGTTGTGCAAACAAGGTGTAAAATCCAGATGATATCTTTAATTCCTTTGATCTCTCTAATGAAATACAGTTTAGGTCGTCTAATAGTCATCTTACTTAGCTTGCTTTATATTAATTTATTTTCTTTATTTGAAACTTGTAGGGCCAAGCTGTAAAAGTTTCCTGTGGTCATCAGCCGATATTTTTGAGCTGGATGGAAACAAGGCATCAAGGTCACCAGGGTGAAAATATTGCAGAGATTAATAGACATTTGGCAGAGAAACTTGGCATCAGAGATGGAGAACAGGTTTGAAATGCTGTCTTTGTTTTCTATTTAAACAAAGAGTATATTGGAAGATAGGTGAAAAGGTAATACTTCATGCGTTAGCTATGACCTTGTTTTGTGTATTTAGACAGTTTCTTCATTTACATCTGCTCATGAGAAAAGTTAACTGTCAAGGTTTTGCCTTGTCTAAATTTGTGCACAAGTCAATGAATTTTTCAACTTTCTAAAATCCTGGGGATTTAAAAATAAAGATTAAAAAATGGAAAGATGGTTATGTGATCAAGGTATATTGAAAATTGATTGCTTTTTATCACCTGATACAGTTCCTGATGCTTTTCATACTCACTGTTGATTGACATCCCCAAGCCTAATGGGATCCATTTCCCATCCATTGAGCATTCATCTGCTTATGAATTACGTAGTGTCATTACGATGGTGTGTGTTCCAAGTCGCAAAAACATATAATAAAGGAGATGTCAATTTTCTCATTGAAATAACGGTGGAGCTTTTATATATTTAAAAATAAGGAGTTAAATATTTTGGTGTTACTTTTGCCAGATATTTCTTGAACCCTGTTCCCATGTGTTGTCCTGTCAGCAAGTAGAAGTGGAACCACTCACAGCAGATGATTGGGAAATTCTGGTAATAAAACCCCTTCCATTGTTCATGTTCTTGTCTTATAGATGACAGAGATTCTGACTCAAGCAGTTTTGCGCACAATGCCCCATTCTTTTCAGCCTCTAGGAAAATACTAAATGCGGTGGAGTTTAGTTGTATTTTATATTTCAAATGGTGTATTAGAAAAAGACATACAGTTTTTTTCTTCAAACAAATGTTAAAAATGTATGCAGTATTTAATTTATAATGGTATCACATTTCCCCAGGAACTGCACGCTTCCTCTCTTGAAAGACATCTTCTTGACCAGATTCGAGTGGTGTTTCCAAGAGCCATCTTTCCTGTCTGGGTTGAACAGCACACCCACGTTTACATCAGGATTGGTAAGCAGCACTGAAGGCTCTCAGGGCACCTCCAGTAAGCTGTTTTGCAGGAGTGGATGCATTCATTGGCATCTTTTGTTCATACTTAGGTACACTTGTGCCAGCAGCCCCATATGGGAGATTAGAGCCACGCACAGAGCTTCTGATATGTCCCAAAACACACGGACCTGAGAATATCACCAGCACACCTTCCACAGAAAGTGACATCTTGCTCAAAAATTTTGTGAAAAATAATATGGAGCAAGAAGAAACATTAAAGGATCCTTTTGCCAAACAACCTTACTTAAAGCCTGGAGTCCTTGAACAGAGTAAGGCTGATGCAAACATGACGTTTGGCTCAAATGTTCTCCCTAATATATGGAATTTCATAGGAAACATTTTCTCTAATACATCTGAGCAGAAACAAAAGACTTTGTGTGATAATGATGAAATGAGCACCTTCAAAGACAAGCTGCTGAACTTAATTCACATGGATTCCATTTTTAGAGTATGTCAGTCCCAGCCGCCCAGCGTACAGAATGTATCCACCACTCATGAATTTCTGAAATGCAATGCTATTCACGTTTTTCCATGGAATTTAGAATATATTGATTTGGATCCAAATCCTGTAGTATCTTACGGGAAAATCAATGAGCTGCTTTCCCCGAGACAGCGTCATCAAGAAGCAAAACAAAATCTGCCACTTGAAAAGCAAAATCATTTGACTAGTACACAAGACAAAAATCCTTCTAATTCTAATAGCAGTCAAGCATCCAGTGAGTGGTCTGTTGTTCAAATCGTTTGGAATGGATTTGAAGACCTAAAGAGTGTCATAGAGTGTGGCCACAATGGGGAAGCCTTGCGTGCTGGAAGAGTTTGGGTCAGTTTGAGCACACTATATTTTGGGCTTTTTATTTTATAATATTTTCTATTGGACAGCTGTGAACTGGCTACTTAACATGCGGTTTTGGGCTGTAGACTTTGTGTTAATCTCTCGAGTTTACTAGAATCAAATACTGTTTTCTAGAGCTATGGTTTGCACTCATTCTGGACTACATTACTTACCATCGTCCTCCGAGATGTACAGTGTGCTCTGGGTTTCTGCACACTTAGCATTTTTACACCAAATGAGGAAAATGCTTCAGCGTTTCTGAAAGGAATATATGCTTTCTTCACAGTCTGTGGGTAGCCATTGTATTAATGAGAAAGCGAAACTATCTATTTACATAGATTCAGTACTCCCTAATAAGACTCTTCATCAGTTAACTCTTTGAAATGTGCCTTGCACCCTAGGGGTCATCAAACTCTAAAGTAACGAGATCACATATCCTAGTGCTACATGATGTTTGTGAGTCCTTTTATGCGCTCTTTAAAATACATCTTGAAGTTTTATATCAAATAACCATCTTGTATAATTTAAATTGTTTTAGTTTTTATATGCCATTTTGCAAGGTGGCACAAGTCCTGGTGTGGAGATACTGACACTTCGGCTTGTTCTGATAGAACTGCTGCCTGATTATGTTCTTTCTTTCCTGGAAGCACATGTGGGATCAACAAAAATAAAAAAAAATGTGCTCCAAATCACCATTTGACTATATTGACATAATACATTTCTCACCATTCACTTACTGGTGTTAAGAATGAGAGCAAGAGCCTGCAATGGTGTTTGCCACGAAATCTTTTGACAGATATAACAATTTTCTGAGTGCCAGCATGTGATGTATGAATGCTTTATGGTCCTCAGTCGCGATATAACTGCAAACATTTATTAAAAGTGTATATAGCATTTGTAATATTTTCACTATCAGGTTAGAATAACAAGAGCCTGGATAGCCAATAGCATAGCTGTTCACGTGTCTGCTAACCAATAATATAAGTGATCACGTTCCTAATATTCACATCAGCTTTCTTTCCCTAAAAGAAGTGCTTGTATAACAATTTTTTTCTGCAAACTACTGTGCTTCTGCTACCTGCTCCATTTTAGAAACTTTGTTAATCTCTCCTGCCTTGACTGAATAGTCCTTGTTCTTAACCTAGCGGTCTTTGTTCTCTTATTACTTATCGTTCTTTGTTTTCTTGCCCCACACCAGCAATCATAAAGTCTCTCACAGTTAATAAGTATTTATGAGATATTTTCAAATTGGTGTAAGTTTAACACTGAATAATTGAAAAGGAATTTCCTTTAAAGGGCAAACTGACAAGTATGATTTAGGGAGACTGGATTTTCTCTCTCTCTGCTGCAGATGTGCTTAGTTCTGGTCTGTGTAATGGCCTATGTATATTTACTTGTCTATGTAAAATTAATTTTAATCAGCAAATTAAATTGTTGTTTTTCTCCTGTACTAAGAGCATTCTTGCAATGTTCTAAGAATTCCTCCTACTTCTTCTTTTTTTAGCTTTTGGATTTTATTTAAAGAAGTTAGGAGAAGGTCAGCTGTAGTGAGCACTTTCACAAATAGGATAAAAGGTAACTAGAAATGTGCATGTAAGAGTAAGATTTGGATATCGCTGTCAATGTTATAAATTCCTTCCTAATTCTCTTGAGGTTCCATTAGTGATGTAAATGTTGATGTAGTATTATATATGCAATGTTATAACTAGTTTACTTTCTAATACTTCATTTTTTTTGCTTTTATTTTAAATATTTCAGATTCCAGATGGTCTGAGAAAAAAACTACGTGTTGAAATACATTCAACAGTCCGAATTAAGTCAGTTGAATCTATTCCTAGAATTCCTGTATCTCTTACACTGCAACCCAAACAGAACTTAGTGAGTTGATATTATTGGTCATGTACTTGTTCATATATTGGGAAACTGATAATGTTTCTCTGGTCAAATTGCAGTGGGGGGTGGGGGGCGTTATGTTTATTTGTTTTAATTTGTTAGATGAAGATCTGGAAGTTGTCTGTTATTGACTATGGAAATAATTCTCAGGTCAATATCGATGCATATCTTCAAACCCAGGGTCAGGTCTGAGCGGTGCCCTTGGATCTGGCAAGTAAAACAAAAATAAAAGCTTTTCCTTGCCCTCATGTCAGTGTTCCGAGGAAAAATCTTTAGAGGTGGACTAATGCTCAGCTGTGGCTGTAGCAGGGGCTACACAGATGCTTTCCCTAGGGCAGGTGATAGAAATGGTGTTTGTTGGCAAAATGCTGTTTTCTAAATGAATAAAACTCTTACATCTTCTTCCATCTCTGTGTTGCCATAAGAGAAACAAATCCCTCATGCATAGGAAGAAAACGTTTTTACTTATTAATACTTGGTTTTGTTTTATTTACCTCTTTCTTTTTTCCTGTTTAGCATAAAGATATACATGAAGATGATGTTAAATGTGCATTCAGTTCTTGGCTGCAGGATTCCACTACTGATGATCACCCATGGATAATGACAAGCACAGACTGTATACATCTGTCTGTTAAAGAAGGCAAGGATAATACTGTCCTGTTTACTATGGAATTTACTTAGCCAGTATACCATTCAATTTCTGTATACACCTTTTAACATAAAATACCTCTTTACCCTGAAAGTATAACCTTGAGTTACCCTTTAGTAACCTTTTTTATTCTTTCATTTTGGATTATATTGTAGTTATATTCTAATCTGTCTTATCTTGTGAGGAATGAAAACTGAATTTATTTGGAGTTTTAGTAGTTGTTCATTGTGTTTTTACAGGAATAGAGGAGTTTGTCCTTAGTGCAGCGCATCCCATGGGCATTGAAGAAAATAAGTCTGAGAATATTTTTATACTGAGTCCCAGTTTGCTGCAAAAGACAATTATACAAGTAAATATCACATAGTATCAGGTATCAAGTAATTTAAATTGTTATACTTGTTTAAAATATATTGCATTTTGTATATAATGTATTTCAGTTTCTCTTTTCAAGTAAATAATGTCAGTCTATTCATTAAATGATATCTGCATCCTTTATGTTACTTTGTAGCTTGAGGGCCTGCTGAGATTCCAGGCATACCATGCTTGTCACTGAGTTTCATAGTTTCCACATCAAACTCTCAGAAAAATCAGTTAGAAGAGAGGAAAGTCAGTACTGTACAAGTCTGAACATCCTTATACTTACTTATATATGTACCATCTTAGTTGTCCTTTCCCTTGGTAACTACGCCACTTCTCAGTGTATCTGGCAGGAACAGTAGCTTGTTCTGGCAAAGATGAGACATATTCCCCATTCAAACCTACCACACTCACCCTGCCTTTTCTCTGATACAGTTTCTGTGCCTTCTGTTTCTTCCATATTTCATTTCTCCGGAGAATAAATATTTCTATTTAATATTAGAATTACTGCTTCCATTAGTAATTTTGATTGAACCACTACCCATTACTTCAGGGTTATGGTTATAGGTGGGATAATGGTTTTTTTCATTTTTAAACATACAGTGAAATTTTAGTGGAGAATTAAGGTGTCTTTTGGCTTTTTATAATAGAACTAGATTGAAGATTTAGAATTGCTGTTAAAAAATAATAAAATGAGCTTTATTTTACTAGTAGTAAAGTACAAGAAGGCTTCTAGAAATTGTTCAAGTGACTGGTACTAAGATTAAAGAGCAAAAACGCATTTCTTAGTAGCAGTGTCAATGTCTCCTACTAGCTTGTTCTTACCTGTGAACCTCTGTAACCCCTGTTTGCCTGCCCAGCTTTCCATAATAGTGAACAAGATGGAAAAATTCATGCCAGGTGTTTTGTCAAGTTACTTTTCACCCAGTCAGATGCCTGGTCTGTTTCACTATTCTGCCTCCTGAGCTCTCCTGCCAGCAGGACAGGGGATGGCATAGGAGAAGGAACAAGTTTCAGGTAGGGAAAGAGATAGTAGGCTGTACAGTCTGTTATAAACAGCACTTGGCCCAAAATCTAATCTTACATTATTAAATCATTGTCAACACTAGATTGTATTTTGGAAGTAGTTATATCTCTTCCATTTCACCAGTGCGCCTTTCTTTCAAGCACAGTAAGCATCAGCAAAGCATACATGCAGCATTTTCTTTGCACAATTCCAGAAATGTCTAGTCACTTCATACCCTTTCTTCTATAGTTATATTTCATCTAAAGTCCTAACTCTCTTTTGTTGTAGGTTCTTTTACATCCTCTAAGTAGAAAAGCTGATGATGATGACAACCAGCCACCTATGCCTGATAGAGACAAGAACCTTCCATACCACAAACTAAGCGATTTAGGGTGAGACATTTTCATAGAAAAAAACATGGGAGGGAATGGGAATGGGAATGAGAATTAGAAAAAAATAACATTGGTGGAAATGCAGATTTTTTGGAAACTATGCCAGATCTAAGCAAAACTCTGCATCTTTTGGCTTGTGTCAGGTTCAGACTTCATCCTAGTTTACGCAGATGATTAATTTTGTCCTTGAACAGTCTTAACTGCTGTGAATAGAAAACTTCCATGTGTCTAACGGTACTCACATACTGAAAATTTCTGCATGTCTGTCAGTAGGATGGGAGGTCTCAGAACTGAGACTGCCTTAGCATGGAAGCTCAGAACTGAGCTTTAGAAGAGATACTGATAGTTCAGCAGTTCTTCTTGTTCTAAGTAGCATGAACAGACTTCTACATAGCAGCAAGGTATAGTGGGGGTGGTTTTAGCTGGGGTATTCAAATGAAACCAAATTTATGGTAAGTTGCAGTCTGCCAGTCCTTGTCTCCCAGTATCTTCAACCTGTTTATTTGTTCAGCTGCATTTAATAGTAAGGATCTCAAAGAACTGTAGTTCCTAAAAGTTTTATCCCAATCATCAGCTGAGGAGAGAAATGCAGAGTCCCGTGGTCATTAGTACAAGGGAAAGTGGTGGTACTGTTCAGCAAACGTGAAGGGATGGGGCAGAGGAGACATGAGAGGCTTGGAGTATTGTGATAGTGTGCTGTCAGTGCTGGGAAAGGCAACTGAGAATACAGTCTGTAAGCATTCTAACTTCTTGTAGTGCAAGCTTCTACTGCCTACAGAGCGCACACTGATGCTACCCTAGGCCATTTAATGTTTCCTTTACCCAACAGAGGAGTGGACAAATTAGGAACATCTTTATTTGAACACATAAGCCACAGCCTTCTGGGGCGTCCTTTATCTCAAAAGCTGGCTGCTATTGCTGTGGGACTGCGAAGTGGAGGGGTGCTTCTCACAGGAGGAAAGGTACACACTTCTGCTTTCACCTTGCAAACCCTTGCACTTTGTTTTCCGTAGTTACAAAATGGTTTGTGTTAGTTTTCTTTGATACTCTGCATGTTCCAAAGAATAAAGAATAAGCTGAAAAAAAACTGAACAGAGGTAATTCAATAAAACATCATCACTCACACATACACACATATATATATGTGCATTTTAAAGATTGCTACCAATGCAATTTCAATAGGGGATTAGTCTACTTTGTATTATGATAAGCACCTGCTGCCTTTGAAGTATTTGAATGAAAATAAGCGTATCTTTTCTCTTGTGTTCTAACATAAAATGGCAGTGGAGTTGATACTGTTATTTTCCTTTTGCCTCTTACAGTGATCCATTTAATACCATATGTCACTGAACCTAGCAGATGTCTTAACACTGAACTCAGTGGAATCAGAACACCATACTGGATGTATCAACTCTGAATTTGTCTTTGTTTTGCTCCAGGGCTTTGGTCCCTACCAAGTGATACAGAGGCAAAATACATATATACTTTTACTGAGGAATAAACCCAGTGTGTGTGTACAGATTCCCCAGCTTGTTGGCTGGTGCATACTGTGACAAAAACATAGAAACACAATGAATTGGCTCTGTCAATTTACTTTAGCTCACATTTATTTTTGTAGGGAAGTGGAAAGTCAACATTAGCAAAGGCCATCTGCAAAGAAGCTTTCGCTAGACTGGATGCTCATGTAGAAGTAATTGATTGTAAAGCTTTAAGAGGTATGATAATAGTTTTTTTTAATCTCGAATGTTTGCTGTACAATAAAGAGGCACAGTTATGAAGTTAGTACATTTGGTCTGAATAATTTTTCTAGTATTTTTGCTGTTTTTGCAAGGATGTTTGATGCCCCACAATTAGTATCTTCAACAGTCTGATGGAAATACAGCTGCTGTAAGTTTATTTCACACTTCTATCAGTTTTTGTCCCACATACCACCACCAAATTCAAACCGTGCTTGCCATGCTTATTTCTAATTGTTACGACGTAGGAAGAAGTTGCAAAAGTTGAACTGTGTGGTTTTTCTGCTGTGCTAGCTGAAACAAATACTATGTTAACAAACCGTAAGTGTTAGATGATACCTGTACTCAGTGAAAGGATAACACGGGCACCAAAGAAGGATCGAACAACCAACTGAAACCTGATTTATGATGGCATATTTACTAACCTAGTGTATTTGGCAATAGTGGTCTAACACTCGTGATTATAGATGATGAGATGACTCCTTAGGTTTTGGGAGTTCAAAATAAGTATTTTGCGCAAAGATGGACGAGCACAAAATAGGCTTTTTTCTGCTCTTGCATTTCACTGGCTTTTCTAAATAGTCTTGCTGCTACAAGAGCAGAAAACACTCATCTGTTTACTTACAGAGCCCTTATATGACCTCGCTATATTCTTTTTGCTTAATTCACTACTTGAGCTGGAACGGCTTGCACCAGAGAAAAGAGGAAAGATTAGTAATGAGCTAGGTCCTGTGCTCTGGAAAATTCTTCCAATTCCTGGATTCTTTAGTAGCTGTTTTAGAGTGCTGCTAATTCTTCTCTGGTTTTAACTGTCTGGAAATTAGACTTGCAGACTTCTGTAGTGGTTAGTGAAAGATGATTAATCTCATTTTAGAACATGTGGAACCTTCTAGTACGTTTTTGATTGAAGATGTGGACACTTTTTTAGTGATTGTTGACTCTGTTTTAAGCTTGGTATCTGGATTTATAGATGTAAAATTAAGGTAGACAAAATAAAACATTGTGAGCAAGATGTAGTCGGTCTGATTTTTTTCCTGGTATTTTGTGTCATTCTAATAGTATTTTGTTTTAGGAAAAAGATTAGTAAACATAAGGAAAAATGTGGAAGAAGCTTTTTTAGAGGCAGCATGGAGACAACCATCCATTCTTTTGATGGATGATCTTGATCACATTGTCGGAGTACCTTCTGCACCAGAGCATGAGAACAGCCCTGAAACTGTTCAAAGCAATAGACTTGCTTATGGTAATACTGTGCTACCTGTGTCTGGATAGAAATATAATGCAACTTAGAATTTCTTGCACCTGAGTTGTACTGTCCTACCTGAACAATTCTGTCTGTATCATTATTGCCTCTGGACCGTGTGTATTCAGGCAGAGACTCAGAAATTATGGTAGGTAAGCATTTGTGGACCCCTAGCTGATTCAAAATAATCCAGTCTGGATCTTGGAGTAGTCCTTGCCAATGCGCTTTCACCGCTGCTGCTGCTGGTAATGCCTGTAGTCAGTACCACTGCCAGTGCTTGAGACTTCTCCATTCTTTTTTTATATTGTTCATACACTCAAATATGTTTCAACTGATTACAAACTGCAGATGAATCTTTAACTGATAATTACTGATAAATTGATTTTTTGTTTTCTGTAATTATTATTTATAATTGCAGTGATACATCAGTTTGATACTTACTGATGTTTAGAACCAACTTCTTTTAGATGAGTACCAACTTCTTTATCATCCTACGTGGTATACATTGTAGAACTTCTGTTTTCTTTTGCAATGTAGCAATCCACAAATGTTAAAAATAAAATGATCAATTGTAGTTTGACATCCTGTATACAGTTCCCTTTTATTCCTGTAAGTCTACACAATGCTAAATTGCAAATTAAAACTAAATCTAAATGATCAAGATTAATAAAGCCATAGCAAAAAACACCTTCCATTTCTTAGCTCAGTTTGAGAGAGTTAGCATAATTTTTACTGAAATACTTCTGAAGTTCAGAAAATCTTACTATCATTTCTTCCTTAAAAATGTGCTCTTAACTTACATGCAGAATTGTTTGGTTTTCTTAATGCTTTTATTTAAAGGTGTAATGCATACAACAGAGCTTTAGAGTTTTAAAGATTGTTTCTTGATGGTCTACCTTGAATCCTTATTTTTTTTTACTTTTATGTATTAGTTTTTTCCTAGAGTGCTCATTTTCAAGGCTTAAGATCTGTTTTTATTCTTACAACTTCTCCTTTTTTGTTTGCATGGCGGCAGTAATAGCACACAAAAGTAGATGTCATCAGTGATGTTACAAAATCAGCTTTTAAAAAGCACTTCTGATGGCATTTTCTTAATGGAATGTGGTGTCCTAGAGAGACTCACTGTACCTCTTTTTTTCCTAGTTTAAAAAACAACTGTAAACACGGGAATAAAAATAATATATTACAAAGCTGTTACATTGTATGTGCACTAATGCTACTCTCCAGGGTTAGGGTTATTTTTGTTATTTTGCAGTTCATACAGCAATATCTTCTGTGTTTAGTTTTGAAAGATCTGATGAAAGAAGTTATTTCCATGGGGAGTTTGATTGCATTAATTGCCACAAGTCAGTCTGAACATTCCCTTCATCCTTCCCTGGTTTCAGCACAAGGAACTCATGTCTTTCAGTGCTTCAAATGTATCCGATCTCCAGATCAGGTAAATTCAAATAAAAATGGTTAAAATGTGGTTTGCCTTGCCAGCCATCTCAAATATGATGTTGGAACAGCTGCAAAAATAATAGGTTACACCTGAAGATGAGAAAAAAATCTGGAAATCTTAGAAATAGAAATATTTCGTGGTACTTAAATACCTCAGAACTTACATCTGTCATTTTAAAGTTTAAGAAATAGAGTAATCCAATGAAAACTCCGAGTTGGCCCCACTCTTCAGTAGTAAGAGAAGGGTGTATTCAGAGGACATTTCAGTTCAACCTAAAACAAGTCAGGCTGTCTAACACAGGTGAGATATGCATGTCTCCTTGTTACCTCTAAGGGGATGCTGAAGGAGCAGCTTTGTAAAACATGTAGGTCATCAAGTTAGAGAAATGAAATGAAACATAAGTGTGTTTTTTCACAGCTCAGTGAAATAAGTATGTCCCTAGAACGTGTATTTTAAAAATGTTATTAAAACTAAATGTTAGATTTATGGGACAGTTTTAGGTTTGCTTCCATAGTAATACTATCTGTCTACTTTTGGACATAGTCCAGTTTGAAAAGAAAAATGGATAGAGAGAAGAATGAACAGTATTAACTTTTGTGCAGGAGAAAGCAGATCCTTTGAAACCCTCGTTCCCTAATGACTCATTTTTATTTAACATGAGTTGTTCCTGTCTGCATGTCTTTGGTTACAGGCCAGCAATTAAGAGCCACTGAGCAGGAGATGCTGTGTTAGATGCAGTTTGACTTTCTCCCACTTCCTGCAAGTCTTTTAGATTTTACTTTTTATTTTTAGAAGTCTTTTAGATACTATGTTTTATAAATATTTTTAAATTTTTTTTTAAAAAACAAGATTTTATTGTTTTTAATACTAATACTCAAATAAGGATGACACATCACTGGAAAAGTCAAGATCTCAAAAGATACCAAATTACCTGAAGTGTTTTTATCCGACACAATGTATTTAATCTCAAACATATTCTCTGCTCATATTGACAAAATGCAATGTGTTCTTTTTCCTGTGAAACAGAAAAAATGGGTGTAAACCAGTAGAATCTGGGGAGGGTGGGATGTTTCATTGTTAGTGTTGCATTTAAAGTAGCTCTGGCTGGTGAGGTGAATATTTAAAGTTATAAAACTGGTGAATTTATTGAAGTGCACTTGAAGAACTAGCATTTGTTTATATTGCTTAGGTTTTGTTATTTAAGGGTTTGGCATTACACAAATATTTAAGGAAATTTTACTAAGTCATACCTATTTACTTTTTGAATTCCTAAACTCCATATAAATAGTAAACTCAATGCACACTTGCTGCACAATTCTGTTTTTCAGAAGCAAAGATGTGAAATGCTGTATTCCATAACAAAGAAGAAACTGAATTCTGATCCGAAGGACTTCTCTGATCTTGACCTCCAATGTATTGCAAAGGAAACAGAAGGTTTTGTTGCTAGAGATTTTACTATGCTGGTTGATCGTGCCATTCATACCTGTGCTTCTAACCAGAATGCATCAGATAATGGTGGTATGTTGACAAAAAAATCTCTTATTTCATAGTCTTGCTTCTGTTATCCAGAACTGGTGGAATAATACAGAAACAACCCTAGTTTTTGTATTTTATTATATATATATGTATTCTATTGTATATAATAGAATATATTTTTATATTTTATGATACTTTATGATTATATATTTTATGATTAAAATTTATTTAATGGTTACATATTGTAAGGAAATTGTTACGGACAGTTTTTGCGTTTGGGTTTTGTTCAGGTTTTTTTTTTTTTTTTAAAGCAGATTTGAATGTATCAACTGTGGATTTTCAGAAAGCTCTAAAAGATTTTACTCCATTAGCTCTGAGAAATGTCAACCTTCATAAACCTAAAGACCTTGGCTGGGACAGGATTGGTGGCTTGAAAGATGTGAAGCAAATGCTCAGGGATACCATCATGTTACCTGCAAAGGTACTAAGTTCCTTTAAATTAGTTACTTGAATTTTGTACATAATATTCATAGGGAAGAATTGTATTTTGAAGTGTGGCACAGTGTTTGGTAGAAAGATGACAGGCATGATTTAAAGCTACTTTTGTAGCTTTCCAATCTTCAGCTGTCTTCAGCTACTAGAAACCACTTTCTCCTTCTCTCTTCCAAATACAAAAGGCAATGGCTGAGCTTTACTACAAATCAAGTGTTACTCTACAGTATTGGAGTATTGCCACACTTGGTTGCAGGGTTTGTGATTAGGTTCTGTAAAGACAACATTTCCAGCTGTTTTTTGTGCAGTGCTTTTGCTAGAGGAGTATTTCCTTTTGGATGAATGCCAATCCCTCAATCTCTCTTTACTTCACTTTGGCCTTTCTGCCTTGCTTATAACTTGAACACTGAGATAAGCCATTGAGCATTGACTCTTCAGAGAAATGGCTGAAGAGTATATTTGATCATATCATTCAGTGATTAAAATAGGAATTTAGAACTACCAGTATGGACAATATAAAGCTCTAGTCCATCTCTATTCTGTCCTGTTTCCTCTTGGTAGAAAATCCCACTTGTTTGTATTTTAGGTACCTAGTAAACCTAGGAAGCTAGTTCAGCCCCAGGTAAACTAAAAACAGTCCAGATGAGCTGTTGAGATAATATTGGGGATATAATAAATTAGATGCATTCTGTTTAGACAAAAGTCATCACTAGTCAGTGATGTTACAGTACATTACAGAATACTTACTTATTTTAGAATATATCACATTGAAACTCTTTTCCAGTATCCAGAATTATTTGCAAACCTGCCCATACGACAGAGATCAGGTGTTCTGCTGTATGGAGCGCCTGGAACAGGAAAAACACTATTGGCAGGAGTGGTTGCGAGAGAGAGTGGAATGAATTTCATCAGCATCAAGGTAGCAAGAGTTTAAGATTAATTGATTCATTTTATTAACTGAATGAAATAACTTTACCCAATACCTGAAACTGTGTGCTTGTGAGGGCAAAAAACTAAAGTAAGAAACTCACATTTAAAATTTTGCTTGTCTCTGGATAGCCCTCTAGATATCTGATTTGTGGAACTTCACAGTTTTATTACTGAGGTGGTTTTTTTTGTATACTTATTCATTAGGCAGAATTATAAAATTTAATTAGGTGTTCTTAGTTTCTCATTTTTTTGTAAAAAGAGCCCAGATTTTGATTCCACTGGACAATGAAATTGAGCAATACGTTTTAAACATTTTTAAAATACTTTGTAAACCTTTGCCTTGTGATTCTGTAACATATGTTCTGTTATGGTACAAAAATGGAAAATATTATTTTTAAACAAGTTAGAATGCTTGAAAACTTTTTCTGGCTTATCTAGACCCCTTGGCTTTTCTGTTCAAAGATGCCACTGTCTTGGTTGCAAGAAAATTCAGTCTAGTAAACAAAATATATGCTGATGTTGAATTAGACATTAAAACTAAGAAACATGTCATGAGTGTTCTTTTCTGATTATATATTTTTAGGGACCAGAGCTGCTCAGCAAATACATTGGAGCAAGTGAACAAGCAGTTCGAGATATCTTTAACAGGTTTGTTTTGTAAAGATTTGTGATGTTATAAATTAATTTCATTGGCTAAACCACAAAGAAATAGTTTTGTTGTCTGAGGAGAGATAGAGCATCAGATCATAAAAGCATCTGAAATAATCAGTTGTGCTGATCCAGATGTGTGTATCTTGGCAGGTTCAACCTGGCCATCATTGTTTAAGAACTGCACGTTTTGGCTCCAATCAGGAATGTGCTTTTGAAGCTGAACTCCCAGTTGTCTCCAGCTACAATGCATTGGTTCACATCACAGAACTGTCTTGGAAAACACGTCCTGAATTCCTTTCAGATGATTCCAGAAGACAGTTGACTGTACTCCAAGTAGTAATGGACACTCAATACATAAGGTCATATTAAACTTGGTATTGAGGTCCTCAATGCCAGTAGTTCTGTTTTACAAATCTGCTCTTACTGGCCCTCAGTGCTCACTAATGCCAACACATCCTACGTAGCCTTTGCTTCTCATCTTATCATGTAGGCAGTCTTTTTGTTAGACGTCTGTAAGCCAAGAACTCATCTGCAGTGATTGGATTTTAGAACTTCCACATATATTAGTATGACAGTTGAGCACTTAGAAATTATAAAGTGAGTGAAAAGTATGTTATAAAAATGAGCAGTGATTGCAGTGCAATCCAGTTCTTCAGAACCTCTTAAATTCTACAAAAACAGATTTTCTGTTCTGTCATTAAATACAACTGTTCTCTGAAGCAAAAATCAATTACCTTCAATACATTTAAGGAATTCTACCTGTGAATGAAACTTAAACAGAAAAATAAGTATTGCGCTTTTTTTCTCTTTTAGAGCTCAGGCAGCTAAGCCTTGTATTGTTTTCTTTGATGAGTTTGATTCTATTGCTCCTCGCCGAGGTCACGACAACACAGGAGTCACCGACCGAGTGGTTAACCAGCTGTTGACTCAGTTAGATGGTGTGGAAGGCTTGCAAGGTACCAGTTCACCTGTGTGCTCCTTTTCATGCAGAAGTTTAGCAGGTGTTAATGGCATTTTTCTGCACTTTCCTAAGGGGTTTATGTGCTAGCTGCTACCAGTCGCCCGGATTTGATTGACCCTGCTTTGTTAAGGCCAGGTCGACTGGATAAATGCCTGTACTGTCCACCTCCTGATCAGGTGAGGAAACAAATAATTTCACACAAGAGGCAAGGAAAAAATCAAACTAATGGGTTTTATTCACCTTTTCTTTATATGTAGTGGCACTTCAAACCTGGAAGAAGCGGACTTGATTGCCCAGCTCCAATTATAGAACAGGATAAATTCACTGATTTTAATGTCAATGTGTTCACATAAAACTGGGGAAAGAATAGGCTGTTTACCACAGTCTTCTGGATCAAGTCATATCCTGTGGATCTAGCTGGTTTAAAAAAAATTTAAAAACCAGGAAACTAATCTGCAGAAAGAAATTGGATGCAGTGTAGTGTGTGTAATGTTCTCCATCTTTCTTTGAACAATGAGTCCAGTGAATATGCCATTTGCTTAAACCGTAGCCAGTCCTTCGAGGATGTACAATGTGTATCCTTGATTCCCCATTTTATGAGAAAAAAATAGCGCTGTTCATTTTCAGATTAGTTCACACATTTAACAAATACCACATCATTTCATTCTGAAACACGTATGCTGTGCCCTAAGAGCATAGATATACTCTCTTTTTTTTTCTTTTTTTTTTTTCCTATTTTAAAATTCTGGCTGAGGGTAAGATCATTCAGGTAAACAAAAGTTTTGCACTTTCATCATAATTCACTTTACAAAACGACATATGAGGAGCAGAACTCACCTTCATATTTTTATGTATTTCATATATAAAAATCCCAGATATTGACTGGATATATTAGAGAAATTTATTCTCTGTATACTACATTTGGTTAGGGTAGTATCTTTCTAGTATTAGGGCAGTATCTTCTTGAAAGAAGATCCTTCCTCCGTCAGAGAGGAAGTGGCTGGTGACAGGTCCAAAGCACCATCTAGCAGTCAGGAGAAGGAAGATAACAAGTTGCTTTACTGACATTTTTTTTTCTTTATTCCAGAATTCGCGCTATGAAATCTTAAAAGCTCTCAGTCATTCCCTGTCCTTGGCCAATGATGTGGACTTTCAGGATTTGGCAGCAAAAACAGAACAGTTCACAGGGGCTGACCTAAAAGCTTTATTATACAATGCCCAATTAGAGGCAATCCATACTAATTTAAATTTAGGTTTAACACAGGTAAATAAAACTGATATAAAAGAAGTCTCTCCTCTTTATTTTTATGTTGCTATGTTTGAAAGAGTTAATTGTATCCATGGGTTTTTTTAGCGAAATTACTGTTTTTTATACAGAGGATTAACATTTTAATATGTTTGCAGAAAAATACAAGAATATTGTAATGAATTGGTTTAAATACTCCTTAAACACAAGTTTTTCTCATTTCATGATTGGTGTTTATTGTAAAATATATAATATATATTTATATATATGTGATATAAAATATATTATATTTATATAAGCCCAAATGTGTTTATCACAGTTGTGAGGAACAACTAACAGATTGATAGGAGGGATCCCACACAGAGCTTCTTAGGAGCAGATAGCAAAATCAGTTTTGAGATGGCACATTTTGGATGAGGGAGGAAACGAGAAATTGGTAGGTTTTGGGAAGTTGTTCCAACAGATTAAGTTTGATTGAGGTCAGGAGAGAAGTGGCAAGAGGATGACAATACCTGAAATGGCCGGCTCTGGCTCATCTTCCAGGCACCAGCTAGTACTTGAACTTCCAAAGTACAGGATCCCACCCTTGGTTTGTACCCCTTATGTACAAACAGATCCTTCCTCTACAAACAGACCCCTTATGTATGACAGATCCTTCCTCTTTTAACCTCTGTTCGGCCACCTGTCTTCACATTTTTAATGCTTGTCCTCTGGTTCTAGCTGGACCGGGGCAGGCATGGCTTCCTCTACTTGATGGACAAAGGGAAAGGTTGGGTCAGGGGTGCTAAATGAAGGAGATCCTTTTGAATTCTTTTTGCCCCAGCTGTTACCAAGAAATTGGACTCTGAGGATGCAACTCTTAGTATTGAGAGAGATCTCCAGCATGTCTTCCCTAACACTTCCTTTGTTTGTAGCATCAGTAAGTAGTTGCTACCTCATGATTATCCATCATAGGAGGAGGTTGTTTTCTGAAGTAGTGGTCTCCAGAGTGGTGTGCACACACCCCAGAGAGAGCACAAGGCAGTCCATTGATGCGCAGGAAGAAAATATTAGAACTTCAATGGTACATGTATATAATTTACAAATAGTATCCGTATTCTTGGTAGAGTATGCTCCTGAATTTTTGACTGATAGAGGTGTACAATCAAAGAGGTTTGCAGACGCCAGTCTAAAGCAACAATTCTGATTTCCACATCAGCATTTAAAATGTGTTAGCTAGGACTAAAAGGGAGTACAGCAGTTAGGCACTATAAAAGTAGACTCACTTCAGTCTCCTAGAGCATTTTACACAAGAAACTTATTTGCTTGGAGGGTAAGGTTGTGACAGAAGTTGTACAGTTCTACAACATATACGAAGTTTCTCAACACTTGCTGTTACTGAGAGTGTGAGACAGTGGAAACAGTAAAACCTCAAAATTATCTCCTGAAATTATTTTTCTAGCATGAAGACAGAAAGTTCTTCTTAAAGGCATTGGATTTTCTTAGCAAAATATTTGGAAACAGACTCCTAGGGAAAGACAGATTACTGTTAGAGTCAAATGTAATTTGATATTCGCATTTGCACTGTGTATTAAATCTTTTCGTGTATTTCCAGTTGTAGTTTGTCATGAGTTAACTCTTGTAATGTTCTGTTCTTTGTTACAGGATTTTGGATCTAGTTCTGATAGTGACTTCAGTCTCTCTTCCATGGTTTTTCTAAACCACAGCAGTGGCTCAGATGATTCAGCAATAGATGGAGAAGCAGGGCTAGAGCAATCTCTTATTTCTTTAGACATGTCTGACTTGCTTCCTGAAGATCCAAGGTCCAACATGTATCGTCTTTATTTCGGAAGCTCTTATGAGTCAGAGCTGGGAAATGGAACTCCTTCAGAACTGGTAAATTAATCACTTTATGTTTTGAATTTTCTAAATATAGTTGAGAAGCAGAAAAAACCATGCCATTTGCCTAGTTCAGTTTATACATACAGTTATGTCTGCTTTGACCTGCAAACTGTCTCCAGATCATACTTAGTAGTCCACAGTGGGGACAGGGATGGAAGGATGTGATCTGAGAAAATACAGTATGGACTTCTGTGCAATCTTGCTGGAGTTTGAATTCAAAATCCCAATGCTTAATACCTTATAATTAAGCAAATTGCATTCATATTAGATTTTACTCACTGGTTAAATGGCTTGTTCCCTTCCAGAGTTTAAAACAGTTTTTGAATTTTGGTGGTTGGTATGTTTGTTGTTTTTTCTTTAACTTAGTTTTATTACTAAAGAATGACCATCCAGCTTTCAAGAATTAAGTTACAGTCTCAAGAATCAATGAACCTTCTTCAGTTTCCGATAAAATGTGTGTTAATAGAATGATCAGACCATGGAATTGTGTAAAGAACAAAACTAAAGCTTAATTTCCATCATTGTCTTTAAGAATCAGAATTCCTGATGTTGTAGTATCATGGTGCACAGCAAGCAGCACGTTCTCTGGCCAGTTTGCAGGTAGGGATGTGCAGGTTGGCTGCCCAGCACCTGCACAGTGATCAGCTCACCTTTCTTGGCTGACAGGTCAGCAGAACAGGGTATGCTGCCTCTGAGCTCCTTACAGTGAACAGATGATTTCACAGTTTGTGTGTGATCTGTGGGAAATTCATTTTCAAAATCTGTTGTAGAACTGTTCCTACGAGTAGTAATCCAAGTTCTTAGTCTCTTGTTTTCAAAACTGTCTTGCATTGATTCTTAAAGCCAAAAATAACTTACCTTGACATTGGAGAAGTAATTACTCACTGCTAAGGTGCTTTGGTATATTTTATCTTGCATTATGGGTGATAGTGTTTGATTAATGTAACTTTAAAGACTTAGTTTTCCTCTGACTGTGAAAATTGTTCAGCAAGGATTCTATGCAGACTTTGATCTCTTTAAGCTGTTGAATTTGAAAGGTGTGTATTTTATCAAGTGCACAGAGAATTTGGACGTGATGAATATTTAAATTCCAAATCTAACTACATAAACTCGCCCAGATTTCAGAATCACGGATTTTCATAAGTAAATAAAACAATGGACTTAGCAGACCTTTATTCTTTATGAGATGGGCCATTGCAAAAATGCTTACATATTTTCCAGACATGAAATACTTCATTTTCAAATTTGGCCTTTTGCCCAAACACCTTGGCATATTTACCTAAATCTTTCTGTTCAAAAAATTATGTATGCAATATATTTTAAAGAGAAAGTACTCTTTTTGCCAGTGGAGGCAAGCTTATATTGAATTGTAGGCTAATTCCCAATGATGGAGTTGCTCTTTTGGATCCATAATGAGTTAATGTATTTCTTCTTGTGATGAATTTAGAGCTCTTTGTGTTTGTCCGGTCCAAACTCCATAACTTACGACTTTACCAGCGTCACTCAGAGAGATGTTGCATCCTCACAACCTGCAATGCTTAGAGCAGCTTCTCAAGAAGGCTCCCTGGAGAACCAGGAGCAGCAAGCAGAGCACCTGAGGACAGAAATCAATGCTATCAAGGCCAATTACAGAAGCAAGAATGGAGTATGGCACTTTTTAAAATTAGTATTTAGTCTTAACGATTCTCTGTTGTTTTCCCACACTTCTTGGTATTTCAATTAATTTCTGCAATATTAAATATTATGTAACAAAAATAGCAAAGATAAGTGATACTTAGTTTGATGAAAAGAAGCCAGATGTTAGCATGCATATAATTAAACAGTTATTTCTGTTATTTATTAACATGGAGGGGGGAAAGTTGTGACTGTATTTCTAATACATTTGTCTGTACATGTAATGAGGAGGTTACATAGTTAATGATACCAATGGCACTACATTTCTGTAGAAATTTTTCATTGTCTGTTCATGGCTCTCTTTCCAAGGAGGACAGCACCCTTAATCAGTCAGCGCTTCCCAAGACCACTTTAACTATTACCCAGTCTCATCTGATGACTGCTCTTCAGGGTATGAGACCATCCATTAGTCAGGATGACTGGAAGCATTTTACTGAACTGTAAGTACTTTTTTTTTTTTTGTAATTTTGAATTCAGTGGAGATTTGATCTTACCACATTCCTGATACATCAGAAACACAATGGTTTTAAATAAATGTGGGGACTGGCAGCAGATAGCTGATAGTATTTCTTAAAAAACTGCTGTCAGAAGCTAAGTTACATAGTGGGAAAGGGAAACTATTTTACCAGTGAATTGTCTTCTTATTCCTGTAGGACCTAGAAATAACAGACCAGAACCCCCTTGTATTATGTTAAGAGACTCTTTTAAGTTTTAGAGCTAGGTCCTTCCTGCTTCCACTTAGTAGTAGCTCCTTGTGTTTTCAGATTGCTGGAGTTTGACCCTCTGTAGTGGTCTTTGTAGCTGGTATGTTTGGGAAAGGCAATAATCCGTAGAAGTATAAACATACTGAAAAGGAGAATGTGTCTCCTTGGACTTGGAGATCAAAACGCTGGGGGGAAAGAAAAAGGAAGCAGGACAGAGAGCTCTCAAGTTTGGTTTGGGGGTGAAAATTCCTCCAGGTCCCCAGGTCTGAGGAGACGGGCACTCTTCATTTCCGTAAACATATACTTAAACATCTGGAGTTCTGTGGTGCATTAATATGCATCTGAAGAGGCAGACACAAAAAACACGTTTCATAAGAATTTGCTAATGTCTTTTTTTTGTTTCCAGGTATGATAATTTTCAGAATCCCAAGAAGAGGCAAGTACAGATTGGCGCAATGTTCAGACCGGGACAAAAAATGACTCTAGCTTAGTGACTTGTACTTGCTTGTAATTGCTAAACTGTAACTGGAAATTACAAATGTGATTAAATCAGATTATTTATATTCATATGGATTTATTAATGCAGCAGTTGAAGATAAGTTTCTTCCAAACTTACATGCTGTAAAATTATGTCACATTTTATTTTGAAGAATATTGTCTTCCTTTAGATTGATATTAAATTTTTTGAGAGAACATTGGTTATGTTCTGTCCAGTTGTTTATCATATAAACTTATAAATTCTGGGGTTTATCAATTTAGTTGGCAAAATCTAACAATTATTTCCTGTGCCTGTTGACTCCCTCACAACAAATAGAATCTGTTCAAATAGATTGTAATAATAGTGGGGGATATGTTTTTTAAATATTCCATGAAGTCATTCTCTAATGGCCTTTGGAGGGCTTAAAGGAGGGTGGTGCTTCATATGTATATTGGTAGGCAACTAGACTAATACTTTCAGAATACACTTTTCCAGCTATAGCAAGAAAAACCAGACCAAGATAATTGTATCTTGTTTTCTGCCACTGTTTGTTAATCAGAAGAATACCAAGTTGCATTTCACAACAACTGCACCTTCTCATCCCTACCTTTTCTTCCTGGAGACCATTGAAAACATTTTGGATGCTTGGAAGCTTTCTAATGTTACATTCTAAAATTATTCACAACCATTGTCTGCCGTGGAGATTGTCAGAGTTGGGGTCCTTAACTGATACATAGATAACCAGGTCTTAACACAAGGAGGGAGAAAGAAGGAGGAGGCAGGAAAGAAAACTGGAGATGTTTCCCATGAGTCTGTTCAACCCTTTGACAGCATTTTGCTTCCACTTCAAAATAGTCTTAATCTCTAACCCAAGGAAATACTATCTTCAGTTCAAATACTTCCATTTGAAACTTCAGCCCGGTTAATTTCATTGATTAGTTCCTGCAGTTTCTCAGATACCAATAGGAGCTTTGCACTTACTCTTTCACCTACTGGCTTAACGATTTTTCAGCGGAGGTTTTTTTCTACACCCAGCACCTCTATAAGAAGGAGGTCTTCTAGCTCTGTCCTTGTCAAAATTGTTTAAAGAACATTGTGGTTTATTAAATCTTTTTTGCTTGGTAAAGAAATCTTCAACTATTACAAAAGCATCCAGATTAGCCAAAATTAGCAGCAGCATCTGTTCGTCAAGTTAGGTCTAGATAATGGTTGTACAAAATTCATTAAAAATGGAAATTATTTAACCTTCCTAGTACTGATAATCTCATAATGCACTGATACTTAAATCTGAAAGAACTAGTCACAGGCTAATCATGATGGTAACAAAGACAATTCCATAGATTATTGTACTGTCCTCACACTGGGAGTCATTTAATTAGAATACTGTACTTCAGTGCCAAGTATTATATTGCAAAGTTAAAAAGGCAGGTTTGCTGTATGCCAAGGTCTTACCAGTCCTCAACCAAAATGATGTACTACGCTGTCATGGAAAATGTTCTTAAAATCCAGGAAGCCTAGGTTCCAAATCTCTGGTTTTCCTCTTTCCTCCATGCAAGGAATTTAATTAGTGTGTTAGTTCAGACATTCCCCTGCATAAGTAACCTGAATGATGCTGAGGGCAAGTTCATGTGATCCAAGAAGCAGGTCACTGAATAACTACCTGCTGTTAGGTGGTCTTTTGGTCACATTTTGAATTATATTGTCATCTCACCTTGAAAGGTAAGAGAGAATGTAAATGAAGCCTAGCTAAGATCTGCTATAGACCTAAATCTGAGATACAAGGAGCATTAAGCCTATAGCTCAGAGGAGGATAATCCTTTCTGTTCAAGTGTTGTGCAATGAGCATCAGGTGGCTTGTGGAAACTCTTGCACAAGGCCTGGTAGGGAGAAGCACTCCGAAAGAGAGAAGAGGGGTTGATGACATTTGTTTCACATTCTGTAGGGCAGTAGGATTTAGGGGCAGTGGCTCATGGTGATACCACAGGCAGACAAACAATGTATGTCATGTTTGAACCTGTTTTCTAGTCTCCTCCAACAAGTCAAGAACTAAACAAGCTCTGAGAACCAGCAGCCTAAAGATGAACAAATCCTATGTCTCCCTACTAGTTCTCCTGTCACTCCTACCTCACTTAAGGGATAATGATGTCAGTTTTTCTGGGTATATACTACAGCCCTTATAAAGGTTTGATAATCCAGGGTAGCCGTTTTCTTTCACTTCTGTTGTCACCAACATTGTCAGTTGTCACTGATCTTTCCTCAGCTGCCTACCAGTCTTTCCCCATAGTTGAGGAACTTCTGAAAAAACAGGTGTTAAATATAAATGATGTATACAGTAACCCTCTTTCCAGTGTGCAAGGGATTATTTCAATTTGGTAATAGGAACTTGGTTTCTGCTACTATCCAATAATTTTTCTTAAAACTGACTTTATGTTTCAAGCTATCTTCTTTCAGCTGGTTAGCTGGTATTTTTTTCAAACAATGCTTTGGAAAAATGTACCTGTTCTGAAGTGATCCGCTATTCTGGACTGAGTATTGCCTGGAAAGAGTTTCTGGGGGGAAAAATAAGTGACACAGCAGGTCAATTCTGTTAAATCCTGGTTTAATTGGTGCGATTAACTCTACTGAGAGGCTTATATGTCTGAATGTTGAGGGATTCTGGTAATTCCTAATTGTGAATATCTTACAGACTTGCTTTTCCAAGAATTGGGGACATTGGGGCACATTAAATCCCATCCAATGTGTTGGGTCCTTTTACTGTTAATGGCATTCTGCCGTAATCACATTTATTCTTTGGGAAACAGTATTTCTGGTGTATAGTAAAAATTTCACAAGGTGTTTGATCATCTGACTTCTTAAGGAATCAAACTTTGTTCCATTTTCAAAGAGAAAAAAAAATGGAAAAGATTTCCTAACCCATTTGAAATTAACTTAAAAGATAAGCAACATCTGCTGAGGCTTAAATTACTTAGCCTTATGTTTCATAAAAGATGTCACCAGCTAGAACTCTGCTTGACAATATTTTAAGCATGACAGTTAACAGCCTGGTTAAAACACATGAATTTTATAATTTATGTTAGGTTTAAAATTTACTTTGGCTTTTAGTTTGCCAAACAAGTCTAAATTTTGTGTGGACCAATGTCTGCATTTAATGTCATACAGCGGGTTTCTCCATCCCTGTCTTGTGGCATTAAAGAAACATAGTCAATTTCTCCAGCCTAAAAGCAAACAAATATTTTAAAATACTATTTCAAAACAAAAGCACTTTATAAACTTGATTTTCTCACAGACTGTTTTACTCAAATTAACTGGGGATGTGTGTGTTTACATATATATAAAATTATTAAAATATATAATTGACTTTTTAATCTTACTAATATAATTTATAATTTGACTTCTTGCCTAGTTTGTGTAATAACTCCTAGTTATTGTGAAAACAGTAAAATCCATGCATGCTGTATCATTGCATGAGGATCTGACTCTATTAATAGCTCCTAAGCTCATGCAGTAGGGTGGGAGTGAAGCCTACTTTCCAAGAAGTTAAGATACCAATCATAAACCCATAAGAAGTGGAGGAACTTTGAAGAGACCAGAAGCAGACTAGAGTTTCTTGTGTGAGTTCAGCAGATGCTTGCAGAGTTAATCCTGTGGAATGAAGTTGGGAGACTGGATTACAATTTTTCAATGTCAGTTGACAGGTAAGGATTCACTTCTCTCTCACAGGCATCACTTGGGAATAACCCATTTACAGCCACCACTTGAGAATTTTGGTTTTAAGGTTCAATTGCTTTAGCTTTCCTGTTTCTAAAACAGCCCAAACAGTAGCAATCTGTCATAGGCACAGTGAAATGGAAATCTGTTGAGTAAGGTTTAGCC
Source organism: Lycocorax pyrrhopterus obiensis (assembly GCA_014706295.1). Taxonomy (NCBI): domain Eukaryota; kingdom Metazoa; phylum Chordata; class Aves; order Passeriformes; family Paradisaeidae; genus Lycocorax; species Lycocorax pyrrhopterus. The sequence goes on along the minus strand of JACSVZ010000002.1, from coordinate 23,799,092 downwards.
TGCTGTTGCAGTGATGCAGCAGAGAGATCTAGGATTAAATAGTTGCAGATGCTCAGGCAGTAGCTGGTAAAGAAACGCTAAATCAGTTTGCTGGTGTTCAGGTCACAAGTCTAAGTCAGATTAACAGAAAAGAAGGGGGAAAAATCAATCTTCTCTATCCTCTAACAGCTGGAAGGGTTTTTGTAAGACTCCCATGTATGTGGCCTTCCTGTAATGTCCTACAGGAGCAGAGTCATGTCAGCTGCTATTAGGTAACCAGGGCAGATTTTGCATCTCTCAGCAGTGCTGTCCCACACCAGCCTCCAAAAGTCTTTAATAGCTTGAATTAGTTGAAATGATTTAGTGAAGACTGATGTCTCAGGGGCAAAGTCAGTCTGGGACTTCTAGGTGCAAAAAGTTGACCTCTTTCTTCGTTGTTTACACAAAACCAGCTTTTAGGGTTCTGCAGGAATGATTAGTACCCCATGCAGGTACAGCTATAGCACAGTACGGATCTTGTGGAGATCCAGTGGATAAGTGGACATTGACACTGGATTTTGGTACATCAAAAATCATTAAGGTCATGCAGGTGTTGGGCAATTTTCCTTATTTCTAGAGGTCAGCAGCTTTGTAGAATAAAAAGCAAAGAATAAAAACCAGAATGTTTGGAACCACCCACAAAATGCCCTCAATGCCAATTTGTGTAATTCCAGCATTAGCACCAGGAGGATTAAAACCATCCACATGGTTTTATGCTGTTTTTCTGTTGGGAAAGTAATTGGGTCCTTCAGATGAACTAGTTATAGATTCAGTGCTAATCTCCACTTCCTTAATTATTGCCAAGTTTCAGGAAATAGTAATAAAATTGTTTCTTAATAGTATGTATTACTTTAATATAATGCTTGTATATTGCTGAAGCACTGCTGAAGTAATGTTGTAACTACAGCATCGTGACCTTGTTTAGATACTTAAAGGCTACAACAGGAACTATTTGGTGGTTTACTGTTTTAGTGTTTGCCAAGAATTAACTCTTAGCCAATTTTCTAATGGCCGTTTTTCCAGTAGTTAAAAACCTGCTCATTTTCTAAATGCCTAAAAGACATTTTTTTATTTTTAAAAGATCAAAATGTCCTTCATTAAGGACAGGTTTACAACATAGATGTAGGGAAAAACCCACTTGAAGTCAGCATATTGAAACTTGGTTTTTCTATGGATCCTGGGGAGAAAAAGGTCTTGGCTTCCCTCACAGCAGCATCTGGCTCCACACTGACCCCAGTTGTTCTTCCCGTGTTTCAGTGACTGGATCTCACTGTCCTTCCCCAGCAGCTGTCCAGCAGCGCAGGTCCTGCTGACTGAGCCCTGTCTTGGTGAGGACAGTGGGTCTAAAGCAGAGCTCTTGCAGTGGGGAGCAGGCAGAGTGCTGGGGTGGCATGGGACACACGGGGTTGTTCCTCTCTGTACGTAAGGGATGTGGGGCCCCTGGACCATGGAGCACAAGGAAGAGTCGGTCTGTCCTAAGAGGCCATGGTTGGGAGCCACTGCAGAGCCTTCCCAGAGAGTTCCTCATTCCCCGAGCAACTGGCGCAGGCAAGCAGGCGGAGGGAGAAATGCTTATGAGAAATACTAATTTCATTTCTTAGTGGGTTTAGGTGGATATCTTATTCCAGCTCCCTACTATGATGATATGAATTCCAAAAGAGGCTATAGGGTAGAATACAGCCTCTTCACAGGCCCTTCTTTGGTGCGATGGAGCTTGAGCCATTCACATACATTAACAGACATTTACAGGGAAAAATCAAAAAACCTGAAATTGCAAACCGAGGCCAAGGGAGGAGGTGGGGCCTGTGTAGTGCTTTTTGAGACAGCCCATCATTTTCTCAGACTGCAGAGTGGCAGGAGGGGGGTGTCATCAGATGTGTAGGATTGCACTTCTTCTGTGCAGACACTGTTCTGCACTGACATTTGTCAGCTCTAAGTCTGTCATACTACGAGTAAATTTGGTTTGCAAATGTTTCCCCTCAAGCACTGCAAGATGTATCTGCCACGTAAGTTGTGTAACATTAGTTCCCTCTTGAAAATTCAATCTTTTTATTCTTGCTGATATTTTTTTTCTGTAGGTGACTGATGAAGAAAGTCACCCTTTCCAGTTAACAGCTGAAAAATTAAAAGCTGCATTACAGAAACTAAAAAGCAGGTATCAATAACACTGATCTCAGATTTTCATGCTTTCCTTATTATTTTATAAGCAGCATATGTTCTCAGCATTGAAGCACTTGTACAGTTTCATCTCTGCAGATTTTCAGTCTTGTGACCCAGGTGGGTCCAACTATGGCAACAAGAGCTGATTTTATATTTTGGGCACTGTAACAAAATGCAGAGAAACTCCCTGACTGTATTTTATGAAGAACAGTTCTTAACTCGTTTTTCAGGACCAAGTTTCTTTCTCTGTAGATTGTAATGGAATTCAACGTTTTGTAAACAAGACATTGTTCTGACCCTGAGAAGAGAGAATACGCTACTGTAACAACCTACTTAGATAATTAAAGAAACATGTGTAATGTGATTTTGATGAGGGTTCTTCTTAGTTGCAGCTAACAAGAAAATGTCAAGAAACAAAAAATTTCAAAATGTAATTTTCCCAGAGTTTAGGCAGCTTCATTAGTTCAAAACGTAGCATGATCAGTGATTCTATTCTGATTGAGACTGCATAACCAAGGACATTATTGCTTGTCACATCCAATTTTTTTCCACTTTCTTCTCTGTACTTTAAACTGCTTTTCTTCCCTGTGGAAATTTTTGGTTTTGTGAATGTCCACAAAATAGTGCTGTCTAGTATTTCAGGCTAAAATATTTTCTGATTTTATTGTCTCAAAATTCATGATGTGCACACTTGATGAAAAATTATAAACACACTCACGTCTGTTTGTGAAAGATCCAATACTGGCAGCACAGGCAAAACAGTAAAACATTTTACCAAAGATGTGGTGATGATGGATGGTAGTGATGTTTCAAAACATGAAGCAAGATAGACTTCTTGTGTCCTCTTCCAAGATGGAAAACAAAGTTTAACAATGGATAGAGCATATTGTTACAAGGAAGGTCACTTATAAAGCTCAGTTTCAAGGAGACATATAAAAAAGCAGGTATTTTGGATACACACAGATGTGTACAGAACATTTTTTTTAGCTATATTGAAGTTGTCCTAATTATCTAATTGCTTGATCAGTGTGGTGCCTGTGTTTAGACACTGTCTGTGCCTTTGTCAGACCGTGGGAGCGTGAGCGTTCAGGCCCTCCCCGTTTGAGCCTAGCAGAGGGAGGCAGCTTGAATCCCACAGCTGCCCCTGTGGCTGTCAGGATGGATCACAGACCAAATTAACCCTTTAGAAATCTCCATGTGTTTTTCAGCTTTCTAGCGCTAAAAATGTTCTCATTGACAATATTATAGACTGGTTCTTTGGATACATGTAATATCATAAATAGCTGGAGGAACTAGGCTAGAAAAGCAATTGAGAAACTGCCATCCCACAGCAGCTGATTCTGTGAAAAACAAATAACGCCTCAGTTCCCGTTTTCTGCTTAGGATACATCAGAGGTCGCATGCACTAAATATACTCTTGTGCAAGGAGGGCTGTGGAATAGCTGTTTGTGATGTCATCCTTTTTTAATGTGATCTTTTTTTAGGTATTTTCTTACTGTAGCCAGAATCAAAGGCAATACACTGAAAGTTTACTGCTTGTGAAGGTCTTACTCAGAGTACCCACTAACACTCAAAGATTTCACATGGCATGCAAAGTAAGTATCAAGGCCTTCTCATCAGTGAACTTTTATTTCCTGGAGTTCCTTGGGAGTTGTCTTTGCAAATAATGTCATTTGTGGGAATCTCGGGTGGAGTGAGAGTTTGCAGTGGGTGAGGTTTTCTAAACATTAAAAGTATGGAAACAAAACGTAATTATTTAATTCCACGTTTATCCCAAGCATGAAGTAATACGGCAACTCCTCATGTTGATACATTTAAAGTCTTCAAAGCTTGTGCTATACTTGTGCATATTACAATATATTATGGACTGCATATTTTAATCAGAATACTGAAAGTACTGAATCAGGTGATACTCAAATTTTGCTGAACTTTTGTAGCTGGCAAAATGTTTTTGTTATTCATGAGCTCTGTCTAAACATATCCATCTCTCAAACATTTGATACACCTTTTTGTATACGCATGCTGAATGCTGAGGAAGCATTTATTTTTGGCTTCTGGGCTCCCTTTCAGATTTTTTCTGTGTGCCTGTATTCATTGGATAGCATTTTCACACATTAACTATTAAAAAAGCCTTTGAGGTCTGTAATGTATACTCAATTGACAGCATTGTATGGGGACTTTTTTTTGCTTTGTTTTTGATTTGTTTTCTTTTTAAGTATTTGCAGAATTAATTCCCTGTTTGCTCCACTATTTAGGTTTGGTGAGAGAAAACTAGAACTGCAAAATTAACAGAGTGGTGCTATAGGGGCTCAGTAGGAAGACTGTTTTGCTGTGGATCCCTATACTTTTGATAAACACTTTTATCCAGTATTTAGTCACATCAGTAGGTTTCCCTCCCCCACCAAGTCATGTCTATTGCATGTTGAACAGTCCCAGCTCTCACCCTCTCCTTGTATTTCCAGTCTCTTAGTCACTGGTGAGGCCCTTTGCTGGACTTGTTCAGTATATCCATGCCTTGTTCTGGACAACCCAGAGCCTGTGCCCCAGCACTGCAGGTGTGTGCACAAGAGCTGTGGAGAGAGACCTGTGGTGTTCAACACACTCATCTGACCTTGACAGGGACTGAACAGCGAAACAGCACCAACAGCAAAAACCCCTGCTGAGTAAGCTTTTCAGGCCTGTAAAAAACAAAGGTTGGTAATAAAACACTACAGAAGACCTTCACAAAACTCAGCTGTACTTGGCAGATGAAATGTCTTGCTGGATAAAAGGAAAGAAAAAACAATGTGATAGGGTCTAGTGCTCATTACTCTTCAGTGATGATCCCCCATGAAACACCACCTGTTGTTAAGAGAAATTTGAATGTTAGAAATTATTAGAGAAGAAACAGACTTCAGAAAGCGTTCTTTCAAAAAAACCCTTGCTGTTTGTATGTACTGTTTACATCCCATTGCATCAGAGGATAGAGCAGACCTGGGGAAGTCAGAAACAAACAGCCTATCACATGTGCCACTCCTTTATGGCAGGAATCTGAATGGGTAAAACCAAATTGTTAAGAGATTTTTTAAACAGATTTTCCCCATTCCTTACACTGACTTTTCCAATAATTTTCTAGAAGAGACATTTTTCCTTTTTTCTACCTTTGACCTTTGTATCAAAAATATTGTTGGTCACTAAAAGCCAAGGTGGACGTTTCTTTTCTGATGGTCTCAATTTATTCAGGAGCTGCTGGGTTAAGCTTGACTAGAAAGCCTACCAAGGAAGTACATTGCAATATGTGTCCCTATCATTGTCATATGTCATTGAAACACAGTATTTGTTTCTATGTATAGCCTTATATGCATATGCTAAGTTTCAACGTACCATTTCCACTTATCTCACCAAGGGAGCCATTAAGCCATAGTCAGGCTCTGAAAACTCTGCAGGCATGAAGTGGTTGCTTTGGGTTTTGTTTTGGCCAACAATAAACAATACTTCCATTTCCTCCACAGTTTGCAATCAGCTTCTCATGAAGAAGAGACAAATCTTTTACCTTGCCTAGCAGTGGTCTGTTATGACGCAGTTTAGAAAAAGCACCCCAAGAATGCTCTGAGAAACTCCTTGAGGAGAGGTAACTGGAAAATTCTGTATGTAGATTCCCACAATTTGGGAAACAGACACTTGAGAAGGGCACACAGATTGAAAGGAGAGGTTACTCTTTGCTTTAATTCTTAATGGCCTACTGAAATCTTGGCTTGGGAGAGAACAGGTTCATAACTTCTGCTTACATTAATTCAGATTCACTGCCACAAACAGCCTCACAATGTAATTTTATACAAAAGTAACCTAATCAGAAAGAAAGGGAACATCGATTGTGTAAGTTACTACATACACTGAAAAGGAGTATCAAGGGTTTGACCATCTGAAGACAAAAATAAACATTCCTACTCAAGTCCCCTAGAGGAAGATTTGTGTTAAGAGAAAAAATATTTTTTGTCTGTTTAGACTGTAGTTGGAAGTATAGTACTTGAATCACCAGCACCACAAAATGTTGGAAAGGTGTATTCTGATGAAAAATGAATCGTCCCCTTTTATATTACAATTTATTGACAAATAAGGCAAATGGCAAGCAAGTACTTTTCATTTGGTATAATTTGTAGGAACTCGAAAAAGCAAAACAATGTAAGCATTGTTTTCCTCCTTATTCCTAGAAGGATTTGACAAGAAAACCAGCTAAGCTTCATTGGACTCAATGACCATAAAGGTCTTTTCCATCCTTCATAATTCAGATAAGGTAAAACAGCCCACAGAAGAGGAGAGGTCCATGGATTATGCTGAGGCAGCACAAGGACTTTACAGTGATCCCCAGTGAAAACCCTGTGGACTGCAGAGATAGGAAGGAAAACATTTGAATCAAGGGAGTCATGCTGGTTACTGTAAATATAAGACTTGTTATTTTTATTTTCTTGTATTGGTTAATAAAGAAATCAGAAAAAAAAAATCCAGAGGAACTGAAAGGAGACTGGAGAGAAGTGAGGTCACCTTGGTATTAATTACTGCAACACACTGAACATGGGCACACATCTCATCTTTGTAAGTAACAGAGGATTAAGATTTAACTCTGTATTAGCAATCTACTGCTAATTTCTGAGCATTTTGAATTATTTACAGTATCCCTTAACTTTAGCATCTACTCCCTTAAGGCTGATTGTTCTTTCTTGTATTTGAAGAGGGCAGAACAGAGGCTGCAGGCCAAAACAAATAGATCTGGTTCCTGCCCTCACAGGTCCCACTGTATTAAAAGTTGTTAATACCTGAGACTTTCAAATACATCACACCTTAAATCAAAACCTTTCATAAAGTTAGAACATAAGCCTAGTGCAACTTTTTTATGCTTTCATACAGCACCTTAAAGGTGATTTGGGGCTTCTGGGTGCTATGGTCACATATGCTCACACAAAGAAAAAAACACTGGAAAAGATCAGTACATTTAAATTTAAGGCTGCTTACAGCTCTTATCCTTCATAGGCAGCAGGAATCACTAAGCCCTTGGAACTCAGGCCATATAAACACATCTCACAGTGTTTGGAGCTGACTGGCTTGTAAAAAGTTTAGGGCAGAAAACTTTATTGGTATTTTAGTATGTAGCATTTCTCCTGTTCTGCTGTTTAAACATTTTCCTTGTTATGCTGAGACTGTCAATACATAAAATTAGTTTTTATTCCCTGTACCAAACTTTTTTTCATTTGAATTGCTTGACCATTTTTTTCCTTACCATCATTAATTGTGAAGACCAAAAAAACAATTTAAAATCAATTTTAAGAGACCAAGCTAACAGGCAAACAAACATTAACAATGTGAAACTCAAATCATATGTCAGTGTTGGCTTGCTCAGGAAATGCAGATACATTTCTGCATGAGGATGCCAGGATGACAAATAACATTAATTTTTAAATTTGCATCCAATTGTCCAGGAAATTTATGCCCTTATGTAAGTAAAGTTTAACAGAAATATACACACATAGGCCCACGTTTCAGATTCAGATGAACAAAATTCCCTTAAAAGGTGACTGTTAGAGTCCCTCCTTGTGGATGAGATTTTAGTCTGGAGAAATCCAGGTGGATGACTCCTCTCCATGTAACAGAACTGTTAATTGCATCACTGATCATTTTACTGTTTAGGTGAAGCTAGTCTTAAATTATTTAACAAGGAAATAAAAGCAGCAGTCACAGTTAACTAATTAAACAGTTATATACAGTGCTGGATGATTATGTCTTTTAAGCTCCTCTTCTGGAAAATAACTTAAAAAGTAAGAATGAACACTAAATGCAACTTTCAGAAGTCAAAGATGACATGAAACTTGTGGTTTTGTCCCAAGATGAGCAATAATGTAGAAGAACAGAGCACTGAAATGATGCATCAACTGGAATGAAAACTTCCACTTCAAAGATCTATCTAAAATAAATAAATACCACAATCTGTAAAGTAAACTGGCACATTTTATAATTTTTAAAACTTCTTGTATGAGGTTTACAAACTGGAGGATACACCCAAAAAACTAGTCCAAAGTATTCCTTAAAAAAATTATAAATTATTGGCTACAGTTTCTTTAATGGAGATTGCAGGAGTAGGTCCCACATGAGTCCATATATAGCCCTTCTCTGGCCTTGTAGGAACGGTCGGGAAGGGAGATGATCGAGATTTGAAATACTCCGAAGGTGCATGACAAACAAATTCTAAATACTCCATTTTCCTTGGGAGATCTTCTTCTGGACCTAGGAAAAAAAATTACATCTTCAAAGACAAAACTTAAATGCACAAAATTAAGTATGTTGCATAAAAATATGCCACAACAGCCAACACTCCCTTAGAGAATTTGTCTTTGCAATCAATGACTTTCCTAGGAAGCATCATGTATAAGGCAAGAAACCTCTACCTTTAATTTTGCTGGGCTGATCTTCCCCCCATCCCATTTGAAGCATTCTGGGATTTGAGTAAAGTACTGTAGTTAATATATTTTAAACATATTCTATTTGTGTCCTGCCTGTCAGAAGGACTTAACTAATTACTAATTTTATCATCAGTAGCAGAACAGTCTCTATGCCAGTGCTTGCATGCTGTGTATTTTGAATACCCAGGATAAAGATCAGGTAATCCAGGTCACTTTAAAAGAAATAACTTGGAATAGTATATCAGAATCAAAGTTACTATGGTTTAAACCTATCTATAGAGCAATAATTTGATCTTTAAAGCTGCACATCTGTAATTGTCCCCACAAACACTCAGATAATCACAGTACAAGATAATCACACACTGCAATGGTGGTAACCATACTATATACACAAGAAAAATAAAAAGTGTTATTACAGTAAATGAGATGTTTACAGAATTAGGGTCTAAAATGTGGAACTTGCATAAAATCCCTTGACAAGCTAAAATGTTCATTTAAAAAATACAACTCTGCATTAGTGTAGGCACATACAAGTAGCTGTACAAAGTGAAGGCTTGCAGATTACCTATGATATAGGATGCTGGGTCAAAACAGTCTTTGGGGCTGGCTTGTGTAGGAATGAGCCAGGTTAGTGCAGCACTCTTTTCACAGTATTGGTCCTGAATAAACCCACGGATCTGAGCGTAGTATGTTCTTCCATCCTGCTCATCAACCACCGAAACAACATCCCCAATTTGATAGTATACACCCTAGAAGACATACAAATGACACTGAAATCAAACAACCTGATTTTGTCAGCTTCACTTCGCATTCTGATTCATATCTTAAGTATCAGTACCCTAAATTATACCGGTCTTGAAATGCAGCTTCAATTCAGCCACATGCAAAAGAATGGTGGCATAAGAAAGAAAGGTGGTTTGTTTTTAAAAAAGAGAAAATGAACACAAAAAACCCGAACAATCCCGTTCACAACAACACTGCAAAGTATCAAAGTAGCAACATTTTGCATAAGGAGGTTAAATAGAAGTTTTGACATAATTCTTAGGAATTTCTGATAAAAAACATACACACAAGACAGTAATTCTTTTCTGAACTGGTCAACAGCAAAGAAGAGATTCATCTGGGATGCCACGCACGGACCATCAGGTCCCTGGAGAGTATATGGAATCTCAGCCCACCACTGGCTGTGCAGTCTCCACTGCCTATCCTGACATTTTTTGGGGGGAAAAGGGGGAAAAAACATTTTGTTTGCTTGTACTGCTGGGAAACAAAAGCAAATTTCAGAACTTTAAAACACTAACACCTTAGCATGCTGGTAAAGCTGCTCCCAAGCATGAACGTGAGAAGGCTCCCTCCTGCTTCACTGCAGGTGCCAACAGATCTTGCTCCCAGGGTGTCTGAGCCTGCTTGCACCAGCTCTGAAATGGGACCCAGCTGAGACGTTGAGGCACTGCAACCCACCCCCTCTACAGGCAATATGTTCTGCGCCTAACATAGGAAACATCACGCAAATCTAAATACTCATCTCCAGTCACTTCTGCTTGACCACTGCACAGTGCAAGCTAAGTTTAAAAATGCTGACTGCAATAACTACAAAAAAAAAAAAAAAGCATTTTTTCTTGGAAGAGAAAAACCTGGGACAATGATAACTATTTAAACTACTTAGGTAAACTACCTTGCATGACTTAACGGCAATAACTATGGCAAACCAAAGTCCTACACAACTGTCAGGCAAGGAAGAACAGTTTCTGTGACTATATCCCTAGTGCTTTCACTGCCCACGATAATTCTTGAAATTGGAAACAGAAACAGGATAATCATTTTTGCAAATAGATTTGCATAAACCATACCTTATAAAAGATTGATTCTGCTGTAATTATAGTGGATACGGACTCAGGAGCCTTGATAGGCTAAGAAAAGAACACAGAAATAGAAAATCAAGAGCATTAAAGCAAATCAACCATGAAGTTCCAGAAATTGTTTTTCCTTCTAGACAACATGCGGATACATGATCTTCTAAGAAAACTAGCACACATTTCTACTTTAAAGTTCAAAACAACACAGCTAACGTTTTCATGCCCAGGATTTGATGCGGAGAAGCGAGCGCTGAACTCCCATGACCGGTTTCTCTTTCCACTCCTCCCGCGGGCTCCGTGTCCGCCCCAGCCCGGCACAGGCTCCCGGCCCACCCGCGGCCCCGCGCTCTGCCAGGCACCGCCTTACGTTTTTTAGCTTGAAGATGTGCCGCCTGCCCTTGCCCTTCGTGGAAACCTTCTTCTCCGCGGCGGGCGCAGACTTGTACTTGGTGTTCCTGAGCCGCGCGGACCGGCGGTGGATCTCCTGCTTGCTCTGTGGGGAATGGCGGGATGAACACACGGGGGACGGCCCGAGCACCCCGGCCCCGCCCAGCCCCGCCCGGCCGCGGCGGCTCCGTCTCCCTCACCCCCGGCCTCCTCACCTGCTTCCCGCCGCCGCTGCCGCCGCCGCCGCCGTTGCTGTGCTGAGCGGCGGCCGAGGTGGTGGCGAAGGCGGCGGGGGGGGGCGGCGCCGAGCGGGCCGTGCAGTTGTTGCACAGGATCTCGCCCTGCCCGCCCTTCTTCCACATGGAGGAGGACGTGCTGCGGCACACGCTGCAGGTGGGCTTCAGCCCCAGCGGCATCCTGAGCCCGGCGCGGGGCCCGCGGGCCCGACAGCGAGCGGCGGGAGCGCGGCGCCCACAGCGGCCCCGGCGCCGGCCCCTTCCCGGCGGCGGCGGATGTGGCTGCGGCGGGGCCGGGAGCAGCGGGGCCGGCCCTGCCCTCTGCTGGCGGCGGCCGTGCCCCGGCCCCGGAGACAAGCGGGGCCCGGCCCGCGCAGGGCGCTGCTGTCGCCTCCGAGCCGTGGCGCGGAGAGCGGTGTCCCGTTAGTCAGCGGGGAGGCCCGATGGGTGCAGGTGGGGCTGTTCAGCCCGGAGAAGAGAAGGGTGTGTGGAGACCTCGCAGCACCTTCCAGTATCTGTAAAGGGCCCTACCGGGAAGCCAGAGAGGGGCTCTTCGTCAGGAACAGCAGTGACAGGACAGGGGGGAATGAGTACAAATTGAAAGATGGAAAATTTAGATTAGATATTAGGAGGAAATTCTCTACTGTGAGTGTGGTGAGATACTGAAACAGGTTGCCCAGGGAGGCCTTGGATGCTCCATCCCTGGCAGTGTTCAAAACCGTGTTGGATAAGGCCTTGAGCAAGCTGGTCTGATGGGAGGTGTCCCTGCTAATGGTGTGGGGGTTGGGACTAGATGATCTTTAAGGTAGCTTCCAACCCTTAACATTCTGTTATTCGATGCAGCAGAAGCTGCCTCCGGTTCCATTCCTGTTTGCAGAGGATGCCAGGTGCTGTCATCCAAGGATTTACAGCTGTCACTCCTCATGGTTAACAGAAAATCAGAGGACAGGAGATGGACTGCAATGACTGTCCTGATTCAGGAGAAAGTGTTGGTGGATCTTACCCTCAACATATGCCAGTTTTGGCCTTCATTTAGATTAGATATTTGGAAAAAATCCTCTACTTTGAAGGTGGTGAGGTGCTGGAACAGGCTGCCCAGAGAAGTTGTGGATGCCCCATCCCTGGGACTGTTCAAGGTCAGGTTGGGTGGGGCTCTGAACAATCTGGTCTAATGGAAGGTGATCCTGCCCATGAGATGGGTGGTTGGAACTGGATGATCTTCAAGGTCCCCTTCAAAAACAAACCACTCTATGATTCTATGAACTGCCCCTCTTGCATGGCACCTCAGTCATGTATCAAATAGTTTAATATGCCAGGGAATGAACACGTGCTTTTGTGAAGCTTTGAGAGCCAAATGTAGGAGCCATGGATCCAGCAGTGGTTCCTCACCTAGTGCCACTCACATGGCCCCGGGCCATCCCATGTAGATGTTTCTCTAGTCTCATGTTATGAAAGAAATGCCCACTCTTGCTTGAGGATTTGCAGTCTCTTAGTTCCCATACTCAGTTTCCATCCATAGAGTTTATTTAAACCTTCTTTGGTGCAAATGAAATTGATTTTTGTCTTGTCCTCAGTGGACACAAATAGCTATAATATGCAGGGATCTATTAACAGATGCTACCCTCACGCAGTGTGCAGTGGATGCAGGGTGTGCCTGGGTTGGTACTGGCTCATGGACGGCTACGTTTAACCTTTTGCATGCCTCTTTCACACCAGCTTTGACTTTGTTGTCTCAGGTGCCAAATTAATTCCTCAATTTTTATTTAAATCCTGATTTACCTTCATCTCTTTTCAAGCTCTTTATACTTACCAGGTGCAATTGTTTTGTTTTCTACTTCTTTAATGCATCTCTCTATAGTTGTATCTTGCAGATCAGTGATCTCTCAGAGCCCTTAAGCTCTTCCCACCACTTTTTTTTGCAGCTTCTGCTTGTTTTTGTTCCCAACTGCCCACTTCAGCAGTCCTCCTGCTGGGGCCCTCTCACTGCCATCACATTGGCATAGCATCACTAGTCTGCATAGAAATGGGCTAGAAATGAGTGACAATGTCCATTCCTGTCCAGATAAGTATCTAACACTTTGTGAAGGTTTTTATTTTGTGAATTTCTGTAAGATATATTGTTAATGGATAGCAAATAAAATTGGCAATAGTTGTTTTTTTCAACTCCAGTTCTACCATCTTCCCGACTCCTGGCTTCTAACCCCTTGGTCTTTCTGAAACCATGTGCAGGGTCTTCTCTTGTCACAAATGTAGAATGTGTGTGGTTTACATATATGTGTATACTCTTAATTAAATATGCTACTGTACATTGTTGATAATTTACCCACTGTGATTATTATTTCTGCTTTTAAATAATAACTTGAATAAAAACCCCCAAATCAATAAAACTCAAGCTTTAAGACAACTAATCTGAGGTGATACTTTAAGATAATTAAAAAATGGTTTAGACAACCATTTTTATGTTGTCAGAAGGAGTTTTAGGTCAGTATTTCTTGACAAGTGTGGTTCTGACTGTCATTTCAATGGAACCACAGTAAAACAACACCTTGAGATTACAGTGTTCTTGGTATGATTATTCTGTTGGCCTTGTGTAAGACCAGAGAGAGGCAGGGATTGCTGTCAGTGCTGCCTGATCAGCCCCCACCTCACCTGGAAGGTGACACAAGGAACAATGGTTAGGATGTTTTGTCAAAAATTAAACCTAGCATGTCTTTTATCTCAGCTAGGCAGTAGCTGAAATGTTCTGATTTGAGAGTTGCTGAATGCCTGGTAGTTATGGGTAGGAGAGATGGGGCTCATGACTTCTTAAAAGTACCCCTCTCTCTAGAGGATCCCAAGCCTTACAATGTTGATCCTAAATTCTGAGCATCCTCTTCAGTTTCCTGATTCTCCTTAACAGAACTAGCCTCTCTTTGGAGCTGAAGTGGGTTGACTCAGTCTGTGGCCTGACGGGAAGTGCCTGATGCAGCTGAGGCATTTTGCAGTGTAAGCTCAGCTAAAGTTGCAGAGTAAATGTTTTCTTCCAATTAATGTGTATTTTCACTTTATTTTATTTTTACCCCAATAAGAGAAAGGGCTGCCCTTTGGAGTCATTAGAGCAGAGCAGCCCATCCCTGCTCTGTGAAACTTCCAATGTAGACTCTGCAAAGAAGTGGAGAAAATACAATTTTGGCTCCACCTGTGGAGGGGGACTGTGTTAGAGACACACTGTCTGTCAGTGCAGAACTGTTTCGTCTTGGGAGCTCTCGGTGAGAGTGGTTTTTATGGGAAGTGATGCACATCCGCACACACTGCTCATTTCCTGCTTCAGCACTTGAATTGTTCTGCAGTGGATTTAATTGCATTGCTTCCTCCTAGCTTCTTACTGCTATCCTACAGTCAGCTGGCTCACAGCTGAAGAATCCTTTATTCTTATTATGTATGTCACTGTTCCACAGTCAGCTGCAGAGGATGCACCTGGAGTGCTTCTTCAGAAATATTTGTGTTGTAAATGCATGAAATTTCTTATGAGTGTGATGGACTGGTGCACTCTGCATTTCCACATGGTTCTGTTCTAAGGTTCTGTACTTAACAGCTCTCTTGTGAGAAAAGCAGCTTTTATTCCCTTAATTCCCAGAGCCACAACTGATGCTATTCTTGAGATAGCATCAGTTATTACTTGCATAAGTAAAGCTGTCTTTGCAGCTTCTGGGTCTTAATTACCCATTCAAGCTTGTGGTAGAGTCAAGAATTAACCTTGGATTTTGTGAGGTCTTTGGTTTTTGGTCCTCATGAGGGACATGGGTAGGTAAAGCAATGGTAGAGATGACATAAAATGACCACGAGTACTTGGTTCTTTCAAAGTATGTTAAAGCTGTCTCTTGAGCCAGACAATTGCTTGTAAAGAAACCACCTATCACTGTGTCCACGTTTTGGCTTCTATTCTTACCAGCCTCCCTGAGTATTACAGTGGGATGCCTTCTGTGAGGGTGCTGAGGCACTGGAACAGGTTTCCCAAGGAATTTGGGAATGCTCCATCACTGGAAGTGTTCAAGGCCAGGCTAGATGGAGGTCTGAGCAGCTTGGTCTAGTGAAAGGTAGGGGGATTGGAACAACATGGTCTTTAAGGTCCCTTCCAACCCAAACCAGTCTGTGATTCCACGATCTTGGCATGCTTGGTGGAGGAAGCTGATGAGGTGACTGTAACAATGAACAAAATAGTTTAGTGCTATTAATGTAACAGAGGCACTCTGGAATTTCCTGGTAACAATGGAGAGTGGATATTAAGTGGCACTTAAGTAACACTAATTAACAGAATCTTTCACAAAAATTAGTCCCCCCTTCTTTAGCACCACTATTTGTAGTGACAAGGCATTACTCTACAAAGAACAGGTACACAATATGGCTGTAGCAATTAAGACAAATTCTATTTTAGATTTTTTTTCAAAGCTTAATGATGGTACCCTATATGTACAAATCAAAACATTCAACTTACTACATGGTGTCCAACTAATCTGGCACAGGACTGAACATATCCTAAAAATGTCTGTCAGCAGTCTCAAGGATCTGCTACAGTAAGTCTAAGATGTAATAAGACAGAACGGAATTAGTTTAAGTAATAAATGTTTAATCAAAGAATTTTACATATTATTAACAGCATTCATTTGGCCAAACATCTACATGGTTGTAGTATCCTACTTGTATATAAAGTGGGAATGTATCAAGTATAGACTATGAAAGTGCAAATAACAATTCAAGGTTAGAGTAATTTTTTTACATTATAAAATTAACAGGTTTACAAAATAGTCTCGCCAAACTTTTATTTTTGAATTGTAAAGTCAATGACTATGGTGTTAAAATAAGTACCAAGAAAATACAAATTTAATAGGCTAATTTCATGCTCATAAGAGTAACACGGAAACAATGGATATACTGCACAACCTAACCAAATTACAAAAAACCAGAACCCACAAACTTCACTATCTTCACAGAGAGCACTCTTACATATCTTACTGCAACTTTGCAAGACATCTCAATGCAATACACAATCTTTTTGTGAGAATCTTTCTATTCAGAAATTACCATTCAAGGAAGCTATGTGAGTTAAACAACTTTCAGACCAATTCATGATGACAGTTCATGAAGGACCATTTTAGTTGAAGGACTTTATACCTAGAGGTATTTTTCAAAGGCTCAATAATATGTCAGGAGTAGGGTGGCTAGGGGAGAAGTTGGAAGATTGTTTAGACTATTCTAATTCATTCTCTCTAAAGATGCTTGGAAAGTGGACAAGGTTTTTGTGGGGTAAGGGTAAAATATTCTTATTTCATTTTTTTACTAATATGAACCTCATAACTGCAAGGTTCCAAAGCTGGATTTGAATGAATTAGTTACCAAAACACTCACTTGAACTCACAGTAATCAATACATAAACTTTGCTATCATGACACTTGCCTATACACACTCAGTAGTAATAAACTTTTATATCATATCAACAAATCTCTGGTAACAGTTAAGCAAAACTTAAAATGGAGTGTATGTAATTTGCTCATGTTATGAAAAGTTTTGATTATATGTAATTAAAACAGCCATTTGAACAACTTATTCTAGTTGTAATTACATACTGTACCATTGTATCTCACTAACTGTAGATTGATGCTTTTAAGCAAATCTAAAACCAGTATTTTTGTTTTTCACGGTACAACAACTAGGAAAAGGTTTTTTTGTCGTTTGTTTTTTTTTCTTTTTTCAATTTTTTTCTTACACTAAACAGTAATCACACAGCAAATGAATATTGTGCAATTGAACAAATACCTAGTAGTGTTTTGTATATGCAAAAACACTGACTGAATGTTTAGTTATTTACTGTAAAGGCAAGGCCATGGGTGGTTTTATGGAGGTCTTTGCAATTAATAGCATAGTTACTCCAGAACAAACACTGAATTTGAATTACTTGTTTAACTGTGGCAACTATCCAGTTGGGTTAGGCAAAGGCACCGTAACATGTTGAGCAGGATGTGTTATCTGAACTTTTAATTGTGGGACTGGCTAATATATGAAAATTCTGTATTCCTATATTTTTACAAAATGTTGTCATTAAAAGTAATTGCACTATTAGTGCATAAAATGCTTTGTAGAATTATGAAAACAAAGAACTATGATTGCACTTCCATTAAAGTGTCTCTTAAAATACAGCATAGCTGTTGCTAACTCACTGTATTTTAATATTTAAAATAACTGTTTAACAGCAGCATTAGGTTTTATTAACTTAAGGTACAGGCTACATTTAATTAAATGCAGTCACCATGGCAACATATGCCAGTTAAATTTAGAGAAGCAATGCTACCCAGTGGTTTCTTTCACTGCTATGAATTGTGGGATTAGTTGGATAGAGTAACACTGCACTGTTTCATTAGGCTACTGCCAGTTAACTTCTCACAGTTTGGCACATTTGGACTGTAAATAGACATGAAAAAATCTTTGATTTTAAAGGGAAAGAATATCCCCTAAAACTCGTTCCTGGAGCAGTACTACAGAGAAGCATTAAACACCTCCGTTCACACTGCTAACAAAAATGAAAAATGAGTAAGGAAAAATTACGGAAAACAAAACCAAAATACAAATGAAGTGCTAGATGTTATTTTGGTGAAATAATGAGTTCTAAAAAATGGAATAAACTATTTCTTAGGAAAACCAACCAAAATAATCAGTGTAAGCCTTTAATCTGTAGTTTCAAGTCAAGGATCATCAACCTAAGGCTAAACAGATGCTGCATTGTATTAGGAATGTGGAATACAACCTACTTATTCCTTTCTCTTGAGAGCAAAAAGGCAAATACTACCTAATTAAATGCAAAGGATATTCTTTCAAAGGTTCACATTATTATGAAGAACTACAATTCAAGAGAACTCCTAAATATCCGTTGTTACGTCAGTGGTTACAACTGAGCTGCAATTATGTGGATCAAAGCCTCCATAATGCTTACTCCACATACTGTACCATCTGTCACCGCCATTCTTTTACTCCAGGTTTAGTTTTTATTCATACCAGATGCACATGTTCAGTCCATTCCTTTGAGGTTTGAGGAGTCTGACTTGAACTATCTCCTGAAGCATCTAGGGTGCTTGTTACCTCCCTGTTATTATCACCAATTTGCGATACTGCTTCACTTGGAATAATGTTTTCTTCAGAAGTGCTTTCCTCTGTTTGGGTTCCTCTGCCTTCGTTTTTGAGCGCATCCTCAAACAGTGCATGCTCTTCCTGAGGCTCCAGCCCTGTGTCTGTAAGATTTGGTTGCCCTGCTGACCCACCTTCAGTACTGGGTTGCTGTGACTCCTCATCTGTTTCTGTACTTGTTGAGGGGATCAGAGCAATACTCTGTGGGTTCATGTCATGAAACCAGGCCATAATATTTCCAAGTAGATTTTCATTGGTATTGGGATCTTGACTGCTGGAATCAGCATCGCTCGATGTGGAGTATAATCCGCTTCTTGTCTCACTGCAGGGGTGTGAATGAAGACGATCGGCTGAGAAGGGATCATTGCCTGCACCCAGTCTCATCAGACTGTCCCCGAGTTCCAGCAGCTCAGAGCTGCTCAAAGCACCCCTTGGGTTGTCTATATTTATGGGAGCTGAGTCCAGTCTTGTAGGCAAAGAGGTACCTATTGCTCCTAAAGATGCCTCATTATTTAGAAAGTCTCTAGTTTCTTCATCTATGGCCAAGCCAGATTCTTGTAAGGACAGCTGAATAGCTAGCAGGATGTTTGGGTCATCTTCATCCAGAGAACTCAGAGCCTGTGGAAATACATAAGGTTGCTCTCAGCATAAAACTTGCATCTTGTTACATATTTTGGATGAAAAGTAATTTCAGCTCAAATCTGAAATTCATTCATTATTCCTGCATGTCCTTTATCAGAATCAATTTTTACCAACAGAGCTGACAACACGATTTAAAAGGTGACTATTGTTATATCAGTGACTGTTCAGCAATTCTTACCAGTGTGAATGTGTAATTTGTTGTCCTAGATTCTCCCTTTCTCATTGAAGAATTAAGAAAATTTGCAGAGACAAAATGACACAGAAAGGCAGAGCAGAGGAGAGCAAGCAAAGCAGAGAGAATGGAGAAGAGATTAGGGGAGATACCTGAAGAGAGTCCTGGTTTTCAGAGCGACTGACAGGGGTATAGTCATGAAGCGAAGAGCTGTGCAGAATACCCATAGAAGCTGAACTCACCATGGAGGTGCCATGTCTTCTACTGCTGCCACCTTCCTGAGTGTCTGTTTGGGCAATCAAAACAAAAGTGGTTGAAGAACCAGCGAGGAAGCCTCCTCCGCTATTATTTACTGACAGAATCTCTTCCTTCCTTTTGGATTCTAGTTGTGTAATTTTACTCCTTTATTCACTCTGAATGAAATAATCCAAACCACTCCTGCCACACCAGGTCTTATACAGTGGTGAAACACCAATCCCACTGTTTTAGGAGTGAAACACCAACACCAATCCTGCTGTTTTGGGAGTGACTGCCTGGCTCATTTGTGCCTTTCTGCCCTCAATACCCTTCTCTGTGAAAGGGTGGGCTATGCCAATGGGAGCATGGGCAGAACGGGCAAAGTGTTTCTACGGCACATACATGATTTATGGAAAGCCCTGAAAATTACTGCATGTGGACACAAATACAGAATGCATTTACAGGTGGATTACAAACCATGTTTGCCCATTTCTCTGTTCTTTGAAAGACAAAACCTCAACTGTAATGTTAACATTACACTGTAATAACTTTTACTGTAACAGTGCAGCACAATTAAGAGTAGAGTTGTTAATGAATACTCAGCAATTACTGACATCGCTGTTTTCTTAAAACAACCAACAAAAAATAGAAGATGCTGTTTCCAGAAAAAACTGCTCTGTAATAAAAATAAATGTAAATCTTTTGACTTTGGAAAACGGAATTTTCCACTCCAAAACTCAAAATGTGATAGACTGAGATAAAATAATACTCTCTTGCGTGCTTTAACAGTGTGCACTGGCCATCATTACTATATCCAAGTGTTCAGTCAAAATCTAGTCCTTGAACTAACAAGATGGTTTTGCATTTTATTTGTATTAGGGAAGAACCAAAGTTCACAAAAATTTTGATTTTGTTTACTTTTTCTAAAATACAGGATGCATGTGATCCTTTCTGCTCAAAGGATTTCTCCTTTTGGTTTTAAAGAACAAGCTATGTGTTGAGCTCCTGAGACACAGCAATGAGAGTTCGTGCAGCGTGGCTAAGAGACTGAGCACACAGACTGGCAGCTCTGCAGAAACAGTGTCACAGTATGATTTGGATTCAAGCTATTTTTATACCTTTGCTAAGGTTCTGGCAGACCTGAGCCAGCCCAGACAGACAAGTCACAGAGAGACCTTACGGGACTGTGCTACCAGCCATAGCCCTGCTCGGAAGAGCAGCACTCTCGAAGTCACAGCTCAGGCCAATTTCTTTCCTGGCTGCCTTTTGGAATACAGCAGTTTTGGAATACAGCCTTGTGACTCTCCTCCACAGACCTTTAGACTCTACACGCTATGCACAACTGGTTCTTTTCATTGGTGTGGAAGAGCTGGTGTATGTACGAGTGACCTTCAGAATTTCTTCAGAAAAGCAAACCTGTGCTGGACAGCTGCGGAGTTGTTAGTGGGAAGATCAATGCATTTCTCTTTAAGAACAGCAGCAGCCACAGTGAAGCCAACAACACTTCTAAGATCACATAAAAAAACTGCAGAGACAAGCCTTTATGTTGTATCCTGGAAAATACAGCAATGTATTTGGAACTTCTTTAAAGTGTATCCACAGAAGAACAAACACTGTGGTCACTACCAGCAATTTCTGAAGCAGGAAGAGAAAAAAGGCAGCCCCAGAGAGGTCCGTACCTAATGTACTCTCACTGGGGTCATCAGGGTCTGGAGTATTACTCAGCAGACTGTGCATGTCTCCACGTCGACGCTGTCTGTGCCTCCTCCGATACTGAAATTCAGCATATTCCTGCATAAACCAAAGGTTACAAAACACAGGGCAGCATGCAGTACTATTTTTCTGAGTAACAAGCACCACATTTTTATAAAAAATGTGTGATTTTATATGTTTATTATAAAATCACCCGCTTTCAGAAAAATGAATTGCAAGTTGTATCATGCAACGCTTAACATAAATAACAAAAAAATCCAAGGTAATCCTAAATCTATAAAACAGTGAATTAGCAAAAAAAACCACCCAACTAGATGTACTACCAACATTTTAATACTTGCAATCTCCTTTTTTAACAATTCCAAGAACACATTTCTTGTTTAAAATCTTTGACTCCAAACTTTATATATGCACACATTGACACACTTTTTAATAAATGCATACCCGGTGATTTAAGAACATAAAAACAATTAATGTGAATTAGACCAATAGATTATCTCAGAATCTCTGCTGCCAGCAATTGTCAGTAGAAAATAACCTTCAAAAGACTACAGAAAGCTGGGAGACATACACGGGGATTTGATACTTTTCCCAGCCTCCAGGACACTATGGCTCCAGAACTTCTTAAGCCACATCTGACACTCTTCTACTGGACAGTCTGTGATGGATTTTTATTCCATGAATTACAAATCTCCTCTAGTTTTGCTTAACTCGAGCTGCTAACAAGCCATACCATACATTTGAACTCCTGCAGCCTGTATTTTCTCATATTGTGTGTACTTAGTTTATATAGCATTTATGGAAAAGACTCTTGACTACATCAAGCTAACATCCCAAGGGTTAATTATCTTAATACTTGGATACGATTTGCCTATCTTTCCTAATATGAAGGAGCTAATTTTATGCTCGGAGGGAAATTTCCAGGTATCTTTTCTGGTATGTCCAGCTGACACGGAACCTGACTGTGTAGGTAGCACCTTGTGTTAATTTCAGTTATTCATTCACACAAGGCAGTAAAACTATGCTCACAGGTACTTGCTCTTCTCTTTAGAAAAGAATACTGTTCTTTTTTTCTGTGAGGTCCAGGTAGGGAAATCTGTTATCCAAAGGATTCATTTGGCCAAATGAATTGGGAAAGGTAACAGTACCATTAGTTTTCCTCTCCTATATTAACTCTTCATCATCAACATCTAAAGTACCTAAAACTTAAATCCAGAAGTGTTATTTCTCTTACACAATGACCTTATTAATGTAGATGGTATTACGAGAGTATGTTTTTTCCATAAACTTTCTCAGACCAAATTCTTACTCATAATGACATATGCAAGACAAAAGGAATAGCCACAAAATCGTGAGTGTGGGCAGATTTTTATCCATGCAAATTGTAAGAACATCAACAAGTAGCTTTATTGGACTAGACAAAAGGTCCATTTAGCCCAATATTAGGTCTTCAACAGCAGTTAGTAGTATATGCTTGTTAATCTATGGAACACCATAAAGAAACGAGGCAAACATGAAGTGATTCTTCTCTAAAATATTCTTCCAGCTTATAGAGATCTCAGGGGTTTTCTAAATGCAAAGTGGTGCCTCAAACAACAGAAAATCAAACTTTGATCTAGAACAGTATAACTGAATTATTAAAAAAATATACAATTACATCATTCTGAACCAGAAAAGAAATCACGGAAAGCGATCACTGAACACGAAGATTTATTCATCATACCAGATCTTAGCAATCATTTGTTTGCAATAAAATAATAGATTTTACCACTATCCATTTAATTTTTGGTTGCTTATTAACCTTTAGAAAGAGATCTTAATTACCACTTATGAACCCTTATTTCTTATTATACAGAACAATTTTCTACATTGAGCAAAAGAAGTTTTAATTTTGTTGGGTAGGAACATCTTGATTTCACACTGTGTTCTACAACAACCAGCATTCCTTGCTAAAACCAGTAAGATTTCATTTTCTATAATAATCTGCTATGCACAGTCATTCTACTACTTCTCAGTAAAAGTACAGCTCTACATAAAATACTTTGCAGTGAAATTCACTAAAATAAACAAAGATGACCATTATTAATTCTACAAAATTCTTTTAGCATAGGTGGTTGCAAGTATTCGTGATAGCTACATAGCAAAGAAACCAACTTGCATCACACAGTGCCACATTTAGGCAAATCATAAAAACTCATAAGCAGATCATCTAAGCACAGCTGCAATTGCACCTACTGCTAAACACCTTTTCAACACATTTCTTACCAGCGTCTTCTCATAACCAGTTCCACTGATGATACAGTAAGATCACAATGAGTTTGATGTTATCAGATGTGGGATTCTTTCAAAAGAACTAAAGGAACTGGACAGGAGAAGCAGCTGATTTTTTGTAGAGAAGCGAGCCATGTTCTCACCAGCATGATGCTCACCAACAATAGCAAAGGAAATATATAGAAAAAGTACATGGAGTTTTCTAGGATGTTTAAAAATGACTAGCTAGAAAGAAAACAGCAAACAAGGAAATGTTGAAATGAAGTTTCCTTCCTGACTGAATGCTTTAATCTAATGTTCTCAAAACATTAAATAAAAATTAAGATGATAAAGGAAAGCTTTACAGGAAGCTTCTCATTTTTTAGAGAATAAAAATTAAAATAAAAATTTATAAAAATTTAAGATGATAAAGGAAAGCTTTACAGGAAGCTTCCCATTTTTTAGAGCAGAGTCTCAAAAACTACTTACTCTTTCTCATATAAAGATCGTAGAATATTAATTTTTTAAAAAGTAGCAGAAATTAATGTCATTTGAGTATGCAATTTCCATCCTGCTTTAATACATAACAATAAAAATTAATATTTGAAATATTTAACAATATTTAGAAGTATGCCTGCATGTTTTTGTTGGGTTGTGACAGAAGATGGAAATTTCGTGGACTTTTTCTCAAATTTTGCTGGACTGATACTGCAATCAAAAGTAATCTACACAATTTCATACATTTATTACTTTAAGGTTCTCCAGCACACAGACAACAGTTTATATTCAATTTTAAAACTGGTTATGTACTTGGAAAATGATGAATGCAAAATAAGTGTGTCTAATGCCACCTTAGATAACTACATCCATAGTAGAGGCATTGTTTAGAGTCATTGCACAATTAGCTACGAATATATTTCCTTCTATTGTGAAATAAATGAAATGGAAAGCTTAACCAACTTGAAATGCTTTGACTCCAGATAAGGAAGCTTGTCATGCAGATTGTGATCATACCTGTGTTTCTAGCATATGCAGAACTAAGTTAAAAAAATTAAAAAGGAATAGTTTACCTCGGGGGATGCAAATCCTAAATACTCCCAATCCCATGTTCCACCAGCAAAGCTGTAAAAGGAAAGACATACCATCAAATTTAGAAGTAGAACAAATATGAACAACCTCCAGAGCTTCAAAACCTATTGAAATCTGAAAACTAGTGCAATTGTAGCTCTCTAAATTTAACAAGTCTTCCCCTTTAATTCTTGACTCAAAATTAATTTTGAAAACCCTACAGTTAAATGGTCGACTATTCCAGAACAGCCTGATCTGTTTAGCAAATATTAAAGAGATTTTTGAAGTGTACCAGGGATTTAGTGACAATCTTGATGGAAAAAAGTGAAACGGAAATCATGACATCTAATCATTAATATATCACAAACGGGGAAGCAATTTAGGTTGCAACACACAGAACAGTGATCCTCAAAAAGAAAAATACATTTTTCCCCAAAGGGTGTAATTCCACAAAGATCAAACGTCCAAGAAAATATCACTATCACAGTGATTTACAACCACCATGCTCAGCATCTACCTCGTAGTCAGCGAACAGCAGTGGATCACCCACTTTGGCAGCTATCAAATGAACTTTTTCTGATTTGTGCAGTGTTTTGGGTGGATTACCTGCGCCTGGGTGCTTCTGGAGAGTCTGCAGGAGCAACACCACGGGCCACAGAGGCCAGGAACTCCTGTCGCTTTTGCTGCACGAGACAAGCTGCTCGGATGATTTTATGGCGAGGCGTCCGAAGGTAAGGCCTGTTCACTTTCTGTGCAAGGTCTTCAGTGACCATTTCTAGGTCTGTCTGCAATAGTTAATAATACAGAAAAAACAGTTTTACAGGGAAATGCAAATCAGGAAGAACTGTTCTCCATAAATACTGAGCAGAATGATATCCATTTTCCTGAAAATACCTTATGAAATACCAAAATACCCCAAAATATGTGCCCCAAAGCCTACTCTTTTACTGACCTACATTCTGTCCTCCAGCTTGGAGCAGGATCTCCCTGCACTCTGAAATACTGAACATCCTCAAGAGACCTAAGGGACAGGAAAGGAGGCAGCAGTCCCAGGTACTCCCCCAGTTTTGCCTCCTCCCAGATGTCAGGCACATCAGAAGGGAAAGAAAGGAGAAGCTAGAGAAGGAGATGAAGGCTGAAGCAAAAATGTTACCCACAGAAAGCAGATTAACAGGAAATTTTCTAACTTTCCCCTTCCATCTGTCCTTATCCTTTTCCTTTGCAAAGTGATATAAAAAATATGCTACTTTTCCAAACTTGGTTATAAATACAAAACAGGTATGTCAGTTTTTTACTACAAAAACAGCAAAAAGACACTAATAACTAATATCAAAAAAATAAAGTGCCATTAGGAAAGTAAAATATATCCATGTATTACCTGCATAAGTTCAAATATTTCTTTCTTTGTGCTTTTAGGCTCCAAAAAGAATCCATATGGATAAGAACACTTAAGAATGCGGCGAGTTTTTAGAAGCTCTTGCACTGCATCTTCAATGAATGTGGTATCAGGACAGCCTCCCTCAGCTGCAATATGAAACAAGCATTGGGAAAGTATTTTCCTGCTGATGTCAGCATTACTTTTGTGCATATCAGTTAAATATTTTGCAAGTAAAGAGCAGCAAGTTATCAATGACTGCACAGTGTTCTTACTGAAAGAAATAAGCACAGAACATTAGCTTCAACCTTACTAATGCTACTTCCTCCTTGAGGCTTTGGAATAGGCTTTTGGAATTTACTGTACTTTTAACTTTCATCCAATGTTTACAAATTCTAGTACTGGAGGGATGATATCACACAGCAGACTGATGTGAGCTCTATCCAAAAAGAACAGTTTAGCCATATCAGTGTTGATGTGCTTTCAAATCAAAGACATAGATCACAGAAAATACTTACTTCCACTTAGAGCTCTACTCAACTGCTCCATCTTTTCTTTGGCTGTTTTTAGAAGGCGCTGTTCTAACTAGAAAAAGAACATAAATGAAATACAATAAGATAATTATTTTTGGATTAATAAAACAGAAACAAACGTCAGTAAAAATGGCTTGACCCACACCTGGTAGCTAAGTTCATGGTTCTTAAATCTTGTATAATAGTGCATAAACCTATCAAGCTCTTGAAATCTTCTATGCTTCTTTTCAGCCTGGAAAATAATGGGGAAACAAAAGAAATCAAAATAAATATTAACATTTAATACAACAATCACCATTGGATATAATTAAATAATTAACTGTTTCTATTCAGACTATATATAAAGTATTCTACATAACGCTGAGTGCCATGTAAGAGACAAAAGCAATTTTTGAAATTCAGAAGGCTGCACATACTGCAGCCAAAGAATTGATACACTGTCAGTGCCTGCTATTTAAAGCAACTTTCCAAAAGCCAAAATTAAGGCATGTCTTCTGTAGTGCACAGCAGCTAATTACAGGACCAGCTTGCTCATTTCACAAAAGGAAACCATGTCACAGAGAAGTGAAATGACTTAAGTCACCAGTGGTTGTTAACAAAGTCAAAAGCAGAAATCTTATGTATCCACAAATAAGTAGTGCTTTCTTTCTGTCTCTTTGATATGTTTAAGGTTGTACTTTTCCATTTGGAACTCTGGTTTGGAAGAATTTTGATTAAACTTCTCCTAAATGGAGAATTGCAACCTTAGTGCTATTTTTCAAACACACACATTCATTTGTTACCTCTACTGTCATCTCCTTGGACTGTTCCTCTACATGCTGAATAACTTCATAGCGAGTGCATCTGTAGTAGCCTCCAGTGGAAGAGCTGTGCTTCTTCCATTCTTCTAAGCATATCCAGCAAAAGTCATATTTGCACTTCAGAAAAAAACAGGAAAAAGGAAAAAAATAGTTGAAATGTCTTAGATTTGCAGTTAGGCATCATTACTCCTCTAGGGACAACTTCATTAACAGCATTCTGAGTGTAAAAATATTTTGAGGAGCCTCCTTCCTATTTTACTTACTAAGGAGATCTGTTTATCAAATCATATCAAACCATGTCAGTCACCATTTTTGTTCCTTCGATCATAAGACTGTGTTGGACCTAAATGTAAAGTTTTAAGTGGATGAAATAAATGAAATGGTAAATACAGCTCCCCAGGCCTGTTTTTTAAATTATTGTTAAAAAAACAGTCCAATTTCTTTAAATAACACAGAAACTATTAATGAGAAGGAGTGATTTTTTTTCCCCCCTAATATTACTTAAAAAAACATGATTACTGGAGTTTTTGTCATGTGGTGTTCCTGATACAAAATATTGATAACAACTACTGAAGCGAGAAGAGGTCTGAACATAAACTCTGATGAGTGATTACTTCCAGGTGAGCCTTTTCTGAGCTGACTGACTGAAGTGCTTTCAAAATAGGTAACACCTTACAAGGAGGTGTAAGGTGACTTATGCAGGCTTCTCTGCATCAGAGAAGATCAAACTATGTTAAATATTCTCAATTCAGCACTGATTTCTCAGCTAGTTAATTTCAAAATAACTGGAAGCTATTTTTTGACAGATAAGCAAAAGACGTCACAATTTGGTGAATCATGTTATTTTATCAGTCTTATAGATGAGGAAAGAAAATTTACATTAATTAATATTAAGCCTTGAGTATTATTAGTGGCATTTGATAAATTAAATTGCATTTCTTCTCTCTTTGATAAGTTTAACCTTTCCAGGAATACCTACTCCATACCAGATCCGTTTGTCTGTAGTTATTTTATACAATCACTTAGATATATTACAGGAAGGAATGAAATCTAATTCTTGTATTGTACTTTTGCTAATTTTGTCTCAAAAACCAGTAGTGCTGATTTTCTTCTAAAAAGCAATGCAGACTAGAATATTCCTTCTTGTTATTGTGCTGTCCCTTCTTGTTTTCAAACATTTTTTAAAGCTGCTGGCTTATAAAAAATGATAAGAAGTGCTGAGAATGAGATATGAGAACAACTGTGTAGAAGTGTTGTGTGTATGCACTGCATCATTTGCCAATCATTCAAACCATTCATATTCATTATAAGAAAAAATCATTACAAAATATTCAAAAGATCGTATGAAACAAGCTGTTTCACAAGCAACTGAACTAATAAAGCTTGACTTCCTATTAATTTAAGTGTATATGCTCCTACTGCAATAATCTCAGCTCTCCTAAATTATCTCCATTCTGACCACTCCATTATACTTATCTTTTAATCTCTCATATCTCTAAAAGCCTCCTCAAACCCAAGATTCACACAGTGTTCCCAGACCTTCCTCCCAGTATTGCAGTCTCATTACACATTCAAAACCACATCAGCTGTTTCTACCCACCTCTGAAACCCAAAATCATTTTCTAAAGGGCAAGAAACTACAGCCTGTCAGGCTCACTTCAGTGCATGGTAAAATCATGGAAAAGATTACTCTGGGAGGTACTGAAAAACACCTGGAGGACAACGTAGTCATTGGTCACAGCCAGCATGGCTTCATGAGGGGACGTCCTGATGGTCGAACCTGATTCCCTCCTATGACAGGGTAACCCACCCAGCTGATCAAGAGAAGCCAGGTGATGTAACCTTTTTGGACTTCAGCAAAGCTTTTGATACTCTCTGACAGCCTCCTTCTGGACAGAATGTCCAGCACACAGCTGGATAACCGTGTTACACGATGGCTTCACTTGGACACAGGACTTGAAAGAATACTGAGTTTGCCGATGACACTAAATGGGGAGGAGCTGTTGACTCCTCGAAGGCAGGAAAAGGTTCTTCACCCAGAGGGTGGTTGGGCCCAGGGAAGTGTTCACAGCACCAAACCTGCCAGAGTTCAAGAAGTGTTTGGACAACTCTCTCAGGCACATGGTGTGACTCTTGGGGTGTCCTGCACAGGGCCAGGAGTTGGACTTGATGATCCTGGTGGATCCCTTCCAACTCAGCATATTCCATGATTGTATGATCAGCTCCTGAGCTCTGTTTTATGTGTCTTGATGATCACTGAGCCTTGTAGCATCACCACCTGGGCTTAACAAATCCCATCTGCTGCCTGGCCATGTTCTGAGCCAAGCAGAACAGGTAATTGCTGAGCAGGTAACAGCTGGGTAGGTATTTCAGCCTCTCTCTTGGTGGCAGTACAAATTAAGTCTCTGCACCATACAGCTACCAAGTTTCATGAAACTTGCAGCAATTTATTTTCTATGAACCCCCTCCTGTTCCTTGAAATCAAAGTACCCATAAGGTTAAAAAAAGACTATAGATAGTGGAGTGAGAGAGCAGGACTGCGTAAGCCTCGCCTCGTTAGAAGCTGTGCTCATAAAACAGTAAGAAAATGCCTGCTTAAGTACAGAAAACAGGGTTTTATGAGTAAGGAGTATCCTCCTCTACACCAAGGCACATGCTAGATGCTAAGAAGCAGCCACAGCCCATCATGTAGTGGGCTTGAACAGACCTCCCTGCAAAAAAAAGGCAGAAGCTCCATCAGGGATTGTTACTTCAGCAGAGGAAGCGACAAGTGAGGTGACCACCATTCCTCGTGTCCAAGCCCTGCAATGATCTTGAGGACACCCTTCCTCACCAGGCTGAGGGGAGGCAGCTGCTGTCTGCAGAGATTTCTCCATGACAAAAAGGCTCTGACTGTTTTAAGGACACTTCAAGCTGCCTATAAGCATCAAAAAAGACAAGAGAACTCTGGTTGTCAGCCAGTGCCTCAGAATGGTAAATTATCTACATTCATCAGTGTTTAATGCCCAAAGTCTTCTCCAGCCTGAAGCCACTTTGTTCAACTGAGCTCAGTGGCAACAGCTTCAACAAACATACCTTATACAGCTTTTAGAAGTACAGAATTTATGAGCTCTTTTAAAAATCATTTAAGACAAAAAAGCCCAAACCAGCAAACTTGGCATAAATCAAAGTGTAGGAGAATGTTCTCTGCTGCCAATGATACCAAAAAAAGCCCCAATCTTAAATTCATATCACAGAAAGAATTTGTGACAATATAAAGGAAATGGGATCTGCACAGCAATAGAGAGAGAGACCTGCACATTTTCAGGAAAAGAAAGAGAATTATTTTCTAAATCTGTTAGCCTTTTACTGTAGGCCAACTATGTCAAGTGTTCGCTACTTTCTTATTTTTAATGATGCTCCTCAAAGAGGTAATAGTTGTAGTTAATTAAGATATTTCTGACATAAAGAAACTGTTTTCTTAATATGCTGCTTTTAACTAACTTCAGAGAACAAGCATTTTCAAATGATACTGAACTAAAGGCAAAAATATTTTTTCTATTTTGGTAGCACAGTGCAAACTTGTGACTAATTTTCTGGCTGCTGTCATCAATAAATTTCCTTTGGAATCACTCTTTGCTGTCTTTTCATTCCTACTGATGAATTCCTGTTTACAGTTTTCCACCTAAACTTCTCTTGCTGTGTTAGAGAAATAGTGCAAAAGAAAAATATAGTAAGGCAAAACCTTTACTAGAGCTAAGCCTTCCTTAAAATCTTCCATCTGCCAATTAAAACTGTTCTTTCTCTTCTACATTGTTAATGACGATTAAACCATCAATTATTTCTGTTTCCTTGAGTTTCCTACTGCATTGGCAATTATTCTTAGGTGTTTATGCAATTTCAATCATTACAATGTACACTTGTCAGCCAAACAGATTTCAGTAAATATTAAACATTTTCTAAATACATGTAACCTGCCATTTGCTCGTTATCTAATTCTTGCAACAGGTTCCATGATCTATCAGGCATGACACTTCAGAGGTTTTGGACCTCTGTGATCCTAAAATATATACAGGACATACAAACCTGAATTATGATTCCACAAGAAAGCCCATGATGGGTCCTTCTTACCTTTGCACACTGCATGTGGTTGCAGCCCTCATTCTTCTGGATTGGAGACTTGCAGTTGGCGCAAGGTTTGGAGTTGGTCAGTAACCACAGGC
Source organism: Lycocorax pyrrhopterus obiensis (assembly GCA_014706295.1). Classification (NCBI taxonomy): domain Eukaryota; kingdom Metazoa; phylum Chordata; class Aves; order Passeriformes; family Paradisaeidae; genus Lycocorax; species Lycocorax pyrrhopterus. The sequence goes on along the minus strand of JACSVZ010000002.1, from coordinate 23,767,857 downwards.
AGTTGGCAGCGTCCTCATAGGCCTCACTCACTCCCACAACTTTTGGAGGGTGACAGGAGGATATAGTGCATGCAAAAACAGAGAGGTTGAAATTGTACTTGTGTAATCTTTTGTGACAATCAGATTAGGAATGATGCATGTTTCCCGGTTTCTTGACAAAATATTTAAGTTTTTCACAATATGTATTTCTCACATATATTTTATTATTACATTTTCTAATTTATACATATATATATATAAAATATTAATACACTTATTATTTCTATGTATTTCCACATATCTCTTTTTATACAAATTTATATACAGGATATATGACAATTACAACATATAAAGGGGCAAATACATACATAAAAACACAGGCATAGTTTGACAAAGTAGGGTGTATTTTGCCTCTTTGTAAAATTTTCTATGCTTTCCAAAATATTTGTAACATACTATGGAAAGGCTCTGAACTGTGGTAACCAAGGTAAGTTAGTAATGTTTTCAAATTGCTGCCATCTTTACTTTTTTTGCTAACTTAACAAGAAAATGTCTGTCCTGTGTAAACCCCTTTATTAATTTTTTTTAGTAAATGTTAAATATCATTAAGCCATTTCCTACAACTCCCTTGCAGTTCACCCTCAACCTTACTATTATTATCCCCTGTTGGCTTGAATTAGTTTTAAAGCACATAATCTTCATGGAACACTACTCAATCACAGGAGCAGACTGGGCTAAAAATCAAAATTGGACAGGGTAAATGAAGGTTTATGCAGGAATAAATGGACTAATGAATGAAACAAAGCTTTAAAAGGAAGGGAAGGAGTTTTGCATCCCCTGACTGAACCACCCATATTTATGGGGAGGAATGTTTTACAAAGAACAGTCTACCATAGTGCTGCATTAAAAATATGAAGCAGCGTCTCATTCAGGGTTATCATTTTCTTCCCCTTTTACCCTATTTTTCAACTAATGTTGAAACTAGTTTTTACTTAATGCAACTAAAAGAAAATCTGTCTAAAACCAAAAGATCAAAATGGCAGCAAAACACCCACGCCCTCCCTGTCGGCTCTGCGTGACTCTTACGTTCTTCTGGTTTCATTTCAGATATTTTCTGTAGCCAGTCCTTCCAGGTCTGGCAGTCACAGGGTTCATGTGCTTCACCAAGACATTCCCTGAAAAAGAAGGTATATACACAATTACTTATAACTAAGAGATTTAGAATTAAAGTTAAAATTGGTTCAAGCTAAAAAAAAAAAAGATGCTCAAAATTTAATTAAGTGAGGAAAACAAAAGCCAGCTAAATAACATTGTTTTAAAATACACTTAGACTACTTCTCACAAGCATAGATGACCATTATCAATGGTCAGGAGAGAAGCTTCTTAAAATTACAATCTGAAATAAATCAGATGGCTTGCAGTTTGTTCTTATAACTGGGTACTATTTTAGTGCCATGAAAGTGCTAGTACAGTTTCTGTGATAAAGGTAAACCAGACTACAGAATTTATCCAAAAGTAGGTAGTTTGCTATAGCAGAAAGGTAGTTTATGTAGAATTGCTTGCATCTGTTCAGTTGCAATAATTAACCTTTAACTAGATTCAGTTAAAGAGTCAAGCTTTTAATCTAGAACAAGGTTGAAGCCCTCCAACACCAGCATTAAGTATTTATGGATGTTTACTCTTTCCACCAGAGTCTCTTAAATGGGGCCTTGAACTTATTTACATGGACACAGTGGAGTAATGAGTCTCTTGAGCTTCTCCTGAAGTTTCTACTAGGATTAAGGATGGCAATCACTACTACACAGTGGCAGCAGATATATGGCTTCCAGATGGTGCTTCAGTGTAGATGTGTCAATATGCACTCTGGATTTGTAATAACTCCTTTTTTTTCTACTGGAATGGCAGCAAATAGCCTCAGACATCTGCCATATCAAAGAAAATAATTTCAGATGGGCACCAGCTGCCTCAGAGCATACACAAGTTTGCTGCAGATCCAATGGTGAACTGCTCTCTTGCAGCGCAGGTTCAGAAGCTACATCAATACTTTTCTGATTGCTCTTGTCCACATTTTAAGCAGGAATTCAAGAACAAAGAAAAGTTTATGGAAACAGTTTTGAACTTTTTTTCCTTAGCTAGTCTGCTAACAAAAAAGATTAAATTCAGCACACTTGCATCTCTGGTGTGGACTTAAGATCTTAGCTGGGAAAGATTGTACTGGAATGAATAACTGGTCCTTAATAAGGCGATTTCAGCCATGGTTGAAAGCTAACACCTTTCACATCTGTTGGACAGTAGGACACTTAAATCATTGACTTCAAGAGTGCCAAGACCCTCTCACAGTATGTAGTATTTGTTGCCAGAAAGGACTGCAAATAGCAAAGATTTAACGTTGACAAGCTCAGTTTTATGTTAAAAGCTGATTGATTAGTCAATCTTTTATGGGGAATGGAAGGAGGGACTTGTGTCTTTGATATTTTTGAATTTGTAAGTTTGTGGATTTTTAATGAAGTGCAGTCATATCTATATCTAAATCTTTATATCTATATCTAAATATGATAGTCACAACAGTTGTTCAAGAACAACTTCTCATGGAAGAAGCTCTTTCCTCAGCCCACCCCAGAACAAGGATTTTTATGCCGGGATGTCATTTTACTAGAGGAAGAGCATTGAGCCTACTGTTCATGAAAGTTTTTATGAAAGTTGTATTTTGGATAGACTTCCTGACAGCAGTGAGTGCAAGCAACTAACACTGAGCAGCTGTGCCAATTAACAGCATGAGCCTCCCCAGACGCCTTGCTCAATACTCAGCAGGATGATTTATTTGAAAGCGCAGTACACACTTACTAAAATTGCGGCAAGTTTCAACACAACAAGTTAAAATTCATGGAAGGGCTAAAAACATCACCAAAGAAGAATGTAGTTCTGGATTTTTCCCCTCTCATGATAATACATTTGGAATCAAAACAGCAAAACACAGTTGCAACTTGTAACGGGCTTCCCAAGTGCACCTGAAGAGTTGTTGCTCCTGCAGAATGAAACTCCGCTCCTTGTCCATATCTAGGATGAAAGGAGCGAGGACTGATGGTACAAAACTAAGTGTGCACTGCCTGCTAAGATTATTTTCCAGAAATGTCTTCTTGCTACAATTCCTTGTGCTTCTGAAACTGCATGAAGGGGGTTCTAATATGCTGGATGGATCTGATAATAAACTGATGTAGGATTTGTGCACAGTTTTAATGTATACTACGTTTAAATAATTCAGAATGCTTTTTCTGAAAGGGAATAGAATTTTGTATTTGCCACAATCGATTACATTTTGTTGAAGATGCTGTGAGTGGTGGGTAATGAAAACTAAGTAAATTCTAGAGAACTCTGTATTGAAGAGAAACATTCCTACTCTTACATTAAAAAGAAAAAAAAATTGCTCAATAGACTCAGAGAATTTTCTTGCTTTTATGAGCAGGAATGCTATAGATCTAAAAAAAAGTAAGTGATTATCTAGGTGTTGGTTTTCTAATACAAAAATTCTAAAGAATCTCTTACTAAATGCAGTATCAATTGCTATTACAATGTCTAAGCTGTAGATTACTAGGGTAAAACTTGCAGAACTGACAGAAATATGGGACTGTGGGATGTGCTGATTGAAATTTAGAGACAAAGCCAGCTCCCTTTAAACACACACACGATGAAAACCCTCTGAACTGAGAATATACTTTTTCTGCAGAGGAACTCATTCATGCACAGTTTTTGTACTGTAAGACTAGCATGGTGTCCTTAGCAAATGGTTCTGATTTGAGGTACCACAGGATGCTTTGGTTGCTAGCAGAACTTTCTTGCCATTGCTGAAACTCTCCATTCGCTTTTGTGAGGATGGAAAATGAGGCTTTGGAAAGGCCTTCTTGGACATTTTGTTGCTAACAAGAGGTATTTTTCGAGACCCTAACTGTATGTGCTTGCACAGTGTTTCAAAGCATTAATGTAAAAAGAATATACAGAAATATTATTGGGAAACATAAAAACCCTATTTCTCCTAAAAATTAGTCATTTAGAGGACATTTTCACCCTTGGTGAACATTCTGGGGAGCTAATACATTCAGTCCATGTAAAGGAAGTGGAAGATGCCATTGTCTGAAGGTTCATGTCAATATGACACTGAAGTGGTCTCAGGTTCCTTCAGGATAATGGAAAAATTGATTCTCCGTCTGTCATCAGAAGCAAGGATGAAAGGATGGTACCTTCTTGTGGAATACTACCAAGTTTTGTTGTATGTTCACTGGTAGAAAACATTTTCTGGCTTGTTTCCATGGGACTTGTTTATTTCTGAGTTCTCCATCCATTGTAAATAACCTCATCCGAAACCTCGTGGCTTTTGTGGTTGTCTCATTAGGTCTGTTTTATTTTTTTTCCCTTCTTCCTTTCATTCATATGGGGAAAGAAATAAAATCAGAAGCATCTTTCATTAAGAATGATGATATTTGGAATCAAGCAGATGATTTAGGATGTCCTTGTATCATGCTTTCAATTGAAAAATGAAAAGAAGAATTGCTGAGCTTGTCTGAATGCCTATACATTGGTTGACCCTTTTTCATTTTCCAAGAACATAAAGATGTCCCACTACAATTGTCATAAATTGTCAGTCTGATAATATCAAGGAAAAATATGCCAGATCTTTGTTACTTTCATTGATGCTGTTATGTCCTTTTCTAGGAAGTGCTGAAGATCAGCAATCTGAGGGATGTTTTAAAAAATACCTGTCTTTTTACTCCTTCTTGAGCTTGTATTCATCTTAAAACTCAGTAGAAGATAACAGAAAGAAAAAGTGCTGAACCTAAAGTGAAACAAAGATTGGAGTGATCCTGCAAACAGAATAGCTATGTGTGAAGGAAATGGTCCTTCATGGTCCCATTTAAACTCCAGCTGCTTTGGATGTGATTCTAGGAAAATTCGGAAAGAGCTAAATATTGTTCATTTTCTGCACTACAACTGAGAATGTGCCGTGTTTTGATTATACAACTATCCAGACACAAAAATCCCTGTTCCAATATCCCACTTCTTCCACCCTCAGAACAGAACATCACAACACTCCATGCTGCTGTTCTGCACCTAACAGAGCCCCTAACAGATTTATATTGTGTTATAAATCTTTGCAGTGCCCCAAAATACTACAGTATTCGTACACATGAGGTTATTTAGTGCAAGGATAGAGGATAGTACGGTCATATACCATTCCAAACTAATTTCTGTTGCGCTCTTGGTGCCAAGTGGGACTTTTTAATTCATCCCTGGAATAGCAGTGACTGTGAGTTTATGTAGATGCAGGTAAGTTTCCAGTACTAACCAGCAAAAAAGATGTCCTTTTCCACAGTCTACCGCAGGGGCTTTTAGCATAGGGAAGCTAAGTGTATCTGATCCTGTTGAATTTGACCCTTGTCTTGTTAGCCTTACTGCTCTTTCACAGCCAGGTATAGGACACCATTTAATAGCAGGATTATTTTCAACAAAGGCCTGTGGGGAAGAAAAAAGAAAAAAAGGAAAATATTTTACCACATAAGATCAGATTTCATCCTTGATATAAAACAATCTGTATTCATAATCTTCCTTTGAAGGAACAAAGCCAAAAACTACAAGAACACTCTTGTAGCTACAAGGACAGACTTTTAAATATAGTTATGGAAAGGGAGTAATTTAATGTCCACTTTTTTTTTTTTAGTTACAACAGTACTTAGACTTACACTAAGAATGAAATTACTTACATTCCAAACAAAATGTTCAATCTCTTCAAGTTAATTCCTTTGTGATGTGGCTTACAGTAAACTTCTACTATATACGCACTGGCAATACATTTATTAACAGAACTGATTCTTTCAGTTGGAAAGAACAAAAACCTTACTGATTAAACAAAAATCCCACAATAAACCAGAAATCAGAACTAGACTAGCTCAGTAATTTATTTTCCATATTTTTTGGTTAATTTAACAGCCCTACTTTTGTAAAAACTGTATCTAATACGAGGATAAAAAAGGAACTTCCACTACTTTGCTTCAAACCTATGCTGATCACCAGTCACTTGAAATAAAAGATGCTAAAGATGAGTCAGATCTGGTAATTTAATTTGCATCTTACTGTGTATTAAAGAGATTTGTGGCAGAAAAAGCATTGTACTGTAAATGAAAAAATATTTCTCTACTTCTGCCCTGCCACCACTGATAATGTAGCACATTTCTCAAAGACTAGTTCATTACTACACTAGTATAAAAGAAGAAAGCTGAATTAAAAGATTGCTCTTAAAAACAAATTGCAATGATGAAAACAAATACATTAAAAAACCCAGGAAAACCAAATCAAGCTTTTCCTACTCCTCTTCCCCTATATAGCAATCATGTCAGGCATTGTACCAGTAATTTTTTAAAATGACACAGGTACTATTTCTGAATGCAGTAAAAATAATCTGAAAACGTTTAAAATTTCAGATGGCAAACACAAACAACTCTGACTGATTAAAACCTTCATATCACCTATTACAAAAATAAGTTTGATCAAATGATTTTATTAATACTGCATAAGTATTAACGTACTATGGAAATATGGCATTTCTGCTTAAGGAATACATAAAATGTGTTTTCTTTTTTTCTCTGTGGTATAGCAAACATTGATATTATGCTATATAAGAGCCAATACATATTTGTATGTATTTGTTTATGAATTTCTACTTGGAAAGTTACAGATATATTGCAGCATTTCATACAGAAGCTTTTAGTTACTTTTTATAAAATGAAATAGGAGTTCAAGAGTACAAGAACAGTTTGATAATTTACCTTAATGTCAAATTGAAGGTATCTCTTGTCCATCTCCTTGGAAACCACACTTTCTATGATGTCTACAGGCACAAGCTGGAAACAATCATATGCTGGGCAAAAAATGTTGTGAGCTTCACCCTCCTGAATTTTCAGATTCAAAAATCTGCCAGAATTTTGTCAGTCAGTATTTGTGAATAAAAAGAAGTTAAAAGGCTGTTGAGTACTTTACACTATGTTCACAGATATTCACAATGATCACTTTTTAAACAGAGAATAAGAATTATCTCTTTCTGCTCAAAAGAGCTACAAACTTGATGAACAGCATAATTAAAAAAAAAGAACACTGCCATGGTTCAAATGTGAGCATCACCAGTAATATTTAGCCCTATGTTTGTGGCTTCCATCCTTGCCATTTATCAGACAGCTCTGCAATGTTTAATTAAACTGAGCATAACTTCTACCTTAGAAACAGAACATGTAAGTGTAATTAATCCAGGAAATAATTAATTTAATATGCAATTAATTTCTACAACTGTGCTAATAAAACCAGGTCTGCTCTTGGACACAAATGTCTAAATGGTGACGTTTTTAGTCCCTGACCACCAGAATGCAAGACAGAACAAGCTCAAAAATCTGCTGAAAGCTGGACTTTAACAGTTGTTTAATTTCAAAGCTGTAACAGACTTATTAATCTGACATCAAGGATGATTCTGTTCTAACTTTAATCATTTAAAGGACAGGCAGTTATTCTAAGATAGTCACCTGAGATCCTTTAACAGTTAAGGTAGAGATACTTGTCAATTCATCCCATCTTAGATCCGTATCTTAGAGTTGGATAACTCAGTCCTGGCTATGCTCCCAAGTGACTTAGAAATGACTGGCTCAGAAAGATGAATTCCACCCTAGATGTGCCACCACAAATGCTTGCCATTGAACTGTAGCTCTGAGCCTGTGGCTCTGAGCTGGACCCTGTGTCCTGCACAAAGGACACACGGTCCAGCAGCCAAATTAGAAGCACCACGTCAAACCAGCGATCTCTTGGTAACCCCTACATCCTGCCCAGGGATTTGCGAGGCAAGAGAAGCACGCCTAACAACAATTTTCTTGCCGCTGAAAAGAACTGCCTTTGGAAAGCTCATATGGAAAAAAAGCTCTTCCTTAGCACCTGGCCAACGAGTTCATACAAATGGGGCTGATCTGCAGTAGGAATAACTGTGCTGAAATGATGCTGTAACAAGACACTACAGGGCTACAGCTCAAGTAGTACAATCTCCTGAATGGGAACACAGATGAATACAAAGCACTGCATACAGATATAATTATTCCTGGGAAATATGATTAATATTTATACTACCGTAATTATCCATGTCTGAGATTTCCACTAGTGTGACTACTCTGACCTATGCAGTAACAAGTGCATTAGACTAATAGGACTTCTAAGTGAAATCTACCCCTCAGTTATTAACTCTCAACATAACAAAAGCATTTTAATTGCTTTTCTGATTGGAAATGGATTCACAATGCCTAAGTTTAGTGTGCTAAACTCAGAGATGGGATTAAGCATGTGCTTAATTTAGAAAGTGTAAACCCCAATGCTGCCAACACCACACACAGAGAACAAATCAAGAGTAGGCTTATCTACTTACATGCAAGCTTAAAACATTTGCTTAGGAGTTTTGCTGAGTCAGAACCAAAACAAACATTACATAAACCTAAACCAGTTGGTAACAGTTGTTTGAGTGACAACTAGAATATTTGATAGGTGCAAACCAGCAACTCTTTGAAACCCAAACACTACTTTAACATTAGCTGTTTATGGTCTCTGTCCTTTCCTCTTTAAAATGGCAATATGAAAGTTTCTCAAATGATAGAAAAGTACATATACTCACGCCTCCCAGCATGCTCTGCAGAAGTCATGTCCACAAGGCATATCCACTGGGTCTTCAAACACAGAAATATTACACATGCAAATGTCACACTGTAGATGAAAAAAATGCTTCTGATTAAGAAATACCCTAAAGCTTTTTGTATTGTTAGCAGAATGAGTTATATTGGAAAATCTCAGCAAAAATTTAAAGCACTCAGTAAGGGAAAAAATCTAACTGTATCCAGAAAAAAAAGTTATTTAAGCTATAGGAATGGGAAAGATTGGGTATCTCTGTTTCTATAACTCCCTATCCAAAGAGCGTATTTTGGGCTGCTTTTTGTAGTGTCCTTGAGCTCAGGAAGTGCTTCACCCTGCAGAGTGCTGGAATCTCAGAGTTAGAGCCCTAGGTACAAAAGGGAGTTGCATTTTTCATCAGCTTCACTGACAGCCAGAAAAGAGCTTGGATATGATAGAGGCTACAGGAAATGTTTAGCATCTCAAACAGTCAGGTCTAAATCAAGGTGGAACAGTTGAAGTGTGCAGCACCAACAGTTGAAGTGTGCAGCACCAGCAAATATTTTAAGTAATAACCTACATATATATTATTTTTTTGAAAAGACTCTGAGGTTTTTGATCAAAATGAAGAATAAGTTACACTATAAATACTCCAACAGAAGATATAATTGCTGAATTTTACAGAAGTAGGTACTAAAAAAATAACACTGAATACTGAGACCCTTACTCTGAAATAGTTAAAGAGTAGGGATGAAAATACTCACTGCTTAACGGTTATCTGTGGAAATAAATATTAATGTTCTTCAAGAAATACAGAAAGATTTTTCTTTTCATTGAAACAAAGACACCGTGAAAACATTTTTCAACTTTCAATGCACTGGGTATTATACATACATAGGATATTTTCATTAGCCTGTGCTATGCCACTTTAAAAGCACTTATATTACAGCCAAAACAAAATCAAACCAAAAAAAAATGGCCTTTAAAGTGTAAAATTCAGTGAAGATATGTATTGTTGCTTCAGTCATTTAACTTCATTGTCTTGCCAAAATTAAATATTTTAAAAGTTGACAATGCATTAAAAATAATCTCTATTAAATTTATATGAGCTGTAAATTTTGTTTAAAACATATCTTTAAAGTAAGGAATTTAATGATGCCCTGAGTTCAAAACATCATGTAGAAACATTTACTAGAACTGTTTATAAAATAGGATGCAAATGTGAAACATGTAGAGGAGATTTATACCTTGTGGTTTTATTTTATCTATTCCTTTTAGTTTTTATTTTCCTGGCAAAATGAGATTTGATAGTTCAGATAAGATTCTTAAACAAACAGAAATACTAAATGTGTAACTCTGGATTTGGATTTCAACACACTAGATCTCTAATGGCAATCATTATCCAAAGCTGCATTTGGAAGCTGGCTTATGGAACATCAATGAGAAACAAAACATGCAATGTAAAACTGAAGACATATAATCTTCTGTTCAACATTTTAACTAGGACAATTATTCATGGACAATATTTAACTGCTAATGTAAATAAATGTACAGTAACAATACACCTTCTATATAGCCTCTTTTACAGCATTTTACAATTAAAGAAATAAATTGTTTCTATGCAAGAATGCAAAATCTTAATTTTAATATGAAATTTAGGGATGATCCATTTGCAAGACTGCATGTAATATTCAAAAAAAATGCTTAAATCATGGAGCAAAAGTTTTATAATGCTGCAGCTGTGGATTATTAAAAAGAGAACTCTGTCTTCCAAAAGAGCCAACACTGATTTTAATGAAAGGCGCTTTCATATTTCAAATTTGCAATAGCTTTGTAAACGGCTTGAAGCAGCCCACACATAGTAAAAGTAATTATAAGCTTACAGTACACTAGTGGGTTGACATTTCAAAATGCAGACAAAGACCATTTTGTTTTCTAAAGAAAAAATTTTCAAAAGGCAGGGTTCACAGAACTGAGAACATTTGGGGAAATGGATACAACGAAAGTGAACATCTTGATAAGGATGAGATGAGAAGTTCAAAAGAGCCAAATGCACTGATGTGACTGTAGCTGTCAAAAATGAGTTTGTGAGTGACAGCCAAGATAAAAACAGAATGGTTTATATTTGCCAGATGCTCAACTATTTTATCATATAGAATGTTTAATGTGTCAAATTCTCTGGTCACCACTTTTGGAAAGAGAAACACTTCATACTTTTACAAAGGTATTTTTGGCAGCTCTCCTGTCTACACAGGTGCACTGTGTTCAGAAATCAGCTCTTTTGCTGTGCTGGTTTAAGATCTATTTATAAATTTACCACAGCTGTCTCCATGTCTCCTGGTGAGGGGCTGATTTCATCAGGGGAAGTGACAGAAGAGCGAGTAGTGCGTGGAGTGCGTGGAGAAGGGAGCGTGTCCCACGCGTTGTATCCGCTTGGAGGGGGCGTTGGCATCTGAACCCCTGAACGCTGGCAGCAATTCTCTGGGTTACACATCCAGGCTTCAAGTAACTTCTCCCTGTCCCAGTCTTGAAGAAATACAGAGATACAGGAAATTACGTACCTGACAATGTTTAAAATATATTTTGTAACTCCACCCTCAAAAGAATATATAAACACTAGACAAAAAAATTTAAAAATGAGTACGTATAATAAAGTGTGATTGAATGGAACTTTAGACATTACATTTTAGAGAGCACATTCCAAGACAATACATAATGCAATGCATTTTTGTAAATAATTGCATCACAAGCATCTCCTTTCCCTGTAATATCAGTCTTAAAATTATTTCTGTTATTTATTTACAGTAATTGTAGTAGCTAGAAGACTCAGTTGAAAACCAGAACTGTACTGACTTTCACAGATAGATGAAAATATACCAGCCCTCAACACTGAATTTTCATTATTTTCCTTTCTATGAAAAAAGTAATTGTTTAATATGGATTTAATTTTATCTGTTGTGGTTTTTTTTAATGAAGCCAGGAAATGAAGGAAGAAGACTAAGTAATATCCAACTGGATTACAAAAAGATTTGAGACCTAATGAGTCTTTATAGATATGCATATAAGTGATGTGTTTCTGGGGGGGAAAAAAAATCCCACCTAAGTGGAAAGAAAATTTCATATATTCTCACTACATTTTATACTATAATTAAGTGTTAGTAAATGTTTTACTTCTCTTCATAATTAACACGTTAGTAAATGGATCCACTGTGTTCTGTTTACAAATTTATGAATTTTAGTAAAACATAAGGTAGTTATATTTGTTGAATTGCTTCCTTTTTATCCTGAAATCTACTACTGTGTAATGAACTAAAAGAAAAACAATGTTGAAAAAACACTTGTAGAAAAACTGTAAAGTTATCTGTTTTCATGACATAGCATTATTTTTAATCTTGGCTCTAATTCTACATACTTCTGTCTCTCAATTAGAAGAAAATAAGAAAAATACACTCAACTTTTAAAACCTGTGTCAATAAATTAATATATTTGTACAACAAAAGAAAGCAAAATCTGCTGGATTAAATATTATATGCCTGTCAACTATTAAACTTAGTATATAAGAATGATCTTTCCAAGAATTTAAAACATGCTTTTCATACCTTGTGTGAATTAAGTCAAGATTTCACATTATTCTTCTGTGAATTTCCAGATTTAATGCAAAAACATTACAATTTGTCATTTGATGTCAATTGTCTAAACCCCTGTAAATACCTGAGTTATTCCCTTTACTAAGCTGAACCAATACAGCTACAGGCAAAATAGTTGGCTTTCTCATGACTTGCTAATTGTCTGTGCTTCTTTCTGTGCACTGGCCAATTGCATTAAGTTACCAGAACATCACTAAGGCAACATCAGTAGAATGACCTTTCCAACACAGACTGATTTCTTCTCAACTTTCAATTCCTGCTTGCTAGATGCTGGCAGACATTTCTCCACAGTTTACATCAATCTCACTGATTTTCAACTAAATGCAGACTGAGCTGAGAGTTTGAACAGTATTCCCATAATTTTCCTCTTCAAAATATCTGCACAGGTTATGAAGCCTACTGAGTCAAGTATTTATAATTTTTAGCCTTAATGAGACTATTCTGGGAATACAACAGCATTCAAATATTGCACACATTATAAATACAATACAAGAATTAAACAAAGAATCAACATTAAAAAAAAAAAAGCAAGGACTGTTCCTTAAATATCATCAAACTGGCACAAGTTCATGCTTACTTAATTCAATGTTAAAAGGAACACAAATACCAGCTATGTAAAATAATGTAAAAGAGATGAGTTTCAGGTACCACAACTCCTCATGAAAGTGTACCACAAGCTGTGGGTTTAAAATAATGTCTATTTCACTTTTCCCTGTCTCACTGATTTTCACAAGGAGCCCACGAAAATAATAGGGTATGAAAGCTTAATCCAGCAACACAGTGATGAGCACGCAAACCATTAACTGCCTGAGTAGTTCCTTTGGCATAAAGTAACAATGCAGATGCTTCAGTAAGCATAAGTTTTGAATCATTGAATCAAAGCCTAAAGCTTACACTGAGTTTCAGAGATACTTTTGTCTGGAGCAAACACACTGAATTCAGTATATCCCCTTTCTGACAACCCCAGTTTAACTTGAACAAGAGCACAGACTTATTTCAGTGAAAATAAACTAGTTACAGATATGCACATAGAAAAGCATACTCTGTATTAAAAGTGTAACTATAAAAAATCCTTCAAAGGACATACACTCATTTAATTTAAACTCCAAGGCAATTTCCAACCACTTATTACAATGGTCAGACTGCTTTTATTGCAACAAAAAATGAATTAAAAAAATTTTGATCCGGTTTTATACACAAATACACAGTGGCAGAAAAGCAATCGTCTGACAAAAATAGGTTTGATGAATTTGACTTTTTTGACATATAAAACCACGGAAGTTTTACTCCTGTGTCTCTCACCAAAATAGGGCAGTTCTGTTTTTCCACACTGCTTAAGTTAAACTGTCTTCCATTATAATTCCTAGTTTGAATCACTTTTCTGTCAGCTTCCCTGTCTGCCTCAATGCTTTTTGACATACTACAGCTGTACTTCTTTCTGAAGTACTGTGTGGTCTATTTCCTGCTATTTGATTAACCACTACTTCTCTTTTACTTGGAAATAAAATGCAAACATAAAACTGTGGTTTTGAATTCGCTGAAAGCAGTTTCTTTAGACTTTAAGGTTTGGGATTACCATGTGCCCGAAGTAGAGCTTCTGCAGTAAAGAGCGGGGCTTGAAGCATGTCAGCAGATTCCACGATCAGCATATCCTTAAGCCTTCGCAGGTCTTGAAGTCTTAGCCCCTCATATGGCTTTAAGAAGAAGAAGAAAGATAATGTCTACTATTTATGTCTACTATTTTCAAGTTAGTCTCTAATGCAATATTAAAAAGAAAGCATTCAAAGCACTGTTACTGATCACCATCTCAATTGTGAGGCAGTATGGGACAGAATTTATTCACTGTGCACACCAATGACCATGCAAAGCTATATGGAAACACTGTCATTTTGTAATATTTATAGTATGACTTCTGTGAACTTCAAAATCTAAAAGCCATCTTCAAATGATAAGCTAGCCTAACACTAACTCTCTCTATCTCCCAAAAAAAGCTAGATATTCACAGAATCCAGATGAACTTTGATTCGGTGATTAGGCCACAGATATTGTGGAATAGCTATGACAATGCATGACTAGATTTGAACTAAGGATTTAGAGAAGAGCCAGAGAAAGGACAGGTTAACATACATTGCATATAGATTCTCTGACACTAACTTTATACATTAATTGAGACATGCTACCCCTGACTTGGTCTGGAGGAGGATACATTGAGACATTAGACAGTGAGAAGTTTGTGAGTAGAATCCAGTACAGGTCTTCTGAGGCACTCTTTCAGAAGCAAAGTCAGTCCTGAATAGGACACATGAGACATGCAATTAGACGTGCATGGAAACACAGAAGGGTTGAGGTTGGAAGGGACCTGCAAATGTCTTTTTTTCCAACCTTCCTCCTCAATCAGGGTCACTTAGAGCCAGCTGCCCAGGACCACATCCAGATGGCTTCTGGATATCTCCAAGTCTGGAGATATATTGTACATGGAAATGTCAAAACTTTTTGAGAAACAATAGCCAACTCTCATAGCCCTACAGAGAGCAGATTATCCAGCTGCCTTCCTGGTCTGGAGCTCCATTCCCTCATTAAAATTAAAATGGCCAAATCAGAAAGACAAAAAGAAGTAATTTTAGGATTCTGAATTAGCTCCAACCAAGAGAGTAGAGATACACACATATGTTTGCAGACTCCTTTTTAAAACAAGAAAGGAAGACTATGATAGCAAATAATGTATTTGTTGGTGTTGCACACAGAAAATGCCCCATAGGTAGGAAGAGGAAAAAACAAGTAGTACAAGAATGGATACAGAAAGGGTATGTAAAAACCACTATTCTTACATGCACTGGTTTTATTTATATAAAGGATAGCTAACAAAATATTTAAAGCATTTGACATAAAATGTTACATGCTCAGAACTAATTAGGAACCTGGCCACTAAATGGCAATTGTCTTCAGCAATTTGGAGACAGAAGGACACAGCAACAGTGGTGACAGATAACCACAGTTAAGACTATGCATCATTATTTACTATCTGTATTTTGGTTTTTCGTAGACCATAGTCCAGGACTCTCCAGTGCTAGATTATAAGGACACACATGTATGCATACACACATAGCCCGAAAGCAAAAGAGTGGTTCTGTCTAGAAAGGTTACAATCTAAGTAAAAGTCTACTGTCCCCTTTGAGGATAACAAGCAGAAGGCAGAAGTGATGGGGAGAATGGATTCCCTGGGTTTCTAAAAGCTTTTGTTCTTTTGAGACACCTACTCTAAAAGTGTAACTTGCTTCCTGTATTCCAGACATCATCATAAACTCCATAATGCATCTAAAACCATAACTGACTCCCACAAGGACATCTCCTGTTAGCTAATCAGTGAAATAAACAGGTGCTTCTCGATACTAGAAACTTTGTCATCAGCAAGAGTACTGCTCCACAGATATGAATTGGGTCTTTGCTCTTTTTGAGAAAGCAAGCAAAGCAGAAGAGAAATGACCTACGAGTGTCCCGACCTGTATCTTGATTGCTCAAGTTCAGGCAGTCTCTGTATGTCCTTCCATTGCTGATCATGCATGACTCAGTAAAGGACAATCTGAACGTTAACGGCTTGCACTGAAATAAATCTGGGCCACTTGGATTAATAGCACGCTGGAATTTGACTGACCTTCTTAACTTATTACAAAAGAGATAATTTTAAAAAAACATTTCAGAGAAACAGGGATACTGTGTGTCAGAATGATTATAATTGTGCTGTATGTACAGCAAAAAAATAGAAGCAAAATGGTCATGACTGAATCTGAACTCCATTTTGAATTGCAATTGTAAAACAATCAGCTGTGTCAGCACAACAGTACTCAATTCTTGAAGACCACATACATCATACGAAAAAATGTCCTTTCTGTTAAACTTGCAAAATATAAGCATATTTTATGACCTGGTATTTTATCCTGAAATGCAGATATGTTCAGAATTTAATTGATTGGTTCTAGGTCAAACACTGGCAAGTATCTCCCTTTGAGTAACAGACTACTATATTATCTCAGCTGGAGCATTCCACACAACCCAGCAAGGGAATTTTGCATCTGCAGTTTTTAAGAATCCTAATTTTATCTTCTTAAGTAATAAGGAAAATATTTATTAAGAATGTGTTTGAAATGTCAGACATTTGTTTCATAAAATAATATATAAGCCCACAGAAGAAGCTGAAAGAAAAGAAATTTTAGGCTGGCACTATCAAGTAGTTTAATCTGGAAATTCCAGAGTGAAGACTTTATACAAAGAGAACCTTAAAAATGTTAATGCGTACAAGACAGTCCTGTAGAGATTTGTGAAGATACAGTCTTTAGTTATGAGGGTGTACATCCTTTATGTAATTTCACAGAGGTTTGTTTTTAACTACTTCAAACACTGATGACGTATCTCTGCAATGCCATGAGCTGTAAAGGATTTTGATTACAGCTTATGATGCTCAGAGACTGCCTTTAATGGTCATTTATGGAGGAGCTCTTTATTGATATTTGCTGTGAAAAAGACATTGATCAATATTAGCATCATTTAACTAGATAATGATTTGAAATATACTATTAGAGTTACTACTTTAATGCATTGCTGAGCTTCTCAGTACAGATTCCAACATTTCTGTATTCTCAAGAGCCTTTCTTTGAAATTTTCTTCTCAAATTTTTACTACTAACATTTAGATATCACAAATTATACATTTTTTTTCTCCTGAAAGTACTTTCAGTATGTAAGCTGATTATTTTAACAGTTCATTTCAAACTATTATTACTTTCTTCTCTTTTAAAGCACCATTAAAATAGACAGGGGCAAAGTACCTCTTTGCTACAGTGATGACTATATAATTAAATGGTGTCAAAACACTTCATGTAAACATCCTTCTTTATGGGTGGATGGAGTTCTATAGTTAATGGAGTAATAGATTAAAAAATTATTTATACTCCATTTAACTCATTCAAGTAAAATTATATGCACTACATGTACATAAGAGTACACGTATCTTAACTAAATGTACTCCCCTTCTTTCACTTAATAAACCATTCTCTATCTGTAGAGAAAATAAATTTTAATAATTTAAGAAAATTCTTTGTACTTATGGTATTTGCATTGCATATATATTTATATGACATCAATTCAGGAACTGAAAATAACCATTCCAATTATTATACACTCAGTAAATCTGTGACACACTCACTAGCAGTGTATTTTTACAGTATTCAGTGGCACATATGTAAAATGAATGAAGAAATGATATATTTTGCTATTGCACAAGGTATTTCTGTGTCTGACTGAGAGCCAAAACTGTTCTTGATGATCTGCTCTCAGGTACTGCTCATTCCCAGATGTTTCTTATGTAAGTTTAAAACATTACATGATTTGATTGAAAGGAAGGACCCTGTTATCTCCCAGGGATACATCATCAAGACAAATATGCTCTCATGCTACAGTAAACAGCAATGTAAAAGACTATGCAAAAGAACAACCAAAATCTATAAAAGCAGCTTAAGAACAATCACTTACTGTCATATTATTTAGTGTATCCTCAATTAGATGTAAAAGATAAATTTAGATTTTATATAACAAAGATTTTTTTTTCAGATTATTCAACAAAGTAAAAGCAAAGAATCAAGAAAAAAAAGATTGTGTTCTCCTGTAAACATGGCATGTTTGGAAGGGAAGGTATTGGATACTATCATTCCAGATACTACTGTGCAGATCATAAACACTGGAATTAAGCCCATTTGCCTGTTTTGCCTAGGAAGAAATCCTATTCATGGTTTTCAAATGTTTTATCTTTTCCTGTAACCTTCATTCAAAAGAAGCAGCTCCTTTGAAAATGCATTTCTTACTGTTCAAAGTTTTAAAATTATTCATGAATGAATATTTTCTGTTTTGGAAGGATGTTGAATAGCAACAATTACAAGCTGAATACTAAGTTAAAAAAGCATTTTGCACACTCCATCCCTCAGTTTTTAATATATAAAAAAGAAATTGAGAGAAAAAAAGTAGAGGATCATCCTTGAGAGGCAATTTTGGTGAAGCATCAGTGCTCTGGGGCTTTTGATGGGGGCATCACCATAGCCAGTGGTAAGTGCAGCTTTCATTGCCCATGCCAGACATTTGTGTACAGACCTGGAGGATGAGGACATGCAGTCATTTGGATTGCAGCTCAGTGCAAGTCTTTCTAAGGCTGTTTTTTCAACTGGTTTTGGCCACTCTCAGGGCTAAGATTGAAAAATTAACTTCTCCTGGCTACACACTCTAGGCACCTCCCTTGTGCCAGCACTTGTGCTCTTAGAGATAAACAAGAAGTTAGACAAATTATCCCACTGGAAGTCATAAAGAAAGGGGGGAAAAACCAGCAGGGAGCACATGAAGACAGAATTGCTCTATGTAAATCCTCAAAGTCATCAATTGGTGTACCAAATTCCAGGCTGACATTTTTTGGCTTGTGAACATTTAGAACACTTGTGAGATGTATGTGAGACGGACAACTGTACAGTCCCTTGTAACTATCAAGCTTTTAAGGTGGTTTTGCTCAGCATGGACCTTAAAGAGACATGAGACAATATCTTCTCTTGCAGAAAAGCCTGTTCAAGTGGCTCTTGATTTTTCCCACCCATATCTGTAAGCTCCCCATCTTCTTAACAGTGCTGGTATATATGCCAGCAAACCCGTGGTATAAATATGATGATAACAATTATTCTACTTAAACAAAAATGTCACATATTACCACTTTTTAAAACTTTTTCTTCTTTTAAGCCAAAATATTGCTATGATCCAGCTGAAAACATAACCTTCCTAATAGTTCTACTTGCATAACTAAAGGAGTGGTAAACTGCAATTGTGGCAAGAAACAGCTGCAGCCTTTTAAAGTGTTTCTGCCAAGAGAGGAAAATATAATTTCAAACTATCTTCTTACAATTTGGATGCCTCTATATGGGAATATTCAGAGAAATTAAAATGAGTTAATTACATTTGCTATTTCAATGTACAAAGTATATTAAACTTCATGTCTAAATCTCTCATCTAGGAATAAACAATCTAATTAAGCCTGTTTTGTATTTAAATTTATCCAAGAAAAATGGTCAAAAAATTATTGAACACTACAAAGACTTTCTTACTCTCAAATAAAAGTGACCATGAGTAGCATTTTCCAGGGGAACAGTTCATGTGATCTAAGCCTACTCATGTATTTTCTTTTAAACATCATTAGGTCATAAGTGGGCTAAGCTAGTAAAAGGCCAAGCCATGCTGTTTCTGAAGGGAGTAACCATGGAGAAATATACTGTCCTTTAATTTAAACAGAATTAATTTGTATTATTTACTGAATCATATAATTTATCTATGTATTCTTATTTAGAATTTTACTTAACTAAAATCTGATTATGGATAGGGAAGGAACTTGTACTCAGAATCTTTTTGGTCAAATTATCCTTATGGAATCACAGTTGTCTGTAAGGTGTAACAGAATTCAAGCAAATTTTTTTGTCAGTGAATTGTCTCTCTCTTTCAAAAATTTACTTGGAAATAACACCACTTGTTATTACCTGTTTTTCGTACAAACTCTGGTATGCAGTAGCTTCAGGCATCACGTTATAAAACAAGAAAGTAAATGCACTGTTTTGAAGTCCTGCACTAGTCAGTTTTGAGTGTTTTTTGTAACATTCAACCCAGTCTCAGTCCAGGAAGATCCACCGAAACAGTTTCCCTACTCTATTCCATAGATTTGTTCCATTTAGGAATTTCTTTTGTCCTAATTTTTGAGACAAAAAGGCGTCAAAAAAAAAATTTAAATGTTTGGTCTAGAGAAACTGTTCCCTGGCTTACTGGCCTCACTGTATCTCCTCCAGCCTCACAGCCTGCAAGACATTTCTGTTTAATTTTGACAATGTATTTGTTACATTCTCAGAGCTTAACTTGAAAATTATAAAGAGCTGTGCTCGAATTGTTTTACAAATACCAAGTACAGTACCTACTGAAATACTTTGCAGACTTTTGTCACAATGTAACTGCTACAAATATAAATGTGTAAAATACTTCAGATTTAAAGTATCCTCTGACCTCTTTTTTGTCTAAAGCAGCATACTCAGCTTCAATGCTTTCAGCTTCAGGATCACGTGAAAATACCATTCGAGATTCCAGGTTAAGAGCCAGCTCTTTGTGGTGCTGTTTCTCTGCACAGTCACATGGGGTATCTTTATTTTCATTTTCTGCAAACAGATCTCCACCATGTTTTACTAGAAGCTGAAAAGTAAAACAGCAAAGTAAGCAGTTATTAATTAGCAACTCTAATAACACCCTAAAGAAAAGGCAGGTTAGTTGAGAAGAGAACAAAAAAATATGAACAAGAAAAACAGAGACAAATACAATAATAATAATAATAATAATAATAATAATAATAATAACAACAATAATAATATCTAGAAAACAAAGATTCTCTATTGTTATTAAATAAATTACTGCTTGCTTTCATGCATAATTATACCTATATCCACAGTAATTCCACAGAACCACAAAATCTAAGAAATATGTTACAAGGCAATGCTGCACAATATGTTAGTTAGGTTTTAAAGACTAAAATTCTGCTTTACTGATATGGTCAGTGCCCCACAGAGAATGAGGGGTCTGAGGTCCTGAAGCATGTGTCAGGATGGAGCTAGAAACACCTTTAAATATTCTTTCTACATGGGTACAATTCCACCATTTGTATACTTGTGCTGACAGAAAATAGGAGATACCTTGGGTAGGAGAGATGAGAGGATACTGATTCACAGGGAGCACAAAATACTACTGGCAGCTCTACTTTGTTTTTGAGGACATGAAAAAAGTGAAATGAAATAATGCTAATTCTAGTAATTCTAATACAGTCTAGTATGGCGCCATTTCACCAACCCCTTGTCTTGCCAGTAACCCACTCCCCCGAAATGCAGTCTCTAACTATTAAACCCTTGTGCTGCTCTGCTTAACTTGCTAACTTGTTCTTCTGCTATAAACTGACCTAAGCAAGGACAGCATATGCCATAGATTTTAAAGGCCCAAGTGGACCATTCTGTTGATTTATAACGACACCTTTATAACATTACTAAAATGATTCATCTCGTTTCTAAATAAAGTCTATAAACATTATCTTGCCTTCAAGGTAAGATCGTGATGTCTGCAACAACACTATCCAGGGGATTTTAAAACTCAGGTTCTAATTTTTATACTTCTAAAAAACCCCAGATTTCTCCAAAGTTATCTGTTCTTCACATAAGAACATGATCAGACACTCCTTAATTTTTGCTTCAGTAGAGAGAAAATTTCTTTCACCTGTCACTGCAGAATACAGAATGCCTTTTACAAACCCAGATTCATTCTTGTAGATTGGGAAACCTTTCCCACATTCTCCAAAATATAAATAAATGCAAACCCATAAATACCGCAAACGAGTGCAACGACAAGATTTAGTTGAGAAGATATTAGTGTCATAGAGTATTTGATCTTCATAGCAGAGTATCAGGCAGAAACACAGATAATATTGGGACAACTACCAAGATACACAGCCAACAGTTAACCTTTGTTCTATCTAAACTTCTTAACATTGCCAAAACTTTGTTAACTTGAGTCTCATATTCTGTCTGTTCATTTTAACCTCTAACAGAAATTTACTGAGGCAACTAAGACCTCTTCTGAGGGAAAAAAAAATATATATATATTTGAAAGAACATTCCATAGACTTATGCAGCTCAAAATCTAATCTGCAAGATGAGGGATATGCAAAGCAAAAAGTTTTTAAAAATGATGCCATATTTCTCTAGAAGCACTGTTAAAAAGTCTTATGTTGCTTGATTAATTGAGATTAATAATCTAAACAATCATATTAGCAATTTAAACAATTGCAAAAATACCATTTAATATGCCAAATATAGTGTGATAGTGTGGAATGTATCTGCATGAAATCAAATCTATTCAGCATGGAAGTTATTATTGTCTATTCAATAGTTTGAGATAAGAACATTAATTTTGCCCGAACTATCTTTAGCAATGGGTTCCACACAGCTGTTTTGCTCAGAGAAACCTAACACATGTGAATGGAGCAGTATCAAGACTGCATATTTGACTGCCAACTCCGAACTAGTCAGCTAGTAGGTGCTTCACCCACAAGGATCTATATTTGGGGTTTCCTTCTCTTATTTGGGTGTGGCGGGGATAGGCAAAGATGCAGAACTGGGGTTTTCTTGAAAAGTGCTGGAAAGTGAAAGAGACAATGAAAGGGGAATGCTGCTCTGAAGTGAGAGTAACCTCTGCAAAAAATGGGCAAAAGGCACTCCTGGGGGTCTAAGTGACTTTCAGTTTACTGGAGAGAGGGAGGACAACTTGAGGCTTAGGCAAATCAGTTTTTTTATCTCTATTTGTTTTGTTAAGAAATTTAATCCTCAAATACTTCCAGGAACAAAGAGGTAATTGTTAAATTCCTTCACTGATCTCTGTTTCAGGCTTGGTGAAGGCATGTAGTGCTCCTGTTCATAAACCTGTTCCTGTTGAAGGAGTTAGAAGGACTACAGACCACAGACTGGAGGACTTAGTGTATCTCAGATCCAAGGTCCTCTACCCCACAGTAGGGCATATAAAGAAGTTTAAACTTGGGGGTGTACACCATGTTTCGAATGCAGAAACCATGACTAGCTAAGACTACATAACTCTGGCAAATAGCAATCCATGTGGATCAGACTGTAAACTTTTCTTCAAAGACAAACTGAAAGCAAATTAGAATCAGAAATGGTTTACTCAATTACAGTGCATATTGTCAAGATAACATAACCCAGTTTATATAATTAAATGGGGAGCTAGCAGTCTAGTAACTGGATTTATCTAATGAATCACATTACAGATACTGAGAAATAGAATGATAATTTGTAAAGAAGCACAAACCATGAACTTTTATGATGAGTTTAAAAGGAATTGATTTTACAGTCTGCAGTTAAAAGCTGCAGCCCAGCTCCAGAACCACAATTCACTCTGCAGCAGCTGTGATTCTTTCTGACATTACAGTCTGCCTGGATCTTACTGCATGAGCCCATTTGCTTCATGCTCTTGAAACTGAAACTTTTGAACTGTTGTGTCTATCTCTAATACCACTGTATAGCCCCATTTAGGGACATGAAGGCAGAAACAGGCAGAAGACTCCTTGCTCAAATCCCTTGTAAATCTGAAGGCTAAGTTTCTAAATACCAGATATTGAAATATATTGGAAACTTGTTACTAAAGTTTTCTTCTGTTTACCATTTCTCTACCAGAAACAGCTCTTATGCCAAATCATTTTATGTGAGTGTTTTTCACCAACTTTGTTTAGAGGTCATTAAATCCTAATTGCTGATATCTCCCATTTTCTCATATGACATGCACATTTGTCCTCTGTTGTATAATAATGTAAATAAAAATACGTTTAAAAGCAAATGTATCTATCATCTTGAGGAAGGATAGATAGAACACTTGTGAGTGAAATGCCTATAGTCAGAATTCATCAGGAAGCTGGACCAAGTAAGTGGCACTAAAATAAGAGAACAAGAGCTAGTCCTTTGCAATTAATTTCTTTACCAAATCTGAAAGAATAAAAACTTGACAATCAAATAAAAGCAGTAGTAACACAGACCTAGGAGACAGCCTGATATTTGTTTACAAACAAGTCACATCACAAGAGGCTTTAAATCAATCTTATAACCATGATTTATTTTGGATGAAACAATGAGCCAGACAACACCTCTATGTCATTCAGTTACCATGTATATAGTTAGCAGGGTCTGAGTGTACTTCAGCTAGCAAAGACTGCATGGTGACTTGCCTCCCTGGTGAATATCAGTAAGTATGTAAATAATTTCTAAGGACATGTTGAAGACAAACTGCTGGTGTGGAGCTTGAGGAGCTGTAACAACATGGGGCAGAGAAAAGAGAAGGTATTGGGGCAAGACTCAGGCTGTGTTACTGGAGGGTAAATATCGGCATCTAACAGCAGCATCCTCTTAACTCCTCTCAGTACTGAGCAGGGAACCAGAGAGCCAGAGGCTTAAATAATAGCATAGAAAATGGCATCAGGAAGATGAGTTTTCAATCATTAGAAGCTCAAAAAATTAAGAATGATCTGTATACTAACAGAATGAAAGAAGTGTTGGATATTGGAAATAAAAAGACACTATCTGAAATTCTATAGAAAGAATTAATGAAAAAACACAAGGTAAAGAAGAATATTCAGTTCAAGGGGGTGCACAGCTGAGGCTGGGGAATTGACAAACTTTAAATGAGAATTCTCAGACAATATCTGAAAACTTGACAGAATACAACCAGCAAACATAATGTGAGAATCATAGAGAAGTTCACAGTATTGGAAAGGTGATGCTACACACCTTTTCTAATAAACCACAAACAAACTGATAAATAGACAAACCAACTCTATCAACAAATACCAGTGAAATATAATTCTGGAATTAAACAAACAAACAAAAAAGCTTTGGTGATGACCTGACTAAAATAAAGATAACATGGCTAATAAGAATAGAAATGCTGCAAGAAAGAAATAACAAAAATAAAGAGAACTTCTGTCCCTGCATCTCCCAAGTATATTCAGAAAATATGTAAGCTAATAAATGACTCTTAAATTAAAATTTCAGACTACATAGGTGACTGGATAATAGACAAAACAGCAAACACATCAGAGGAGAAGCAGCTCCTGACTGTCCAGAGTAGTCTGCAAGACCTAATTCAAAATGTTACCATCAAAGAACCACTCATTAACAATTCCCAATAATTCATTAAACTTGCAGAAGCAGTAAAAAGACAAGAAATCCACTGTCTACTTTCAAAAAGTGGTACTAAAAAAGTGTGGAAAAAAATTCCAGAAACATCAGAA
Organism: Lycocorax pyrrhopterus obiensis; assembly: GCA_014706295.1. NCBI lineage: Eukaryota > Metazoa > Chordata > Aves > Passeriformes > Paradisaeidae > Lycocorax > Lycocorax pyrrhopterus. The sequence goes on along the minus strand of JACSVZ010000002.1, from coordinate 23,742,661 downwards.
GAATCTGTGAAGAGAGACAAACAGGACAGAATCGTATGGAAAATAAGAAGCTGAAGTTGTCTCCAGATGAAGAATATGTAAAGAACAAAGTCTGGGAAAGGTAAATGCAAAATCACAATATAGAAGACTCTGACAGTTTTTTGAGCAGTATATCAAGTGCATAACAACTCAAAATAAATAATTTAGAAACATCACACAGTAAATCGTTCAATGTTTTTATAAAGTTGGTTGCTGGACAAACTGTAAAAGCAATCTCATATAACAGAAATCTCATATATAGCAGAAAAGTGGTATGAACTGTTGGAGCCCAGATTCTCTGTGGATGTACTACACATACTTTATGAAGGACACAAAAGAAAGTCTTTCAAATTGAAGTCTCAGCACAAGAGGTTCTAGAAAAATCAATAAACCAAATACTAATATAAATACCCAGCATCAGATGGTACTTATATTCATGAGTCCTAATGAAACTCAAATATGAAACTTCTGAACTATTCATTATAATATGCAGCTTACTGATTAAATCTGTCACGGTACAAAATTAGAAGATAGTAAAAGTAACACCAACACTAAAAACAGCTCCAGAGAACATCAGAAAAGATTATCAGTTTTTACTGCAGAGAGAGGTCACCAGTGAAATCCCAGAGGTTCTGGGACCTGATGGTTTAGGATACGAAGTTGTTATCTAGAAGAGAAGGTGAGTAAAGAGGTGATGAACTTTGCTGATGATACTAAGTTACTGAGCATAGTCTGAATAAACATGAAATTATAAACAGAAGAAAAAGAATGTAAATTTCACATATAAATGCTGAACTCTGAATTAATTGTTACCATTGAAAATACAAATCTTGATGTTAAAATAGACAGACTTATGAAGATGTTAGCTGTTTTCAAAAATGTTAGATGTTTGTTCTTATGTTCTTTATATTAAATTACCAGCACAATTAAATACTAGTTCTCATTACTTGATATAGTTTAAAAATAAATCTGATGTAAGACCTTCAAAAGTCATTCTCAATTACTCATTATTATCCACTACTTTCACAAACATTAAAAATACTAGACATTGTAAATTAAAGACATTGAATCTGTTCTTGAAACATGGACAGCGTTTCCAGTCTTAGCTGCAGAGCAAAATAAAAAGAGCTCTACTTTTCTCTCAGGTAGTTATTTAACTTCTCTTTACACATACAGGATGCCTATGCCTACCTTTAAAGCCTTTTTTCCATTGTTACAGTCTTGTAATTAATTCCAATTTTTATATGCCTACATGAGTCTTCTTCATGTTGAGGAGTTATTGTCATGGAGTTAATGTACATGTAATCCATTTCTTTCATTTTTCTCTACAGTGTGTTTTGGGCTGTTTATCTTTGCAATTTTGAAAAATAATTTTGCAATTAATGAAAAATAAAAAGTTAATTCAATATACCATATCAGATTCCCTTCCCCACAAAAAATAGCCTTGTGAAACACTGTGCATGTCAGTTACTCATAACGATATACATAAACTTATAATTATATTTGAACTTTTACCTCGACACAGGTTTTCATCCCTGAGGCAGCAGCATAGTGCAAAGGCGTATTTTTTTTGTTATCGACAGCATCGATGGCTGCTCGTTCATATTGTCCTTCATCCAGCTTTGCTCCCTTCCACTTCAGGATCATTTGCAGACAATCTGCTCTTCTGCAGTCGTCTTCCGAGGGTCGTGTCAGGCGAGGATGAAGGGCTCCTTCTGAGATCATGATCTGAGGTCCCATACACAGCAAGTGCATAGATGTCTCATTGTGCACATTCCGTTTATTTGGGTTACCATCTCTAACAAAAAGGAAAGTTCTGCAGTGGGGGGAAAAAAATAGAAGAAAAATAATTAGCACCCAATTCCATTCACTTCCTTGAAGTGGGAAGTGTGTTTTATGATAGCTCTCCTTCTTGCAAAGAGTTTGATTAGCTGTGTTAGTGACAAATGTTCTTTAACAGAGAATTACTACTGGACAGCTCTCCTCCATTCCCCTTAGGAGTTGAGAGCCAAGATCTGGATGAATTATTGAAATATCACTAAGTACCATATACAATTACTTTGTCAGTGTATGAGAAAGTTTATTCTATAATTCTGTGTTGCATTGCGATAAATGTTATTAAGTCACAAGACTGATGAAACAAGTACTTTATTTCTTCTGCTCTGCCCTGAATAACACTGCATTTGGTAGTTTGCAAATAGATAATGACAGAGCAATTTCTTAAAAATTCATTCTCCTTTTCTGTATCTTTAGTCAGATGTTGATGTAGCACTTACTACTTCTTAAAATACTATAAATACTTTTCTTGCCAGCACTGCACTCATTGAGGAATGACTATTGACTTTCTCACTCTAGAACATACGGAAGTGCAACATAATGCAAACTCTCCCCTATACAGGTGACAGAAGCAGGCAAGAATTTAAGTGTTCCCTTGAATGCTTTAGAGGCAGTTCAAAGTCAACGATAAACTATTACTAGCAAAAAGGATCACCTTAGGAATGAAAGGAAAACAACAGGCTGATTCTTAGAATCACAGCTCCGAATCCTAACAGCACCTGAGACAATACAGCTCCCTGCTGCTTCTTGCCAGCAAGGATTTATAGAAGTTACAATCCAGATCTGAAATGAAAGAAAAATCATACAAGCCCTGTGAATCCAAACTTGCTTTAGCCTTTTGAGGTATACTAAAGTAATTTTTTTTCTTAAGGGAAAGTAAATGATAGGCAATCGCAGAGAGGAAAGATCACCTCTTTGAAGGACTGGGGTCAGAGAGACAGCAACGGTGAAAGAACTCTGTGTTGAAGGGAGGAAGAACAGGTATTGTCCCCTCAGGTTCCCAGAAAGGTAATACCAGGCTAAATCTGAAGCATGGCACATACATTCAAGAAGTCACTGCAAAAATACCTGCTCTGTTCCCATAAACCCCCTCACACATAAAGGCCGCACAAGTCACTGTGTATCTCCTCTCCAGGCTGTTCTCTGACTCCAATTTGCAAATATGAAAAAAACCAGTTATTCTGGAATCCCCATTACGTTAGTGCAGGGGACTAGGTTCCACCCTCCCTGACCACACCCATAAGACTAATGAAAACCAGTTTCAATCACTTTCAGGCAGTTCAGCCACCTGAAAGCAGGTGCTGCTTACATACAAAATCAGATATTATTGGTCTTGGTGAACAGTGGTGAGAAGAACCTGACAAACTTACCCAATTTGACAAAAAAAAAAAAGGTATTTACCTCAGCCTTATGCTATAGTTACAAATCTAAATGCCATCTCCTCTTTCAGTTGTCCCTGAATACATCCCACCTTTCTCTCTCTCAGAGTTCACCCATGCTTTGTTCAGGACAAAGAATAATCCTGAAACTATTCTATTAATAAAGGAAGAGGCTGTACAAGGTGAATGGGAATTTCCCTTTCGGATATTATTGAAAATAGTTTGGACAAGTATTTCAGTAGAAAAAACTAGGCACAGATGATCTGGTCATGCAATGGAAGAATGTCTCGATAGCTGTTTGGTCAGTCGGATTTCTGTCCCTTCTTCCTCCTGAAAATCTGAGTGGTCTGAATTTAAAATAAAGCTTATTATTAAAACACCATTCTTTTAAATATGTAGCAACAAAGTATTCAGCGGAAAACATAAAACAGTCTCCTCTATGTTGCCCTATTTTGGCAGCAAAAATGTTCCTTAGAGAAATCTCTCTTTCATTCCATGATAGCTGACATGATAGATGCATTTGTTAGGCAATATGAATATGCTAAACTTGAGATTAAAGATCTTGTCAAAAAAAGTGACAGCATATTTTGTTTGCTTGAAGTTTTTTGTTTGTTTTCAGAGGGAAGGGATTTAGCTACACAGGCAAAGTGCTTCAGAGCCAATTACATGAAATGGTAAGACTAACCAGTATCAAACACTATCCAAAGTGAATTTGCTTGTTTGAATTAGCTTTACATAGTATGAAACTAGAGACAGAAAGAAAGGAGGGGAAGGAAGGTGGGAAAGTCAGGGCAGAAAGAGGGAAATGGGAAGGAGAGAGAGACAAATATGAGGACAACAACACAGATCCTACAGAGGCACTTGGATATGAGCAGCTCTTCAGCATAAGGGGAAGTCAAGCCAATCCTGGAAAGCTCAACTGAACCCATTACTTAAAGTTTAGAGATGACTAGCATCCAAAAAAGGGCAAATTAATACATTTTACATCCACAAATTCATTACTCAACAGGGTTTCACTTTTAACAGTGGTATTTGGTGCATAAGACTTTCACAGAGCAGTGCTGTAGATCCCTGCAATTCGGCTCACAACTTCAGAGGTATAAGCTAAATTTTGCTTGGAAATGTACTGATAGAGTGAAAATATGCATTGCCTATGGGAAGTATCACTTAACCACAAGGCAGACAGACTTTACTCTAGTTGCAGTTTCCAGATTTTGCTTCAATCTGTAGCACTTTGCAGAATCCAAACTTGAGGTGACAAAAGCATCATAAAAGTGTTGAAAAAGTGACAAAAAGGAAAGGGCTGTAACATTCACACCTACTACTATCTGTATTTGCAGAAAAGCAGCACGAAACTCAAGATCACAAGGCTGGGAACTTGAATAATAAACAACTGGGACACGTCCTCACTTTGGGAAACTAACACCACAACTATTTCTTCAGGTTTTAATAAAACCTTTAATGCTTGGGGCATGAAAACCACCATATTTACAGTTTCTTTCTCTCTCTAAACAAATGCTATATATATTTTAGCTATATATAGATACACATTGTTGGAACTAGACGATCTTTAAGGTCTCTTCCAACCCATACCATTCTGTGATTCTATGCTACATATGTATGCATAAAAAACCATACAAAAATGTACCCGTGTGTGGAAAAATAAAACCAAAATTAAAAACTGGTGTAAAATGAAATGATAAAAGTAGTTCTGACAGCTGGAGGCTAAAGCATGTCTGAATATGCTCAAAGACAGTGAAAGTAACAATTTTTGAAAGCAAAGCACTTATGTGTACTGGATAAAGTACACAGAAAATTGCACTGTTGCTTTAAGCAAGACAAGCAAGGCACTAGAAAAAGATGAGCTTCAACAAGAGGGTAAACTGCACAGGATTCCCTTTCACAACATCCCATCTACTCCTTGGGTTAGACAGCCCTTGTAAGTACAGCTTGCTAAAGAAAGTTATACTGCAAACCCCAGTGCAGGCATAAACCTAAAGCTCATAGCTTTAAGAGAAGTGTGAGTATTAACAGAAGTATTTTAAGAGCATTAAGGGAAGTATGGGTAAGCCATGAGTTACAACAAAATACAGAAGAGCCAAGCCATGTTACCCAGTAATTTAAAACTCATTTGCAATGAATTAATTCATACAATTACTGAATCATTCAGCTTCCAACACAGTAGGCTAATACTGATGCATAAAACCTTGAATAACTATGATTATTTCACTAACTAAAAGTACTTTTCTCCCAAATATACTATAAGAAAACAACCTCAGTGTACTAGCAAGCACTTGAAGAAATCTTTTTAATCATTACTATTTTAAATAATTTTGTGAAGAGTATTATGTTTTACCTGATGTTGGAAGCCACATCTAGTAAATATAATTTTTGATATTTTTATTCATTATACAGTGCTAAAAAGTTATTTATTAGTACTTAAAAGTTTCTTCTCTGTTTCACTGAGATTCTTAAGCGTTTCTTACAGCCCAGGAATCTCCTGCATGCTGTAAAACTCTGGACAGGAGAGAATGACTATTCCTATTCTAAACCAAAGAATCAGCTGACAGGTCACTAACCATTTATGAAAGAAAAACCACAGACTATTATACTGACTTTTTGTAAGCCTTAATTCAATTGACCCCCTGCCTGATAACTGTTATTAACACTACCAGAATTCCTGTAAAAACTAGAAATATCGTGCTGTAGTAAGGAGTGGGGTTATACCAGTGATAATTTGGTTTAAGAGCAAAGGAAGCATCTGAGAGGCTGTCAGTGCTACTGTCTCCACTGATGATGGAAGTCTGTAAAAGTTAATTCTTTCTTCTGAAATTTGAAATCTTCACAGACATTTCAAGGTCCCTTACGGTGAGTACTCCAGTCTGGCCTCCAATCCTGTGTTTTTCCTAAACAGAATTCTTCTGCTTCTGCCTCCATTTATTCCCATTCCTATGACTCCTACCAAGAATGGTACATCTGGCAAAAGGCATTAAATAATTTCCTGAGTACTCAAACAATTTCTGCAGATTTTCAGAGAAAACCACCAATTGGAGAAGCAAATCCAGACTATGGCACATATGAATCATCTTTTACTTAGAGCAATCTATGGTTCAAATGGAAATCTTTGACTCTTTAAACATGTGTTCTGCTGGGCCTATTTCCCTTATGGACTTGATGTAATATTCTGTACAAAAATGTTACCTAGAATGCAAACACTGTCTTCACTCTCTCCTAAACTAGCTCTAAAAAGCCTTGCCATCTTTTCTTCACTGTATTGCTATCATTTCACCTATGGTTTCTCCAAACAGCTGGTTTCCAAAAGACTGCTAAAGTGATTAAAAGTAGGTCAGTACCTGGATCTGAGTTCCAGGTCTGGACTGATTCATGTTAACATAGTAGCCCATCAGATAAAAGGCACCTCAGAAAGGTTTTATACAAATATGCATCAATAAAGAATTTTCTATCCTCTTTACTAAAAAGATGCAAGTAGGTTGAAAAGTTTCTCTGGTTTAGTGATTTTGTGTCATCAAATATGATTAAGTATGACCTTCTGTACACAGATAGCAATATTTAGCTTGGTACAACACACAAAAAAAGAGGGAGAATGTGCAGAAGCAGCAAGGGGATACAACTGAATTCTGGAGCACAGATACAAAGACAGTACACTATAAAATTGAGGAACACAAAACTTGGTTAATTTTTACATTTGTTATACCATGGGCCAAAGAAAAATTATGCTTTATTTATGGTTCCTATACCTGTTAGGAGGAACAGCAGCACCAAAACAGAGATTAAACAATTCCTGGTGCAAAAATGTATCAATTACATCTGTAAGTTTCTAGTAACCAGAACACTATTGTTTTTGAGTTACTTAAGTTTGGCCTTCCCTTGGACAGTCAGGAATACTGTTTCCAAGATCCCATGGATTTCTGGCTTTTATTTCAATAATCTGAGTGAGATTTCAAAAGAAATAGAGCTGAGTGCCAAATCAGAAGTGGCTTCCACTGAAGCTGGCTGCTCACCAGCAGCTTTTGTGACAGTCCTCTGTAAAGCAAAATCTGTGTGATTTGCATCTCTGTGTCTGGCCCTTTCTTACATACATCTCTTGACAGCTAGAACCAATTCTCAAACATAGGTGTCATCCTTCCACCCTTGTCTCCAAATCCTTTCTTTGAACACAGTTTTTTTCTGAGACCATCCACTCTGAATTCTCTTCTCATGTAACTGTTGACTATTATTTTTAGATTGGTCTCAAACAAATGTGAGATGAAATAATAAACATGAAACTACCAATGAGTGTGTTCATTGTCACCTTTTAAACACACAGATTTGTATTTCTGCACAGGACAACTATCTTTGCATCAATCTGTAAATCACCTGGCAGTGTACGATATCTAGTGTTGATACTATTTATATAGCAATAATGAAGAAATTACAAAGTGAATACTATCAAGCTTTGCATCATTTCTATTTCTTAAAAACTGTGTTACAGAAATTGTCTCATCTTTATCTCTCCCTCCATAAAAATGTCTTCAATTTATATGTTGCTTTATCTTTAATGACACTAATTTCTATTTTCCTTAAATGTCCCAATGATGTAACTTTATTACGTTAAATTGAAAAAAAAGAAGCGTGAATTTAAAAAAATCAAATCATCCAGAATCTGTACCTTGGCCAAAAGGAAAACTGAGTCTATATACAATGTCACTGAATATTTTGCTTGGATTTGCATTTAGGTATAAAAATTAATGAGTTATTTCTGAAAAATTTACTTCTGTTTATCAGAAACTGCAAGTCTCTCAATCATTATTCCAGTACTGAGCCAACAGATCTCTCTGGTAAGGAAGCCACGTGTGCTTCTAACCCCAGGGTGAAGTGAAGCCATTTGACACAATGATTCAGTATTTACCAATCAACTCGACGGAGTCACAAACTCCCAAAAACCCACTACAACCTGGCAACAAAATCAGTTGAAATAAAGATGTGGTCATTCTGGTTGGCAAGGACCAAAGCTGTACCCCTCTATAACTCAAAGAGAATTTTACTTTGCCTGTGGTAAAATGTTCCCGATGGCTCTACTAAGGAGAACAGACAACACAGAATAAGAAACCTTTAATAGTGTACTGCATTAATAGATCTCACCTCACCAATCACTAACAAAGCACTCTTACTTGGAAATCAATGTCTGATTTCCACCAAGCAAAGTAAAATTAGAACAATTTCCTCTGGGTGCAAAGAAACCTAGTAGCAAGAAGAAGCAATAACTCAACACACTCAAGAGTGGCAGCTGTAACTGGAGAGTAAAGGCTGTGGTGTGAGCAACAAACTCATGAGCATCATGTATCTTTAATACACTATGGTTAAAATAATCAGAAGTCAGACAGAAAAAAAGTCAGCTTTAAGAGCTAAAAACACAGCAGCTGACTGGCTTTTGATTGTTGCTTGTAGGTCAGACTATGATTATGATAAAGTCTACCCCTGTTTTGCATCTTGTGAGCAACTTATGAGGAACACCAGGGAAGTTACCTTGGGAGGCCACACACATCCATTCAGTGAGAACTGCTTTTAACTGAGATTTTGAGCTTTAGGGAAAGGAAAACAAGGAAATCAGTCAGATAAGGGTCTGAGTTTTTCAGCCTACCTTATTGTACTTTAGAAGACAGTGCCCAGCTGGGTGGTAGCCTTTGAGGAATGTAGCAAATGCTACTGCTGCTACTTGACATCTGTAGTTGCTCCTCTAAGTGTCCCGTCTGTTTTCTGTCTTTGGCAGTTTTCTCCAGGATTTAGTCACAGTAAGAACTTGATCACTTTTAAAGGCTTCCTATTTTTACTGTTTGTCCATCATCTTGACTGCTTTTTAGACTGACTATGATGAAAATGACCTTATAAATTACTATTTTCCATCATCCAGTCAGATGCTCTACTACTGAAATCAGGGGCACTTCAATTCACTTGGTTCTCTTGCTTCTTTACAAACATGCCCACAAAGCCCTGTCAGACCATATTCTTCATATATTATTCACCCACATCTAATCAAGAGGCCCCTTCAGTATTTCATATTCCAAGGAATTTGAAAGGTGACCAAGACTCACAACCACACAAAATAACTAAACTAAAAAGGACCTTACAGAACCAATTCAGCAGCTGAGTGCAATGACAACAAAGCAACTGTATAAACACCGATGCTTCCACTTGGACAGATCCAAACACTGCACAGATCATTCACCACACACCATGAAAGGAAAATATTTAACACTATATCACAAGCAGTATCTCCCACAAGTAGCATTCATGTCTTATATTATAAAACCATCAAAGTGTTCTATTTACAACTTTGCAGGTGCTTACTATTCAATTTTACATATTTAGTATAATGTAGGATGAGATTCATCTTCTCAGCTCTGGTGACCTACAATGCAGACAACTACAGCTGATCCAGTTCTCTTAAATTCCCTTTAAAATCAATGGGAAGAAACAGGCACTTCTGGCACATATTTAATTTTAAATACTTTATGGTCACCTTCACAATACACAAATTGTGCTGTTGCCTTCACTAATTATTCTGACTAGATTTATTATCTATGTCTATATTGACTATAAAGGAGACGTAGTATGAATAATTCCAGTGCAGACATACTTATTTTTGTAAATAAAATTAATCTTAAATAGAAGTATATTTGAAATACGTGTCTGTATAATTGATGATGATTAAAAACAAGCTTGTTTTTTGTTGCTCAAAGTGAATGATCTAGACAATGACATTCTAATACATTATTCAGATGAAGTAATGTATCATATATTTTAAGTTATTAAACCAGAACAGAATTATTTTGTTAGGTGGAAGAAAGGGAATATAGTTAGGTGGTTATCTTTTATATTCAAACAAGAAGTCAAAACTTTAAAAAACTACTTCTAGGAAAGAAGCTTAGGCAACTATTATGCCTTCATAATTTTTTTTCCAAATGAGCTTTAAAATTGACTGAAAAACACCAAGCAAATGTAATAATTCAAAGAATTACCATGAAAAACAAAAAAAAAAGAAAAAAAAAAGAGACTCCTCCAGGAGTTTTCTGAACCACCTACTTGAAGACATCCATGCATTCAATACAAATTTCCTTACACTGGGATCCTGTAATTTTGCTTAATAACCCCACATTTTTCCCATTTGTCCTTATTAGACAAAGAGCTGCTATTAACCTTATTATTTTTCTTTTGCTCACATTTATATCAAAAGTACTCTTAGGAAAGCAATTTAAAAAGGAACACCAGACTTACTGTCAAAGCATTGAATAAATGTTCAGAAAATTGATAAAGAAAAAATATGGTTTGTAGCACCTTTCTGAAGATTTCAGCATGAATGATTTAGGTCTATTTGGATCCCAAAGTTAAAATATTTACAGAACTTCTGTCTGTCAAAACAGTGAAGTAGCCTTTTTTTGATTTCCATCTCCAGAAAAAACAATATCTAAAATTCAGAGCAGCTTCAACCTTATCAGAAAACAAGCAACTACAGCGCTTCTCTAAAGCCAGATGATCTGCAAAGAAGTTAACAGGGTTTTCTTCAATACTTTTCCTTAACAGGTATTTTTCCAGCATAAAAATCTTCTAATATCCTCTCAACTTCAGAGAAATCTTGTTCTGAAAAACAGTCTACACACATGTCCCTCAAAATCATCCAAAACTAATTTTCAACATGACTGCAAATGGATTAAAAGCCAACAAAACCTGGCACGGGAAGAGACATTCCTGAATGTGCTGTGACGAATGCAATGTTCCCTCTGAGGTCAACAAGTTTTCTGGCAAATTCACCTTCCACAACATACTGGTAATATCAATACCCTTTTTTTGATTGCATTACAATTGCTTAGACCAGTCCTTATTGAAACCTCTTAAACAGCCAGAAGAGAAGCAGACTGTAGCTGAAATTCCAAGAGACGCATATTTATTTCACCCTACAGGAAACCACCACTATTTTGATGCTTTGTCATTCTTCTGAAGTGAAAAATACTTCCCAAATTGTAGCAATGAAACAAGAGCTATTTCCTGTAAACAAATCCCAGACACATCTACCAATGTTTCTCTCTGACTAGCTTAGCTATGCCTTCATTGCCAGAGTTGCTTTACCCCTATTACTGAATGGCAGACATCAAGAATGTTGAAAGAAGTGGGTTTGGGTTTGATTTTTTTTTCTTTAGTTTCAGCAATCACCTCAACTTCCAGAATCTCTGTAACAAGAAAGTCTTGCTTTTCTTGTTCTAGAAAAAAATCAGCTTCACAAACCTGTCCTGTCTCCCCACAGTTCCATGTTTCTGCCACCTCCTCCTCCCTCCTCTTCAGGCCAGGACCAGCAGCAACTGCTACAACAATCCACTTTTGGCTTGAATACTCACAAAGTGCTCAGATGTAGCAGCATGAAACACACAATGAGGAAAATCTGTCACTGATCCAAAAAGCTTCCCAGCAAAGCTGCAAAACTGAAAGTCACACCACATATATTGCAAAATGACAGTTTATCTAAGGGGTTTTTTTTCCCTTTCAGCGTCAAGTAAGTCCTCGTGATTTCCAGTCACTCCATCTCAACCAGCCTCTGGAAAGTCTGTTCTCTTGTCATAGCTCAGGAGTGGTTCACCAACAGCCAGACCCTAGTGAGTAACTTTCCACATTGATAGCAGTTCTTTCAAACTAAACAGTCAGATGGTCTAAAATGTACCTTAGGCAAGAAAAAAAAGCCCGAGGGCATCAGATGTGCTTCATCATCTGAAGACTGCATTTTCTGAAGAAAACATGTTTCCAGTGTACTTTGTCTGTAATATTTTTATATACATTTAGGGAATGAAATTTAAACTATCTTCTTGAATATGAATCTTCTGCCAAGACCTTAGTCCATAGGGAAACATGACAAATGTTTGTAGTGGAATGAGACCAATGCGCATGTTGTATAAAGCTCTCAAAATCCGTATGTGGGTGCTTCATGAACTGCTCCAGTGTGCGTTCTTCCACAGGCTACAGTCCTTCAGAAACACACAGCTGCAGTGTGGGTCCCCCACAGGGTCACAGGTCCTGCCAGAAATCATGCTTCTGTGTGGGCTCCTCTCCACAGGCTTTGCAGCTCCTGCCAGGAGCCTGATCTAGCATGGGCTCTCCATGGGCTGCAGGCTCCTTCAGGGCACATCCACCTGCCCTAGTGTGGGGTCCTCCAGGGGCTGTGGGTGGATCTGCTCTACGTGGATGTCCAGGGGCTGTGGGAGGACATCCTGCCTCACCACAGTCTGCACCACGGGCTGCAGGGGAATCTCTGCTCCAGCGCCTGGAGCACCTCCTCCCCCTCCTTCTCTGGCCTGGTGTCTCTGCTGCCTCCCTCATACATTTTTTTCACTCCTCTCTCAGAGATGCTGTGCAGCATTCTTCATCCTTTCCTAAGTATGTAATCACAGAGGTACCACCAGCATCACTGATAGTCTCAGCTTTGGCCAGTGGTGGGGCTGGTTTGGAGCTGGCAGAAGCCAGTTGTGTCTGGTGTGGGGCAGCTCCTGATCTCTTCTCACAGATGCCACCCCCACAGCCCCCTGCTACCAAAGCCTTGCCCCATGAACCCAGTACAATGCCCTTCTGTTAACTTCTCCTGACAGGTGTCACAGCTGGGGGTTGAGGGTTATCCTGTGACAGCCTTGGAGCAGGGGCTCCTCTCTCTTGATGAGCTTACTGGCCTGAGATCAAGTCTTTGAAAATCTTGTTTGTGCTCATTAGCTGCGGTCAGCAATTTTTGGTTTTTAAACATTAAATGCTCTGTTAAAACAAACTGGTATGTCAGGTAAACATTATTTAGGGCTGCAGATCAAGTTATACATTGACAGAATGTTGACTATGTTCTCTTTTTTATTTCAACATTCCTAGTATACTAAAGTTTTCTATGATACACATTACAATGATCAAGAAACAATACTAGCATTATAACACATTCTTGCTGAATCTTGTGAAAAGAAATCAACAGCAATTTTTCAAATTTTTACATCTTGATACAGTTTCTGGGCTGTAAATGCTGGATGAAAAGTGCAGCAGCCAGATGACTCAGACACTTACTGCATAATAACCGTGCAGCTCGAAATCATTGAGAAATTTTTGTTGGCTTAAGTTTCTGCCAGTAGACTTCATGCTGGATTAAACTAAGTTTGTCCAGATTCGGAGTTTTGCTTTGTGACCCTTTCACTTCTTCTCCAGTTTCTTGTTTCTTCCCTTCTAAGGTCACTGAAGCAGGATGTCCCCAAGTCCCTTTCACTGCAAACTTGGTGCCTGTGCTTTCACCATGCCTTTGGACAGCCACACCAGTCATACATGTGCGAACAGGGCATTTGTTCCTTTGCCTCAGCATTGCCAGATAGGATATTTCTAAACATCCCAGAATAGCTCTCTCAATGTATTCCGTAATGCAAAAGGTGTACCAACAACTGCATCACACTACTCTATTTTGAGAAAATCTCACACAGTGAACTGTAAACACATCAGTTCGTATCCACCTACAATAACACAATTTCAGCCTATAAAGAAAAATGGAATTATATGGTATGCATGCAAGTAAATGCTAGAGCTTGTAGTTAGTGTTGCCACAGATTCCCCAATATTTAAAATGTTTTATGAAGAGATAAATACAAAATATTATACTACTATGGACATCTCATAATTGTAAATTTCTCTCAAAATACGAAGAGATTAAAATTAATTTATTTTTAGGTACTGAACCTTATCAGTAAATCAAAGCATTCCTTTTAATAATCAACTTATTTAACCTCTGCCATACCCAGGACTATCTGTGTCAAAAAGAAGAGGCTTAACTCCAAAGCACTTGTGCCCTTTCTGCTATTAACTTAGCAAATATACACACTGTAAGGTTTATATTTTCACTTTTACTACTTTGTTTAGATAAAAAGGCTACATTTTTGTGCAGCACATCTTAGAGAGAACCCCTTAGAAAGACATCAGAAAAGTTAATAGTAAAGAACTTCAGTAAATTACTCCTCACAACTGCTACAGTTCTAACAGTCTGGGTTTTCAGAACCAGACTCCAGCAGATAAAGGGACCTTCCCTATGTTTGGGGACAAAAAAATGTATTAAAAACCCGAGACTCAAACAAGGAAAAAGAATGATTCTTTTGATCATTTGTTTGCAATGTGTGGGGAAAAAAAAAAAAAGAGTTGTCCTGTGAGACTTAGATGTTAAAGGCCCCATGTAGCTAGCAGAAAAATGACATTTCTAAATTACTTTTAAAAAAAATATACAGCAGTTATTTGAGATCCCATCATAATGCTGCAATATGAATTAACTAAAGCACTGCTCAGACATCAGTAATTATGACTATTTCTTTTCATATGTGCAATTTCATGTGTCCTTGTTGTTTCAATGAGGCTATAATTTCTTAAGAGCTATTTTCTTGAGAGAAATAACCTGAAAATCTCAGAGGAAAAAAAATCATATGGAAAGTGTAAGTAAAAACTGGATACTATTTTAAATTCAGTTTAGTTAACTCTTTTCTATAATTCAAGAATCAGGAATGGGGGAAAAAATAAACAAACAAACAGATTCAGTGATGAAATGAAAACATCCAATTAAAATAGAAATACAGAATACATGGGGAAGAAGAGAAAAATATTTAGCAAAAACTAAGGTAAATGAGAAATTATAAAGTAAAAAAACAGTCAGATGAATCTAAAACACTGAGGAAAAATTTATGGTGAGAGGCCAGATAGCTAGTAAAGTTACAGCATATGAGGTATAAAACAAACCTTCGGAATACTACAGGCCCATTTAGACACAAGCACAGAGACGAAAAGAATATTACTGATACCACAGTTTAGTATTTATTTCTGTTCTGTTTCCTAATATAAAGAAGAGGATATTTATGAAATTCTAATAGTGCTTACTGAAGAAGAGGTTTAGCAATGTCTGCCTGGTACTACCTTCACAAAATACCAGATGAAAACAGCTTGGGTCTGCAATGTCTGGACACAGGTAAGATGTTAATCTTTAATTGATCTTAGAGCACTGACAAAAATACAGAAGAATGGAAATAGCTAACATTAGGGATTGCTGTCCGTATTGACTGCAGCAATAATAAACTTGCTTATCAAGATATTAGTGTTCACTGTTATTACCCAACACAAAAAATAAAAGCTGCCTGAATAACACAAGAATAAATATATATTGTACCATCTAGAAGTAGCTACAATCAGTGTAGTATCCATACAGCTTTGCAAACAGATTATTTTAAGACAGGAAAACACATCAAGAATGGTGGAACAGTCACTATTTTCAAAGAACCATAGTATAGGAGTCTTCAGGAAGCAAGCTAAAACTGCCTAATGTTACAAGAAAGGAATAGATACTGAAATAAAATTAAAGATTGTTATATCAGCCTGTGATTATAGACTAATTTGCATGTTTTCTATTACTACTTGAACTTGTTACAAATTCTGTGTGTGCAGCATATATGTGTACACCTAGGCACACACACATCAGGTGTTTACAACCTGGCTGACTCTCTTACATTTGCTAGGTCAGTTTTTCACACCCAAACCAAATTTCAAATGCTGCTTACCCCAGGATACGATTCATTCCATGCCTAGCAGCATAATGGAGCGGAGTATTGTGCTGGTACGTTTCTCCATAAGAAGTATTTGGGTCAAGAGTTTCTTTTAGTTGAGGGTTGCTCTCATAGATTTGGCAGGCCAAGTTTTCATCTCCATTTATAAGAGCTTTGCGGAATTTGGTGGTTGTATTTCCCATGTTGCTGTCCTAACTATCAATGGCACGTCTTCCTTTCCCCTTCATCCACTTGTTGTACGGTTCTGTAACATGCTTCACAGCCTAAAAAAGACAAACAGTATTCCAGTTATTCCATAAAACACTTTTTCCTAGATGAATTAATGCAGAGCTACAGCACTGTAAATAGGCAGGTGAAGAAGAAGTACATAGGGCCTGTAAACTCTCCTCATGAATTGCTGAAGTCTTTCTAGGTAAATACATACAAATTCCCAATTCTTCACAGATTATTTCCGTGACAAATTGTGCCATCTCCCTCCCTCTGCAAATGTCTTCACTACCTATACTCTTTAAACATGTGGAAAAGAAATGGCTAATATCGACCTGTATTAGAAGACTGGCATGAACACTGAATTTCCATGAATTAGAAATGAATTACAAATTAGGCATTACTTCAAAAACAGAGTAGATCTAAAGCAAAATTCTCACACAAGGAAGAAACATTCTTCAAAAACATGCAGTAAAGCAGACACCAGTTTAACTTTTAGTTAAAGAAAATCACATTAAAATATGCTTGAAGCACCTGTGCTTGTGTAGGTGGGTGTACACAGCACCCTTCTGTGCCAGCAAGATGAATGCCCATGAACACAAGAACTACCATGGCCCCATCTTAACAGTTCTGCTAAGCAGACTCTTTTAAACACCCAACCCCTTACACTTAGAGACCTACAATGAATGGGTCCATAAAATGCCTGGCATTTGTACTGGCACAAACCAATTGCACCTTACAGTACTTCAAGGTACTTTCCAGCTGCTGTGCTCCCCAGCCTCTCACCTTTACCTGATGGAGGCAACCAGCAGATTGAGCTGCATAAAGACAGGGCAGACAGAGCATCTCTGCTCGTGACACGGGACAGCAAGAGCCTATCCGGCTGTGCAGCTGGAAAGAGCACATGTTGGTTTATGTCAGAGGACAGACAGGGGAGTCAGCACCAGGCTGCAGCTGGTAGCACAGTGAACCTTCTAGGAGGTCCCTTTTGTGCCTGAGTCATCCCATCCAGACTGCTCCATGCCAGACCTTTCACCCCACAAAACACACACTGGGATCCAAATATGCCAGGCACAGCAGGTTAGGGAATTGAGACTAATTATGTTGTGCACATAAAATCAGACAGGGCACGAGCTGCCCAGTACCTTATATTCAACTTGTTGGGACTATCTCAAAGCTACTGTTTCTACACTGGCTTTCTAACACAGTTACTGGTGCCCTTCCAGCCTTGTAGACCGATGAGATAGGGGAATCCAAGGGGTCTAGAGCTGCAGAGAATCCAAGCGAATCAGGATGTGGATAAAATTTGCACTAAAAGGATTTGAGGAAACCTGGGGAACAGCTGAAATTACATACTTTTGTTTCCCCCAAGCTGTTGTCACCAGTTGTCTCACCAGCTAATCTCATCAGCGTGGTCAGGTCTGTTCAAGGGGAGAGGTGGCCTTGGTGGCCTCCATGTTCATCCTTTTTCCTACAAAATTTTGGTAAGACAACCCTTATTTTGAGCTGTTGTGAGGTAACAATGACACTGCTGTATCAGCTGACTCCACGTACTAAACATGTTGTCTGAGACCAAAAGAAGCACCAAGTAGGCACTCATCCAAAAGCAAATGGACATCCTTCATATGTCTAGTTATATACACAAACCAAAACTCAGATCACACTACAGATTCTGCAGCATTTGTATCTTCCTGTCATCAACATATTTAAAATATAAACATGCGGATACTATGCAGATAAAATATTTATATTCTTCAAGAAAGTCACTGCATGTTCACATTACTACATCACAGCTCTCAGTGCTGTAAATTAATGTGTTTTCAGATGCAAAACTATTTGCATTACTCTAAATACTGGACAGCTTCAGGCTTTAGTCTATAAAGCCAAGAAAAGTTCTACACTCTTTTCAATCAACCAGCAGTTCATATTACATTCAACAGACAGGATCTCAAAAACAACTTGAAAGAATGATTTTCACTTAAGTTTAACAAGGTTAGTTTGTGTTTATATGATCTGTCAATCCCTATCTACCACCAATAGCTCTCAAGACTATAAACTAAATTAGATGAGAACAAATGCCTAAGAGATATCAGAATCATCATGGAAATCAATAATGAAGATCCCACTAATGCCTGTAACACTAAGAAAAGCACAAACCATTTGAAATTAGAACATAACAGCACCAATTTCCATGCATTTATTTCTGGAGATTAGCACAGAGATAGCTTGCATCAGCTGCAGAACATGCTGCTTCTTGCCCAAACTGGAGCATTAAACAAACCTGGGGAGGGATGAATGAGAACACTGAGAGTGGAATGAGATAAGATGGTGCCCCCAGGCACCTGAGAGGAATCTGGGACAGGGTGGTTCTGTTGAGATGTTGAAGATGAGACCTGAATGGATTTAGGCAGGGGTATGGAAATGCATGGGAGAAGTGAGGGTCTCTGTGGGGTGAACTAAAAATCTCAAGTCATTTTTGTGCAGAAAAGGCAAAAATCATTAATTGTTCTGTACACAGAATAAACTTTATTTATTTTTGATGCAGTATGGATATATTAGAATGTTGTACTGTCATCAGCAACTAATAATACAAAAGATGTAGGCACATTGCTTGAACTATT
This sequence comes from Lycocorax pyrrhopterus obiensis, assembly GCA_014706295.1. NCBI lineage: Eukaryota > Metazoa > Chordata > Aves > Passeriformes > Paradisaeidae > Lycocorax > Lycocorax pyrrhopterus. Next base: position 23,724,004 of record JACSVZ010000002.1, on the reverse strand, counting down.
ATGTACATTATCATATCATTTGGAAATTTTAGGAATATGCAGACTGTACTGTGTAAGTCACTGAAAAAAGCAGTGACATCTGCTTTCTTTAAAAAAGCTTACAGCCTATGCATCCAATAAAGGGCTGTATATGACACAGGCATGCTATAGAAAGGTGAGTGAAATAAAAAGACTAAAAAACTTGTTTTTGTAAAAGGACCAGACTCCAAAGGAAATGAATCTCAGTCAAGGGAAAGGAAGAATTTTAAGAAGGATTACGAGACAGAGCTATGATATGGCTTTGAAAAGACACAAGTGAACTCCACACAAATCCAAGAATGAATGCAGAGGTATTGAAATTTTAGCAAAGGCTAATGTAAGTACAACCATCACATTATCAAAATAAAATGAAAGATGATAGAATGGGGATAGTCAATGAAGGCCCTTCAGGTGATGGCAAACAGCTTATATTTGATGTGATAGCAAGAAACTGATCTCTGGAAGAATGCAAGGAGAGAAGTGACAGGGTCAAAATTAACCCAGAAAACAATCCTCTACTTAAAACACATGATATGATAAACTATTAATGTCTGTCACCTTCATACAGTGTCTACAAGGTCTTTCATCTTTAACACTACAACAGGCATTAGCCTTTTATGCTTTGGACATTTGGTGGGCCACACTGTAGTATTGTTCGTTTTCTGAATTGCAATTAAACATATCAGCAGAAAGACAAGGGAGAAGCTGTCTCTGTACTCTGGTTCTAACAGTTGGCTCCCAGCATGTTTGGAAGTCCAGAAGAAACAAAGATGTGACAGCTGCTGCCTCTCTCAAGCTGCTGTACTTGATGAGTGCCCTTCTGTAAAATATTCAAGATCTGCCCATTTGCAGTCGTCAGTTCATCTTTCAGCAAACAGCCCCACTGCATCCGCCACCAAAGAAGCCTCCAATTCAGCTGAAGGAGAACAAGGACAAAACATCAGCTGATGCAACAAAATTCTGGATCTGAGAATGGCTGAAAGGGGCCCAGTCTGATGCCTTTTAGTGTAGTTATTTTTCCATGAAGAGCTTCCAACCTGTTACATTCCCAGAGAACAGAAAGTTAAGGAGATAATGCTGAAACCAGGCATTCAGGGAAAGGAAACTTGGTTCACTCCTTCAGCCTGTCATTTCATATTTTTAGAGGTGAAGGGCACATAATACATGTATTTCCTCTGACACAGGTGGCAGGGAAGTGGTCTGGAAGGTTATCAGCCAGTCAGCCTCAGAGACATGGAGAGCTCCTGTGGGCTGAACACATGTGTTGCTAAAGCAGTTTCAGCAGCTCCTGGGCTCACAGGGTCAGTGTCACTGGTCTTGCTGCGCTCTTGTATAAACCCAGCATTTAAAATCCTTAGGCTATTTTTTAATGTCCACATCACAGTGGAAAAAAAGTGACCACACAAACATGACAATTTTCAAGTATATTATCTAAATAAAATGAGACTTGAATAGAATTTTACAGGACAAAGACAAGATTTTTTTTTTGGTAGGCAGATCTATTCACTAAATCTTCAAGCTCTGTGCTAACAGAAAGACTGTATCATAGCCTTTAGCATAACACTGTAACGTTTAGCAAAACCACAAATATCATTTTACACCAAAGAACAAGGAAAAACTAAATGTAATGTTTGCAAAATATATCCCATATTATTTCTGAATTCCAAATATCAACCATATAATCCAAAATTTGAAAGTATACTTATTACTCTATTGCCAAACAGAAGTTCCAGCCTAACAAAATGCAAAAACTGGTTACACAACCCACCCGGAAGTTTAAGGAAAGATTGTTATAAACTCCATTGGGGCCATCACACTTCTCTGCTTTAGCAACGAACAGTAATTTTTATGGCTTATTAGCAACACTGCTAAAAGCAACACTTTGATATCACAGCTGTATAAAAATTTAAGAGACAGCCACTCTCATAGGAGCTTGAAGATTGAGTAGAAGACGAGAAAAGAGTGGATAAAGAAAGACATGGGCAGAGCAAGGAAGCAATGAGATTCTGAGAGCAGTTGCACCAGCTGCCCAATTACTATTGATTTTTCCATGGACATCATCATAGAAGTGAGTCTGAAGAAGGACAACTGCAATGACTTCATAGGATTTTAGAAGGAGTTCCTCCTTTGAAATACTTCCACAGTGCTTGCTAGAAATTTGTAACAATGGTAAAATATTGGGGATCAGGTAAGTATTTTTAAAACACCATACATCTAACACCCATTTAGGAACCATATATTGAACACAGAAGTCTTTCATGAGATGGCATACCTTTCTCAATTTACATTTTAGTTGCTTTAATACTGAAGCAGAATTTCTTACTGAATGTAGGACTAGCGCGTGTTGATACAGCAGCTGTTCTAAACCTCGGGGAATGAAAAAAAGGGAGACAGACTGCACTACATCACACTGCTTAGAAAATCTATCAAAACCAGTAAAAAAATACTCAGGTTTAACTATGAGAAGAAAATGCTATATATTTCTTGCACCAAAAAACCCTATTGTCTATATAATGAACAAAGATCAGGATTGCAGCTAATAATCATTTGCAACCTTTTTTTTTTTTACAATGCAACACTTTGTAATTCCACAGTTTAAACCTAAACTTTTTAAGTACAATTTGCAGCTTAAAAAACTTAAAAACTACTTGTTAAGTAGTTTGCCATGTAAACTATAAGAACATTCTTGTGGAAAAGCTAAGTGAGCCAAGCTCAAAGAAGTAAGACTGCGTAGGCTCTTCATCTTTAAATCTTAATATTATTAAAATAAAATACATTAACTAAAATTAGTGTACATTACACAGCTTCTAAACCCTTGAAAAGACAAGTGATAACAAATTGGTTACACAAAAAGGGTAAAAAGATACAAAAAAAATACTTGTTTTTCAAAAGCACCTGGCTTTTGCTGAAAGTATGAAATACTTTGAAATTGCATTCTAAAAGCATCTTCTGTTTCAAGCACAGTTAGCTCAAAAGGCAGCTATTTTGTTTGCTTTGGATACTGCAGTTAAACAGCTCATTTTTAAAAGCTGAGTTTCTAGAATGTTTACTGCAGAGTCTGTCCTACATTATAAATCACAATTTATTGCAGAAGGGAACCATGAACAACTTCATGGTTTAGGAGAAAGCCTCATAACCTGTATGCTTAGGATGAATGTCACATTGTGATGTTTGTAATTTTAATCCTCACTCCTGGGATGGACTAACACAAATGAAGGAAGTCAAAAGTTATGTTCAAGAACTCCCAGAATACCAGGCTGTCTCCCAGAAACAGCAGAAAAAGCTCTGGTTAGTGCTCCTCTTCCTCCCTTACCCTCTCCCCTCTACACAAAGAAAAAACAAAAATGCTCAGTTTACCAAGAGGACGAAATTAAGAACGATGCATTCAAATGCGCATGCCTATTTTACATATGGATGGCACAGATGCCTGTAATTAAGATGCAGCAGAAAAAGGCTAAATCTAATTTTTACACGTTTATAGTTAAGATTTGAGATTTGTCAAATTTTAATTAATTAAAAATTGTTCTCTCTGGATACCTGTATCTGGGAGAACTTTTCTGCAAAGTCTGAAGTAACAAATACACTCAGTAAAGCTTGAGAATTGGTTATAGGAAAGTAGTGGTGGTGTTTGTTGGTTTTTTTACACACTGAAATATGCCAAGGTTTGTGCCAAAAGTTCTAAGTCATCAACAGGAAATAATGAAAGCGTCTCTGCCACTTTAAACCTCTGTGAATGGGGCTCAACATCATCAAACTCTCATTACATTTTACCCATTAAAATACAGAACAACAACAAAAAAATTGCTATGCCAACATCTCGCCCTTTGTACAATGATCACCAATATGACATTCTCTGTGCTTTAAATACCAAGGTTGAAAAGTGGCAGTAATGTTGAGAGTTGAATAAAACATAGTGTGGGCTAGTGAGAGAATTAATTATTTCCTCATTTATATGCTTGTGGGATAGAGAGTCTAGCAACTTAGGTTACAATCTCCTTATGCTGGCATATGTACCCACAAGTTGAAGGTTGAAGTTATTGCTCAGTTTAGTAATTTGAGACTTTGGCTTACTGACTCAGCCATAAAGACTTTCATCCAGGTGGAGCATTTTCTTTCAGACACACTTTTCTCACAACTGTAGTTTGTGGAGAAAAAAGGATTTTAAGAATGGCTTTGGTTTTCTTTGCACTGATACATTTAAAGGGCTGCAACTGGGGCAGCTGCAGCATAGACTAGAAACAGTTTAAGGAAAAACTCTGCTTAGATGTAGCTAAAGTAATTGCTACATTAATTTTAATTGTGTTGTCTACAATATTTGCATTCATCACTTAACTGAAATGTGGTAAATCCACTGTGAGGTAGGTACCTACACACATGGCAGGAGAGACAAGATACCGTGCAGCCAAATGAAAGGTACACTGTGATAGCAGGACAAAGACTGCATTCCTGCAGGTAGTTGGGGGAAAAAATCCAGCAGCACAAGTTAAAAGGAGCAATCTGTTGTGGTGTATCCTTTTTTTTTTTTCCCCTTTGGTGAACAGCAATTCAGTAGGATGGAACAAAAGAGTTATCATTCTATAACTATGCTCTGGAATATCTATTTGTCTCAACTGTAATTGCAGATTCATTTCAAAATTCATTTCAGGACCTCATGTCTGTAGAAAATTATTTTTAAAATAAAAAGTTCTTTAAGTTCTGTGAAATCCAGATAATACTTTGGAGTCGGTCCCAATGCAACTGTCTGTCAAGGCCTTAATAATCTTAATAATTTAATTTGCTGTACTTTAGTCAGTGATGTAAGAGAAATCACAGAATCACAGAACATCTTGAGTTGGAAGGGACCCACAATGATCATCGAAGTCCAACTCCCAGCCCTGCACAGGACAACCTCAAGAGTCACACCATGTGCCCGAGAGTGTTGTCCAAAAGTTTCTTCAACTCTGTCAGGCTTGGTGCCGTGACCACTTCCCTGGGGAGTGTGTTCCAGTGCCCAACCACCCTCCAGGTGAAGATATTCTTCTTAATGCTTCTTAATGGTATTTTAAAATACATGGGCATAAAATACAGCAGAATTTTTTTAGGGCTAGCTCTTCAATCTGCAGGTTACATAGACTACTCAAATCTAAGATCTAAAATATTTGTACCTAGTCTACTGACACTAGCGCCCTAAGACTTTCTCCATCTAGATCAGAAGGGGAAGAAGCACAAAAAGAAATGTTTGACGTTTTATTAGATTAAGTCAAGCTACAGACAGACATAGTTCTGGCATTTTAATCCCAAGCACACTGTTTATTTTAGTATAAAAAGCCTGCTATAGACTGTTCCACTGACTAAAGTAACAGTACACTTTAGATACAGTGCATAAAACATTGTCAGTTTATTAAGGATCTATAAAAGTGACTTCTGTGTCGCAGGCCAATGCTGATAGCATCACCTTTTCATCAAGCAGAAGTGAACAAGTGTCACACAGCACCTGTATAAAGAAGTACCAGCAGCTGATGACTCACTTAGCATCAGTGATAAGCTAAAGAATACGAACCAGAGACTGGGAATATTCTTAACCAGTGCAACACCTCCCATGCTGGCAGCATGTGAACACACTTCAGTCACCGTGTTGCTTCTCTGGTTTCTCCCTACTCTCACAGGCCCAGTGGGATGGGAACCTCTCTGCAAAAAACATCCAAACACACTTCGCTTAGCTGTGAGATCAACTGAACTGAGCTGCGTTGTTGCTTAAGACAAATGTGTGTCCTCTCTGACTTCAGATTTTGTAGACAAAAAACTACAGAGAAACCACCACCAAGATTTACAAGTTCAGAGAGTAATGGACTGATGGGACTCACAGACTGACGCTGTATGGGGCAGAATGTCTGAAGAAATTTGTGTATTTCTGTCAGATTTATCTGCCTAGAAAAAGTGAGAGTAAAGACAACCAGCAGTGGTACAGAGCACTGCTAGAACATGAAAGGAGGAATGAAGACGGCAACATAAAGAGCTATAGAAAACCTCATGGGAAACTTGACTGATCAATCTATGCAGGGTGCAATGCGCCTTGACCCTGGCCAGGATGTATTTTTCAAGTATGTTTGCTCAGCTTAGCACAAGTAAACAAGTTTGAAAATGCTTGAGGGCCCAAAGCCAACCTTCTGGAGAACCTCTGGTAGAATGTGGCCAGCCAAAAGCTTTAATGCCAACTTCATTTTCACTGGTGTTAAACTGATAGAACTGAAAACAAAACTTACTGTCTGCCAAGGCACATCCACAGAAAGCAAAAATAAATAGGATGGCAACACAGGGATGCTCACGAGGACACTCCACAGTAAAATCTGAAAAACCCTTATACATTTAGAAACCTTAGCATCTTCCTGAAGCAGAAGTGTCTCAGTTTGAGGAAGCTTTTTCATATGCAAGAGTTGGTAGGGTCATACTCTTACTGGATCTTGTAAATACGAAAGAGGCCTACGGGGTAAATCTTCACATGTAAGGACAGCTACACAAGGTCAGGCACCTGCACTAAGACCGTACACAATAAGCATAGTTCCTTTCTAAAAGCATACAGTCTCATTTGGAAATAATTAATATCTAAAATCAGTGCATTTCAGCATAAAAACTACAGGTTTTATAATCAGCCGTGTATTTCAAATAAAGTAAAAAGGTGAGGAAACAAATAAATCAATGTCCAATCTCACAAAATATGCTGTATTTGAGATTGTCAGAGGAAAGCAACAATCACAGTATACTACCACTGACTCTTGGCTCATAACAAGACTATTGAGAGGACCACTGCTCTGTCTGTAGACTGGTGATAGGTCCACAGGTTGCATGTTCTGAATAAAATAACCAGCACTTATTGTAATTTCTCTATTATTATCCAAATAACTTAAAGCACTGAAAAGAACACTGCACACCATTTCAAGGAATATGCAATTTTTTCAGAATTCCCTACTTTCACTTAAGCAAGCTACACTCTGAAGACTAGACTAAACTAAATCTCTGCTTGGTGCAGTATATTAATTTCATAAATATCTAAGGATGAAATTTTGTAAAATATACTCTGATTACACGAAAGATCTATCTGTTTCCATGTTTTCAAGTGGGAGGTGAAGAAAGCACATTCAACTGAGACAGATGACAAGCACTGTTCACAAACGTACCGGACCAGAAAGAAACACGCACACACTTTTATTGTTTCCTGGAAGCATTCTTACGTGCTGGTTTTGTTCCGTGTAAAGCTAAAAGACAATGTGACCCCACTGATCTTTCAAAGAGATCTTGATTTTTTTTCAGATCAATGAACAAATCAATTTCCTTTTAACAAAGAGGTAATTTAACTAGTCAGCACTCCTTCAAAGCAACACATTCATTTAAGGTCTAAACACAGAATCTGGGAGATCATTGTGTGTCTAAAATGAGATGGATTCCTGTAACAAAGTATGTTTTCTACACAGTATTTCAGAAGCATTTTACAACATTTCTGAGAGACAACTTCAGCAACTATTTAACTGTTTTTAGTCCAAGAGGTATGCACCCTGCTTTTCATGGTGCTGACTTCCCACAATCTCAAGAGTCATCATTGCTAACTAGGAACAAGCCATTCAGGTAACTGCAGTGACAAGGATCATCACCTGCATCTTAATTACACCAGAAAATTAGGAGAACTGCAACTGCTGAACTTCTGATAAAATGTTTAATATACCCCCCTGCAAAATTCTGACTTTGGCAGGGAAATGCCAAAAGATATATTGGATCTAATCTAAAATTAATTTAAACAAACACATAACTTGAAGAAGTATTTTTAACTTTTGCCAGAACACCTCTGCTGAAATATTTGGCTGGTTTTCCCACTGCATACAAACAGTTTAACAATTTACATACAGGCCATGGATAACAAAGTTTAATTATAGTATGTCATATACAGTCTGTATTCAGGAAGATTATTCTTGACACCAGTGTAATTACAACGAAACACAACCTTGTTGTATAATAATGATTTTTGGCTTCAAGATGAGTATCAAGCCAAAAAAAACAGAGAGAGAATAAAGATTTTAAAGAAATCCAATATTACCTGAGCTTGAATCACAGAAGGGTTTGTACTGGAAAGAATCTTTAAAGATCAAAACGTCCAACCCTTCTGTCATGAGCAGGGATATCTTTCAGTACACCAAACTGCTCAAAGTCCTGTCCAACATGACCTTGAACACTTCCAGTCATAGGGCATCCACAACTTTGGAGAACATGTTTCAGTGCCTCACCACCCTCATGATAAAATATTTCTTCCTTATGTCCAATCCCCATCTACTTCTTTCTGTTTAAAATCAATGCCTCTTGCCTTGCCAAAACTGGCCTTGGTAAAAAGTCTGTATCTTTCTTACAGAACCCCCTTTAACTATTGAAATGCTGCAACAAGGTCTCCCCAGAGCCTTCTCTACTCTGGGCTGAACAATCCCAATCCTTCTAGCATTTCTTCATAGCAGAGGTATTTCAGGCCTCTAAACATTTTTGTGACAGTCCTCTGGACTCACTCCAACAGGTCCATTCTTGTACTGGGGACCCCGGAGCTGGACACAGTGCTCCAAGTGGCACCTCACAAGAGCAGAGTTGAGCCGAGGGGGGTAGCCTCCCTTGACCTGCTGGCCATGCAGTTCTATTGGGTCCTCTATCAGTTCTCCTACTAACATAATCAACATACCTAGGGACTGATGCAGACACTATTACAATAGAAATGACTGCTGTTCTTTGTAGAGCTGTAGAACTGACTAGTACTGACCTTTCCCATGTAAGGCAAGGACAGGAAGAAGGAGAAATGCAAGGTACCAGAGTCACTCACTTTGCAAAATCTGACCCATTTGGCATCAGAATTACATGAAACAGAACATTATACAGGCTTAATGTTAGAAAGATTTTCAAGAACCAGTCAGAAAAAAATATTCTGTTTTACCCAAGTAGTAAAATCTTTATTATTTTAATTGAGAAGTTCTTCAACTATTTCCATGAAGCTTTCACCAGAAGTAACTGTATGGACACTGGGATCATAAGTAACTGTACAGACACAGTGTCTGATGTTTAGAACTTTCCCTGTGATCACATCCAGGGGTCATGCTGAAGCCAGACAGAGAAGACAGTAACAGCAGTTATGCCATTTCTCCTGTGCTCTCATTATTCCTGCTAGCAATCTGATAGGAAAAAGAGCAGCAGAAGTAACAAGCCTGGCTGGATCGCCAGGAACAAGAAAAATGCAGGAAACAAGGAAAAACAGTTTGCAGTAGGTTGAAAACAGAAAGGAGAAAGGACTCTACAAAAATTTCATCATCCATGGGCCATTGTCATGCAAGACAAATAAGGCAAAACTAGTAGGTGTTTATTTAACTAAAGGACATATTAATAATGGGCCTACACAAGCAGGTGAATTGTGATTGTTCTGACCAAACATTCCTAATTCTGGCATTTTTTTTATTTCTAGGGAATGGTTGAGGCTGCATAAGTCTCTTATGATTATTTTTTTTCCTGCTGCATCTTTCTAAATTAATATGTACCTATGCTACTTGTCAATACAATGTTCCCTCCAGTCAGGACAATGAAGTTTCCTTCAGAAACAAAGGAAATATAAACTAACAATTAATATTACTATCCTTCCTGACATCCAAGCTTAAGGAAAAACAAATGTTATAATGTGCTTTAAAATTAGTATCTATATTAAAAACCTAAGCCATAATCAAAGAAAGCAGATGTTCTATGATAGAAATAAAAATTTTAAATTTTACTTTTTCTCTGTTCTTTTCACAGCTAATATTGCTGAGAAGTTTGGGAGTATCAGGTGGGGAGTTTTCTGCTCACTCCTGCCTGGCATAAACTTCATCTCACGTGTCCAAAGAATATCAGTGAACACAGACGTAATTGTTTTTTTTAATCATTCTTTTAGAAGTCTTGTTACATTTGTCTCTTACAGTCCTTCTTAAATAGCAAAACTTTGATATAAACCCCATTCTTTATATTCTGAACCATAACATCCAGGTCACCAGATTCTTACATCTTGTGTCTGCTGGAACATTTCACTGTTGCATCCACTGTTTCAATTTCTCATTATGCCCGAAAACAAAAAACTCTCTGTTCATGCAGAAATGTGTCATAACAATAAAAGAGCATCTGTGCTCCAACAAATCCAGTGGCATTTGTACTGACTAAGGCTAACCAGTTTGCAGTAAATTTTCATCTTAAATTATTGCAATACAGTTGTAGAAAGCTAGGAATGGTTTTGTTTTACTGGTTTAGCACACAAACTACACCATACTTCACATAACCATCCTATATAATCAAATTATTCATCCTTCAAAGTATTTTAACGATTTTCAACTTTAACAGCAATTTTCATGAGAGTGGATTAAACCAGATCCAGACATCTCTTTGGACATCATCCTGTGGTTACACTAAAAGCTAAAGGCAGGCAGACAAGAAGGCTGTTCAAAGGTATCTGAGGCAAGATATAATCTCAGCCAAACTTGGTGATCCGAAGCTATTATGTCAAAGCTATGTCTGACCTAGGTAAATGGTTACTGGATACAGCAAAACATAAAGATGTAGACCAGCAGATTCTAGAGGAAAACTAGTGCCCAGATTTGTGAAACAGCCCATGATTTTCCAGAGAAGAAAGAGAGCAAGTTTTTAGGTATTGAGAAGTAAAGAATCCTTGATGGGAGTAAGGGCTCCTGTGCTTAAGAAAATTGAGATTTAATTAATTAGAAAGGATCAGGATGGTGCTGAATTTCTGGCAGAATCTCAGATATCCTCTCCAGAGGAATTCTGTGGAAACATTAAAATGAGTTTAAAATATGTTAAATACTTGCAGGAGTTGCATTCCTGTTTTATTTAGCTTCTTCTGCATGCTACAGACAAACAGTTTTTCTTGACTGCAAACTTGACTAAAACTTGACTAAAAAAGAGGAATTGCAAAAATATGAAACAAGTATTTTACAAAACTAAAAAAAGCAAAACCTACAGGTTTTTTTTTTCAGCTATATAGATTTGGAAGGGTTGTAGCATAAATTAAAAATAAGGTCTGACAAAGACTGGTAAGAATCCTTTGCTATTTCTGAAGTTATTTCAGACTGACTTGTAAAAAAAAGTGTCAATCCTCAAAAATAAATCTGAATTTTGCTTAGGAATAAATATCTAAAATTCTAAATGGGGGAAAAAAATAGTTTATTCCTACTTTGAAAGAATTTGATCCCTAACAGCAATTCTGTTTCAAGACATTAGCTAAGGCAAGCTGAAGATTATTTTCATTATATACATACTCAAACATTATTAATGATAACTAGATAACTTAATTATTGAATTTACCACTTCTACTATTTATATTTCAACATTTTAATGATTAATACAGTTTATTGTGTGCTGTCATGAAACAGCTTCATATCTGGGCTGCAGCCAAAATTCTGTTTTAGACTTCACAAATATAAAATCAAACAGACAATATATAACTTCAGTTCTTTTAAAAGTTCATTGTTACCAATATATGCATTTTTATTTCCCATTTTGTTTTCAAGTATTGTAAACATAATAATGGCTATACTGGGTCAGATACTTCTCATCTAATTCCTTGTCCAGAGAGTTAACAGCAGAGTGTACCAATGAAAAGTACAAAAACTGGGCAAGAACAGATGGGTACTTTTACACAACACTCTCCCGGTCTCCAGCAATTTACCACTTGATGAATTTTTGAGGTAGATATGCTAGGTTTATATGAATAACCTGTAATGCATTTTTCTTCCACTACGTTGTTCAAAACCTCCCCAAATCTATGGAAAATTTTAACAGCCAAAGCATCCTGAAATTTCACAGCTTAATTATTCATTGTGAAGAAATATCTGGTTTTAACCGGCAATTTGTTAAATTTAATTTTAACTGTCTACGAGAACTGAGGGGTAGACACCAAAGAAACTTTTCATATTTGCTCTCTCCATTCCACTTGTGATTTTAGAGATTTCTATCATATCACCTTTTATAGGTGACCACCCTTGTCATACCAATCTTTTGCTCTTTTACAGATTGATTAGCCCTAATTCTGAAGAAGTGGATTATGTGCTATTTTTAGGATAATTTCTGCTGTTTCTAATCTATTTCCAATGCCATTAATACCTTTTTAATTTAGGACATGCAAAGTGCATGGATTCACATCATGGCAGCACAGCCTCTATTTTGACACTTCATTTACTTTTTGGACTGGTACTAAGGACTAAGCTAATTTTCTTCAGAGTTTTTAATATAATCTCGATATCTTGTTTTTGAACTGCAATAATTAAGAGAATAATATTCTATATAAATTTAGGACCCATTTTCCCCCCAACCATGTGAATCTTTCACCTTTACCTGTATTGAGTTTTATATCCACCACTGTGTCTATAAAATCCTTTTGCAGTGGGCACTATTTGTAGTATTGTCTAGAGACCCTCATCTCACTAATTACCGTCTTTTCCATACTATTTATCCTTACATTCAACAGCAGAGGTCCTAGCTATCTGGGACTCAATCTATCTGGGACTCAACCAGATTATAACAAATGTATTTTGCCAACTTCTTCAAAGAACTTCAGTAAGTTTGTGAGATCAGACTTTCCCTTATGGTACTACGTTGACTGATCCTCAGGACATCGCATTAATTGACGTCTGCTAATTATGACATCATTTCTACTAATATTCCAGGAGCAGGCACCTTGCTTATAGCATCTGCTGTTCAACAAGCCTGTCTTGGAATATTTTAAAAATTGCATCATGTTAACCCACCTCCAGTAATCTGTCACAAAGTTAGTTCTTAAGAGAGAGGTTAAATATGACAAAATGCAGGGGGGGGTTGCACAGTTTTAATTAACAAAGAATTCTAAGGAAAATCATATTTGCAGTGAAAAAATAACCTGAAACAGAATTTCCACAACTTCTCCACAAGATTTGACAAGATTGTCAGTTCTGAGATTAGACCTACAAAATCAGACCCTGGCTCTCATCATGAAGTACTTTGGTAAGTGATAACTTGATAAAGGGATGGTGTCTATGGAAAACTGCTGCCTTACCTTTTTTTATGGACAGTCACTACGCCAGCAAGTGGTCTGAAAAGCAGCATTCACTAGACTTACATTCCCTTTGTTTCTAATAGTGCTTGCTCACAACACCATCTACTATCAAAATACATAACATGGAGTTCACACAGTTTATGTTCATCACTGCCTCTGTTCCTTCCACATCTGCTTCATAGAGTTCCCAGAGTCATAAGAAAAAAATGACTGAGTGCCAAAGCACAGCCACCTCACCCGTGGATCCAGTACTTCTGGTTAGGTAAGGTGACTTTTCAGACCTGTGTCCCTTATTTGCTGCTACATTAGACAGGGAGGTCCTGCAGAACAGAAAGATCCAGGTCACCCGCCTGACGCAGGAGGTGTCAGTGACACTGCACAGGAGGTTCTCAGCCAGTGCTATTTCCGAATGCCGCTCACAAAGTCACAGAGGACATTTGCACATGGGCTTTCCCTGCTGTGGTGCTGCTGGGACTGGGACATGCGTTCCCCTCCTGCTGCCTCCACAGCTAGGCATGCCTCCTCATGTGAGGAGAGACTTTAATGTCTACCAAACCTGGCTGGAAAACAATGACAGCAGATATCCAGCTCAAGATGGTGCATGGCCACTTGAGACTATGGAATCCAGCCTGCTGATGTAAAAGAGCGGGTTTACTGCTGTCTGTTAAGTCACCGTGTCTCTCTTCCAGCTTCACAAGCCCATTCAGCTTCCTCTACCGTGACTCATAAAGCAGTTCTTACACAGCCTGACCTATGCCTAGGAATAGTTCAATCATCAATCCAGCATTTACTAGGTACTGGCAAACTTATACTTGGCTGTCTGAAAATGAGACAGAAATCCACTGGGGTAAGGTTCAAAAACACAGTTTGTTAAAAGAAAAATCCCACTGCCAGTTGCAGAGATTTGCGGAAGCAAAGACAAGCAGTGGTAGACGAGACATAAGCTGGGGGAACCAGCTGTATCAGTCTCAGCACTCTGCAGAGTTGTGATGCTCAGGAATCCCTTGGTGACCGCCTTATGAAAAACCTGCTCCAGTGCCAATGTAACATGCAGGCACTTACTTAAGAATAGTTCTTCCTGCTTGTAAAGCAAAAGGCACCACAAGAGAATGTTCCCTACCCCCCACTCTCTGCCAGAAAAAAACCACAAAAAAGTGCATTTCTTTTCCCCCTACATTTCTTATTCTTTTCTTGGGTAGTTCTCCTCCCCAGGGCCCACTTCCCTGCCCAGATCAGTGTGAAACCTTTATCAGACTTCCCTGAAAGCTTCAGAAATTATACAGTAATTTTTAAAGTTATGATGAAGCATGCACTTAGCAAGCTGGAAATCTGCCTCCAGTATCTTTTTATGACACTAACGTTGTTTGAGAAACTTACACTGTAGTTTCTAAAGTGGTTTTAATTGGCACCAGAGCTGATACTGCCCTTTTTGTTTCTGATCCACCCCTTCTGTTCATCCATATTTCCACAATTTCCCTTGATGGTGTTTTTTTATGACTGCACAGAGAAGCAGAATAGATCTAACTCAGATCAATTCCCTCTTCTGGGTTTTCTTCCTGGCTGCTTATGGTCCAAACAGCCAGAGCATGGCAGCAGCAATAGGGAGGCAGGACTATTTGTACCAGTGCATACTGTATAGAGCAGAAATACTTTCAAAACAGTGTTCATTCATACTTAAGTGCAGACAGAGGCAGAAACATCACCAACATGCAAACTGTGCAAAGCCTACAGTTGTTTGGGTGCTAGAGGCAAGACAGTACCACTGCATTAGCTAAAATCAAAACAGTTTTCATTAAATTTCTTTTGTAGTCCAGCATTATTTTATCAGCTATTACTCTGACCGTGGCCATACACTCAGAAAGGGATAGTGGATGAAGCATGGACTAGAAGACGTTGCTGGGTGGAGTGGGAGACTGCAGATACAGAGCAGGCATCACAGTACCAAAGGCAGCACTGGCTGCTGCAAACTGCACCTAAGCTTGCAATAACCCACATTGGGCAGTGTACAAAGGAGTATCAAATTATACCAGGATGCAAACTCACAACAAATAACTGATACAGCAACTACACTTCAGCCTTTTACAGAAATGTCAGCAAAATGGGTACCCCCGTCTGAGTCCAGTTTTAATTTCACTAAGCAAAACCCCACATGATTGTTAATAGCAGCAGCTGATGCTATTCAGGTGTCTGACACTAGGCAACAAGACCTATGTGGAAAGACAACTAAAATCCCTGTCCAATGGGCAGTGAAAGGACAAAGGTGAGCTTGCATTTACTGGAGGGAAAAATCCAAGCTCTGCTACTCTGGGAGTCAAAAAGCAGGTATTGGTGAAAAAGGTTTAGTGTAGCTGCAGGGGCCCAGCAGGACTCCAGTGAGAACAAACTCTACTAAAACTGGCACAAAGCGTTTTGAACCAACACAGCCTTGAAGGGTGGAGTGGTGAAAAATACATCTAATGTAGTCCCTCTTCAATTGCACTTGGGGAAAGATACATTCAACAATCCCTTCCTTCCCCCCTATATCACTAATCCTGTTGCACCATATTTCATAATAGACTTAAAACTTGCTGGGGAACAATCCATGGACCTGATTTTCAATTGCTGCTAGATATGAAGAAACAATATCAAATTTATCAGTAGAGTTGAAATATTCATTAAAGAATTTAAGTTTTAAGGTTTTCTGAAAATTTCAACAGGCACAAACAGCTTTAAAAATCTACTCTGGTATCACCCTATGTACTCATACAACATCCTGCACAGCAAGAAGGATATTCTAATTGCACTAAACTAGTCTCTAGAAAATACAAAAGGGGAAAAAAGCAATAGACAAGAATTGAGAGAAATGGAACACTATTTCTTAGAATGTAAAGTAAGAAGTATCTCTGAAGCAAGCATCTAACAGCATAAAAATGAGCCATGACTAACAATATATAGTAATCAAAATAAACCTCTATAAAGAGAGGAAATAAATATAAGAGACTCCCTTTTCAAATAGTGTTTGTATGAAAATCTATTGTGTTGCAACAGAAAGGCATGAGGCTGGAATGTTCCAGGAAACAGGGATGATGGAACCACCTACTCTAAAAGGCATATAATCCATCTACGCAACAGCTTGCTCATTTTTTCAGGATGTAATCAAGTGTCTGCATGACATGGAAATCTTATTTCCTTAATCAATTAGAATGGCAAATTGTATATGAAAAAGCCCAAAACTCTACATTTTGCAGCCTCATATCTCATTGAATCCATTTTGAAAAAGAATACTGCTCTCATATCTTCAACTCTATGTGGATAGATTTTAAAGCCACTTTCATTAATAGAATGTAGCATATTTAAATAAAAACAATTTGTTACCCCTCAGCTGTAGGGAACTGGGGCCACAACATACAGTTATTGCATCAGAACATTTCTTGTGTGCCCTCAGCTGTTTGGATGCAGCAGCTGGGTGGGCAGTTTAGAAAGAGAACAGGAATCATCAAATAGAGTTACTGTAAGCAGGCTCAGGCAGTACTGGGGAAAACAGAGTATACAATAGCTAAAGTAAGGCATGATTAGGGTGGACTGTCTGGCTTTTAGGAATGTGAAAGGATTTAGTTTCACAGTAAGCCATGGACAGACGGTTTCAAGAATATTTTTCTGTTCAAAGTTCATACTGAGGTTTTATGCTTCAAAAAGAATCTTTTTTGAACAACTCCATTTAGCACTAACCCAGTCTGCTTTGATCTGAATGTCATCATTCCTTTGAAGAAGCTAAAACATGCTGAAGACTCACAGAAAATACTGTTTGGTTTTGCTACAAATTGTATTATTCATACAGAAGTTATTCCCAAAAAACCAAATGATTTTGGGGTTTAGGATTTCTTCCTTGTGCTCGTGAATAGATTCTAAAATCAAGAACCATTGTGTATTTCCAAAATAACAAAGGATGTAATTATCAGTAACTCTTCATGGCTACCCTAATACCACAACCTAACAAAACTGAAATTAATTCAGTATACTTTTCAGGTTTGTGACTAATTAAAGAGAAATTTGATTCATTATCTTCGTAGAAAACTATACAAATGGCTAAAAGAAGGGGAGGAGGGATAAAAAAGTTAACCAATCATCTTCTTAAGGACTTATTTAAAAACTCTGATTCTCCATACTGATTCCTTACTCATATATATATGCAGCAAAAAATCAAGAGGATTTCTGAATGAACTTAATAGGTATTTCCATGAAATAAAGACCAAATCAAGAGGCAACTTACGTTGCATTTACAGTAAAATTATGTGACTGTTTTATTCAGGTTTGCACACTTTACATTGCAAATACATCCAGAGTAACAAAGACTAAACCCTCCACATTATCTCTTTTTAATTACATATTAAAACAAAGTATTTTATATTAGAACATGGTGCCTGTCTAACTCCTATTTCAGACAAGTGAATTTAACTTTCTATTCCTTTATTAAGTAAATAATTATAAACGTCAGGCAGCTTGCTTATGAGAAAGTCTGAATTTATGAACGTTGGGGGGAAAAAAACCCAAATAAACCAACCACCCCAAAAATACCTGACCTCAACAAACAAAAAAACCCCAGAATAAGCCTGTATTCCAATTACAATTATTAATTTATTTCATTGCCTGAAAGAATGCACAAGCAATTGGACTACTTCTGCACAGTAAGCCATATTGCAGAAAAAAATCCTTAACATACAACACTCTGGAAAAAAGACCTCATTAGGGATTAGTCTATTTCATGACAGACACATGATAACTCAAAGCATTAAACTGATCACTTAAAATCTTTGACTATGCAGAAGTCAGGTTAAAAAACAGGGTTTGAGCCATATAGCAGATTTTATTTAAGACAACAATATTGTTCTACAGAACTCCACAGCTCTCCGGGCCAAACACATCGGCTGGGTCAGAACCAGTTATACGTAGAGGAGGGAGAAAACAGTTGTGCAACCATATCACGAGATATGGAGGAAGCACTTATTTACATTTGAAGGAACCTCTGGAGGGCAACAGCTTCTATCCTTTACTCAAAGCAGTCTTCAGAGCTTCAAAGGCTGCTCAGCGCTGCTCTCAATTAAGTCCAGAGTATCTCCAGGTATGGAGACACCGCAACCTCTTCAGACTACTTATCCCAACATCTGACCCCCCCAATAATGCAAATCTTTCCTAATGCCTAGCTGAAACATCCCTTGTTGGAACTTTCTGTTGTCTATAGTCCTGTCACCCAGCTCCTCCAAGAAGCATCTGGTTCTGTCTTTTCTGTACCCTCCCATTAACTGGAAACAAGATCCACCGCCCTCGTCTTCTTTGAACACTGAGGACATCCAGCTCCTCCAGTTTCTCTTTTTACATTATGTGCTTCTGTACCCTAATTATCCTGGCCGTCTTCCTCTAGACCTGCTTCAGAAAGTCAGCATCTCTCCTACACCAAGGAGCACAAAACTAGACATTGTTTTTGATGCCATCACACAAACGTCAAGCTGACAGAAATACTCACTTCTCTCAGCTGCTGGCTTCATTCTTGCTCAAAGGTACCTTGCTGACTCACATTCAACTTGGTGTCCACCAGCAAAGCGATGTCATTTGCTGCAATGTTGCTCTCTAGTCGTTGGTTCCCAGCCTATACTACTGTGCAGAGTTATTCTATGTTCAGATTCTGCTGAACACCATGAGGTTCATGTCAGCCCATTTCTCCAGCCTGCCAAGGTCTCTCAGAGGAGCAGCCCTGCCCTCCAGCCCACACAACCTGGTGTCATCAACAAGCTTGCTGACGGTGTATTCCATCACCTCATCCAGGTAGTTAATTAAGATTATAAATGCAAAGCTGCACTATTTAATTTTACTGAATACTAATTATCATGTCCTGAAAAGAATAAAGGACTTCCATGCAGTTTAATTTTAACTAATTAACAGGCTGGTAAATGGGATGTTACAAAGAACTTGTACTTCAACACACAAGTAAGTCACCAAATAAAGCCTCTTCAGTATTTTTCTTTAATGGGCAGTTTGCACTTGGTGACTCACTGAAATAGATACAATGAAAGATTTCTCTCCAACACATCCTTCTAAATATGGAGAATACACAAAGTATCTGTGTCAGTGACTCTCAAGATGTCTGGGAAAAGGGCCTAAATTAAGAGCCATTGTATATTTATACTGCAATAAGCTACAGAGCCATTAGCAATGTCTCAGTACTGCAGGCTGCATACTTCCATATACAAACTTGCAGAGAATGCAAATAACAGGAATTCTTTCATAAAGAACAAATGCCTTTTCTTAGAATATTTAACTCCCAATGCTTCACAGACCTAGATTATTTGCTAGTACAATTTTGCAGTAGACCTATTTCTACAGAATAAATGTGCCAGATCATTGCTGAAGAATTGTGTTCTGCTACCATGAAGTCTGCTATACAACTGGGTCTCAAGATTTGAGCTTTAAAATATCAAAATCCTCAACTTATGGGTATACAGATAATTTCAACCATCTAGCAAACATGAATGAACCTGCATCAGTCAATGAAGTTCTTAAAATGTTAAAATATATAACAGGCATTATTAGTACAGCTTGAACTTTGGTCTTCATAGTTTAGTAGGTACACATTTCTGCAGTTTCTTCACTACCTGGATTAAAATCACCATTTTTCATTCAGAGATTAACAAGAAATTTTCTGGGCTCTACTCTGCCAGAACATTTCGACATGTCCGTCTGTAGTCTTTCAACATAGTAGAAATAACCAGAGATGAATATATTCACTTGTCCCTCAGCTTCTTAGAGATCTAGAACACAGCAGAGCCACCTGGATTAAAAAATAAAAAATGCTAAAAAAATTACAATTCTGCAAATAATTTACACAGGCAAGAAATAAGAAATAATTTTTTTCTTAATAAGAGAAAGAATACTTCAGGGGAAAATTCTCTTGCAACAGCATTTACAGGTTGCTACTGTCAAAAATTAGTCCTGATGTGTGCATCTAGCCTTGAAGATATCTTACATACATAGTAGCTAACAGAAATACAAAGGAAAACACACAACTGCGTATCACAGCAGTACAGTAACAATCAAACCCTCAGTAGAGAGAAGAGTTAATTAATAAACAACTGTCCTGAAATTCCTATTCTGAAGTCCACAATAAATTTTAATAGAACCAGTATTTGATGTATTTTATTTGCAGAAACATTGACAAGTACGTATCATGACCTTTTATCATAATTTTTCAGCTATTTCTCCAAAGGCTGGTTCATAACAGGAAATATTTCAATTATCACCATCAGTGCTTCATCTGAGCATCCTAAAAACATATACTATTGTTTTTTTAATACAGTCAGTTTTGAGTTTCTACACAACTGTTTTGATAGAAATAAGCCATTTGTAACTTTGCCTTCAAAATTCCTATTAGAAATCCATTTGAAATAATAGGGCAGGGGGGCATTACTTACCCCAACTAACATCTATGGAACTTCCCTGAAGCAGAAATCTTAAGTAGACTCAAACTAATAAATACATCAAATACAATTTTCTCCTCAAGTTATTTCATTTGTAGCAATTTACAACCAGGGCCAAAACCAGTTGCACACAAACAAGACACAATGTTCCTACCATCTCTTAAAGTACCTGCTGTAAGAACAAGCAGGGCCTGTTTAAAAGCAGAATTATACTTTTAAACTAGAAAAATCTAATTATTTTCTATGATAAATTCCATGAAAAGTGATCATCAGGTGAAGTACTTGGGAATCAGTTTCCAACTTACATACGTTTAATCACAATTGATCAGAGACTATATAAACCAGCCAAGAAATATGCCATTAGTGCATATATAATCAGCATTATACATACTAACTTTAATTGTATTTTCCCCAAAAAAGCTTTGAAATCTCCAGAACTGTATCTTTCCTCAAGGAAGGTGGGGATGGGAGGGTGGAAAGTGAGCGATTACTAACACCCCTATACGACATTTTACGAAAGTCAGTATTTTAATTAAGACAATTACCACAGAATTAAACTGTGTAAGAATTTTCACAATTAGCCACAATCATTTTTACCACTTTTCCACTAAGTTATATCACAGGCTACTAGGAAGTTGACATCATGTTGACCAAAACCCCCAGGCTGTTTTCTGGCAGGCAGCTTTCCAGCTGCTCATCCCAAGCCTGTAGTGCTCCATAGGGTTGTTGTGACCCAAGGGTAGGATCCAGCACTCGGCCTTGTTGAATCTCATACCACTGGCCTCAGCCCATCAATCCAGCCTGTCCAGATCCCGCTGCAGAGCCTTCCTACCCTCCAGCAGACCAATACTTCCACCCAACTTGGTGTGTCTGCAAACTGACTGAGGGTGCACTGGATCCCCTCTTCTAGATCATCAATAAAGATATTCAATAGGACTGGCCCCAGTACTGAGCCTTGGGGAACACCACTAGTGACCAGCCACCAGCTAGATGCAACTCTATTCACCATCACTCTCTGAGCCCAGACATCCAGATGGGGTTTTTTTGCCCAGAGAAGAGTATGCCAATGCAAACAGTTTCTCCAGGAGAATGCTGTGGGAAATGGTGTCAAAGGCTTTACTGACATCTAGGTAGACAACTTCTGCAGCCTTTTGCTCATCCCCTAGGCAGGTCACTCTGTCATAGAAGATCAGCTTGGTCAAGCAGGACCTGGCTTTCACAAACCCATGCTGGCTGGGCCTGGTCCCCTGGCTGTCCTGTATGAGCCATGTGATAGCTCTTAAGATGACCTGCCCCATGACATTCCCTGGCCCTGAGGTCAGACTGACAGGCCTGCAGTTCCCTGGATCCTCCTTCCAACCCTTCTTCTAGATGAGTGTCACATTTGCTAACCTCTAGTCACCTGGGACCTCCACCATTAACCAGGATTGCTGGTAAACGATGGAAAGTGGCTCAGTGAGCACTTCTGGCAGTGCCATCAGTACCCTTGGGTGGATGCCACCCAGCCTCATAGACTTGGGAGTGTGTCAGTGGCATAGAAGGTCTCTGACCCTTTCACTTTGGATTACAGGGCCTTCATTCTGCTCCTTTTCTCTTTATTCCAGCTCAGGGGGCTGGGTACCCAGAGCACAGTTGGTCATGCTATTAAAAACTTAGGAAAAGAAGGCATTAAGTACCTCAGCCTCTTTCCTCATCTTTCGTCACTTTGTTTGCCCCCTCATCCAATAAAGGATGGGGATTCTCCTAGGCCTTCCTTTTGTTACTGGTGTATTAACACAAACACTTTTTGTCAACTTTTACAGCAGTAGCCAGATCAAGTTCTAATTAGCCGTTCTAATTTTCTCCCTGCACAACCTCACAATACCCTTGTAGTCCTCCTGAGTTGCTGGCCCCTTCTTCCAGAGGCCATAGACTCTCCTATTTTTCCTGATTTCAAACCAGAACACTCTGTTCAGTCAGGCTGGTCTTCTTTCCCGATAGCTCTTCTTTAGGCACATGGGGACAGCCCACTTCTGCACTTCTAGGATTTCCTTCTTCAAAAATGTCTATCCTTCCTGGACTTCTCTCCCTTTCAGGAATGCCTCTGAAAAGTTTCTCAACCAGTCTCCTCAATATGCTAGTCTGCCCTCCAGAAGCCCCAAGGTAACAACTCTGCTGACTCCCTCCTTACTTGTGCAAGAATTGAAAACTCTTATTTCACAACCACTGTGCCCAAGACAGCCCCCAATCATCGCATCACCCACAAGTGCTTCTCTGTTTGTGAACAGTAAGTCCAGCAGGGCACCTTCCCTAGCTGGCTTACTCGCCAACTGTGTCAGGAAGTTCTCTTCCAGACACTCCAGGAACTGTTTCCTCTAGACTGTTTCCTCTCCATTGCATTGTATTTCCAGCAGACATCTGGTGAGTTGAAGTTCCCCAGGAGAACAAGAGCTAGAGATGGTAAAACTTCTCAGAGCTGCTCAGAGAATATTTTGTCTGCTTCTGCAACCTGGCTAGATGTAAGAGACTCCCAACCAGGATATCTGCACTGTTGGTCTTACCCCTGATTCTTACCCATAAACAACCCTATTGGCACCATAATTAAGCTCTAGACAATCCAAACACTCCCTAAAACACAGGGCTATTCCACCACCTTTCCTTCCTTGCCTATCCCTTCTGAAGAGTTTACAGTCATCCACTGCAGCCCTCCAGTTGTGAGTCATCACACAATGACCATGTTTCCGTAATGGCAATAATATCATAGTTTTCCTGCTGCACAATGGCTTCCAGCTCCTCCTGTTTGTTGCCCATCCTGCATGCACTGGAGCAGAAGCACTTCAGTCAGGCTACTTATACCTCCACCTTTTTTTGGGGAAGAAGTCCTAATTACTGTATGACCAATCTCAGATGCTTCTGCGGTTTCTAACGCACGGATAACCATTGGTCTTTGCTGCCACATGGATCTCCATCTCCTATCTTCACTGAAATGGAAGATCAAAGGACATCACTAGCACACTGTCCCTCAAACACGGGTGTGCTTCCCCCAGGCCTATCTCTAGTGAGCCTGGTTTTATCAGTTTCCCTCTTCAAATCTAGTTTAAAGCTTTGCTAATGAGCCCTTCCAACCCCTATGCAAAGATCCTTTTCTCCCTTTGAGATAGGTGTGCACTGTCTGTCGCCAGCAGGCCGGGTGTCATGTAAACCAACCCATGACTAAACCCCCCAAAAATTCTGCCAGTGACACTAGGCTTGGAGCCAGGAATTGATCAGCTGGCTCTTCCTGTTCTTTCCCTCATCATTTCCTGCACACTACTTTGTGCTTCTCATTCCTTAACAAAGGCCCTGAAGTTTCTCTTCCTTGCCCTCACACTTGTTGCAACTTCATTGCTGCCTACCTGAAAAAAAAACCAAACCAATAATGGATATTAATCTGAGGGCCATATCAGGATAGGAAACTTTCTCTCCACATCTTTAACCCAGGCCTCAGGGAAGCAGACTTCCCCAGGAAGTGGGTCCTTCTCTTTGAGCCTTCTGTTCCCTTCAGAAAGGAGTCTCCTACAACAATGATCCATCTTTTTTGCTTTGTGGGAGCATATTTGATGCAGGGTATAGGTAAACTTAACCTCAGCAGCACCAAGCTAGAAGAACCATCATCCTTGCTACTTTTTGGTTTCAAGTGCAGTGGCTCCTAAGTATTATGTAAAGGCATTTGGGAAGGTAAGGTAGTCACAGAGGAGACACACCTCTGCTGTAGTGGGCAGGAACTTGTCACCATCACCCCTTATCCCTTAAGTCACTGCACTCAGCAGGGCAGAGAGAGCATAAGGAATCTTCCATATTATGTCTACTGCAAGTTCTTCCGATGTGTCAAAATGGTAATCACAAGCCACTGGGAAACTCCTTTAAATAGGGAAAATCCCCAAGAAATTTAATAAAATTTTCTCCAACATAGAAGCCTGCACATAAAACCTATTTTATACAGAGATAATAATACAGTGCCTCAGTTGTCACGATGTAATATATAAACTACACTAAGTGATTGTCAAAGAATAATGTTACTATACTGAAGGTTGTGTGCAAACATTGATTTCTAGGCGTAAGTTTATGCACAAATACAAAGCATGCTTTTAGAGGATTCATTTTGTCCCCTTGTCTTCCTTGTCAGTACGGAATTGCATAAGAAAAGTTACAAGAGTAACTTTTCTTTGCAACACTGTCACACAGCTGCTCCATAAAGCCACCTGAGCTAGGAAGGATCCCACGCACTCAGCCAAGAGACCCTCCTATTTCCCTCCAGTAATCCAGTTACAAACTTTTACCATATTTTAGCTGCAAGTACCTTCCAACAAGCAGAGTTCAGAATTTACCTAGTTTAAAATACAAATCTAAGGAAAACCACCAAATGAAAATCTCTCTTGAGCAACTTCAACAAAACCCCTTAAAGAAAATTCCAGGATATTAGCAATACTACAAATAAGCTTTAGGTCAAAATAAGTGTTTGCCTTATCTAAAATAGTTAAAAACTCTTGTTTCTTGTCCTGTCAAAACAGGCCCCAGTAAAAAGTCTTTCTTGTGGGCTCCCTTTACCTACTGATAGGTTGCAACAGCATCTCCGCGGAACCCTCTTCTCCAGGGTGAACAAACCCAACTCTCTTAACCTTTCTTCACAGGAGAGCTGCACCGTGTTTGTGTCCCTGCTCCAGACCCACTCCAACAGGTTCATGTCTTTGTTGTACTGAGGGGCCCCAGAGCTGGATGCAGCATTCCAGGTGAGGTCTCTCTCACCAGAGCAGAGTGGAGCGGCAAATTCCCCTCCCTCACCCTGCTGGCTTTTGACGCAGCCCAGGATACAACTGACCTTCTGGGCTGCAAGTGCAGATTGCCGACTTACGTCCAGTTTTCCATCCACAAGTACCCTCAAGCCCTCCTCGGCAGGGCTGCTCTCAATCCCTTCACCCCCAGCCGGTATCAATACCAGGAGCTACCCTGACCCAGGTGGGGACCTTGCACTTGGCCTTCCACTGTAACAAACAAAGACTAATTTGTCTGGTTCCAATAACTCTGTAAGACATTTAGCAGTTATGAAGAAAAACAGTAGCTGTTAAACATTAAGTAGACTTCTCTGGCTTGAACTTTTAATGTAAAATGTAATAGAATCTTGCATGAAATAACCTTTCCCCCTAAAATTTACACTTAAATGTGATTTCTATAATGCTCCATGGAAAAGTATGTGGTACGTGTTTTGGAAGGAAGAAGCAAAAGAAGTTTTGCCTGATGATAATGGTGTTGAAAACAGAATTTACCATGTCATTTTGAACATTTCAGAATTTCCACAGGGCTGCTCTTCAAGCAAAACAGATCCCTCTTTGCTATGTATCATTACCAATTATGCAAACACAGTAATGTGATTAGAAACGTAACTGTTCAGCACATGTATTGGTTAACTCCAGCTTCTCAATTTTCTTTCTTACTGGCATGAGTCACCTTAGCAAAGCTGACAAAACTTCAACAGTGACAACTGCAGACAGCAATGTCTAGTTATCAGATCCCAAGGCGAAGTCAATGAACTACTCAGGTAACAGTAACTACCTGACATCTGAACAGAAAAAAAAAATCCAACAAACAAAAACCCTCAAACAAACAAAAAACCCCTCCAACACACAAAAAAATCCAACAACAAAAACTTAAAAAAAAATCAAACAAAAATCCAAAACATCACAAAACCTGCTAGCCAAACTAGTTAAAGAATAATAAACAAAGCTCTACTACTGGAACAAAAAGAAATGTAGTGATAAGCAATCACAGCAGAGATGTCACAGACTAGGAGTGATAAACTGCTCAAGACAGAATAGATAAACCATAGCATTAACAAGGTTTTATACAGTGAACAAAGACATAACGACATTTTCTAAAACCACATTTGCAGTTGTTCCATTGAATAAAAGCTGACAGCTTTACAAAGCATTCCTTTTCATATTTACATGCTTAGTTTTCTTTAATTTTCTGAAGTGTATAGGCCACGTAGGAACATATAACAGACACATGTAAACTCACATGAAATATGTAACTATGTCCAGGAAATTCCATGTTTTGTGCAATAAGCCTCATCACGTACTTACATATGTACATATCTAGTCCTATCTAGATGTGTATGGCACAAGTGAAAATTAAAGAGACTGCACAAAACTTACTTGCCTACCTTTTGGGTTTTGGCTATTGATACTATTATTATAGTGCCACTGTTGTAATTTTTTTTCTTTCTTTTTAAATTGATTTTCATTCATAATACTCTGCTGATGCATACATATATGACTACACAGCACCACCGACATTGTTTAGCCTTTTAGGAGATTTATAGTAATATTGCAATTCAGGAATAATAGACTGCATTATTAAAATATTTTATTCTTTTGAATAAGGACTGAAGTAAAATTTGTTGAAGAAGGAATTGACTGAGTATTGGCCCACAGAAAGACCTGGAATTAAAGTTTGCAGAAGCCTCTTTTGTGACTTGTAAAGACAACAACTTACTCTTTCCATGTCTCCAAAAAAGAAAAATAAGAAAAAAGTTGCTATAAATTCTACCAATTCACTTCTATGTAGGCATCTTAATGAAACAAGTCACATGTTCTAAGTAGTTGAAAAACACTGTTGATTTCCTTATAACTAAAGGCTTTTTCTCCCCCAAGGAAAAAGAGTACGCAAGAGAGATTAAAGAGAAATCAATCCACCACACTTCATATTGAAAATCAAAAGGATGAAAGTAAGGATAAAACAGCCATATGTGTAAGGAAGACACAGTCTCTTCTCATTGCTAACCTCTACAGCCAAAATCCTCTCAAAAACCATCTCTCTCTTTAGTGAATGTACTTAAATTACAGCACATTATTAATGTTATGTCTTCAACTAAAACTCCATTTCTGGAACTGGTAAGCACAGAAACGCACTCAAAGAAGGTGCAATCAAGGACGGTTACTCATAATGGAGGGATCCATGCAAACAATTTAAGCTGTAGTATTAGTGATTTACTCTGCGGAGCATGTTTTCACGACTCTGTATATCCTCTCCATACTATATGAACTGTAAATAAGAGGCAGACTGACTAGTCATGAATTATTAAAATTAATTTTTAAAAGTTGCCCAATTTCCAGTATGTGCTTAGACGTGCCTGGGAGAGGGATACTGCTACTTACATAAAACTGCTACGGTATCAAGACTAAATTTTTTCCACTGAGGAGAAAAAAAAAAAAAAGACCCACATCTCCGAGATCGCGAGCGTTTAATTTCATTCAAGGGCTGTTTTGCCGGCGTTACCGAGCCAGGAAGCCAGGTCACTCTGTCTCAGCTCGCCCCGCAGCACACGCTCCCATCCGGCCACTCGCACTTTTCCCCTTCTGCCTTCCAGGCAGCATTCCCCGGCTACGAACAAGGCGGGCATGAGCCCAGCGGCGGGACCTGGCTGAAGCCAGGCCATCGGGCAGCTCCAAACTTTTAGACGGTCCCGGCGGCCCCGGGCAGCTGCCACCGATCCCCTTCCCCCCCCGGCCAGTTCCCGGGCGAGCCCCACTGCCGTCCGCCGGCCGAGAGCCCGGGCTAGAGGCGGCCTCTCTCCCCCCTTATCCCCCGGCCCGGCGGCCCGCGGCTCCCGCCATCCCCTTTCCCCACAGCCCTCTGCCGTACAAACCTCGGTAACCTGCCGCTTGTTCACCTCCGCACTCAGGCTGCTCCCACCTCCACCTCTCCGCTCTCCTCGCCTGCCGACGGCCCCGAGGCGCCCCCGGAGCCGCCTCCCGGCCCGCCCCCCCCGCGATGCGCGGCGCTGCCGACGCCCCGGTGTGCGGAGCCTCCAGGCTTCGCCCGCGGCCGGGCTCCCCTCGTCGTGCCCTCCCGCAGCCCCCGCCCGAGCCTCGCCCAGCGCCGCGGGCACTCACCGGCTCCTCACAGGGGCTCTCCCCGGCCCTTCCCGGCGCCTCCGCGCCCGCCACTCAGATCTTCCATGTGCCTAGCGGCCGCTCCTCTCTCCCGCTTGCTCCGGGTACGGCGCCCTCTGGAGTGCCCGCTCCAGTGGGAGCCCCGCGGGCAGCCGGGGCTGTCACTCAGCCCGCCAGGGCCCCCGGCGTGGGCACGGCGCTACGGCCGCCGCCGGCTCGCTACCCCTTTGTTCGGCGGCGGCAGCGCTGACAGCTGCTGCTGGCGGCGCTCCGCGGGCCCGGGCGGCCGCTCCGCCTCGGCACCTCCCCACCCGCCAGCCGCGCCTCCTGCTCCCGGCCCGGCCCGCAGCCCCGGCTCGCTCCTTCTTTCTCCGCCCGCGGTCAACAACCGGCGGCGGCAGCACAAGTTCAGGCCGCCGACCCGGAAACTCATCGGCAGCCGAGGCCCGCGGAGCTCCGACGGGAAGCGGATCCACCGCGCCGGGGGAGGGAGCGGGGCGGGGACGGGGCGGAGCGGGCCGGGACGCGGGGCCTGGGCGGCGGGCAGGAGGCGGCGGGAGGATGCGGCGGGCAGGAGGCGGCGGGCGCCACCGAGGAAGGCAAGGCAGGCAGGGAGCGAGTGGGGACGGGGCGCTCTCCCTCACCCCGGCTTCGGGGCGGTCCTCAGAGCGGGGGAGCCGCTCCCGCCCCGCGGGGATTTAGCGGGAGCGCCCCTCCGGGGGCCGGTGCCCGCCGGCTCCTGGGTGCGGCCGGGGAAGTTCGGGGGCGTTTCCCGGCTGGGCAGTGCGGGGCGGGAGATGCTGGGGCGCGGGGCCGCCTCCTGCCCGTCGCCCTCCGGCCATGCCGAGGCGAGGCAGCGATGCGGGGGCTTCCGAGGCCCCCGGCCTCCCTCTTCCCTGGCGGGGGTGGCGCGGCCGGGAGTCCCGGCGGGAGCCGCCCTCTGCCTCGTCCCGGCGAGTCCTGCGGGAGGCGGGAAGGGTCGGCGGTGTTGGGAGAAGCCTGGGTGAGGCGTGTGCCTTACGTCGGCAGCCTTTGGAATGGGCCCGTGTTGTTAGCACCTGCGTTTGGTCAGAATCAGTTCGTGGTGGTGTCTTCTGAAGCTGGTTGTGTTTATTGTCACATCCTTTCAGCTCCACCCTTCTACGCCCTCAGTTTTTGTTTTCTGGAGTCATATTGCAAGTCTCAGCGCTGTCGGTTTTACAGACATGCTCATTCTGCACTGGATTTAGTGCAGAGCAGTGACAGAGGGAGTTCACCCGCTGCTTATTCTCCTGTCCCGCCAGCTGTCATCCAGGTGACCTGGCCTTACCAGTGCAGATTCCCTCCACACAAGCCTCTGACCCAAACGTTGTGTATCCAAACACGTGTAAGGAAACCCAGGGAGTAGGCCTTTCCCAGCTGTGCATAAGGGATGGCTGCTTCTTTTTCCTTTTAAAATTCTTAATATCCTATAGTATGAGTTCTCATAAGTCAGCATGTTGCTTATTTAATGTTTCTAGATGCTACTGTAATGCAAATCGTTAGCTGTTTCTCCTCAGATATTATACTGTTCACATACAATCATTAAATGCTCTAACTATATTTATCTTTACTGATGGTGAAAATGTCCATGCTGTTATTTATGTTGAGGTTTTTTCAATATCTTTTCAGGTAGTCTTGATCCCAGGAAAAATACTGGACTAAGGGCATAGGAATCTGAAGACCTCTGTTTTTTCTAGAAGAGGTGGAGAAGCTAGAAACACTAACGTTTAAAATCTGTGGAGGAATTAATCTGCAAAAAACATGTGCTTACTGATGCTATGGAATGAAAGAGTGTTCATTTGCAGATGAAGAAAATGATCAGCTGGAAGGTGGAAACGGTCAGACATAACCTTCTTTCTGGAAGCTGATATATGAAGTGATTTAGCTTTAGGAAGTTTTCCATATAATTTCCATACAATTTTGTGATTATAGGAATTGTCACCTTGGTTTAAACATAAGGGTAAGCAAAGCTTTTTCTTAAATCTAAAAGCCTGTATCCACTTTTTTCAGAAATTAAAGATATATTGCTTTCAGAAGCTCTGTTTGAATGAATTGTGCACCAGTTTGCAGCCCCTCGAAATACAACTAAGTAAATGAATCCGTATTATAGTTTATTTTTATCAGCTTTGTTACTTAGCTGTAGGCAAGACTGTGTTCTACTTTGTGGGGGGAAGATGAAAACCAGGTATTTTCTTGAAATCCATGTGGAACTCACAGAAGTGCAGTACTTGTTACAGCACGTTTTATAAATTACAGTGCTTGTCACTTTGAAATGGCTTTCTTTTTCAATTTCATATCTTTTCCAAAGTTCTAAATTTCTTTGGCCTCTTGTCTGGCTTGCAAAATGGGGAAGAAAGTTACAAAGTGGAAAAAAAATACATTGCTTTTATTTTAAAGTTGGGTTAGAGAACAAGCTTATTTGTATCAAATCTATATGATGCGCTGTTTTCCCCTTTCATGAAAAAGAAGCAGAATTGTATCAGCCATTGGCATTTCTCCAGTTAAAGAACAATAAATGAATAATGCAAAGCATCAGTGGATATGAGCACTGCATCCTGAAGTTTACTGTGCTGTTGGAAGTTTTTTTCAGCTGAACCTTTTCTTCCTGTTTATTCATTATTTCCAGTGATACAGTAAGAAGGAGAGATGGGAAACCCAGAAAACATTGGAGATGCATATGTTGCTGTGATTCGTCCAAAAAATACTGCTAGCCTCAATTCTCGGGAATATCGAGCTAAATCCTATGAAGTAAAATTATTTCTTTTATTTATGTCTTGTTGTTTGGATTTTTAAATAATATATTAAATATGTAATAATATAACAGAAGAGAATGTAGCCTTGTCTTTTACTCTTTAACCTGCTACAGAGGTCATTCTGACTTCACCATCCTGCTCCTCAACATTTAGTACTTTTTGAATTTTGTTACTACTTTTACAGTGGCATAATAAATAATAATAATAATAGTAATATTTTATTTAAAGTTCTGTGCTTCTTTCAGCTGTACTTAAACTCCTTTGGTTTCATTATTGTTTGAAAGATTTTGCTGCTTGAAGTTCCCATTGAAGGCCAAAAGAAAAAAAGGAAGAAAGTTCTGCTGGAAACTAAACTTCAAGGAGGCACTGAGATAACCCAGAGCATCCTGGATTATGTATTAGAAGCCACCAAACCAATTTCACCAGCCAATCAGGGTATTAAAGGTAAAAACATTTTAATCTAACATACTGTTGATAGCACCATAAAAATGTTTTTTAAATTGACTTGGCAAGGTTGTGCACAAGCATGAAATTAGTATAAAAAAAGAAGATATGTTTTGAGGTTCATAAGAAAAAACTAAGCCAACTATACAGGTAAAACCTTTAATTTACCTTTGTTTCTCTTTACCATCCAATTCTATAAAATGCTTTCTAAAAGATTTTTAATAAATGAATCTTTGTCTATGCTGCTTCTTCACCTCAAGTTTAGATTTATACCTAAACTTGCAGTAAACCAGATCAAAGTGGCTTTTGTATCCTTAACTTCAGCTAAAACTTGACTTGAGCTAGAGAACTGATAGATTCTAAAGTCAGTTGTTCAGAAGACAGTATCTGTATGAAAGTATTTCTAGCATAACTGTATCACTTACAGATGGAATTTGATGAGTACATTTTTTTTTCCTTGTTGTTACATAGCTGATCTAGCAAAGAACCTCACACTTGTGCTGACAGATTTGTTTTAGCCAGCCTATTACATTTCCAGATTGGTATAAAGTGTAATGACTGAAGGACTTCTGGTCTTTGCTGTGTACTTCATCTCTGTTGTTTACGTGGTAAAATGCTGCAGGTGGCAATAACTGCAGCTGACTGGACTTAACAACGCTTGTTATGCAGAGAATAGCAGAATTAATACACATGAAGGAATGCCTTGTAAAACCAAAAACTCTGTTCCTTACATAGTTTGGAGAGTTTTAATTTGACTCACTCAGATGGCCCAAGAGTTAATACGCCCAGCTCAGTACACTGCTAAAATATGCAGGTGAGGTTGCAAAAGTTAAAAAGAGCTACAGTCATGTCATTTTTTCATGTTAATAGGTATATACATATTTATGTTCTTTAGTTTTTCATATGTATTTAGATTTTCTTCGCTTGCTTTAGATTATAGCTCATAATCATAATTTTTTTTCCCTAGAAATTAGGAAGATTGAGTCTGGTAAGCTTTCAGATGGCAAACTCTGGATTTTTTTCTTTGTTTTGATGACTAATTGATTGTTTTGTGGTTTGTTTTTTGTTTTTAAATACTGCGCTAGGAAAGCGTGTAGTGTTAATGAAGAAGTTTCCTCTAGATGGAGAGAAGGCAGGCCAAGAGGCATCTCTTTACATTGTTCCAACTGTTGTGAAAGGTAACACTGAGCATGATTTGTGAAGCTGCACCCATTTTAGCAGAAGTTCACTTGAGGGTTTATTTTTTTATATGATGTATTTAAGTTGTATATATCTATCTCGTTGATATATGAATATATGTATAATTATATATATATGATATATTTATATAATATATTTTAATATTATGTATGGCTTTTTCTGTATTTAAACATTAAAAGTTGCAATCAGGTCCAAAACTCACTGAATATTTTAAACTTTGAAGAAATTACTTAAAATCAAGGAAGAGACCTTTGGTTTAATGTATTGCCTTTTTTTTGTAACAATAACACTTCTGGTTTAAGCAGTATTTGTGCACTTGGTTATATTTCAAAACACAGGCCTTAACTTGTGTAGAATTTGCTGAATGCAACTGTAAGACATGCTACTTCAGGTTAATGTTCTCTACTCAGAATGCTTAGTAAGTCTCTAAACAGTAAATAGTCTTTAGAAAGCAAAGTAAATTACTTGTCAGGAAAGTATTTTTTGAAATATTGAAGTAAAATGTCTGTGTGCTGTTGGGGATACTTCTTAATTTGTGCCTTAGTTATAGGACTTGAAAAAACCTATCAAATAGACACCATTGTGGAGTTACCGGTAACAATACATATCCCTCCTAGTCCTGGGTCATCTTCTTTTTTTTCTGGTAACAATATGCATTTAACATTTATTCCTCAAATGAATCTGATCGCACTGTGATCAGATTCATTTGAGGAATAGTGACAGAATACTTAGGGGTTTTAAGGCTAACCTGTTGGGTTGTGAATTGCTATGTAAGGATTGTATGCAATTGCTATCAATTATTATTTGGAGAAAATTAAGTCACTCTAGTCTAAAGTTAGAGTATAGTCTTAATTAGGGATGTGTAACTACAAAAGATGCAGAAGGGAAAGCAAGATTCTTCTCACTGATGTGTCTTCAGAGTATGTTTCCTTTTTAGATAATACGAAATATACATACAGTCCTGGATGCCCTGTGTTCTACTGTTTACAAGACATCATGAGAGTCTGCAGTGAATCCAGCACACATTTTGCTACGCTTACTGCAAAAATGTTAATTGCCTTGGATAAGTAAGAGACACCATTAGTAAAAATACATCAAAATGAAAAGTTTGATATTTTATATCAAAACATAAATATGTATTAAAAAGATAATTTGTCAATGTAGCATGTAGTTTTTATAGCATTCTTGTGGTTAAGAAGGAAATCATCATGGTATTTTCTTCATGTTTATCAGAAATGGAAACTTTGACAACATATTTCTAAAAGTCTTTTTGCAAACTCAAGAATGGTGTGTTTATCTAAATCAAGTAGCGTTTTGGAAGCTCATGCTCACAGTGAATGTTTTGTAAAATCATAATGTTTAATCTTCTGTAAATGACATAATTGTCATCTGTAAGAGCATTTGCCAGAGTGTAGTAAAAATATCCTGTAATTGTATACCATTAAGATTTGCATTTAAATTAAATCTCCCTGTAGAAAGGGAGTGCATCTTACCTAGACACACAAATTTATTTGCAGTAGGGAATTAACTTTCAGAAAGGTGATTAGTTGTTGAAGCCAGATTTATAGTATTTGGAAATTTGAGTACATGAACAGGGTTTTGTTGTTTTGGTGGTTTTTTTCTTTTTTTTTTTTTTAATGTGCCCTTAACCAAGAAATACCAGACACACTTATGTATGAACTTACTTGCAGCAATATAGTTAGCTGAAACTTCTGGCTAATGTAAAAAATCATGTTACAGGCTATTATCTAAAAGGTTCTGTGTGTAGGTTTTTTACAGTTTATTAGTAGAGTTGTAGTATTTCCACATATACCATCATAGCAGTTACATTTATTTGCTGCTTACTGAATGCCTTCAGGCTCTAAGTTCTGCTTAGAAGTGTTTCAAGCCTCACAGGAAGCCCTGGAGGTATAATAGAAAATAGTTTATATTTTTTATTCTCTATGTACATAATCTGAAACAATATTTCTCAAAGATTCAAGCTGCCATAACTAATTTATCTACCAAATCTTTAGAGAAAATGCCTGAAAATACCTTAGAAGGTGTTTATCGCACAATGACTATGATTTTACTGTTCTTTCTGCCAGGACCATGAGTAAGTGAAGGGAATGCTGCTTTTGCAGGACGTTATCGCTTGGATCTAGGACTTAAAAATAGGCGTAAGCATATGCACTGAA
Organism: Lycocorax pyrrhopterus obiensis; assembly: GCA_014706295.1. Taxonomy (NCBI): domain Eukaryota; kingdom Metazoa; phylum Chordata; class Aves; order Passeriformes; family Paradisaeidae; genus Lycocorax; species Lycocorax pyrrhopterus. The sequence continues at coordinate 23,688,970 of JACSVZ010000002.1, read as the reverse complement.
CTGCAGGTTACCTTCTGCCATCCTTACATATGATTCTGGGACAGACACGATCCAAGCGGTCTGTCAGTGGATGTCCAAAGCATGTACTTCTTTCTTCTATATTTCCAGGCTCAATCACTAAACAGAATTTATTGTATTCCAGCAAAGCACATTTTTACCTCAAGCTTGTGAGAAAGCATATGCAGAAACCTAAATACAATCCTGACTTTAGAACTTTAATGCACCACTTAATATAACACTTAAACAATTTAACAATTCGGTAAAAATATATTTGTTCAAAACTTGAGATGAACAACTTGTCCTGAGGAAAAAATGCAGCAGGTGTACAGTACTGACTTCTCTCAGTAGCACAGAATAAGAGAACTCTAAAGCTCTGCAATACTGTCAGTAGGAGTGCACTGAGAATAAACTTCAGCACAGCTTTATGAAAAGGCAGGTGGTAGCCTATGTGAAAGAGACTTAGCAGTTTGGAAACTGGACCTTCTGGTTTTTTGCCTTTTCCTGTCTTTCCCTAATGAAACATGTGAGTTGGAAGGCTTAAGTCAGTACAGATATTGAAACTCACCCTTAAAAAACTGCTTTAAGTTGCAAAACTTGTTCAGGGTAGTAATATTAATAAACTGAAAGTAAATGAAATGGTGACATGTTGGTGTGGTTAAGTTTTTTGGTTATAAACAGTGTTACTCTTAGTGTATAATTTCCTTTTCTTTGAGAGTTTGCATCCACAGGAAATTGAGCAAATACGGCTGTTTAACTGAGTGTGGTTAACAAATTTCACATTCAGGGAGTAATTTAGTCTTATAAAATTGGCTGTGCACCTTATAATTCTTTTTTTTATTTCAAATGTGTGATTATCATATATGCAATCCTTAATCAAACAAAATAATGGCGTGACCAAAATAATCCTTTTCTACCTGAAAATTAATTACTTGCCTATTCTCTCCTGCAGGTGGTTGGATGAACGGCACACGCAGTCTCACTCCATCCCAGCTTTATTCAGACCATCTCCTCTTGAGAGAATTAAAACAAATGTGATAAACCCTGCCTATGCTATAGAACCTGGTCAAACAGAGAGCTCGTTACACATGGGTTATACTGCCCTGGAAATAAAGAGTAAAATGCTGGCATTGGAGAAAGCAGATATGTGTATCTATAATCCTTTGTTTGGATCTGACCTTCAGTACACCAATAGGGTAAGAACTATATTTTCATTTTATATTTGTGAAACATGCATACATTTTCATTTTAAAGTTCATTAATTTATTTGATATGAGTGTGTGCTCACATCAGAGTTGTTTATTTAGCAGTAAGTGTGCATTAGTTTTTCAAATCCTCATATTTAATCATAAGTCTCTTTCCTTATAAAATATTACTAATCCTAACTTTGGTTTCAAGAGAATACCCAGCCTGGATGGGGGATTGTGTAGCCAAGTCTGAGAAAGATATTTTTTCAGTTGTGTTTAAATTATGTCTTCACAGGTTGACAAGGTGGTAATAAATCCATACTTTGGCCTTGGAGCCCCAGACTATTCAAAGATTCAGATTCCTAAAAGAGAAAAGTGGCAACGTAGCATGAGCAGTGTCACAGAGGACAAGTATTATGTTACATTCCTTTTTCATTAACGGATAATTTTGTTTTGTTTTATTACAGTAGCACTTGGTAGACTTAGAATGAAATTCCTATTACTTTAGGCTTCTCTGTATAAATACATATTTTAAATGAAATTCTATTTGAAGTCTCTTAAGTATTGAAACACAACAGTTAAAGGATGAATCAAGAAAGGTGTAAATTATAAACATTAGAGAAGCATTTCTTATTGTAATAAATACAGCTGTGGCTTGAGTACTGCATGACAAAAAACCTATTGGTATGAGTACTGGCACATTTTAGCTGCATGAGCTTCTCTTTTAGTCTTCATGTAGATCTATGGTTAGCGCTATGTTAGTAATTTTTAAGAAGTTGATGTTCTCAACAATTGTAATATTTCTGAATGGTGTTTTTCCTATTTCCCCTTTTAATTCATAGGGAACACCAGTGGGTAGATGATTTCCCTCTTCACCGCAGTGCTTGTGAAGGCGACTCTGATTTACTAAGCCACCTTCTGGATAAAAAGTTTTCTGTTAATCAGCTGGATAGTGACCATTGGGCACCAATCCATTATGCATGCTGGTGAGTCAAGGATAGTTTTGCCAATCAAGTGCATTCTAGCTATCATGATTCTTTACTGCTATCATTTATGTACTTTATCAGCCTCAAAAAGAAGAAATAAAAAAACCCCTCTAGATTTTTTATGCTTTGGTTATAATATATGTTAATGTTAATCTTCTGAAGGTTTTGAGGTAATTTTAATTTGAATGGTTTTGGGGGAGACCAGTTGTGAAAATTATGTCGTCACTTACCTGTTGCCTCTTGTATCTCTCCTGACTATTTATTCTAATTCCTGTGGGAGGCACTGGGTCTGCTTTAGCCTGGTAACTTTCAGAGTCTTTGTTGGCTAAAGCCTGTGAACAGTTTTACAGCACAGCAGTAGCTGAGCTGAGCATGTTTTGGTGCTGGTCAAGCTCTGAGTGGGAAGCTGGACTGGGTGATTTACAGAGGTCAGCGTGTCTGACTATAACTGATTTTATCTGTAAGTGCTTGAAAGCTTTCCGCAGTCATAGAAGTGCTTTTTTTTTGTCTTTATGGAAGTTAGTCTTTTGTGTATCTAGTGGTCAGTATGTCTGATGATATGAATAACATAAAAATCAAACTAGGTTATAAAAAACCCACGATCTTACTTGCTTTTTAGTGTTTGTCAGAAAGTTTGTAAATACTTTGTAACTCAAGTATACACAAGAGTTACCAGTTATAAGCGTGGGGGTTAAGAATCTCAGGATCTATCTGCATGACAATCAGAAGCTGAACTCTGATTCTCACACTGATTATTTTTTTCCAGACAAAGCTGGATTCTGTTCTGCCATGACTGCATTGCTACAACTACCCAAACTTAGCTAGTTTAAAGGTTCAGTTTGTCTATAAGGAATCCAATCAATGGTTACTAGACCAGTGATTACCAAAGAAGTGTAGAACTGATATTAATTTCTACAAACTTAATTATGTTCCATTGTATCTGGTGTAATGTGAAAGCTAAAAATTCTTTGGTGTGGAAAAAAACACTTTTTCGTAATTAGGGCTAGCTGCAAAAAATTATTTTATATTTGCTTTGTCTATTCTGACTTAAACATGTCTGCAGGTATGGAAAAGTTGAAGCCACTCGAATGCTGTTGGAGAAAGGGAAATGCAATCCAAATCTTTTGAATGGTCAACTTAGCTCTCCTCTTCATTTTGCTGCTGGAGGTGGGCACGCTGAAATAGTACAAATTCTACTAAATCATCCTGAAATTGACAGAGTAAGTTCTGTTTGTGTATAGAAATAGCAGTTTTAGCAACAGTTTCTAGCTTGTGCATGAGAAATATTTTGGTGTCCGGATCACAATATATAAACACAACGATCTTGTTAAGAGATTACTAAAAAACTGTTAAATATTTTTCCTTACCTATACTTTTCCCATTGTGTATCAATTAAATGTTTGAACTCTGGTACCAAGGAATTTAATTATCTCAAAAATGTGTAAATGTTTACCTGTCTCCAGTGAAATCAATGTAGAATCAGTGTTTCTCTTTGTGTTTGTAGCACATTACTGATCAACAAGGAAGATCTCCACTGAATGTCTGTGAAGAGAACAAACAAAATGAGTGGGAAGAAGCTGCAAAACTACTGAAGGAAGCCATAAATAAACCTGTATGAGTTTATTTTCTACATTGTGTAAAGTTTATATTTAATTTACACTTAATCTTGTAGAAGAGCTAGGGTCGCTTTTAGCTGTTACTGGAAATTGCAGCACACTGAAATTGTTCGTGTAAATATTGGCAAACTGACATTTTGTCTCTTTAAATGTTTCTGTTCTGTTTCGTGGCTCCAGAAGTACATGTAGGACATGTAAACATGATACTCCAATTTATTTGTAGGAGCATCACATCAGCTACTGATTTTATGTCTATTTTTTATCATGCAACCATCAGCTTTCTTTATGCATTGTCATCTTACATGTTGATAAACAGGAGCATTCAGCTGGCTAAATGTAGGCTTCTGTGAAGTAGGCTCTTCATCAGTTAGTCAGTGTAGGCTTCCTTGGCAGCCAGAGGAGATTTAGGCAGGATAGGAAACAAAATTTACAATGCAATTCCTCTCATCCTGAAGTAGATTTAAAATTAGCCAAATGATATAAACCCACTTGTTTCTTTTCTTTGACTTCAGATGCAACCTGTATTTCTGTAAGTAGGTTGTACTAAACCTGTCAGTTTTTCAAGATGTTTTAAATTATCTTCATTTCATTCTGCATGAATGATCTTCCAAAATAATTAAGAAAGGAGCTGACCTTGATTTTAGGGATCTTATTATGCAATAGATCATATGAAGATGTGTGTGTCTAATGACTCTAAAGACTAGTGCACACGTTTTAAGTAGATTTCAAAGTGTAATGTGTGGTATTATGTTGTTACGCATTACTATTTAATCAATACAATAAATAAAGTCCCCTTATAAATTACTACAGTAGGAATGACAGTAACTACTGCGGCAAAAATAGACTGATGTTTTCCATTCCAACTGCATTTTTAGTCAGTTGTCATTTTCCAAGGCATCCATCTTTTTTTTCCAATAGTTTTTAGGAACTCGGTTCTTGATGTTTTGATTTGAGGAAGGGAAATAACAAATTCCTGAAATGTTTTTATTCAAGCAGCTGAAACATCTAACCTGTTACAGAAATGAAAACAGGACATTTTATTGATTTATGACTTGTGTATATATGCTCTAAGCACCTGATTTATGTTTATGTATGTCTTTCAGGAGGCATACTGTGGGCTCACATGCAATTCAGTGAAAACTATGGGAGTTCTGAAGGGGAAAATGATTTATTATTTAATAGATTTATTTAGATTGTATTACAGGAGCACTATAAGATTTAGTGAGATTGTATTCTTTTTGTAGTGGTTTCTGAGTAAAGAGTGGTGCTTCTCTCTAAAAATTAGTCTTTTTAGTATAGAGGGAAAAAATTCATAACCTGCCAGTAATAGCAAGGTGAACATTTTGGGATATGCATAGGCAGCTGAGCCCAGATCCCTCAGAGAACTTTTAAATACCTACTTGCCTTTGAGTTTGACAGAAGTCCTCAGAATACCAGCAAGATCTTTCTTGGCATTACTGTTGTAAACTGCACAGTAAACTTGCACAGGACACGAAACAAGCAGATTTGGTAAATAATAAATATGCAGGAGTTGGGCAGTGTTCTTTTTCCCAACATTATAGATGTTGCTGAATTATGGTAAAACTACTTTCCTCTCTAGTAGCACCAACAGAAAGGATTTTAACAAATTGTTTGTTTAATATGTTCCCATTTTTCTGTAGTATGAAAAGGCACGGATTTATCGTATGGATGGGTCGTATCGCTCTGTTGAGCTGAAACATGGAAACAACACAACTGTCCAGCAAATAATGGAGGGCATGCGCTTGTCTCAAGAAACTCAGCAGTACTTCACTATCTGGATCTGTTCTGAGAACCTCAGTAAGTAAAAAGGACAATGGTTACAGCTGAGGGTTTATCATAGTTTATTTCTGCTTGCCTTTAGGAAAAAGTAATACTGTCTTAGGAGAGTAGGAAACATGCTCTCTGACAGGCTTTACAGGCTGATGTCTCCAAACTGCTTTCAGAGCCATGGAGAGCTTCTCTGTTTTAGTTTTTACTTTGGGTACCCTCAGTAGGTCTGACTGTATCACTCTGGTACCCATCATGTATTTCATCCAGGAAGATGAGGCTGTTCCAGGTTGCCCTTCTGTTACCTTGGCTATCATTGGCCTTACCAGTAGCTTATCCTGGTTTTATCAGTATTTTTCTTCCCAGAGTATCTGAATTTGGATGCATGTAGTTGTTTTTACCCATGTTTAGTCTTTTTAAAACCTCTAATTAAAGTACAATGATTACTGTTTCTTCATTAGGTCCTTTATTAATATGAATTTTCCTGTGTTTTGCACCAAAATAATTTTTGATAAACAAGTTTTCAGATATATTTGATGGGAGAGAATTCCGATGTAAAATGTCATGTTTATATTTGTGGTATTTTTTGGTATTTCTGATCTAAGTAAAAAAGATATTATAGTTTTTGTTTGAGGTATATAGCAAAAGATAAATAGAAGCCCAAAAGAGTCAGTGAGAGCGGTTGGGTTTTTTCAGATAATGTGGTCAGCAGTACTGCTGCAAGACGATAGCTATGGGACACATTGTGGATTACGAAGCTCAGTTGAGGTCTGGTAGGATACTGTGCTGACAGTGTCATTAACACAGAGGTCTTGCATTTAAAATTTTATTTACTTTTGCCAATGCTCCACTACAGTGGCATTATTACTTTTTTTTTTTTAAATAGCTCTAAATGTTGCAGGAAATCTTTTGTTCATTCTTCTTTAATCTTTTTCTTCTGGAGTCATGCCATTTGCCTTTTTACTTTGCTGTATGCCACATGACTGCTGTAACCCTCAACTAAACATAGATGTTAATGTGAAGAAAAGGAAGTGTTTGAGGGTTAAAGTCTTGCTGTGTTTGCCTTTTCTAAATGTGTATGTGATGTTTTCATAGAATCATTGAGGTATTACCCTTGCATTTGAAGGGAAGAGCTCACTGATACATTGTTTGTGTAAAAGTAATTCTCTAGGTATTTAGCCTAGATTTGAAAATGAGATCCTGATTTATGGCTTCAAACAACTAGTGGACAAGTTTCATTATGAAGTATGTTGCAGTTTGTGTACAACTGTAAGGACTGTGAGATTCCTGCTTGTAGGACAGATGATGCTTTTCTGTGTTAGAATGTAAGATGGGTAAGTTAAATGAACAGATTGTTCTCAGTGAACATATCTATTTAAGTTTTTCATGTAATGTGAAATGCCACAGCGTGAAAGCCAGAGCAGTGAGGATGGGGCAGATAAAGCCTCCTAGAACCTCACTCCTAGAAAAAGCCAAGCAATAATCCAAGGACAGGCAGGGTGAGTGAGTGAGCCAAAGGTACAGACTCTAGTACATAGTAGGACTGTAGCTGAAAGCTCTGTATTAATTTCTCAGCTCTCATATACTCAAGAGAACATGAAACATTGATTGACTTTAGCCTGTTTAGAATCAAGACATTTACAGATAAAAAAGACGAATGTCTGTTCTGAAAAGTTTATGGTTTTTATACATATACAAAAAGCTGAAATACATTTATAAGATAAGTTGTATCTGTATTTTTTTGTCAGAAATAAGATCATTGGACTTTGTATTTCTGCTGTAATAATAGAGACAACAGTCTCTCATGCTTTACTGTTGTGTTTTTAAGGTCAGTCTTGGTACCCCAATAAATTTTTAAATACCACTTCACTCCTGAGAAACTGAAAATAATGAAGTTTCAACACTATTGCATTTAGTGAATTGATGCTAAGAGTTTTGTCAATAAATCCATATTTTTAAAACCTTTTCTATATAGCAGTTTAGAAAACATAGGGAAAATGTCTGGTAATGAGTCCTCAATTTCAGGTACTCTGGGTTTGGTGCAGCATTTAATCATTTATGTGTATGTGTGTGTGTATGTGCTGGGTTATTCTGTTTGTGTATTTAGAAACAAACCCTGTTATTTTTCAGGTCTCCAGCTGAAGCCATATCACAAGCCTTTGCAGCATATTCGAGACTGGCCTGAAATATTCACTGAACTGACAAACTTGGATCCTCAAAGGGAAACTTCACAGCTTTTCCTGAGAAGGGATGTGAGACTTCCATTGGAAATAGAAAAAAAGGTCAGCACTTGGAAGTGAATGAAATCATGGTCAGACTCAGAACACGTAGACTGTCAACACTCAGTGTGTATAGTAACTGTAGTAATTTCCAAACTTATTTAAACCTGACATCTCCTTTTCTGTAATGGTTTGAGTCTTCACATTCTTCCCTCCCTCTGTCTTGCCTTCCTGCCATCTCTTTGTTCTCTCTCTCTTTCTCACCCTCTCATTTGGGTTTATCCAACATCTCTGTGTGTCAGTCTCTGTCTGTCATACAGCTAAAATCAACCTGCCTGATTTTCTTCCTTGTGCTGTTGTTTTTCAGTTATTTAATTGGTCGATTTCAATGGGATTATTCAAACGTATTATTCAAAATGAATTCATGGGGGAAAAATCCACAGATGTCAGTATTTCTGTGAACTTTTTGATTGAGCATGGTGAGCTAGTTGCCTTTCATTTGTGTGTTAGATCAGTGAAGTGTTGAAGTAAGTGTTGTTAATGAAAATGTCATTTTTTTCTATTACAAAGCACCACTAAAATGTACACTTCAGTCAGGATCACACCTTTGTCTTCTGTCTCTGAATCAGTGAGAAATTGTATTTATAGTTTCTAAGCTCATTTTCCTTTTTACAAAGACATCATATTATTTAAATCTTTTTAACAGATTGAGGATCCGTTGGCTATTCTTATACTTTTTGATGAGGCCAGATATAATTTACTGAAAGGTTTTTATACATCACCTGATGCAAAGCTGATTACTCTGGCAAGTCTGCTTCTACAAATAGTCTATGGAAATTATGAAAGCAAGAAACATAAACAGGGCTTTCTAAAGTAAGTATTTGTGTTTAAAACTTAAAATTATGGGTTAGATTAAGTATTTTAGATAGCACTTACTATGGAAGTCTCAAACTTCAGGTATGATACATTTGTTGGTTTTCTCCATCACTGAGCTGTAGTTCAGAATAATCATGTAACCATTGCAGCATTAATAGAAGTCAGACATCGTGTGTGAAAATGTATTAATCTTAATTATTGCAGTTCTAGACAGAGGGATGGAGGTTCTGGAGTGTGAAAAATCTGACCTGAGATACAGTAATACCAAAATAAACAACAGTATTCACTTGAAGGATTCTGACAGGGACTGAGGCTTTGACCAATGCTGAAGAAACATCGTATTGTGGCAGTTAGACCAATGTCTGGGATTGACTTTCCCTCTTTGGACAGACCATGTAGCAATATAGTTTCTGTCATTTGTAGGAGAAATGCTGTACTAAATTGGTCAAAACCATAGCACTAGTAGGGCTCAGCCAGATGGTATTTTTCTCTCCCCTTCTCTCTGCATGCCAGCACAACAGTAGCTGAGCTATTTTGGTACGGCTTGTTCTTCCCACGTACACTTCTACAGAAGTATCTGAGCCCATGAAGATTCCAGTTCTCTACTGTGTGCACCTTCGCCCCCTGCCATCTCCACCTCACTTCATTCATGGAACAGCAGCTGTGCTATTCTGGAATGCTGCTATGCTTTTCATCTTCTCTTGTTCACAGCATCAACTGAGCTGTCTTGGCTTGGCGGGTTTTTCGTGTATTGTCCTGCAGTTACACAGCCGGTAGATGGAGCATAAGGAGAGCGGGGTTTAAGTGGGACTGCCCACCCACACGAGTGTGCAGTTCAGTGCAGCTGAGTTTTGTATGAAACTACCCCCTGCTGACTCCCAGCAGCTGCAGGGTGATGTTCCTCTCCACACTGAGGCATATCAGTACTGTGGTTCCAAGTTCATCCTGCTCCATGGAAGTGTTTGGCTCTACAGACAGGACTACCTGCAAAGGTAGTTTGGGCTAGATAAAAAGCCATTTGGGCATGCTCTCCATCAATATTCACATAGTTCTTCATATAGATGAAGAGTTTTATAATCGTTTTTTTTTTTTTTGTAGTTGACATAAATGTTCATTGGAAGACTGGTAATTCCAAAAATATATCCAGGCTGTTGTTCGTATGAGAGTATCCTTGACCTTAAAGATCTGATGCTCTGTCCTGTGCAGGGCTTTTGCTTGTAGATCATATATGCAGCTACTGCCAAATACAGTTTAAATAGGTTACATCTAAATAGGCTACATCACTAGATCTTGAGACTGTCTTAATTGTACATAAAAGCAAACTAGTAAAGGTTTGCATTCTTCCTTTTAGTGTTTTTTGTTTCCTGCATTTTGGGTTTTTTAAAAAAGGCAGTTGATGTAAGTAGCTTCTCTTTCATGTCACGTAATATATAACTTTAATGTGGAAATTAATTGGGCTGAGTCCTTGGTAGTGCTGACTACAGGAGTGGATGGAAGAGTATCTACAGTCTGTCATATTTTCTAAGTATGTGATATGCTGATGTAAATGGCATTTTGTATATAATTTCGGCTTCCAAACTGGAATTCACCAAACTGCTGTCTAACCAAGTACGAGTCGTGTGTTCTGCTGGCATTTCCTCTCCATGCCATGTCCATGATATGTGACACAGAGCGTGTAATGTAAAGCTGTGTCGTACTTGGACACGAAAAGAACTATGCAGACCCAGCTTAGTTCAAGACAGAAAAGAAGCCAGGAAAAGCCCCCAGCTGTTTATTTTACTTTATATATATATGTTCTTAGGAATGACTGTGGATTGGAGGATGAGGTTGCCACCTCTCCAACCACACCGGTCAGACGAAAAGTCCATCAAACTTCTCTGCCTCAGGAGAAGGAATGAAAACAAAAAGGAATGGTTAGCCAAACATAACTGTGTTTACAGAAAGTGCATGAGAACTCCATCACAGAAATGAAAACATCAAAAGACTGCAAATCTCAGAGTGACAAAGCTGGATCTTCATGGAGAATTGCTCTGTATGTTAGGAAACCATCTCATCTGATGAGGCAAGATAGAGTAGGAGCTGACTGTCTAGCTCAATATGTGACTTGAAGGTACACTGTGGCAGACATTGTTCTTTTTTCTTACTTTGTTTAGTGAAGAAAAACGTTGTTCCTCTTTGTTTTTCTCTTAGTGAAGAAAACCTTAAATCTATCGTACCAATAACTAAACTAAAAAGTAAAGCTCCTCATTGGACAAACAGGATACTTCATGAATACAAGGTGAGATAAATAAGCAGGTAAATCCTGTTCTTAAACGTTTTTAACTGTTTGGTTGTCAATTAATGAACAGAAATACTGGTACAAAAAGCTAAAAATGTGTATGTTCTGGATTTTTGGGATGGGTTGTTGGAATGTATTTCTTGTACAGTTACAGACGATCTCTTTGTTAGAAGTAAATATATTTGTTATCTGTTAATTTACCTTCAGTGTTAGCTGTGTATTGGGCACACTTCCAATTCAGGCATAGATGTGAAAAAATCTACTGATTTAAATTTTCATGTCTGCTTGTAGCAATAGATCCACCAAGTCCTTCTTGTCAGTGTAACTTGTATCTTAGGGATCCGGTACTGCTGCTGATGTGCATGTGTGCACACATGCACAAAATCCTTTGATTAGAGCAGTTAATTGAGCAAAATTTTTAAATGTGGACTTGGGCTGCTTGTGTAAAAATGCATCTAACTGAGGGCTGTGGGTCCCAAATGAGGTCAGATTGAATTAGTGATCTTCACAAGTAACTGTGGAAAAAGTGAAGTGTGTCAGACGGAGAACTGCACCAGCTGATGTGCATCACTAAAGGTAGCTGCCAGGAAACACTGCAGAGGCACCCAGGGAGCGTTTTCAAGCCTTGCCCCTCTTTTTGAGATGAGATTACTCAATCATAAACTTTCTTTTGGTGCCCACACCTTTTTTGTCAGAAATTAAAAGATCATTCCTATTCTTTCTAATAGAGTTGAAGGAGGAGGTGATGGTGGTCTAAGACTATGGTGTAGCAAAGTTGTCTCTACTCTGTCATCAAATTATATGTAAGAATGATTATAGCTTTCTTGACTTCTGCTTTTGGGACATTATTTTGGGGTGTGGGGCATGGGGGAAGGGGAAAGCAGTTGCAATCTTTTTTCTGAAGATTTTACATGTTAGAAATGGCTGTGTAGAATTCAGGTAAGCTTTAATGCAAGGTGTGGATCCAGAGAGGCTGATCCTGTCTAGCACACCCACAGTCATGGCCCCATAACTGTTGAAGATTTGTGTTCTCCCTCATATCTGTGCCTTCTGATCTTGTCCACGGCCCAACCAATTTTTTATTTGTTAGAGTGGTTGGTATCAGTCTGGTTTGAGGAGCACTCCAGCAATAGTTTGTTCTGACTGCTGCACTCTACTGAAGAGGAAGGAACAGAAGCCTGTCTCATTCTGAATGAAGGCTCCACTAATGAAAAGAGATCTGCACCTCTCTTTTGCTTAGAAAAGAAAAAACAATCCATGTTTTTGGAAGGAGGTACTTGCTCATCGTCATCTTACCATGTCTCACTGGATTGGACCCCTTAGAGGAGGAAGAACACTTAGTTTTAAGGATTGTGATGCATTTAGTATCAGATGGGTGCATAGCTGCTGATCCCCAGTGCCAATTAGTTCTGAGAGGCAAAGCTGTGGGGCCGTTCAGAAGTTATGTGTCTGTGCTCAGATTTCTGAGGTTCATACAGGTATCTGGGTTTTGCCTCAGTCTCTTCCAGCACTTGAGCCTTTCCATGGCTGTAAGGTTTAATTCAGCTGTAGGAAGATGGTTGATGGGAAAGCACTTTGGAAATATGCTTTTAGTAGGGATTGCACTGAACAGTGAATTTTCTTCAATCACTCACAACTGTTTGGAAGGACTTGTTGATTGCGATTATTCCTTTATTTATAGAATCTCAGCACCAGTGAAGGTGTCAGTAAGGAGATGCATCACCTTCAGCGCATGTTCTTGCAGAATTGCTGGGAAATTCCTACTTATGGAGCAGCTTTTTTCACAGGACAGATATTCACCAAAGCAAGTTCAAGTAGCCATAAAGTCATCAAAGTGTACGTAGGAGTAAACGTAAAAGGGCTGCACCTCCTCAACATGGAAACAAAGGTCAGCTTAAGTGAACTGCCAGTGATAACTGTAAAACTTAATTCTCTTCTCTTAAAATCTTTGTACTAGAAGTAATTTCACATCCAACTGTTTAGTTAAACTTGACTGAAAATTTCCAAGATTTTAAGATCTTCATAAGTCACTAACAAAGTCTTGCATTTTTTCACTTTACTACTTTATGAACTACAACTGCATTGTGGAATGTAGCGGTTTAAGTCTGAATCCTGTCTTTGTGAATGAAGGGAAGTTCAGTTTGCAAGTATGGAGGATATTTTCTGAATGACAGTTTCCTACATTTGATCACAGGCTTTACTCCTCAGCCTGAAGTACGGTTGCTTTATGTGGCAGTTGGGAGATGGAGATACGTGTTTTCAAATCCACAGTCTGGAAAACAAAATGAGCTTTATTGTGCATACCAAACAGGTAAGTGCTATCATTTTTCATCCTTTGCGTTCAATTATTTTTTTCCTAAATTAGATATGCAAGCCTCTTTTCCCTTGAGATTGACCACCCTTGCAGAGTATAAAAGAAGCCCAAGCCAAGCCCACACAAAAATTATTTTAAAACTTTATTATTAATATTTCAGAATGTTTGCTTGTTTTCATAGCATGTGAAGCCTTCATAGTTCAAAATACATGAAATGCATCTATAATCATTAGGATAAACCTTTTGTTTAATTGAAACTGTTTCTTGCATATGCTCAATCCCTCATTCTCTAAGATTAATTCCAAATATAATGAGAATCACAGAGCTGGAGCCGGTAAGTTTGTGATCGAAGGTAATGGAGTTTGAGATTGGATAAAGCTGAGAATTGCTTTTGTCATGTACTTGATTGTCATAATTCTGAAAAGCTGATGGAATTTAATTGCATCCATTTACATAGGCAGGACTCGTTGTAAAACTACTGATGAAATTAAATGGCCAGCTAATGCCAACTGAAAGAAATGAGTGATGGAAATGAACAATAGTTACAAGATGGCATCTGATGGCTGAGCAAAAAACAACTTGTTCCTCCTCGTAACAGGACTTCCATGTACATGAATTTTACACAATAGAAAAGTCAATTTGTACAGTTTTTTTAACTTTGTACAGAAGCTGCATGGTTTATTTTTTTAAAAAAAACTATACTACATATCTATTATTTTTATAAATATTTTTGTGTTTCATATATTAACTGTTGTAGGGCTTGAGCTTAACCAATAAAGCTAATGAAATGTAAATGGTTTACGGAGTTCGATGAGCATGAATCCAGTAAAGCTTTTGTTCCCAGAGAAGTAGGGGACTACCAGTGCCATTAAGCAAGTCTCAGTTAACCTATTTACCTTTCATGTCATTGCGTGGAACATCAAGGAGGTGGTATATGTTGCAGTATTTTGTAGACACCCTGTATTTTTAAGATACTATTGATAAATATGCTTAAAAGACCTGTTAGACCTTTGAGCAACTACTTTTGATAAACTCGTTTTTCATTTGGTTTCTGACATTTTAGCTCGCTTTATTTTTACTCTTAACTTTCTCCTACTTTGTATTCATATTTATTCTAAAATATTGCATGAGGATGCCAAAAGGGAAATACTTTAAATCATTCAGAAGCCATATTGAATGTTTAGCATGCTTGTTTTTTAAAATGGATTTTTACTTTTGCTGTGCAATATAAAATGTGTGTATGGAGGAGAGGGAGATACGGAATTACAGATGAACCTTACTCAGAGGACTTCAGAAAGTTTAATAAATTCTACCCTGGATTGCAACACATATGCAGTAACAAAAACTCATACAAGAGGTACTAAGTTATTTCTCTTAATTTTCCTACCGATTACATACTTCAGTTTCTTCAGGCTAAAAGCAGTGCAGGATGCAGGAATGAAGATGGCAAGGAAGTCAGATACAGTTTGTAAGCATTCTGCCTGCTCTTTGTAGAGTCAGGATTGGGGCTCAACAAGTTGGGTCCCAAGTGTAAGGTGGGATCCTATGCAGTCTGAAACATATCTTGTACATTAAAATAGTATCTGTAATACAAATCTTTGAAGTTTGTGGTTGTATTTCAGGGTTTTAAGTGCACTTGACTATTTCTTCCGTGTAAACTGCATGCTAAAACAGTGTGCAATATTTTGTAAAAAAAAGCTTTTTTAAAAAATAAAAATTAGCACTTGCCTCTAAGTTTTCAAATAAAAGCTAAAATGAATGTGAAGAACTGTGCTGTTGTATAGTAATTTTACTCATACCTTACTAGCAAGCGCAGTTTAAGAAACTAAAGTAGTAAGCCGTTAAAAACGTGAACAGGAGACTCGTATTTTGTATTCTTCTTAGCAAGCTGTACTTTTCTACTTAAACTTCACAGGTCTAAATAACAGTAAATTTTCATGGATTGTTATACTTTATTTAAGGTAAATTATGCAACAGTCAGGTTCTTCATCGTGCATGCCTGCTATCACTTGGCACTGGTATCAGAAATACATTTCTCCACATAGCACTTTCTTAGAAAACTAGAGGAAAATGTTAAGAAGGTGTGTCAGTTGCCTATTTAACTATACTATCAATATGCCTTATTGCTGTATAGTCCTTTCTGCTAAATTCTTATTTATTACTACCTAATAAATTGTTTGCAACAAGTCACATTTGGTGTTTCTATTTTTGTAGCCAGCATGAAAGTGCCATCAAATGTTACACCAAGCAGGTGTTATTACCAGAGAGCAGGCTTGTCTTTGTAAGGTATGTAAGAAGAGCATCAGAGAGGACCATGGGGAGAGTCCCATGGTGCCTCTAAATTAAGGTAGTGCACCTCAGAAACTGCTCAGGAATTCACTAGGTAAACTTGAAACTGTTCATCATGGGAAAGCAGAGGTTTGCAGATACTGCATATCAGTAGAGCCACTGAGTAGCAAGAGCCCAGCTCTGCAGTCCCAGAGGCTTCTGGCACCTGGGTATGTAGGAGCTTGTGCTGCCCTGCTGTGGCAAGGCAGGTGTGTGCACTCCATTCATCTGGAAGCAGGGAAATGAAAAACAGGAACAGAGAGAAATCCAACACCTCTGAGACAGACCATTAGTAACAAGCCTCATATCACTACCAAACAAAAAACCAGTGGAAATGAGCTGCAAGATGGGCAAAGCTGACACTTGTGCCTTTGTAAGCATGAGATGCCCAGTTCACCACCTACAGTCCATCTAACAAGCACTTTCTTAAAAGGCAAGAACCTGTACAGCTGACAAAAGCAAAGATTTAAGAGTAGAACATTCAGCCAGGCCCTGTAAGGCAAAAGAGTAACTGAGAACTTAAAACTGTGAAAAACAGGCACGATTTTACCAAGTGGCATAACTGACCCCCCTACCCCAGTGAGCTGCTTGTCCAAGAGGGAAGCCTTGGTCCTGAGGGGATGTCCTGCTGCTGCTGCTGCTGCTGCTGCTGCTTGGTGCAGGGAACAGTTGCTCCAGGGAACATTGTCAGCTTACAGCTGGATGCAGTTTAAAGCTGGGCTGTGACTGAAAAAAGAGATACAGGTTCCACAGAAACAACATACATGGTCTGCAAAAGCTGTGCTTTACCTTAAAGAATTGTTATTAATATAGGGTAAAGATTAAAAATTATTAATATTCTGTATAAATTTAAATATAATTAATAATTACATTAAAATGAAATAAAACCTTTCATATATAGGTAATTAATCTGGAAATCCTGTCTCTTGGAAGAAACAGACTGACACTATTGCCACCAAAAATGTCCTTACTTTGTAAATTGACAGTACAGAATATCAATAACAACCAGCTAGCTCTCATGTCTCTGGAAAGAATTGTCAGAGCTTGTAAATATTAAGTAACTCTTTCTCAATCACTGCACTGATGAATTTCCTTTGGCATTGAAAAGTGTTGAAACTTCAGAGCTTGCAGGCAACAAATTAAAAACTTTATTAGAGCCCATAGCTGACATGAAGAGTTTGAAGGTACTCAACATGGATTCCATGCACATCTCAGCATTCACAAGTGTTGTCTGCTACCTCCCCTCATCTAGTAACACTCAGCACGTGAGACCTTGATAGAAGGTTTACCAGAGGATATTACACACTTTAAGAAACAACAAGAATGTTCAAACAGTAACAAGCTTATGTTTTTGCCTGTGTACCTTTTCCAGTTGACAAAACTGAAAGTACTCGAAAGTACTCAGAACTGATGACAACAATAGCTGTTGTCAACAAATAGTCAAATTTCAGATGAAGTAGGGAATTTATGAGAATTTAGGTTTCTGAACTTTGCAAAAATTTATTTAAAAGCATTACAGATAATCTTTGCAAGTGTACCCTGTTGAAATGTCTCGTATATAATGATCAACCCGGCTTCCTGCTAGTATTCCCAGACTTACACATTTAAACTTTTCTTTAAGTAGAAACTGACTGGACTCACTGGATGAACAAACACTGCCTTTAAAAGACCTACCCAAACCAGAATTTTCTGGAAATGCATTGATTCATTCCTGTTGAATTAAAAAACTGTATGTGGACAACAAGATGACCTCGGCTGTGATGAGCTTTCTTAGTTTCCAAATGCAGCTCCGTGCACTATTTGATCTTAAACCCTTAGGCCCTAGTGGAAACTCATTTCAGAAACAACACCCGGCTTTTCTCACATTAAACATTTGGAGCATCTGGAATTAAACACAAATAAGCCGTCCTCGTTCTCCGCGTGCGGTGCAGCCTTACAAACCAGCGCCCTGGGCTGTCAGCAGGGGCGCCGGTAGTGATGCCCGAGGGACGGCTCACCGTCACAAGCCTCATTTCCCGGAGACCGGTGTTCTCCGGGTGTTCGAGGACACCCAGCATGTCAAACACCCAGACGCCGAGCCCCGCGGCTCCGCCGGCGGTCGGACCGAGCCCTCAGCGGGCCGAGCCCTCAGGCGGCCGGGCCCGGCCCCCGCCCGCCGCCCGCCCAATGGCGCGGGCCGCAGCCCGGCCGATGCCGTCACCCCGCGCAGCGCGGCCGCGGGTTGGCTCCGGCGACGGGAATCGTCACATGGGCAGAGATCAGCCCACGGCCGGGAACCGTCACATGGGCTCGGAGCGGCCCGGCCCACCGCACCGCCCTGCCCCGCGGAGCCACGGCGGATGGCGGCGGGCGCCGAGAAGATGCTGAACCTCATGGAGGTCGGCGGGTCCCTGCTGGAGCGGGTGGCCGTCGGCAACCCGCTCTCCCTGGTGCTGGCCGCCTCCGCCTTCGCGCTCAGCCTCGGCTACCTGTTCCAGCTGGGGTACCGGCGACACCTCGGCTCCGACCAGAAGGTGAGCGCCGGGGGCGGCGGGGCCGGGCGGAGGCCCGGCGGGCTGCGCCGCTGTCCCGTGGAGGGACGGTGCCCGCGGGCTGGGGAGCCGGGCGCTCTCGCTGCAGAGCGCGGGCGGGCCGGGAGCAGCCTCGGGACAGCCCTCGGGAGCGCAGGGGAAGCGGCGCTCCACCCCGGGCGTGTGGGAGCGGGCTCCGGCGGGCGAGCGGCGTTTCCAGCAGCCTCTCCGGGAGCGGCTTCTTGGGAGAGTTGCGCCGGCTTGGCCCTCAGCCGGCCGGCTGGTACCGCGGGAGGCAGAGGCGCTCCGGGCTTGCGGAGCCGAAGGGCGTTCCCGGTGCTTTCATCGATGGTGCTTCAAAGAAGGAGCCCGCTTATGTATGAAACCGAATGTTAACCTGAAGTTGCTGTTGGGGGGCTGTTTAACAAATCTTCTAGCACTGTTTCATTTCTGACTGCCTTCTTTTTAGTTGCCGTATCTTTGTGCTTTACATTCAGAGGCAGCATAGGAAGAGCCTTAATCATATTTACTTTATTTTAACCGTTGCTGCTTTTAAATGTAGTTCTATCTGAACAACTGAATATTTTTTAAAGGTTGACCTTTTCACAAAAGAGTTTAAACAAACATATATAAAACTTGCTTTGTGGTTAGTTTTCGTGTAAATGGACACGATTTTATTACTTTTTGTCACTGGCACATGCCAGGGAAGTGGTCACAGCACCAAGCCTGGCAGAGTTCAAGCAGCATTTGGACAACTCTCCCAGGCACATGCTGTGACCCTTGGGATGGTCCTGTGCAGGGCCAGGAGTTGGACTTCGATCCTTGTGGGTCCCTTCCAGCTCAGGATATTCTATTAGTCCATGATTCTGTGATAATCTCTGAAGAAAATTCAGTAATTATTTTTCTCTTTCTTCTACAGAACTACCCACCTTTTATTTCATCAGGCATCCCCTTCCTTGGTCATGCAATCGCATTTGGAAAAAGTCCCATTGAATTTTTGGAAAATGCTTATGACAAGGTATGTTTTCCCACATGACTGGATGAGCATATATAAAAATGTTTTTGTGTATCTGTTAAGTTCTCTCTCTGGGGCCTGTTTAAAATCAGTTCATTCTCATTTACCACCTCAAATATGGAATGGAGCATGCACAGTAGGCTCTGTGCTCTTCAGGTCTCTTCATGTAGCAGTAGTGTTTTCTGAGCTCTCTCTTGTGATTCACATGTCAAAAATATGCTTGTGTATTTGGGTAATGCTCATAGCTGAATCACAAATTGATTAAAAAACCATTTTCATGACATTATTTCTTGCTGTAATTGGTAACTTTTAATCACATTCTTTACCAGTCTGTGACCAGGCTGGAATGTAGCTGACCACCTCTGTAGGCAATTTGATGAATTTTAAGGCCTCTCTGATGTTAAAAGAGCTAGTGTATAAAACCTCAGTCGTTTTTATATTGTAACAGCCCAGAAGAAATTAACTAAATCAGTAGAGCCTTAGTTCCAATTAAATTAGGTTTATCACGTTGGTTCACGTTGTCTAAAACTATCTAGAGTTATAAGCTTAAATCTTAGCTTGATTAGCTTAGAGAAAGCCAGGTCTGATGCATGAAGATCTGCTGGAGATGACTTTTAAACTTCCAAGTCTTATTTGCCCCTAATTACCTATGCATAACTCCAAATCCAGAATTTTTTGGGACAGTGTTTGTAGATTACTGGAGTCAATATGTGCTGCAGTCTCGCTGCTAATTTTTTTAGTGTGACTGATCTTTTATTTATGTTTTCTAAAATAATTGGTTTTAAAATGTGCACATTCACATGTGTTCATTATAACATTAGATATCACTGGTATGTACATTGAGAGCAGAATTTAAATGTGGTTTAAAATATTTTTGTCTTTATTAAATCTCTGGATACTTAGGAGAAAATGTAATTTATGAAAGACTGTGCATAGAGATAAGGATTTAATGATTTGTGTTCTTATTTAAAAGAAATTCTGGGGTTTTTTTTATTCTCTCTTAGTATGGACCTGTGTTCAGTTTCACTATGGTTGGCAAGACATTCACATACTTACTGGGTAGTGATGCTGCTGCTCTACTCTTCAACAGTAAAAACGAAGATTTGAATGCAGAGGATGTGTACTCTCGGTTAACTACGCCGGTTTTTGGCAGGGGAGTTGCCTATGACGTCCCTAATGCGGTTTGTATTTCAAATACCAGATGAGTAGAAAAGCAGTGCAGTTTGAATGCTGAGTAGGCAGCCCTGAGCTCTTGGCTCTGTCTGATGGAGTTGTGTTCATATGCAGCTGTGGCATATTGCAGTAGGGAAATAGTCTGATCTGGCTAATCAAGACTGAGCATGTTGAGGTTGCTTTCTTTACCACCTGGCCATTTGTCACTCTGGATGTTATCTTTTGTTCTTGAAACCATCTAATCTCATCATAGAGGAAAAACTAGTGAGTCACTTTTTCCTTCCCTTGCAGTATGCCACTGACTGCAGCTCATTCTTTCCTTCCAAACAACTTCAGGCCTTTCTTCTGAGAAAACCCCAAGAGTGATAACTTTATATTTATGCCATGCCAAATTTAAACTTGGGAGTAATAATTTAACAGTTTGAACCACAAGGTTTGTCTTGCTCAGACAGAAATCATTCTGTATGTGTTTGCAGAATACAGTCTGCATGGGAGCACAGAGGCTGTGTCATATGGCATTGTATCCAAGCTAAGCATTGGCTGCTTTCTTGTTTGGGAGGATGGCCTGTCATGTCAGACCCTCAAACTGCAGAAGCCAGCTTTTGTGTGGCCCCACTTGCTCCACTGGCACTCTGTGTTCAGTGGATGTTGTAGGGCAGAGTAGTTGGGTGGAAGAAACAGCACTGTGGTATACTTTATTTTTGGATTTTCAGTTTTGGCCTCATTTTGTTTGTATAAATGTCCGTCATCTGACTAGTTTCTGTGACCCATCAATTTATTTTCCTCCTTAGCATGCCTCTTCATTCATCCCTGCCTACATGCTGTGGTTGTTGCCTATTAATGATGTGGCTTAGGAACAGTAATCACTACTCTCTTTGCCTCCACACTGGCATTTTGCCATGATCCACAGAATATGCATGTTGTTCTTACCCTGTTCTTTTGAAATTCTCATACACAGCTAACTACCTGCAACTTGCTACTTTCTAAATAGGTAAAGGAGAACTTGGTTGTCTCCTCCTTTGTCAGGAAGTACTAAGTTGTAGATAGGCAGTTTGGGGGGAGGATTGGTTGGTTGGGTGGTAGATTCTTTTCCACTTCATGGATTTGCATGGCTCCTCTTATCTCTATGAGAATGAAACCAGCAGGACTGCAGCCTGGATAACAAGTAGGAGGTAATTTCTTGTGTCCTAGGAGATCTCTTCCATAAGTGGGGCCATTCTAACAGACTTGTTTCTACTAGTTCAGATAGTCGGAGGCCTTCCTCAAAAAGTCAGGGATGGAGTTGTCAATCACTTTTGCAGCTGCTGGAGCATGGAGGGTGCATGATTCTCTGCAATACATCTCACGTTCTTCTCTGGTATATGCTAATTTCAGAAAAGTGTCTGTGAATCACAGACTGCTAAATTGGCCAGATTTTCACTGTGTTGTGCTTGTTCTGTGGATTCTGACTGTCATGGGATGTCTGCTTGAAACTTAAAGGTCACGATTTGTTCTTAATTCTGTGAAAGTTTGCCCACTTACTACAGCTGCTTCAACTTCTGCTTGCATGCTCTTCAGTTTGTGGATGGATTCGAATGTCTGTCTTCATGCAAGAAGTAGTTCTTTGATGGGATCTAATCTCATCCATCAGTTTTATAGGACTTTCTGTAAGCTCCTTGGAAATGGGCATTTCTTACAACCATGTACTTCAGGCACATAGGGATGATTAAAGCCTACCTCATTGGCCCACCATACACAGCTTTTTTTTTTGCTTTTTTCTGAAATGAGGTCTTTTTCTAGAGTTACCCTAAGTTTTCTTTTTCCCTAGAGTGCGCTTGAGTTCTGCTTTAGTCAAGAGATGAATCTTTTCATATTACTCAGTAAGCCTTGGGTATCTGTGGGTATGTCTACTTAATTCATACTTTGATACCAGAAGGACTTCTTTCTTATTATCTCTGCAGATTCAGGCTCCTCAGAAAATTCCTTTTTTTTCCACAAAAATTACTCTTTTCCCACAGCGAGGAGCTGCAGGGAGTTTGCTATTGACATTTAAATTATCTCTGACACTGATTATCTCTAGTTTCTCTCTATGAAGCTAGGGAGGCAGCACATCCAGTTGTGGCCAGAACACGTTCTGCTAGAGGTGAGCTGGTTTTTTTGCATAGTGTCATCACCACAATTTCATTTCAGACATCTAATGAGAAGGCATTTGGAGAGCCATGGAAAATTTCATTGGCATTCTACAGTTGATGAGTCATCCTGAAGTTTCTTTTGAGAGCCCCTTCTCTCTGCTTAAGCTGCTAAGTGTCTCTTCATTCTGGCCGTGACTTTCAGTCACATGTTTAGAAGAGCCACCCCTTATTCTTCAAAATGAGTAACTTGTTTATTTACCAGTGATTCTGGTAATTGTTTGTTAATATCCATAGTCAATAACTCATATTCACTCTGTCTCCTTCCCCCAAGCCTTTTGCAGATAGTTCTTTGTTGAGAGGAGCTGAAGTTGCAGAGGATGTGTTCACTCCTATGTGCCATTCTTGTCTCCATCAAGCTGGAGCCTCTGGCTAGCGTGTTGCAAGGGCAGTGTGCTTGTCTCTTTGCTCTGTGGCATGTGTGCCCTCTGACAAACTTCTGGGGTCCTCACTGCATTCTCAAAACAGAAACTTTTAGGAAGTAGCCTTTTATTCTGTATTGTACATGCAGAGCCCTTGGTGGCAAGAGTTTTTGGTGTATCACTCATGGTACAGTGCAGAGCTATAGGACAGATGCCTCATTCATAATTAGGGCTTAAAAATCAAAAGAGTAATTTTCTGAGTCGATGTTCTGTCAATGCATTGAATGGTTCTCATCTAACGAAGGGCTTTTCACCAGTAGGTTTGTTAGCTATGAATCCATACAGAGAAAAAGGGGAAGAGGTGAGAAGAGTGTGAAACTCACTACTTTCCTAGGGCACAGTTTGCCTCCTGCTTCTGTCTGACCTCCTGGGCAGTGAGATCAGAGGGCTCTGTAAAAGAAGGGGTCATCTCTAGTTCAGGGCTCCTTGCACCTGAGAGAACACAGGAGAGGGAGAGAAAGCAAGGAGGCTGCATAGCAGGGAACACAGGCTAAATCCAGACTTTGCAAAGATGGGGCTGGTTAAGTTTGTGATTATGTATCTGAAGGGCATTCCATAGTTCAACTTTGCGTGCATCTTGTATCCTCAGGGATAAAGCTTAATGAAGATACTAAAATAATTTTTTTGTTTGGTACTGCAAAAGAGAGAACTGCAGCTCCTTTGAGCTATTATTTTAGATGGATGTTTCTGAACTATTGCTTGAAAGACAAAGAAGGTGAAAAACAGAGTATTACCTCTTAGTTAAAACTGAGTATCTGCTGTACCCTGCAGTCCTAATCATAATCCCTATTTACTTCTGGATGGTCTTATAGTACAAATTCTAATAAGCTTTAATTACATTAATATGATGATCCTTGTACTGATTGCTTTTTCTGTCTTGGTTCTCTCAGATATTTTTGGAACAGAAGAAGATGCTCAAAACTGGGCTAAACATTGCCCAGTTTAGACAGCATGTATCTGTGATTGAAGAAGAAACAAAGGAGTATTTCAAAGCATGGGGAGAGAGTGGAGAGAAAAGTAAGCAAGATCAAATGCATTTTTCCTCCAATTTTCTGGAAAGTAATTAAGGCTAATGCAGTATATTTTTGTAAAAGATGTACTGCAATATTAAACAAATTAAAAATTACATAGGTAAAAGTGTACTGAACATCAGAAGAAAGAAAATACAGATTTTTTAAAATCAAATGTAAGGCTATTGGAGAATAAAGCTGCTCAGAAAATCATTGAAAGGAATGAAGGACTATCTTAGTTTTGCTTTCTTAATGGGCTCATAGTGCACCTGTTGTGCTCATTTTGGATGTGTCAGCTCAGTGTAACCACTTCCTAGTCCCTGGGAAAAGCTGCTGCTCTGACTCCTTAGAGAGCCTGTGCTGAAGATCTTGGCTCTAAGAGTTTCTGCAGTGAGAAACTGCATCTTTGAGGCTGATATGGTTATGTTAGTGACCAAAGTGAAATTGTTATTTTCCCTCATTCCCAACTTGCCCATCATCATTGTTACAAGCTCACAGTTGCATAACAGTGCCAAGTATTATTTAAACATACATATTTATATTTAAATGCATAAAGTTTATATAGTACATATCACATTTTAATATATTATTTTGAATGTATTTGATTTATATGTAATATAGTTAATAATACGGTAATATATAAATTGATATTTAAATGTCTAAGTACTACTATATAAAAATAATTCAGTGAGCAGGAAAACTGGTTTCCCACAGATTTGGAATTCAGGGTTAAATCTTTGTATGGCTTATATTTATTAAGGATTGAGCTTGTGATGCATTGCTTGCTTTGGAAGAATTACTAACTCTGCTACCAAAATTTCTAGAAAGAAATACCTTAGAAAAAAGGTATCAGTGATCTAATTAAAAAGGTGTTTGAAGAGACATCTGATTAGACACATAGAAATTTTAAATTGGATTCTTTATTCTCCTAGTAAAACAATCCAAAACTCTATTTTAAATTATTAATCTGTGTCCAGTTACTTATTTTTTATGTACACAAAATAAAAATTATAACCTGTAAAACATAACATCTCACCTGAGATGCATCTTCGGTAATGTTTCCAAATCTTTCCTCAGACCTGTTTGAAGCCCTTTCAGAGCTGATCATTTTGACGGCAAGTCATTGCTTACACGGGAAGGAAATCCGAGGCTTGCTGAATGAGAAGGTGGCTCAGCTGTACGCCGACCTGGATGGGGGTTTCACTCATGCTGCCTGGCTCCTGCCAGGCTGGCTGCCTCTGCCGAGCTTCAGGTACCAGCAATAACAGAGGAAGCAACTTAAGTATTTTATCTAAACTTCATTATTGTTTGGATTGCCCCCCATCCCCACCATTTCTTGTTTGTAAGCTATTTTAGACATCCCAATAAATCCTCATAAGCAGTTGGTGTTACGTTGTATAAAGTTGCTAATGGAAGTGTTTTGAATCACAGGCGTCGAGATCGAGCACACAGAGAAATAAAGAATATTTTCTACAAGGTTATCCAGAAACGTCGGAAGTCTGAGGAAAAGGAGGATGACATGCTCCAAACTCTACTTGATTCTTCATACAAGTAAGCCAAGAGTTCGAAGACTTGTTTGAAGATTTACTTTAGCTTTGAGCTCTTTAGTTAAAACTATCTACCAGAACCCGAGAAACACTCCCTCATGTTCTGAATTGGTTTTGTTGCATGCAATTTGTCCTAGCTGTATTCTTAAAAACAGGTTTAAAACTTCACTTGTCAATGGTTATTCTGATTTCTGAGATTTTCATCGGTGGTCATGAGGTGGCTGAGGTTGCTTCCTTTCTCTTTGCTGGCTGTTGGGGAATGATTTTCTTTAGGGCTCCTAAGAGTCTCTCTCCCTCTGTTCTCCCTTCTCCCTACCCTTAGATCTTTTGCCTCTCTGTTTACAGTAGGCAATGAAAGAGTAGAAGGAGCGAGTACATTAGAAGAAATGGTAAATGCTGCTGTATAAATAGCAATGCTAAATAACTGGAAACGTGACCAAATGAAGCTCTGACTTGGCCCCCTTTGACGCAGGGACGGCCGCGCGCTGACGGACGATGAGATTGCGGGAATGCTGATCGGGCTGCTGCTGGCAGGGCAGCACACGTCCTCCACCACCAGCGCCTGGCTCGGCTTCTTCCTCGCCAGAGACAAATCCATCCAGGAACAGTGCTATGCAGAACAGAAAGCAGTGTGTGGGGATGACTTGCCACCCTTAAATTACGACCAGGTTTGTATGTTACATTAGTCCTGAGGGGTATTTTTACACTTTTAGATGCTTATTTAAAAAAAACGTAAAAGATCATCAGACATGAAATGCAGTCATTTGTGTTAAAGTAATAATTGGCATGGTCATTCTGTGATAATGCTGTTTGCCAGTACATTTCCTCTTCTCTTCCTGTCCAAGTAAATTTTCAGCCTGATACTGTTTTTCTAATCAGTGTTCATTAGGGAAAGTGCAGTTCCTATGTTTATTTAATAAATGATAATTCTGTAGAAGAGGAAGATCCTCATATTCCCACTGAGGAAAGCAATGCAGTGTGACCTTGTTCTTTAATTAGGCAACAGTAAATACTCATGAGACAGATCACTAAGACACTAGTTGTATTTGATTGCACTGGTCAGTGATTTTTTTTCTTCTTAATTGAATCAAATGGAAAAAAAGAAATTATCAGTGTAGTTTAATAAAGTACATGTAAATATGAGCTGCTTACTCTTTGATTTTTTTAAAAATAATTGTTTTTAAGCAGTATAAAATAGCATTTTGTTTGTATTGAATAAACGTGGCTATATTTTGATATATCATTTTCTCTATATTTTCAGCTCAAGGATCTTAGCTTGCTGGATCGCTGTCTGAAAGAAACTTTAAGGCTTAGACCTCCTATAATGACCATGATGAGAATGGCCAGAACTCCCCAGGTGAGGACACTTTCTGCAGCTAATTTCACTGCAGCAGCACAGGCCAGGTCAGAAGGAAACTGGCAGAAGGAAACACAAGTAAGCAGTGTTTGCTGGCAGGGAGGAAAGTTGATGGCAGTCTGAGGTTCTGTCAGTGGTAGTGTAGCCAGCATTGAGTGAGGAAAGCAATTAGTACCTTGAACTTGGTATTTGTTACCTCTGTCTGGAATTGTGTCCAGTTTTGGACCCCTGCAGCCCCAGCGAGCAAGAGACTGATGAAGTGAAACAAGCAGAGGGCCACCCAGGAGGGTGCTGCAGCACTTGTGGTGAGAGGCTGAGGGAGAAGGGATTGTTCCACCTGGAGAAGAGCAGGCTCTGGGACCTAGGAACAGCCATGTGCAGTTTTCTTCAGCAAAACTGACCCTTCTTGTAGCTACTAGTCTTATTTGAGCTTAGTTTGGTGCCAGCATTTAAAGCCTTTTTGTTTGCCAGGTATTTTTAATTGCTGTCATGGAAAAATTTGGCATGCATTTAATACAAGCTAGGTAAATCTGAAGGAAAACTTGCTCTTTGTACAAATACGGTACCATGTAAAAAAATTCAATTTTTTTTTTAACTATGTCCCTTCAATGACCAAGGCTTTCAATAAATTTTAAGTTCTTTTTCTTTTTTAAACCTCCTTCTGTAGAATTGCCAGCATTATTAAAGCAGCTGGAAGGTTCCTGCAACTGCTTGAGCACTGTGTCCAGTATGAGAGAAAATGCTAGGTTGCATTAATTTTAAACGCACTTGGCCAAAATCTCCTGGAATTTAAGCCTCGTGATGTAACGCTTCAGGTAACACTTTAAAAAGAAAAATGGAGACATTTTGTCATGTGTGGGGTCTTGTCTCTTCTCTTGTAGACTGTTGCTGGATACAGTATTCCCCCTGGCCATCAAGTGTGTGTATCTCCCACTGTTAACCACAGACTCAGAGACTCCTGGAATGACGCTCTAGACTTCAAACCAGACCGGTATCTCCAAGATAACCCAGCAGCTGGAGAGAAGTTTGCATACATTCCCTTTGGTGCTGGTGAGTAAGAGAACGCAGCACCTTCCTGAGTGAGGCTGTGCTGAGGCGGCTCACACCAGCCATCTCCTACAGCACCTCTCCACACTGCAGCATCTGAGGACAGATTTCTTTTTTTTTTTTTACATTTCTGCCTGAAAGGTTTCTTACTGTGAAGGTGCTGTGAAAAGAATTAATAGTTCTGCATTAGTCATAGCTGTATATATCTCTCACAGCAGGAATCAAAACATCTTTAGGTTAGTGTGAGTGATGTTTGACTCACATCTTTTCAAGTCAAGGATAAACCTGGTAATACAAGTTCAGTTGAAGGCAGAGCAAAAGTCTGCAGAGTCCCAACTTCCAGAACAGTTTGCAAATATTGCTGATGGAGTTAGAGTTGATCTCATTTCTCAGTGTTGCAAATGCTTCTTTGCTGATACATAAATTAATGCTTTCTGTTGGGGACAGAACAGCAGAGTCTCATTCCACTTACTCATCTGTTTTATGTAGTGACTTAGAAAAATAAGACTTGAATGTAGAACATATAGACTGGGGTATGTGCAACATCAGAGTCTCAGATTGTTGAGAAAGGGGCAGCTACTGTCCACATAAAATTTCTAAAGTTAGCTGATTGTCAAAGGGAATCCAATAAAATATCTAACTGTGTTTTTTGACTTTCCTTCTAGGCCGTCATCGCTGCATTGGAGAAAACTTTGCTTATGTTCAAATTAAGACTATTTGGTCTACTTTGCTTCGTTTGTACGAATTTGATCTCATCAATGACTATTTTCCAACTATAAATTATACAACAATGATACACACACCTAATAACCCTGTTATCAGATACAAGAGGCGGTCACTGTAAACTCTGGTGCTAAAACCTTACTTATTTGTGTGAACTAACAGACTTTTGAATAAAAATGTGACAGAATGAGTGGCAATGGAAGCCGATGCATCTACTGTTAGGAAAGCAGCAGTAGTCTACCGAATGCAAAAGTTATGCATCTATTTTGTTTGCCCACACTATTTACTGCTGCTGTGTATAATTGCTTGTTCTATAATTTTTTCATTCAATTTTTAAAGCAAAAGTGTCTTTTCTATTGATGTAACACTTTTAAGGTGCATGCCAGATCTTTAATGAAGAAAAAAGTAATTTCTACAAGTGGAACTCCTTGCTTTTGAAAAATAATTGAAGATTACTTTTCCCAGATAACCAAGGGGCAAGGCTGCCTACCTCGCCTCTGTACCCAATTACAGCAAACCCATTAGGGAACAGGCACCACAGGGGACTGCACTTGGTGGTGCCTTTCCTTTGGCACTTATGATTCTGTTCCAAGCAAGTGAGCAATGGTCTTGGCTGATTTAAGAAAATGTTACTGTACAGCTAAGTGTAGGCAGAGTTCAAAATGTTCACAGCTAAGTCTTTTCAAGAATGAGCCATTTAACTGTCTAACTTGAAGTACTTGTAAAATGATTATGTTCAGAAAGCAACGAGTAATTCGCTAAAAAATTTTGAACATGGTGATCTCTGGAAGCTTGATGTAAAGTGTGAAAGTAACAATATGACGATACCAACAACATGGATTTTGTAAATAACACGTTTGTGTGTAAAAAGGTCACAAATTAAGTGAAATAGCTGAATGTTGTCTGGGTTTGTACTGACTCATGTAAGATTGTTAAATGGTGTCTGGTTCAAGAGTGCTGATGATAAATGGTAATGAGCTCTGGCTCACAGGAATTTTGAATTAAATTTATAAACAAACCTCTTGAGGAAGTTTCCTGTGCTCACCCCTGTCACTTCTTTTTGAAAAGGTTTCACCAGTAAATTTGTAACTCTCTCTTGGAGTGGGTCATGCCCCCTTCAGCAGTGCTTAGTGTAGCAAGGGCTTCCTCCAGTCTTCCCTGGTCTAAATTCAGTGTAACTGTTCTAAAACCTTGTGTTTGTGTCAGTCAGGGCAGCTGAGACAGGATCTTCCCTCCCAGCCCTGTCAGATGTGACCAGGGTCTGCAGAAGCCAGGCTTGTCCCTGTCCCTCTGATAGCAGCGCTCTGGAATCTGTAAAAAGTAAAGCTGCAGTCACTATAAACAGGAGGAAGTCAAGCAGAAGCAACCTGTTCCATGTGAATAAGGGAGCAGTTCTTGAACACAGTTAGAAGCATGAAGTCATGTTTATTTCAGTACTTTGACAAAATACCCATAAAATTCAAAACTTCTACCATTACAAAAATAGGTCTCTACAAGTGATATTCTGTCTGCACTGCCAGTAGCAAATATTACGAGAGTCAATGTAACTTCAGTAGCCTTGCCAGAAAAAGTGCAAGTAAACTTTGCTGAATGTAGCTCAATTTAATTAATACACGAGTTTCATCTTCGCACCCTTTTGATAAATACACACTTCATAAGTTAATCATTTAAATTAGCATTCCACAAATATACATGTAATTTAACGGTGGGGGTTTTTGTTTTGGGTTTGGGGGGGTTTTTTGGGGGTTTTTGTTTGGGGATTTTTTTTTGTTCAGGTTTTTTTTTTTTTTCCCATAAACACAAAGTGCCTACATACATAAATCCCAGTCTCTGTGGGTGTGCCAGGATGGAACTGTATACAATCGTATAGCTGTGTTCATATTGGTCCCACAATATACACATTATACAAAAGCACAGAAAGAGCACAGATTTACAGAAGGCAATCTGTTAGCATCACTGCCAGTGATGGAGATGTTGAAGGGTATTATTATCTTCTTATACCCATGTGCAACTGAGTGTATGAAGTCGAACCTGTAAGATGGAGAAAAATTCTCATCAGGATTACTTAGAACAAGTAGGTACATTCAGCTGAATAAACATGAAAGATTTTGCATGGGAAATCATAGAACAGGGACTTTTAAAGATCAAATATTTTAAGAATAAAACTTCCTCAAATGATGGGGAAGACTTAAACACAAAGCTTCAAAACTCGAGTTTGACAAATTTCATCCCATTGTTCTGACAATTTTCTTGAGGTATTCCTCTTACAGCACAAAAATTGCCATCATCTATGGGACAAATTTACTGTAACTTCTGTAATCGAAGTGGTAGAAGAAATTCCTCTTCCACATCCCAATCTTCTGGGTACATTTTTTTCCATATAACTTAAACTCTTAGCAAGATGCCAACTTAATGCTTGCTGTGCATTTATTAGAGATCAGGGAAGTAAAGTGTTAGCAAAAATCTCAAAATCTATAATTAAAGCATGCTTGTATCTCTTTTGAAAGAATTTTACAATCTTCTTTTAATTGAGTTTTTTTGCTACAGCTCAGAAATGCCTCTTGTTTAAGGCTGAAACTTGATAAAATCAAAGTTGTTTGTCATGTATCTCAGAGAACCAGCACCCACTTGGCAGTGGGCCCTGTGCTCCCCAGGGATGCTGGGGAGGGTGCCTGAGCCCCTACCTGACTGCACGCTGCCCAGCCGCTTCTGCAGTGCCTCCAGGCGATTGATGTAATCTGTCAGAGCCCTCTCGGGGTCGTAGTTCTGCAGCTGAGGACAGGCGAAGGAGACCGGGTTTAAATCAGCATGCATCCCGTGGAACCTAGGGGCAGAACAACACACACTATTTCAAAAAGGGAAATTTCAAGTAAAAATATCAGCCACACAGCAAAATACTCTAGGTAGGGATACCTCATGGCGTGCATGTTCCTTAGCTTATCCATGCGGTAGCCAGCACATCAAACCCATTTAACCTCCTTGCCACTTACTGTCCAAGCCAGAGAAACCACTCTTCCCACTTGCCTTTTCTTTCTACTGCACAGGATTTGTTGCTGCATTTTTTTGAGATGAAGACTGACCAGAAAATTCCTAGTGAGATTGCAGCAGAAGCCACAGTAGATTGAAGTTTGGTTTTCTATTAAGAAGCTCGTGTCAACAAGGACACTTCCATCTTTACAGGATTCTGCCTCTCCTCATTACTAAGTAAAAGTCAACAGTGGCTAAAATAGTTTAAAAGTTTTTTCCATGTAAACTGTTATGGTCATGACAAACTAAGATAATACAAATATTGAGGTGGTTTACATGAAAATGAAACCCAAAAATGGCTAGAATTTGATATTCAGTGAAGATCTGAGCTCTCAACTTCATATAGGCTCATCAAAGGCTGATGGCACTCATAAAAATGTTGCCCTTGATGAAAAATACCTGGTTTCACTGGCATCTGCCTCACTGATGCATCTGCTGTCACAGCTTAGGGCCACCACCCAGAAGGGCTCAAACAAGAACAAGCAACGGAGCTACCATGTGAATGCTAAAAGCCTGGCTGCAGAGAGATTTCTCAGTTTTCTGACACTGTCTGTGTGAAAGCCTTGCTTTCTCACGGATGCTATGGGAAAACAGTTGGGAGATTTTGTAAACTATGGTATTGTTATGATACCAAGGAGAAAATACGTGAAGTAAGTGTTGTTGGGTTCAGCCAATCCCTCTGGGGGTGGTTGGTCAGAGAACCAATAACCTTATGTCAGTCCAGCGTGCTAAGGTATATAAGCGAATTTGTAAATTAATAAAGGGTCGGTTTCTTCTCGTCCTAAACCGTCCACGTCGCTTTATTCCTCGGTCTCTGCTCGCTAGCGACACTACCAAGCAGCTTCCACCGATGCTCTGGCCACGACATGACAGCAATTGCTGCCAGCCCATAGTAATGGGTGACCCTCGGCCACAGTGGGCAGCCCTGCTTTTCCCTTCCCTTGGCTGGGAGCCCCGGAGGCAGCCCCTCTCCACACCACACTGCCCCAGCCAGCAGGGCGGGCAGGGTCACTCGGTCACAAAGCCCAGGCTCTGCAGGTGCAGGAAGGCACAGCTCCATCCTGCGAACTCCGCCAGTTGCGACAGCATGACGGGAATCAGCGTGAGGGGTGTGCGAGCTTTGGCCTCCATCACCTGATGAGTAATCACACACTGAATGCCTGAGGCATCATTTTTTACACATTCTTACCAAAAAAGCTAAATCTTACAGCATCAAAGGTTACAAACCTTAGCAGTCAACACTGATGCTTTCAGTTAGTTAAACAGTGCCTGAAACAGAATAATGATAAAAAAACCCCAAACGTACTTATATTGAAAGTTTACAGGAGATCTAGGAGACTCTATGCCTGACCTGGATCTATAGGAATGCCTCTGTTCTCCATAAAGATCCATGCCACCAGAGAATGAATCAGGCCGTAACTCATTACCTAGAAATACAAAATAGACAGAATATGAGAAATATAAAAAGCAGTGTCTTGAAAACTAAAAAAATTAACACCTTTTGCACTTTACTGGGAATCTCAAAAATGAGTTTTCTGTTTGCATATCACAAAAATGCATTTCACAAGTGTAGACCACTTTCTGACTCCCTCAGAGAAAAGCAGAGGTGAAATCCTGGCCTCAATGATGTCAGTGAGAAAACTCTCACAGACTGAGCAAAGGTTTTAGTGCAGACCTAAATAGCCAGTAAATAATAAAGAAGCTTCTGATTCTCCTTAGACTCCTACAAAAAAGCAAACAGAAAACTGTCATTTCCCAGACATAAACCTGTAACAAAAGAATGACAAAGTTTTGTTCTAAGAAAAAGACCACGGTGCAGATCTTCTACAAAAACTTCAATGACGCAGCTAAAATCGCTTTCATGAACACGCTCCATAGGGAAAACTTCCATATTTTTTTAAATACCACCCATAATGGAGCAAAACAAAACTGGAGAGAAAGCAAATCGGTTAGTGTCTGTGCTGAGAATGGAAACTGGGAAATAGGTTAATCCAAACAATTATAGTGAAAGAAAGAGGGAACAGCCCCCATTCATTCCACATGAGGATAATACAAATTAAAACCCATCTCCATTAAGCAGTGACTTGCAATTAAGGTGTGACTTGCTAAAACCATTTTCAGTCAGTACTGAACTATGACTTACCTGTGTTCTGGCTAAAGATATCCCTATTGATAGTCAGAATACCAGAACCTGTAACTCTGTGCCATCGACGAACCAGGAACTTCATTCTGCATTTTAAATTTAAAAAAAACAGAAAACAAACAGCTTCAGGATAAATGAAATAGTCTCATAAAAGTAATCTGCTTCTTTTATTCTAGAAAGTATAAGAATTTCTTGACCAGCAAGCAAAATTAACAGATGGGCGTCTAAAACCTGAGTATCAAATACAAAACATCCTTTTGCACATCCCTAAGGAAGACCATCTTTTGTCCAAACCTGCTTTCAGCTTCACCTGTGCAATTCCAGAAGTGCTGTATAAGTCCAAGTGGACAGTAAATGGCTCAAGCACCTAAGCAACAGCATACCAGCATTTAAAAACCATACTAAATATACTTTTTTTGCCCTGTCGCAGCCCCAAAACTGCAACTGCAGAGCACTATGAGTAAAAATCTCACAACAGGTACATGAATAGTTCATTGAATTTATACTGCACACAAGGCTCAGAACAATAGCAAGCAGAAGTGCTTGGGGGTTCAAACCTTTGTGAAGAAGGTTTGTAGCAACATGGCAGTACTAAGCAGTAATAAACTTTGCTTTTTTTTCCTCACCAATTCCTGCTCATCCTTAGTCTTGTGAAATTGAAAGGACTACCTAGATGGAGAAAATTAATTCCTAAATCTGTATTATACTTATATGTATGAATTTAATCTTTAAAGGAAATTAAGTTGCAGAAAAAAACCTTTGTAAATAAGTGCAATCCTTAGAATTGCTCATAATTTTTTTTTAAATAATATGACTTTACACAGCACACTACATCTGTGCTTATCAAATACTGAGCCCTTTTCAACTACAATAAGGCTGCTTATTCCTATTACAGATTTTACCTACACTCTGCTCACCTTGTCACCCTACAAGTATCTACTATATTCATGAATACCAAAAAGATACCATTTAAACAGGATGGAATATGACAATTTCTAGATTTCACTAGAGAGCTAGAAAAGTATATATTAAACTGCACAGTCATATCTGTTTGAAATGTAACTTCCTCCAGTTTACCTTGAAATTGCAATGGACACCCTGACTGCAGAGCGAAATCGCGTAAAACCCTTTGAATGATGTGTGATGATTTCAAGGTCTGTGTAGGAAGGCTGTCCCCCCATCCGTGCTATGAGGGCCAGCGTGGCTTCTTCACACTCCTGGAATCCTCCTAGTAACAGTAGCAAGTATTTTTTCTGATATATGAGAGCTTTCCGAAAGCTCTCTGCTCGTAGGTATTTGCCATAAATTCTCTGCAACAAGAGAAGAAGACAAAAAGCCCCATAAGCTCCAAGAATCACTACAGTTCCAAGACTTTTGACATCGTTACTTCTATAGCATTTCTGTGATTATTCATTTCTCATTATCATGGTGAAGACTCTGCTGCTGCTCGCTCTTGTTGAATGCAGCTTCTTACATTGAGGATCACCTAAACACCAAGAAATGGAGCACACATAAAAGGACAACATAGGTGCTTACATGTCATTCTTGGAGAGAAAAAATAATAGTCAGGTATCTGAGGATAAAAATTTTAAAACTGAATTAGTATCTGTTTACTCAGAATAAAGCACAGTGAATACAATGAAAAACAGGCCCAAATAAAAATTTAAAAAACAGCTGTAGTTAGTATGTGGGGAAAAAAAGTCTTCCTACCCTTAAAACAGCATTTTCAGTATCTGATCCCAGTTCTCTGAGGAAAGCCTCACTCCTGAGCTCTGCTCTCAGCTTGGAGAGTTCTGCATTGGCTTGTTTCAAAGATTTCTGCAGCGACAGCCTTTCTCTGTTCCACATTTCCTTCTCAGACGCAACAAGAGTATCAATATTAACTCCAACATCTGATGAATGCCTAGAAGACTGAAGACAAAGGAAACTGAATTTGAATGACATAATTTGGAAAAGCTTAAGCTGTGTCATCCTATTCATTGGTTTGGTGGAGAGCTCATAAAATTAATGAGAAAAACTACACATCAGTTGGATCTGAGGCCACCCTTGCACTCTGACACCTCAAAAGCAGTGACTTTAGGAGCCTGATCAATGTCCCAGAAAAACACAGCTTCTCCAAAAAATATTCCCCTCAAGTGGATCAAACTAGCTTCATGATCTTGAAGCTATCTGGATCTATTTGCTGCTTATCATGGTGACGAGATACAGATAAAAGAGAAAGGCACAAGGCATTTAAAAGAAAAGAGTAGTTAACAAAAAGAAGATGGGTAAAATCACTAAGTTTTACACTTAAGAGAGTGAGTTGAGACATATTGACCACTGAACAAGAATAACTCACACCCTTTAACTCTGCAGAGGGAAGCCAAGAAAGACAGACAGCTTGATCACTTTCAACTGGGTGACTAGGACAACGAATTATGCTTTTACGTCTCTATACATAACTCATTACATCAGCACCACCAAAGACATACATAGTCTGCAGAAGGTTGTCTGTGCTGATGTCTTCTCAGTTCTTCCTCCAGTTTCATAACAGCATTCCTCAAATTATTCTTCTCTTCACTCAGTCTGCTGACAAAGCCCGTCAGCTCAGCATTTTGCCTCAGCAGCCTCTCAGTCAGTGAGCCGGACGGAGTCCCTGGCGGCAGCACCAGCTTCAGCTGTGAGGAAGAAAGAAAACCAAACTCAACTTCTATCAGATCCAAGTTGCCAATTTGAAAATAACTGGCTTACAGTGAAAAACTTTTGTAGATAATGACAATAGCTCTGTATCAACTTGTATATAAAAAACTTCAGTGTACATGTAAATTACAGATTAATGTGACTTTCTTGTCTATACTTATCCTGTACATTACAACAGAGTATTTTCATACAAGCTCAATTGTATCAGCTATAACAATTTGCAAAGTTTTCTACTACGTTTATGTTTATCTAACTTAGAGGAAAAGAAAAGCTTCAAGGCTTTTTTCAAGTTAATTGAAAACACTTCCTTGAAATACAGGTAAGGATCAAATCATGCTCACTTAAAAATCAAATATTGCCAAATTCTTTGCAGCAGATTACCTCACTTCATTTTTTACACAGGTGCATGTTACTCAATCTTCAGTGGCCTTTCCTTTGGTGAATACAGGGCAGTTTAAGTAAATGTGTTGTGTCAACACAATACAGTAAATACTAAATGTTGATTTCAACATCAGGAAGTACTGAGAAAAGTTTCCTCAGTTACAGGATTACTGCTGAAAGGTAAATAACTTTTCTTAAAGAAAAAGCCAAGAGACACGGAAATTTAAAATGAAACTGGAAAAGTTTTAATTTGAAACTTGAAAAATCACTTTTAAAGCACAGAAAATTGAAAAAAAATAAAAGGAAAGAGGTTTTTACCTCTTTACTTTACCAACTTCAATCAGAACACTCACCATAATTTTGCTTTATAAAGTAAAGACCTGAATAAGTACAGGCTTACAAACTCCTTACTGGTTTTTGTCCACATATCATCATCCAAATTCTCCCATCAAAGTTACAGCATTGACTCTCACCTCTTCCAGACTGGAGAATCCAGGCAGTATTTTCAGTTCTAAAACAACTTCTTCAATAGCATTTTGTACTGCAACGAAGTCTTGATCATCTGCTGTTTCAAACTGCAATCTGAAACAACAGGGACAGTTTCAACTGCAGATCAGCTCTGACACCACGAGCCAGACTAACAGGACTTTCCTTGGATTCCTATGCACTGGATCTATAGCAAGTCACTTCAGCACCGTTACTGGAGACAGGGCAACATTTTCAAGACTGCTCAGCCACTCTAAACAAAATCGGCTTGATTTTAAAAAAAGGTGTATAAAACAGTTTCCACTCATTTGTAGACAGGGATGTTCTACATGAAGCACATTTAAAAGAGTGGTTCTGCTTCCCACAAATCTGTTGAATCCGTGTGATCAAAATCTTAGGGTATACCCCAGATACACCCCATCCTGCTTTGTGCAAACGTTTCAGAAGGAATGTTTAATATTAAATTACCATCACAGCAAAATGAAACCAGGTTCAAACCTCCCATGATATTTTTTAATCTTACTGAGAGAATAACCCCTCAAAAATAAGAATCAAGATCAGTTTCACTTGACCATCAGTTTTTTCCCCAAGGAGGATGAGTCAGAACAATAATCCCTATATTCATCCCCTTATACACGATGAATTGTTTAATTACTATTTTAAATACATCTACCTACACCATACCCAGATAAACCTTATCACTTTTCAGACAAAAAAAGGACAATTTTGCTGTGCCTTAAACAGAACTCTGTTAAAACATACAGGATTTCAAGCAGCACTTGATACTCTGTAATCCTGTCTTCCATCAGTATGTCTCAAGTAACAGCATACACTATAAAACTAGAACAACCCCAAACTCAATTAAATCCTGCAGTCTGTGAATTATGATTCAAACCCAATACATTAGCTTGCTGGTTGCTATGAACAAAACCAAATAGCTGAAGACTGGTCTAACCTGCTAGCAGCTTTCCAAGCCAACTGCTTCAGCTTTGAAGATGCATTTTGCAGCTTTTGTCGGACTTTTTCCAGAATTTCAGTAGCAGCAGAGAGATCTCCTGTCAGTGTGCGGTAAGTCAACTGATTTGACTCAGCTCCTTCCATTTTTTGCTGGAGAATCCAATTTCTTGTTCTGTCATTGGGTGTATCCCAGGTACTCTGGAAAAAAGCATGTATTTTTTATATACATATATAATGTATGTGATCCAATGCTGAAAAATGAAAACGTGATTCTGAAACACACTCAGAAACTGAAGAACAAATAATTCTGACAGAGAAAGAAGTTTAATGTGACTATTGCACCGCTGTAGTGTAGCACTAAACTATCATTCATGAAAGGTCTAGTGTGTTTTTTGACTAAGATCTAGCAATCATGGAGCTACAGTGTGAATCCAGTCAAAAAACTCAGTCAGCAGAAAGTCACCAAGCCTTTCTGTTTCTTCCATCAGCAGCTCCTTTACCAGTTGTGCATGGAATTTGGGCAATTGGACCTATGTGTTTTGGTAACCAATTCATAGTCAGAAAAACAGGCGCTGAAAGAGACCACCACGGTCATGGAGGTCAGTCCACAGTCACAGGCAACTGTACCACAGATGCTACCACAAGCAACACAATGCACTGAAGAGATGTTCCTCAGTAACAACCTCCCAACGCTGCCATGGAAGAACTGCCATCACTCACAAAGAAACCTGAGTCCATGGCTCTGCCTTTGGCTGTTTGCCCTACAGTGTGGTACCAAAGAAAAAAGTCAGCATGTTGCACATGTCACAGGAAACAGCAGGAGATCCATTATTTGAAATTCCAGGCAGATCCTGGAAAGCAGATCAGACTATCAGCTGATGAAGAGGGGAAAAACCCCAACAGCTGCTGCTAACCTGACCCAAGGGAAGATTCTTTGGTGACCACAGTGCTGGCAGTTCCCTCTGTGTAGAAGAACAAGGTGCACAAACTGAGCGTGGCAGGAAGGCTGCTGCTGTCACAGCTATCAGTACACTCAACATCCTGCCTCTAGCTGTGGGTAGTTTCCAATGCTTCAGAAGATAAAGGTAGCCAAATTAGACGAAAAGAAAAACTTCCTTCCTGGCTCCACATATGGATAGCTGGTAAAAAGAATGATCTCAGGATGGGCAAAAACATGGTCAGCAAAGAGGCAAGCAAGTCTCCTGTCAATCCTCTCTGCGACTATCCACAAATTACTCACCCAGCAATGCTTACCTTTTTCAGGCAAGTTTCTAAAAAAGTTCTAAAAGTAATTTAAAAATAATTTTAAAACTTTCCTGACCTTTTATGAGAGTGAAAAATTTAGAGGAAACAGTTACCACTTTCATTCATCTAAAAATTAGGGTATTCTCAAATTGATTTTTTACCTTGATTTCTTTCTTCTGTTTTGTTTGCTAACATATACATATTCATGCATATGCTTGTTTGATTGCTTACTCATTTATTTACTGAAGCTGTTGCAAGACCACTTATAAGGTTTCAAAGACCCCTTGCAGTTTATGAACTAAAGATTAAGGGCAGTGACCTGGGACATTACTGAGTAGGAATAGCTCATTCCTGCAACTGGTTGCAAGGAATGTTCTCCTGAGACACAAAGTGTGTGTATACATCCAGATGCATTTCTCCTGCTCGTCCTCCTCCTTACACACTTCTATAACTTCACTTTCAGGAGGAAGCAGGTGAATAGTTTTAGGCAGCAAACTGGAATGCTTTGCCTTTTCCATTCTCTGCCTTCCCTTTCCCATTCTCTGGTGCCCATGGTCTGTAATCTGCAGGCAATTTTATAGATTGAGTCAAGGCACGGTGACACACAATTGAGAAAAAGAATTAAAGCTAAATTGCATATTTCAATATTACACATTACTTTCAGTCCTACTGTACCTCATTTGGGTTGTGGCTTGGTGTCCTTTCGGCTTCCTTTCTTCCTTCATTCTCCTGCTCTTTTTTCTGTAGATCTTGGATTATTTCCTGCAACTTCTTTGTTTCATTTCCTAATTTATGAACTTCTTGCTTCTTTTCTCCAAGTTGCCACTGAAGGTCTTCTACTTTGGACTCCAGTTCATGGAGTTTCTTCTGTACTATTATGTTAGCATCTTGTTCTGCTTGTAATGCTTGCCTCTGGATCTGCCTTTCTTTCTCCATTTGCTGTCTCACTTGCACAGATTCCAGTTTATACTTCTCCATCTCACTTACTAACTCCACTATACGGTCATGCTTTTCATCCATTTGCTTCTGTAGCTCTTTAAGCAATTCCTCAGATGGATTAGGTGTTCCAGCTTGCCCCTTACCTTCAGCACTTTGAAGCTGAGCACATAGCTCTTTTTCCCTTTCTAGGGCACTGCTTATTTCGAGAGCTCGAACCTTCTCTGATTCAAGAAGCACCTGCAACTCAGAATTACGGCCTCGCTCACGTGACAGCTGGGCAGCACTGAGTGCTTCTTGGGATTCAATTTTCTGTTGCAGATCAGTTGACAGCTGTTTCTCTTGCTCCAGAAGTTTAGTTAACTCTAAGTTCTTTTGTTTTTGATCTTCAAGAGAAAATTTTAAGTCCTTTCAAAAGAAAACAGAAGAACTGATTAAAGCCATTTGTGCATACTTTCCATTATCTTCTGCAAATTGCAAATATGCTACCTCTACACATGCTGCTTTTAACAGGTTTTGCTATTCACAATTAATGTGACAATACTCTGAATGCTGCAGTTACATCTGATACTAAAATACATTACAGGTGTCTTTATTCTAAAATTAGATTATTTAATAGAAGAATCTTTGTAACACATACTTTATAGTGAGATACAAGCAGCTGTAGTTCTGATGTTGAAGACAGCCAGCTCCTTTTACTTTCTAAAACTGTGAAAATGATTTTTCAAGATGTGAATGAATCTATGCTGTTGAAGTTATTGCTTTTTTGCCTTTTGTCTTGTACCAGGATACCTGCTCTCCCCTTCACTATAGCAAATACTGCAGAGGTACCAAGGAAGATACTAATTAAGCACTTTCTCCTAAAGTAAACTCCCTAGTTTGATTTTCATGAGGTGAAACTGGTGACTTTTTAAATGGTGACAAACAGCATGTCTCCTTAAATCATATTCTTAAATACTACATTTTACGAGTTAGGCTGTGGTGGCGGCTGGGTATAGCCATATTAGCAGTGTCCTGTCCCCTTGAATAATTGAGGGCCATTATAGAATCTTTTAATCTTGGGCCTGAAAAGCACAGTAAAATTCCTATTGATTTAAACGGGATGTGCACCAGCCCTTTTTCTTACTTTGCCACACAGCTTCTATACATTTTTCTTCAGCTCTAGATGACATAATACTACAGTTGAAGACAGAACATGAAGCATGCATTGGACAAAAATGTAAGCTGAGATGAAACGTTAACCAAAAGAATATTTTCATGCTCCTTGATGTTCCAGGCCACTTGGGATTATGGAATACCTCAAGCTCTTCTCTTCCTCTTTCTTCACTGCGTTCCATTTTAGCTTTTTCCTTTTCCAAAGCCCACTGTAGTTCTCTTGATTTTTTCTGTTCGTTGGCCATTGTATCCTTGAGAATATCTAGCTCGGCTGCTTTTTCTTTAACTTCAGTCCTAAAAAAGAAACGGGCAACTTTTACATTAGGCAATGGCTCTAATCCTATAATGATAAGGTCAGTTACTTGGTTTTTACTCCATCCTGTGCACTGAAAACACTGCTAAGTCTAGTAGAGTAACAGTGTAAAGCCTATTTAGAAAGACAAGACTAACTCAAAACCAAAAGAGCTGCATAACTCAAGAACGACAGAAAGCGTGTTCATCCTGCTAACTTTGTAGCTGCCACTTGTGGGGGCTCAGAGGCAGTTAATGTTCAACCTAACCCAGTCACTGGCCAAATCTTAAAGAATGCCATGGAAGTGCACCTTGCTGCCATGTTTCTCAAGGGAAAAAAATATATTGGGGAAAAAAAGAAAAATCTTCAACCTGAATTTTCATTTTGTGCAAATCAATTTTGCATCCGTTCGCAAAAGAAACTTGCTCCTGATGGTCTGTAAAGGGTATAAAGTAACTTGTAAAGTAATCCCAATTTAAACTCCAGTTTAATTTGTTATCTCTGAGCTGAACTGTTAACATACTGTTCATGGGTGCATCCCTCTGGTTGAGGCATAAATAATAATGGCTTTCTTAAGTGCCAAATATGTGGCCTCTGCTATCAACCATGTCAAAGAACATTTAAAAAGTATTTCATATGGAAGTACTTGCAAAGTCATCTTAACTTTACAATTTTTTTCTCCATGTTCAGTTTAAAAAACCTTCAACAAATATAGTCTACTTATTAGCTTGTATAGAGTAGTCTAATGTAGCAAAGTTTAAAAAGGAACTTGATAATTAATAAAGCATTAAATCAAATTACGAATTGAAATACATATTTTGTCAAATGTAGGAAGTCTATTTTTGTCAGGTACGTTTTACAGAAATACTGAGAAGCACTTATACTACAGGAAATCAATGCCCTTAATAAAATCAGTATTACGATTTCAGATTAGGAAAGATAATCTTCACAGTCAACACAGAAAGCTTGGCACTGAAAGCCACACCTGATGGTTTCTAGCTCCTTGAAGTGCTTGTGCTGTGCTTTAAGGGTTGCTTCAAGCTCTAGTTTGGCTTGTGCAAGTTCATTCTTCAGCTCTGCGCCCATCATTCTCTCTGAATTCAGCTGCTCCTGAAGCTCAGCTGCTCTGTCCTTCATACTCCGGAGCTCCACTTGCATCTCCAGTATTTGCAACTGCTTCTGCTGCATATTATACTCCAGCATTTCTAATGAGAGCACCATTAATATGGAAATTACTTAATAAAAAAGCATTGTGTGTTTGGGTAAAGCTTCCCCTAGCCAGCGCATGACCACAAAGCTATTATTAAGAGTGATATTTTAAAATAATATATTCTTTCCTTAGTGGAATAAAAGCAAAACCATGCCTTTTATACTTGAATACCTTTCATACTTTCAAGAAATCACTTCAACTTCTAATTGTCTTAAAGGCTATAAAACGTGTGCAACTATATCAATATGCATCATTTGGATGATGATTAACATAACTGAAGTTAGATATATTACATATGTATACCTGTAACCTAACATTTGTAACTACACACTGACAGTGAGCTTTACTTAATTTTAAAGTATACCTGCTCTCTGAACTTTTTGTTCTTCATTCTAATTGCTTCTTAGTTTCTGCATTATGACTGACTATCCAACTTAGATAATTTCAAAGCTGCTGAACCTAAACAGTGAAGCATATACATGGAAAATAGCCTCAAAATTCAAGCTCGATTTTTATAGCAATTGAACGTAACTTCGTATCACTTTCGGTTTGATACAAGTCATAAGAACACAGATCACATCTTAATTTTTGCAAAAGTTGTCAAACAAGATTGAAGAAGATGAAAAGTATGCATGTTCAGAACATGCATATCAAAACTGGAGAGCAAAGAAAGTCATCATTTTTGTCACTTACAACGTTATGAGCACTGCCTTGAAAGCATTTGGAAACAGACACATATTACCACAGAAGTCACCTTGGCTTTTTGAATCAATCTCTTGTTCTCTCTTTGGGTTACTTTTCTTACTGTTCATCTGAGCATGTAATACTTGAATCTCCATCAGCAAACTTCTTCTGTCTGCATTCTGAAGACAGTCCATTGCTGCTCTCTGGTTAGTCGCCTATTAGCATTAGAAACATTTAAAAGTAAAACTCCAGATTTTATGAGAATATTTATGGTGTTGATATAATATTCATTCATATATTCATAGTGCATATATATTCAAAACATTTTCAATTAAGTCAGTATTATATTTGGAAGAACTACTTGTTTTTTTTTTTTATTTCTCTACTAGGCATCAAAATTACAGACTGAAAAGAGCTATCACTTTTCTGGCAATTTTTCTCACTAATCCTTCCATGTTCCAGAGGAGAAAACTGACCTCTCTCTGTCCCATAGCAGCCTTATCACTTTCTCTTCTCGCAACTTATTTTATATAAACAAGATACCTTTTCTCTTAGACAGCATAACATAATTCTAATTAACTTAATGAAATCAAGCTCAGGAAAACTCTGTTTAATTCAAATTGATCTCTGAAGGCTGTATACATTCTATAACTTGTGCACCCAAAAGTTTATTTCCCATGCCACATCACTTTTCTTTTAAAGACACCATTTCTTTCTGCAAGTCTGACTTTTTCATCCTTAGACTGTCAAAACTACTATTAATACATATGTTTTAATGGATTCATATATTTTAAATTAAAATCTAATGTAGACAAACACTTTGACTACAGTGTGGTTTATATTACCTGCTCCTGTA
Source organism: Lycocorax pyrrhopterus obiensis (assembly GCA_014706295.1). Taxonomy (NCBI): domain Eukaryota; kingdom Metazoa; phylum Chordata; class Aves; order Passeriformes; family Paradisaeidae; genus Lycocorax; species Lycocorax pyrrhopterus. Next base: position 23,644,358 of record JACSVZ010000002.1, on the reverse strand, counting down.
GTCTGTGCTCTAACTGATTCATCAACATCACTGCATCTCTTGTTCCTGTTTCTGCAAGTTCAGTTTGAAATGCAGCAAGAAGAACATTTTGTTCCCTCACAAAAAGCTGCTGAATGGCATGCAGAAGTTCTCCTCGCCAGTCTGAGACACCTTCAGGAGATTCAGTATTTGCATAAATCTGCAGTGGTATAAAAACAATTTAAAGCGCCAAACTGAAAGATTATATCATTTTAATTCAATGTAAAGTGTGTGTTTTCAGTGGACTATTTAACTTTTCTGAGCAATTACGTAAATTTTATCCATCCAAATGGATGCATTTACTGTACACATTATGAATTTTTCAGCATTTACAAATGTTAAACTTTTAGCTTTGTTTTAGATGGAGGCAATTCAGCTTTTTGTAACTGAAAACTTAGCTCTGTGTAGTTACTACTTATGTTACTATATCACACTATTCTTTTAATTTATTGCATGTCTCTTCCTAGGCTCTCACCGGGCTGTGTTGGACTTGATGATCTCAAAGGTTTTTTCCAACCTAGTTCATTCTGTGATTCTGTGATATTATGTATGAAAAATATTTAATTTAAATGACATGAAGGTCATCTGCCCACTTTGCATGCTAAAGGAAAGGCTGAAATAATAGAAACTACATGTATCCAAGAGTCTAATTGGGGTAATTTAACGAGCAAAAGTTTTAACAGATTACTGATTAATATGCCATAAATAACAGCCTTAAAAATTCTACTTAAACTGCTACTGGAACATGCTTTCAAAATAGAATTCTTCTTTAAAAGGTGGATCTATACAGTCAAAAGTTATCAGCGCACAGAAGAACAAATACCAGCTGTAATTTAAGATAGACTACTACCATAAAGTGCGATATGCAGTTTTATGGCACATTTTTAAAATATGTTGCCTTGTAACAGAATATTTAGGCATGTAAACCTGAACAGTGAATGTGTCTTAGAAGGTTATAATAAATCATTTTTTATTCAGATAGAATCTTATGATGTTATTTATACCTCAGCTTCTCTGTGAACTTGCATTTTTGCAATTAGGTCTTTCAAAGATGAGATGGTGCTTAGGAAAGCTTTTCTTTCTTCTAGCCAAGATTCTGGCTCTTGCTCATGAGGTGACAGATCTCTTTCACCATATGGAAATTCAGTGAGAGACAGCACCTGTATGCCTTCATGATGGACTGCTCTCAGCAAGCCCTACAATAAAAACAGAGAAATCAGTAATGCCAGTAGTAACAAGATATAATAATAACAACAACAATAATTGCACTTATTTCATGTGTATTGGAAAACTGGTACTTCTAATTTGATCAGCATAAGGAAACTATGCTTCCTTGTATCAAGGACAGAAGTGTCACCCAGTCCTTCAGTATCTATCAGACAGAACTTATTAAATAGCTGTATTTTTTCTCAGTTTCAAATAAAATTTTCCAGGGTACATGTGTCAAATTAATTTTTTAATCTTAAAATAGCTACTAATGGAAACTGACATTTTAAAAACAAAGTCCTGGGAAGCTTCCAGGTGAGCTTTGCCATTCACTTTTTGAAATTACTATGAAGCTAGGGCTTTGTCACAAAATACTCTTTTTTAAATGTAATTAAAGCATGATACCCTTACTGTTTATAACAAACACATTTGCTTTCATAATATAGCTATAAAAATAGAATCTATAAAATTGTGTAATATATGATCATGACATTATTGTTAATACAACAACATTGCAATAAATTATAACAGTAGTTTTATTTCTCATAATCATAACTGAGAACAAGCCTACAGATATAAAATTCATATTTAGCCTAGCCTAATTTAAAATGCAAAAATGCACATCATTGTTCAGAAGTATTTTTAAATGTATTAAAATAGTCAACACTAAAATTTATCTAAATGGCTCTGTTATCAATGATCAAGAAGCAGCTAATCTCAACTTTCAGTAGTATCACTCTTGTTCCATAAAAAAAAAGATTGCGTCTATTTTACCTTAATTTTTTTTGGAAGTAAATCTGTTGAAGTTTCACCTTCTTCTATTCCTTCAGCTATCGTGTCGGATCCCTGGGTCTGAGCAAGATACATTCCTTGACTCCAGTCTGAACTGGAGTCTAAAATAAAAGGAGAGAAAAACATGAAAGCTGGATTACTGTCAAGCTTTGAAGAACAGGCATCAAAAAAGTATTTTTTGTCTGTTGTTTTAACAGGTAGTTGCATGTCACTAAAGGTTCATTCTAAGCTGAAGACTACCTGTCTTATAGTTTTTCAGTTTCAAAGAAGTAACAGCAAAACAAAACTAAAAAATAAAACCACAACCAAACTTAAAAATCCTAGTTTTACAAGAGAAAGCACTACTTGCATAAACACTTCTGCCAAATAACCCACTCTTAAAATGCTTAGCCTTGCCTATGAAAAGGATCACTCTAATAATTTTTATTATGCTTGGAGAAGTCAATACCTGTCATCATATCCCACTGCTAGAGAGCTGTAGCTTTAAACACTATCAGGAGATGAGGAAGCTATGCTGAAGAGATAATGTAATAGCTAAGAAGGATATAGAAACTCCAGTGGGAAGAAGAAAAATTAGCATCGGATGCCCCAACTAAAACCCATCTCTGCTCCAGACATTTTTCTTTTGTACCATCTGCTAGTGCAACACGCTTCTGCTTCAATGTGGGCAGTAGCTGTTTTGATTTCTTAGAATACAAACTCTTTAATGGTGAACTTAATATTGATAAAGCAGATTTAATTTGTAATGCTTTTTGAAATCTGTAAAAACAAATTTCTTACCACTAGAACCTCCATCTCTAGCTTGATATGGTGGAGAACGTGCTAATCCAGAAACTGGGATTCTCTGTATTTAGAAAAGAAAACAATCAAATCTTTAAACACCCCTCACCCACTCTCAGTAAGGGAGTGACTTTGAAGGAGCAGGAAACAATGTGAACCTCTTTGTTCCATTTCCCCTGCAACCAAAGTAATAAAACTGAATATGAGAGAGATGGCATTCAACAGGGTGACCTACACTTGTCCCCATTTCACAGAACAGGACAGGTCCAAGGCAGAAGCACAAGGAAGCACTTGATAGTCGGGCAAACCTGCAAACTCAAATGCTGAGAAAGGGGTTCACAATCTCTCCCAGGGCCATGGAAACACTAGAACATTTGAAAGTTTTTTACTGAGAGTGTGGTGGTTCACACTTAAAAGATTTTAAATGGGAAATTCTGTAGCAAGAGCAAAAGTTTAAACCAAAGTATTTCAGTAATTATAAAATAAGATACATACTTCTTTGGCTTGTAGAGTTTCTATGACTTCCTTTAAAGTATTACATTCTTCAGTCAATACTTGTACTGCAACAAACTTCTCTCTCTTTAATGCTTCAGACTCAGAGATATGCCGTGTCTCCATGTCCATGATTTCAGCCGCGTGGAGTTCCTGCATTTGGTCGATTTTTTCAGTAAATTCTCTTACAATCTCTGCAATCTCTTCCGAAGAACATCCATTTTGCAAATCAATTTGGATTCCTGCATTTTTAACAAGGACTGGTGAGATTTCCACAGTCCTGTCTGTTTGCAGAGAGGAGCTGTTTCCAGTTAGAGTAGACTCACTGGTTGACAAATCACACGATATTTCTGCATCCTTCTTGCTTTCAGTTTTCACCATTTCTTTGTCCTTTCTCAGGTAACTTGCAAGCCTCTCTTCTGCTTGAATCAGGTTCTCTTTGACTTTGCACAGGTCTTCCTGAAGGTGTATCAGACTTGCCTCTTTTACCTGTAAATATGGAGAATCTCAAGTGCAATCCTTCCAAATACTTAAAATAGCTAAAATCCAAGCAACCCCCTAAACTATTACAGCTCAGTTTAGTCCTATTTTAAAGCAGTTAAGACACATGGTAGCAAATATTATCTCCTAAGAAATACAGCTCTAGACCCACTGCTGCACGGCAGTAAAACTAAGTACTTTGGCAATGAGTGAATATTTGATCTACAGCATTAGCTCTGTTCCACTCACAGCAGGCAGTGAGTGGCTGTTTTTCTTGGTGGCATTGTCAGTAAACGATTAAAAAACCCAAAACTAGAGGATGCATATTTGAACAGTAAGTCCTGTATAATTATTTGATTTAAATACAATAAGGAACACTCTGGTTCTTACTGCTAGTTCTTGCTGAAGTTTTTCTGCCTTTTCTCTGTAACTGCCCAGTTCTTCCTTAGCAGCAGCTGCTTCTTCTTTCACTTGTTCAAGTTCATTAATAAGCACATTTTCTTTTTGACTTTCCATGATCTGTGCTTCGACCTATATGGCAACACAAAACATTGAAAACGGTAAAGAATCAAGTTTTAATGGCACTGATCAATTTCACACCAACTTAAAAAGTGAAAAGACCAAAGGGGAAAACAAATGTATGTTATTTGGGTTAACAGAGCCTCAAAAAAATAAGACTAAGACCATGGGAGGAAAGACTATCTTACAGTTTAATGTAGATAGAACTGCAAGCATAAATTGGATACACCACGCAGAAACCACAGGGAGGAAGGTAAACAGAAAGCAGGAAATGAGGTCTGATAATAATATTTAACTTATAAGACATTTATGACATTCATTAAATTTGTATTTGGATGAAAGATCTTAAAACCTTTTCCTGCCCAGTACTAGGTTCCATGATAGCTGAAACTCTCACATTCAGAGACATCAAGCCCATTTTTGGACTATCAAACATAGTCAATTTTGACCGATGGTTCTAAATTGAGAGGCAATAAACCACTGGTGCATGGAAATCTGGAAAAACTACTGAAGGGAAATATCTTTGGAACTGAGATGGGAAAACAAGAAAACATAAACCAAGATCAAAACATACATAAATAAACAACCTCCATCCAAAAAAAACCCTGTATAGACAAATTGGTATCACTTCCCTTATCATTCTGAATCCTCTCTTAGACAGTTTTTATGATTTTAATTTTTATCTCTCTGCCTCCACACCATGTAAAAGTGTACTACATTCTATTCTATGTCAAGTCAAATTAAGAATAATAAATTATATGTCCAAAATTCAAAACAACCCTACATGCATGAAAAGGTAAGGTGTTTTTAATGCAAAATGGAAACTGATAGTGGAACTCCCCTAAAATAGCATCCTTCTCTTCTTTGTAACTGTAGGGATAATATAGAAATGAAAGTGCTACACAGAGCAGAATATTCCTATAGTTGTTCTCATTAAGAACCATTTCATTCATTATACTTTACATAAAATAACAGGTTTTAGTGAAAACAAGCCAAAAGAAAGCGGCTTCTAATTACCTGGTATGTCTGCATTTCTTCTTGCTTAATATATTTCTGAATCTCTCCTTTATGTTTTTCTTGAACTTCTTCTAGTAATTGCTGAAGCTCTAAGAACCTCTCTTCTTTCACTGTAGCTTCCTTTTGTGCAACTTTTACATTTTCTTTTTCTAGCTCCAAGCTACGATTTACCATTGCCAGCTGGTCTTCCATCTCACTAAGCCTCTGTGTTAAGAGTGATAATTTTGATTCTGTCTCATTTTCAGTTCTATCACTCAAACTCTCTGTTTGGGTATTCTTGCTTGCTTCATCCATACATTCTGAAGCTTCCTGAATTTCCTGCATGAATTTTCTCTGCTCCTGAACTGCATTTAGCTGAACCTGACTCACAAGAGCAGCAGCAACTTTCTCCATTAGTGTCTTTTCCAGTTCTAATATCCTCTTTTTAAGTGCTTCTCTTTCAGCTTTGCTTTTCTCTTTCATGTCTTTTATTTCATTGTAGGACTGGCAAAGTTCTGAATCTTTTTCCTTAATGCATGTCTGAAGTTGCTGCAATTGTATCTCCATCTTGCTAATGGTGACTCTTGCATTCTCATCTGAAGTCCTAAGTTGGGACTGATCTAGCAACTCCTGACATAAGCCTCCTTCCATTTGTTCAGTTTCTCCATTGCTCCTGTCTTCTGGTTTTGACTTATCACCTTGGACTACTGCACACTTACATTTCTCTGTTATTCTTTCATGCTCTTTTTTTAACATACTTATTTCTTGCTTTAAATGGCTCATTTTTAGCTTAGTTTCCTCAAGCTCATTCTTTGTTCGAGACGCCTCTGCATTTATGTTTTCTACTTGCTTTTCCAAAGCCTCCTTTTCTGCCAGAACTGCTTCAAGCATGTGTTTCGGACTGTCAGCATCTTCTTGAAAACCAGCAATGTCTGCTGGAACTTTTTGTTCAATAATTGCCAGCTCCTGCTGAAGCTTATCAATTACATCATGCAACTGCTCTACTTCCTCATCATTTTTTTTCTTCACACGTTCTTGATCGCTTTTCAGACATTCTACCTGGGCTTCAAGCTCCCGTATATGCTCGTTTTGCTCTTCAATAATCTGGGGAAAAAAAACCCAAACAGAAACACCCAGATAATTTTGGTCCTGGGCTTCACAGAAACAGTTTAATCAAACATTGAAAGATCTTGTAAAAGAAATTTCTCAGAGAATTTCTTAATGTGATGTCTCTTCTAAAGCTGTACGAGAATTGAGACATCTTCAAACAGGACTGACAAAGTAGCCTGTGACCTTAAAGAATTGAAAAAGAGGTATTAAAGCATCAGATGAAGTGGAAAACATTTGTAACATCGTGGCTCCTATGAAATAAGTAGAAACAAAAAATGGAATGACTGGTGTTGAAAAAATCTAAATTTAATAAATAAAAAAGTCTTAGCAAAAGGAATAAAAAGAAGTTACTAGAGTCCAATAGAATAAGTTTTAAAAAATTTGTTAAAAATCTTGTTAAATTGCAGTGGGAGCAAATTTCATTTGAGTGTAGAAGAATGACAAAAAAATTTGTCTTTACAAAGAGAAAATAAAGACAGACCAGATAATAAGTAGTAGGTCTAAGAAACAAAATGTATTCTTTTTAAGTGAATGTTTGGAGATCTGAAGTGAACAGTGCTTCTACAGTGGAAATGTAAAAGGCAGAAGAAAATACGTTAAAAATATTTGGAAATACATATAATAAAATTAGTTATGATACTAAAATAGGTAGGAACTCTATTAGAGTCTTAGAATATGAAGAAAACATGCAGAAAAGACGAAAGATGACTAAATTCATTACTCAAATAGCCATGTTTTTTCCTTTATCACTTAATACTTCACTATGCTTAGTTAGTTAAATAGAATAATAAGATGACTTTGTATTAAGCATAATATGTGCAAAAATAAATGTGGCCATATAAATTAGAAAGGCTGGTTTGCCAGCTAAGAACTTAATTTTAAAAATCCGCAAAAACTAGAGGAAGCTCAAAAACACTAAATAAAATCTGAACAAGTCATAACATCATAAAATGGTTTGAGTTAGAAGGGACCTTAAAGATCATACAGTTTCAACCCCGCTGCCCCAGGCAGAAGGAAACACAGTGATCCTGGTGATTGCTATCAACTCAGCACAGCAGTTCCTGTTCTTCATAATGTAACTGAATAAAGGCCCACACAATGCAAATACAGTAATTAAAAGAAAAGCACTTAGAGGGATGAAGATGTCTAGGGGACTTAGGAAAGGGATTAACCTAAGAATAATCTATTAATACTTAATAATGCTCTCATAATCAAGCAAAGTAATTATTTAATGTCCTGGAAAATAAAACCAAGTCAGAGGATGAAATTAAGAAAATTAAGCTTCATGTAACAAGAGAAGAACCAATCATTAAAATGAATTTTAACTGAATCCTAGGTGTTTTTCTCAAGGCAAGAACTGTAACTCTATTACTGGGGTCATTGTACAGAGCAGAACTGTTCTGGATTCTTGAAGTATAGTATTTTCTAAATCCAGTTTTCTAAATCCAATTCAAAGTTTAGTCATTATTCACTGAATTTCACTATAACTGAATTTTGCACATAAAGATTCAGGGAAATTATCCAGCTCAGTCAGAGCCCTATTTTAGTGGATTCAATATGTCCTAGTAGAATGTTAGCCTAAATGTTCAGTCAACTACCAAGGGATAACGGAAATCCTGTTCTTAACTTGCTTTTGAGTTAAAGCTTATGACCAATAAATGACATTTAAAATAGTCAGAATGCAAAATTCAGCCACTGAAAAAATCAATGTGTTTTATCTGTATAAAATCACAGTAAGCCAAAAGAAGACGAAGCTGATAATCACAAAACCACATAATTGAAAAATAAGAGAAAGCTATAGGTGTTTAAGATCAGTAAATAAAAGATAAATCTGCTTCTTTCTGCTTTCCTCTCTACTTCTAATAAAACACATCATTTTTTTTTGCATCTCCATGCTTGAAACTGGATAAAAGATGTTGCCAACGCTGGTATGAGGACAAAGCATTCACACAAGCTCATGGAGCTCAGAAGTTCAACTGCTAAAAATGCATTAAAATCCAACACTATCCAGCAGGTGTCACTGGAGCATAACATTGAATGTAAGTCATGTGAGCAAGATGCTAAAATGAATGCTGAGATTGAATTCAGCTACCTACATACTATTAAATATTCAGAAGTATCAGAAGAATTAGGAATGAAGAAGAATTTAAAACAAAAACTCGAGCAGAAATAAGGCAGAATAATTAAAAAGAAAAGCAAGCAAAAAGCATCTGTCATAAACAAGACTAAAAAGGAAAAAGAGATCAGGTTTAAAGCATTGCTTGAAACTGAAGCATCTGCATTTTTAAATTAAGGCAGCAATAGAAGATAAATGCAACTGGTGGGGGCCAGAGTGATTTTTTCCTTCAAACAGTTAGCAGCACAAAGTAGGACTCTGAAAAGGATTTCAGAAGTGTGTACCTTGTTGTCAGTTGTGACTTCAAGTTGCTGTTGCAGTTTTGCTATTTGTTCATGAAGATGATAGATTTCCTGATCCTTTTCTTGCATGATGTGAGCGAGCCTCCCAGCCACTAAATGATGGTCCTTTATGGTGGCATCTTCAGATTTCTGGATAGCTAGTCCTAGTATTTCCATTTCATCCTGCCAAAAAACCACCAAAAACGTGTTACAGATGTACATAACATTTTCTGCATATTCTCGTATGAGTATTTCAAGTGTAGGAATTAAAATAAACAAATTTCATGGAATGACAAGTAATCATATGAACTTTTAAATATTTTGGCAAATTGAACAGTGGAATGCTTGAGAAAGCGAAAGAATTTGGTGTCTTGGCTTTTTCAAAGAACTTATTTCTGCGGAGGAAGGAGAATAAATCTTTAGGGTTCTCTGTTACAGTTACCTTAAATAATTTGTTCTCTTGTTCAAGTTCCTGCAAGTGTGTAGTGGACTCCTTTCGCTGAATTTCTAGCTGCATGTGCAGTTGCTGAACTTCTTCATTTTTATTTTCTAGCTCCTCTCGAAACTGCTCCAACTGTTCCTCAAGGTTTGTGACCTACGTTTCCAAACAAAAGGAGCAGGAAAAGGAGTACGCAGCCATACCAAAAATTAAATGCTATAAATTTCAAGTACAATGTCTATAGTAAACTGGTTTGCTATGCACAAACACAGGAATGTGTACTTGGTGACATTCTGAGTCCTTAAACTGAATTGAATTTTAAACACCACTAAAAAAATCAGTGGAAATCACCATGAAGTTTTTTCTTAATTGGGCTGAATTTTTATTTCAGAAACACTCTTGCAAGTCATAAATATTAACATAGAACAACTATCATGGATCACAGGAGAATTTCAAAGGGATTTGGACTGCTGTCTCTCTAACTGTAAAAAGTTCCATCTGTATAGTTCACTAAACTCAACAAAAAGCAAAAACTGACAAAGCAACACGTAAATGGAAAGACGGAACTTTTCACAGGCATTTTACCTCCTTTTCCTTTCTGTCCACAGCTTCTCGTTCAGCTTGAAGTTGTACTTCAAGAGGTAACTCTCCCTTTACTATGATGGTGCCAAACTGTTTCCTTTCCTCCACCTTTACATAGAAATAATATTAACAGTTATCAGATTAAAAAAATACACTATTTTGGTCTCAAGAAAATAAGAAAGTAGCAAATCCTTGATAAATTTCGACCAAGCAATACCTTTTGCAAGTGGTCAGCACTGATGATTAAGGCTTGTTCCAGTTCTCTTATCCTGCATTCTAGCTTCTCAATTTCTTCATTTCGTTCTTGTATATCTCTCTGAAGTTGCTCCTTGGAGAGCAAAAGCTCACTGCATTTGTCTGTTTTCTCTTTGAGATGATTTGTTAACTGTTCAACCTGTTGACAATATGGCAAGATTATTATACTGTATTACACTGGAAGGGTTCACTAGCAATGGCAACACCATGCATTTTTGACTGGGAGAAAATATTCCTCTTTTTCACCCACAACAAAACTCCTACTCTTTAGGTGAAACAGAATGTACTGTCAGGATACTGTGATACTACATCCAACAAATACCAACAGCATTATTTAAGAAGTGGTGTGTTCCGTGCCACATTGCCTGCTCTCTAGAACTGATCTTGCCCTTCTGAAAACTTCATACTCTGTAGTCAGTTAAAAGCAAGAAGCAAAGCATCCCTATGCAGTGCACTAAAATGATGCCTTTAACATCTATGGATGGACTGTCTTGACCCTATGGTCAAGATGCTATTTGCCTCTGAGGAAAATCATAGTTCTAAAAATCTGTGACAAAATTATTCAAAAGAAGGAGATGATTTGTGACATACAGAAATATCCTAAAACTCACTGGGTCTTTAACATTGACGAGAATAGCTATACTTAAGTGACGAAAGACAGGAAGCTTTGATTTCTTGCTATGTTCCTTAAATGGGACCAAACAGATGTCATGGATGTAGTAATTTCACTTTCTATGAGGGACAAAACATCCAAATAAAACATTCTGACTCTCAGTCGGTCAGATGTATGTATCTCAGAAACAACATATTAAAAGATCAACTGAAGTAGCAGAGATAGTAATATCTATCCCTTTCTAGCTGTATTTCAGAAATTATTAATTGAAATTACAGATAAGAAAGATGCATAACGAATCCATAGTATGATGTACAGAGTTAAGATCTGAGTAACTGAGCAAGAGACAGGGAAAGTAATATTTGTCCCACTCAAGAAACTGATTTCAGTATTTACAATTAGGAAGTTACGATGTAGCCAAAAGGTAGAAGACTCAAAGCATTTCAAGAGACAGGAGAGAAGAGGACCAGAACATAAAGCTGACAGGATGGTATTATTGACGTTATCCATCCATGAGTAACATCACAGTCTGAAGTGACCTCAGAAAAGTCCTGAGAGAGAAATGGAAAAATAAAAATCAAGTCTAGAGCAGACTCTACGACGACCCTCCCTGGAATAAGTTGACAAAGCTGAAACAACAGTAAGAAACAAATTAAGTTATCAACTGAAAATGCTCATGGCATTCCGTCAAAGCAGAAGAGGATTTTAAAAAATGTGCAACTACAAAAAATAGAACAGTGCTCTCAAAAGCATGAGAAATAATGAAAATACGCATATTTACAAAATATTTCAAGGAACACTGTGACATCAAAATATACTATATGTACCGCATTTGACAAGATAAATGTAAATCTAATACATTATTGAAAATCCTGTCTATAATTTCTAACATACCACATTTAACATCACCCATATCTAAACCATCTGTGGTGCTTGCAGACATTATCTTACTGTCTTTCCACCTACTAAAACTTTCTAATTTAAAACCATCAAATACAAATCTCAAAATTTTAATCACAGTTAAAACTGTCTTTCATTTTACAGCATGCTTTAAATTTCCATTGTAGCATATCTGCCAATTTAAGAGTATACACATATGTGTATATGTAAATATGAATCAGGATGATTTTTACATATAGATTCTGAGCAAATAGGACAATTTTTATTATGCTAGCAAATTTGAACTTTTCTTGAGAGAATTTTTTTTTTTAATGTAAGAATTTTAATCGGGAATTCATATGCTATCCATGCCACAAATAATAAACAAACACGTAACAAAATGAACCCAAAATGAACATCCTGGATTCAGGAAAATTAATTGTGCTAGAGCCACCTCCATCTGTGTAATATGTCAGCAGGAGAGGAATGTGCACACTCTTGGCAACGGAAGGAAACAGATGTAGAATTTCTGTATATGTTTTGTTCAACACGTACACAGCTAATTCCAGACAATTCATTGTTCACAGAGGCTGATGACAACCAGATCCCATAGTACTGACTGAACACTTTGTCATATTTCATACAAACCTTTGTACTAAAATATATTTAGAAACCCAATGAAACACAGTTCTAAACCTGCAAATTCTAAATAAATAAGTACTTTGCCACTCACATCTCACATATAGCAATTATGTCCTATTACTGTCTGTGGTCCTAAACTATATCCTAGAATCACAGAATGGTTTGGGTTGGAAGAGACCTTAAAGATCACCTAGTTCCAACACACCTGCCACAGCCAGGGACACCTTCCACTATTTTATATAATACAGAATACTAAATCCTGCTAATATTTAAGAATTGAATTACAGCAATTGAACTACTCCAGTACGACCTCTGATTTGAAAATGACAGTCTAACCTAATAGAGGGCACTTTAATGCTGAAAATCAAGCAAGAAAATAATGCAAAAGTATCAGCCTTGATCAAAAAGCAGCACATAAGAAAACCCACAAAAAATAAAATGTTATTTAATTGACTAACAGTTCATCAAACAAAATCTGCAAAAGCATTATAATAGTATTTACATTATAAAAGCATTTACACTGCTGCCACTTCTTGATTTTGCTGAGTCTAAGAGTTTTCTGTGATTCCCTTGAGCGGCTGTTCTAGAGTCACTACATTTGTTCCAGTGCCAACAGACATTCACTGGGGAGGTTTACGTGTACACAGAGAGTGCTACAGCATCACAGGTGTTAAACTTCAGTAACTCAATTCCCTCAGTGGTGTACCTGTGCTATAAACAGGATGTCAAAAAACTACATAAGAACATGTAAAATTGCTAAAATAGTCTTGAATGCTTCCATAAACTTTTGAGAACAGTGGATTTTCTAAGTTAAGTTATAGGAGAGAGCCTTATTGAAACTTAAGAAGTTTTTGTATGTCTGCTACTAAAACTAAGCAGCCTAAAAAAAACCCCAAAACACAGTTCACCACTTTCCTGCAACACCTTCAGTCTCAGGGGATTTACTTTCCTGGCTTGCAAATGGATGCAGAGTAGGTACACCATAAAATAGCTTCATTATAGTATCTTAACAGCTGTCAACTCGTCATTTATATTCATTGAGTACAAGTAATAAAATGTGTTACCTCTCTGGTTTGATGTTCATTGACAGGCTGACTCCTTTGTGGAACCTTAAGCTGTTGTTCCAGCTTCTGTATCTCTTGCTGGAATACATCTCTCTCATGCTCTCGGTCAATTGCTTGCTCCTGAAAGTTAAGAAATTACGTGGCTACACCATTTGATTTAAAACCAATCCAAGGTAAGTGTCTTATTACTTCCTACTTGCATTAATGTGAGCCTGGTAACAGTATGTCAGTATTTTTAAGGTAGCAGAACCTATTGCAGCTACCATTAACATCTTTATCATTTGGGGCAATAAATTTCATATTTTTTAAACAAAAAATTAGCACAGCAGAGATGCGTCAAGTAATATTTCACAAAAATGACGGGTTTGTTTCTTCTGTTCCAGGTACACTACACAAATGACAGTAAGCAAATATTTAATGATTTCATCCCTAATGTTTGTCTTAGATGAATGTAGAATAAATAGAAATTCAAAACAGAAATTAACTCGGTGTTAATACTGATGAAGAGCAATCAGAAAAAAATAATTATAAATTGCTTGAAATACAGAGCTGTCCTAAGTAAGCACCTCCAATTAACTATCAACTTTTAAAATGTTATTAAATTCTTGGGCTGGAACCTACAGCACTGCCTATATTTGCTATCATCTGCCTATGTTTGCTCAAAATCTGCAAAAAATTAGCATTTCCCCCTGAACCAAACCTCAGTACCAATGCTACCAACCCACCTTCATGACATCTGCCTTTTACCATACTTACATCTAGAAATTTTCTTGTTTTCTCAAGTTGCTTCTCCAAGGCCTGGTTTTGCTGTCTTAGGTCCATTAGTTCAGCATTTTTCTCTTGTTCTAGCTCTATGAAACGATTGACCTGCTCTTCCAAGTCTATTTCCAAGACTTTAACTTGCTTCTGAAGGTCATCATACTCTTTTTCAGCTTGACGTTGTACTTCAATTTTTTCCTTCATTAGCTTTTCTGTTTCCTCCAGTAATTCTGAGTGTAATAAAAGCAACACTACTTTTAGATATGAATAGTAAGCAATGTTATAAAGCAAAATTACTCCCCAAGGTATCCATGCTGTAATCTACAGAAGGATGTGAACTGGCTTGGGTTTTTACTATTTTTCTCTTTTTGAAAATAGATTTTCTTCTGAGAAATTATCAGGATAATGACTGAAGCAAATTCATATTAAAATTACTATCCTTTAGTTAGTCTTCAAAGGACTGTTACTGAAGTTGTATCAGATCACTTTCCTGTTTAAGTTTCATATCAATTAAAAGGCCATTATAAAATTGAAAAGAAAAGAAAATGCATGGGGTCAAACTACAGCTAGAGTCAGCACAGGAGTTAAGAATGATGCACAGAAAACCCAACCCTCTTCTCATCCCCATTGCCAGCAAAATCAATCCACTCCCAGACTTCATTATTTAATGATACATACAAATAATTCAAGGGGAATACTGAAAGACTTAGCAAGGCTGCTGGGCAGACAGAGAGGAAAATTACTGACCTGCAACTGGAGCTTGCAAAATCAGTGACTGCATGAATGCCCAATTTTGAGTCATCATGAAAAAGCCAGGAAGCACATATATAGGAAAGCCCCAAACCACACTAAGACTCTTAAGCCACAGCCCACTGAAGTACCTATTAACTAACCGTACGAACCCCTTGAGGTAAAACCCAAACAGCAAAGCACACTTACTTTTGGAGAATCTTAAAAACAGGATTGATATTTTAACAGAAACAATAAAATTTACTTTCACTAGAGAAGAAAGATCCTTCAGGCACCATCATCTTACATCGTATTTAACCAATTCTCATTTCTAGGAAACCATTATTCATCAATATAATAAAAAGTTTAATTATCACAGTGAATGACTCAGGAGTATTTGGAAATAAAAAGCAATAAAAGACTACAAAAATATCTCTCCAATACCAACTAAGTAACTGTAATTCATAGGTGAATAAGATGATGGTTATTGATGAATTTGCTTATTATGTTTAGAAATCAAAAGAAATGTTGTTAGCAAAACGTTGAACTGAGTATGAAATACAACATCAAAGCTGCAGGCCAGTAAGAATTACAAGTAACGTCAGTAAGCCAAAAGCCCAATAATCCTGATTAACAATGTCAGTACGTGTAAGTCTTCCACCCAGTTACAGATTGGCCATGCAACATACAAACACACCTGCTTGGGAAGCTGCATCGATTGCAGCATCTACTAGGCCTAGGAGAATAGAGAGAGAGAAAACAAAAAAAAGAAGCAAAGTAATTCACATGCCAGCTATAGTTTTCTTGTGGTGCAACAATGTAAGAGAAAATGAAGCCAAAGATAGATGTGGCATTTAATGACAAAGTTGTTGAGATAACTTAGGGAATGTGACAAGTTATTCTGGTATGCATGATATAAGTGCCTACACATACTTATAGAATTGTTTATCCTTACAGCTCTTATACATGAAAATCACTTTAAAGTATCTAGAAGCCTAAACCATACCAAAAATAACTAAAGTGGAATCACAGACAAGGATCTTCTTTACTACAGAGTAGGAAGCAGCAGGCTGTTCTTAAAATTTTGTTGTTACAGAAAACTGCAGGAAATGGCAAATACACAAGATGTGCAATCTATAAAAATAGCAACATTATAAACTGGAATAAACTTCTAGAAATTAAATAAAATGGTAACTTCATCCTGCTATTTACAATGTAAGCACTGCAATCCTT
The DNA here is from genome assembly GCA_014706295.1 of Lycocorax pyrrhopterus obiensis. NCBI lineage: Eukaryota > Metazoa > Chordata > Aves > Passeriformes > Paradisaeidae > Lycocorax > Lycocorax pyrrhopterus. The sequence continues at coordinate 23,628,373 of JACSVZ010000002.1, read as the reverse complement.
GAAAGATCAGTACTTCTTCAAATACTAGTGTTCTAATTTTCTTCCCCTCTCAAACATGAAATATTAATTTCAGTTATTAGTTTAAGGAAGAATTAAAAGACACATTTACTTCATGAGGGTAAATGCTTTTTTGAGTAAGCAGTTAGTTAGATTACATTGACATGGTATATATCTGAAATTTTCACCATCAGGACTGAAAGCTTTCATTACTGGTAGATAAAAGGCTTTCCTTATCATGCAACTGTTGTGCTATTCTTCCCTAAAAGAGGAATTTATTAGAAAAGTTTATCTTCTGTGCCTACAATAAATACAGCCACCACATGTAGTGCAATCATGTTCTGGTGGATATGCCTCCTAGTCTGTCTTTCTGTTTGGAAAGCATTTAGACAGTATTTATATCCATGGTTGCTATTCCATCTCCAGTGATAATCTAAATAAAAGAAAAGTTTTGGAGATAAAGCTTTTTCTGGCTTAAAGAACAACTGTAATTTCTCAACACTTCTAAAAATTCAGTCATTCCTTGTTTAAAAACCAAGAAAAGTTACCATGCCAACATTAGACAACAGGTGTGAAAATATCACATTTGGCCCTATCACATTTTTATTAATGATCACACAGGCAATGGGGAGAAGCCTTTGCCAAGACTACTTATTATTTTATTTGGAAGTATAAGAAAACCTCATAGAAAGATTGTGATGAATACATACGCTGCTCTACTGGCCCCGCCTCCGCTCTCATGGCATCCTTCTGTCTGGAGAGTAATTCCTTTTCTTCCTGGACCTGCTGCTGTTCAGCCTCTAACTCCTGCAATTTGTTACCTGTACACAGGAGCTCTTGCTCAAGATGGTCAATTACATCTATTTTTTCCTGGAGTTGTTTTTCCAGAAACGTTTTCTCATCTGCGTAACCATCAATGAGGCCTGTAAAACATCAGTTTGGAGGCAGATTTAATAGACAATCAAAACCAATTTTTTTCTTGTTGAAGTCACTACTGTATTCTGACATACATGCACATGTATGTTAGATGCTCAACATCTGACAATTTCTACTCATGTCCTTGCTATCCTTTCATGATAAACAAATTATAGGAAAGACAGCAGAACACCAAATACAGCTCTTAATTTTTACTCAGCACAAAACCTCTGGAGCAAACAGGAACTCCAAAGCCAAGGAAAAATACATATGTAATGAACACAGGAAAAATAAGAAATTTAAATAAATTCAGTATAAATCGCTATCTATCTAGTCTTGAGTCAGTATTAAAATGGATTTTACCCTATCTTGAGAATGTAGAAAAACTAAAGAAATTTCTATTTGTTAACAATGTAGACCCATCTTTTTTTCCATATTTGAATTCACAGACAACACAGACATATAGGACTGGATATTGAAACAGAAAATACTGAATGAGTAACATCATTTATAACATTTCAAAACTTTGAGACAATACAAACTCCAGTGGTTATTTCCACCATATCAGACACTGTTCACGAGTACTTAACAGATTTGAAGTTGAGAGGGCATTACCAAGTTAAACGGAATGCACACTCCCACAAAAAAGTTATGAACAATGAAATCTCCTAAAATCACACATCGTGGTATTTACTTCTGCCAGGTTTTTTCTGAGATGTAATGAAAATTGTCAAGAGTTCAGTGAACAAATTTGCATTAGCTTTTCTATCACATCACATCAGGTAAGTCATATCTGACACCACTAAAACACAGGAAGTTTGAAAATGTCTCAGATGCAGAAGTTTTTGTGATAAGAAAAAAATGATCATAAACGACACATTTTATCTCAAGAGAAGACAGAGTACCATCAGATGTATAATGAACTAAGACATTGTTCTGCATACCTACCTAAAGAATTTAATAAAAGAATGTAGATTGTCAGAGTATGCTCACAACTCACTTCAATGGGCAGAAATTAAATAAAAAGAGTTCTATGACATCTTTGTTTTGTTATACCAACGTCAACAAAAAAAGGTGCCAGTCATTTAGAAGTGCACTAATTTCAAATGCACCTAACTTAAAACTGTGCAATATATTTATCAAGGGCTAAAACTAACATCTAATTCTGTCTCTTATATTTTAGAACTGCTCATGAACCAAATCAATACAGCCATTCTGTCCTAATATATTACGCGCTTTTACTTTATTATTGAAGATTTGTGAATAAAATTTCTATCAAGACACAATATTATCCTCCAAAGAAAGCAGCTGCCTACATTCTGAAATTCTTCAATATTAAACATTTTGTAACTCCATCTGTGTCAGAATGTAAATTCTTAGGTCATTTATATCTTGTTGGAAGAGTTCTTCGTATTTTTGCATGTTTAGATGTGTTCCAAACAATTTTTTCACTCTTAATTTAATCTTGAAAAAAAAAAAGTAGTAATACCTATTTCATATTTGAATCTATTCCTTCTGAAATCAATTTTCATCCTTTCTGGTTTTGCTAAAGCTACTGAAATGTTGCAGCCAGTACTGCTGCTGCTGACACACAACATTTATGCTGCATGAACTGACAGGCGACCAACTGTCCCTCACACCACGTTTCAGACACACAGCTTAGAAACCTGCACTGCTTTTCAGCTTATGTGTGTCCCAGCTATTAATAGCATGTGAAATCATGATGGATTATCTGTCTGTGTAAAAAGAAGTGGAAGCCTGGCAGGGTAGCATTCTCCAGGGGTAACATTTGGCTATCAAACTTCACTCTATGCTCCCACTTTGAAACAGCGAAGTCTGCTGAGATTCAAGACTATCAAAAATACCTTTCTGCTTACTACTACAGAGATCCAACCTACAGAGCAGGTGTTTTTTGCATCTTTTCCAGATGCTAATCACAGATAATGATAGAAATGTTGGGTGTCTACAAAACACTGAGCTATCAAAACAAGAGAACAAATAAAGTCTGTCAGATTTGAACATATTTTCCTGATATCAGAACAGATTACTAGATTTTTAAGACCCCACAATTTTTAATTGCTTCCTTAATGCAGTTGCAAATACACTTTTTAAAAGATCACTTCAAACAGTGCAAACTGAAACATATCACCACCATATAATCAGATTCAGAGTAAAGACTCCGTGTCAAGGCCATGACGCAGCAGGCACAAACTGAAATACGGGAAACTGCACTTCAACATATGAAAATAAGTTTAGGGCTTTCTTCCTTTCCCCTCATTGATGCTGGTCGAACACTGGGACATGCTCCAGTGGTCAAACACTGGAATAGCCACTCAGAGAGGCTGTGGACATTCAAAACTTGACTGAACATGGTCCTAGGCAAGCTGCTCTACCTGATCTTGCTTTGAGCAAGGGGCTGGAATAGTTGATCTCCAGAGGCGCCTTCCAGCCTCAACTATTTATGATTTTAAGTTGTTAACACTTAAGCTTGTCTGCACAAACAAACATGTTATGATAAAATTAATTAATTTTGAGGATCCAAGCACATACACAACCTATTATTTTTAATATTGTCATTGTTTTTAATACTGTCAAAACTGGAAAACAGAACTACAGTGTGGTTGATGTTGGTAGGGACCTCCAGAGGTCATCACATCCATAACTATCCAGAAGGCTGGTAACATTCTAAAACTTGCAAAGAAATGGATCAAATTTGCAATTTCTTTACCCAATTAATAAGTAAGTAGGTGCAAAGTCCAACAACTCGTAAAAAAAGCTACTCACCTTCAGCTTTGCTAAGCTCCAAAGCCAACTGCTCCCTGGCTTTGGTTTCCTCATTAAGACGTTCTTGTAGCTCTTCCTGATACCTGATAAATTCTGTGGCCTCTTGTTGCTTCTTGAAGGACTCTCGCATGAGTTCTGTCTGAGTAATTTTAGCATGTTCAAGCTATCACAGGAAAAAAATTAAAGAAATTAGATAAATACCTATTCTATCATTCCTATTTAATTAACAGTTGCTTTACAGAGTGATGAGAAGTCTCACATAACTTCACTAGACATTTGATAAAATCTTTATTGAACACTCATTTGCAGAGTACAAGATGAAGACTGACTTATAAAAGTCTAAGCAAACAGGCTTTGTCAGTATAGTGAACTCCATGAACCACCTGGCTAAATCCGTGTCTTTGTTCCTGTAATCCCTGATTTATGAGTTTACACTAGATTCACCTTTGTTTAGACATGAGTTTTGCACTAAATATGGGTAAGCTACCACCCACCATACACTTAGAATGGCTAAAAAACATTGTATAAAACTGGCAGAATCTTTATTATAAATTGACTCAAATGGTGCTTCACCTCTTTTTCTCCTTAACATGAAGATAGATGAGAACACCAGGAAAAAGTGAATTTTCAGAGTATTGCACATTTTGACCAACAAGGGAGTAAAGCAGTGCTTCTTCCAACAGTGTCAACTTACCAGAATTACTAAAGATTTTTTTAATTCTTCTCCACTTGTCTGGTAGGTTAATATTTAACATGTTAATGTTTAACATAGATGCAGCACAGTCTCACTGTGCCACTATCCTGGAGTACTGGAAAACCATGTAGCATAAAATTGCATATTTACAGTTTAGTCATATCCAAAATGATAAATACAAATCTAATCAAAATTAGAATTATAAAAGTAAAATAATGCATAAAGACAAAACATTGTTAGAAGTTTTGATTACACAAAATGTCCATTTAAGATAACATCAAACTGAAATCAATTACCAAAATCTTTACTTCTCAACTATTAACATTTATAGTCTACAGCCACCTCTCTGAGGGACACAAACACAAATTGTTAGAGTTGAACTCTGCATGAGTTCTTTGTGTGGCTTGTATTCAAGATAAGACAATTTATTTTGAATAAGAACAATGTCAGAAAATGAAATAACACAACTTCTACTCCTTTGTTTTTTTGGTTGGTTTTTTTACTTTTTAATATTCTGGTTATTGGTAGATATTTGAAAGATAACAACATCTACGGTTTCCATAAAATATTCTGTCTCTCAATTTCTTAAAAAATAAAAGCTTTCTCACTAAGTCCTACTAAGATTGTGAATATGAGGAGTTTGCTTTAAAAGCTCAGAAAAATGGGTTAAGGAACATTAAATAGAATAGTGCACACAAAATTATCCACTTACACTTCAAAAAGAAAGTCTGAATAATCAATACATTCTCTTTTATAATACACCGAACTTAAATACTCGATTTCTTTTCTACAGCATTCCTTTTTAGATGGACATCATTAACATGTTCATGTTAATTATTCATTCTGCCAGGGGTTAAAAAAAGGTCTAAATACTGCAACTATCTGCACTGGCTTGAGATATTTTTAAAAATCACGGAGCACCCTTACTGTATCCTTATATTTTCAAGTGCTTAATGAAAGACCTATCTCGGATAAAAGGGAAACCTACGATAGGTTCACTGTACACCGATAACCATAAAAGTGGCTTCCTGAAATGCATGAAATATTTCAGTTAAAACTCAGAATAAAAATTATTCTCCAGCTTTTTTCAGTAAGAACAACTCGAAGTATTATTAAAAATATCACAGGGCAAAACAAAAAAGAAGTAAAAACACAAACATGACTTTTTAAGATCAACAACTTCTCCATGGGATCACTGGAAACAATTCTCCAGCTCGTGCTAGTTACTGCTACTAGTCAGTGCACCAAAGCTAAAAAGGAACAACTCTGACTGCAGTCTCTCCCCCAGTGTGAATTATTCTCAGCAAGATAAATGAAATGTAATAAGTAACACTGAAGTGCTTTAAAAGGAGATCTCAAATATCCGGAATTTAATATATTTCTGTGATTGATAAATTTCTTGTGTTAGAAATGATCAGAGAACTGTATAATTAAGGCTTTTTCAGTGCCCACTGAAAACTGACTAGGAAAAGGGCCTGTCAGCAGCACAAAATAATTTTAACAATAGATATTATAAATATATAATTTTTCATTGCATTTTCTTCTATTTAAGCTTAATTTCTTTTAAAAACTTGTATACTTACTGAGTAGGGAGGTGTAGGCAAGGAGATTTTAGAAACAACTTTTAAAATGTGCCCATTTTTTTTGTGGCTGAAGTGAAAAATTGAAGTATTTACCACTACAGAATTATTCTCATCCAAATGCTCGGTGAAAGGAAAAGGAAATGGTAAAGGCACACGAGATTCAACCTCATATGTATCTTCTTCTTGGCCTTCAGTCCACAAACCATTGAACAGATTAGATGCCCAGTAGGTGCGGTAAGAATCCATTCCAAAAAATATTGCTCTTGCTGTCTTCTCAACCGTCCCGTGGGTATTTTGCACTATCTAGGCTGGTTTAGAAATTTCTGACAGGAATTTGTAACAGAACATGTGCATTTAACACATACCAGCACAGTCGGTGACAAACCTACTCAGAATCAGTAGGAAGCCTCAGATCACTTTTCAAGGTGAGTAATTCAGGGGTGGATTAATCCCAAAAAAGAGGTACAGGAAAACTTCGTATGGTCACTCCTAAAAAATCCTTCTTAGAAAAGTTTCACATGAAAAAGCAACAGAGATCTTCCAATAGCAACTAGCAAGTAATTTCCAAGGCAAGGAAGCACAATTTTCTTCCACCCGCACAGGATCGCTGCAGCAGACAAGCAAGCTAACAAAACTGAAACTAAAAATTTTCCAACTCCACTACGGCAAATGAAAGAAAAATACAGGTATGTCATTATTTGCATTTATCCTTGTTGCTGGAGTTAATTCAACAGGAAGAACTTTCTCAAACTCTGCTAGTTTAAAGGCTTCCTGCTAGTATCTCCCAACCGAAAGAGTTCAGGGGAGTGGCCCAGTTTATTTACCTATACATAACACCAGCAGGTGGAATTTGAATTAATACACCCACTATACTCCTTGCCTCAAGTTTCAAACTGCACTTCGGGTCTGAAAGTGTGTGTTCAGACAGGTCTCATACAGCAACTTTGAAGATTTTGCCAGGTTTCTCTTACTCTTTTAAGTTTATTTGAAAAAATGGGTACATGCCTCTATCCATAACACAACTGATTAGAGGAAAGGTTAAAATCCTTTCTGCATGTAACCAGTTTTAGATTAGAAAATATTGCAGACTAGAAAAAAATAAAGTATTCAGTTTCTGAATATTTAAAAATTATTTTCCCATCACCTATATATCTGTGGTATATACAAGAAGTGTATATAATCCAGTAAGCACACACGAGACACTGCAAAGCAGACAAGCTTGAATGCTTGCAAAGTTTCTCTACAGAACAGCCAGAGAGATGTCAATATTTATACTGTGTGAAAATGTGTAAACAGATGAATTTTTTATTAACTTAAGGAAAAAAAAGCCAAACATGTATGATCATCAGGGATAAATGCATCTTTGTATAATTGATATTAATGAAAAAAATGTGTCTGTATGTATTTGAGCCATAACTCTGTTGCTGGTATTGGCAAAGTCCCAGCAACAAAGCCGTAAACGAAAATACTTTGAAACCTTCAAATTGAGATGTACACAGTCTAAAAGTAAAGCACATGATAAAAGCAGTGTGATTTGAACTGAGCTAGGTATATAGCTCCCATTCCTGTTAGCAAGGAAGTACTCCAGGCAGTAACTAACATCCCACCACACAAAGTACCCCAATAGCAAACTACCCCTTTTTTGGATACTATTCCTGAATCACATACCTCACATAAATGCTGGAGTGCAGACTCCGTTTCTGATAGCAAGGTGGTAAGCAATGTGCTTAGCTGGCTATGTTTAAATCATAGTTGGAAGAGACAGCAGGAGAGCTCCACCTTTTTGGCCAGTCAATTGACTAAAATGTTTGTCACGAGAACTAGGCACAGTTCCCCTTATTCCTCCCTCTTCACAAGGGCCAGCTCTATGTGCTCTGACACCTCCTGTCTCATCTCTGGATTGTAGCAGAATGCAGGTGATCCGTATGAGCAATGAAAGACTGCCCTAGATTGATAAGAACGCCCAAATTCAGGCTTCCTCTACAGACCAAAGTAGATTTCTAATAGGAAACTAAATTCATCTGTAAAGTCATGCTGGAGCAGTCTTTTTTTGGGTAGAGGCACCTGAAGCATTGTTTCAGCAGTCAAAATGAGCCCTATGGGTTTTAGGCTTATGAAAACACAACCACAAGAAAAATAAAGCCCAACTCAGACACAAAATTGAAAATGTTTCTCTATTAAATCATCCCACCTGATTTGAAGTTTCATTGATAGCTTCCAGAAGCTTTTCAACAGCTGCCTGCAGTCGAGAACTAATATTCAGAATGAGCTCTTCATTTTCAGGATCTATTTCCATTCCACTTTCTGCAAGATGTTGGCTCAGCAGTCCTTCGCCTGCTGCTCCTGACCACATGTTAATATCATCATCTCCCATACTAATACCATGATATGAGGAACAGGACTCTGGGAAAAAAAAATAGTTACCATTTCACACGGTCTCTTAGCAATTGCAAACATGAAAAGCTGTACAACTGAGTTACAATAAGAAAGACAAGTCTGAAAATTATTAAAATATTCATCTTAGTCACAAAAACAGAAAGGGAAATACTGCATACTAAAACTCACACAAACAAGATAAACAATGTGTTAATTAAAAAGAAGCAGAAGTGCAAGAGAAAAGGAGATATTAACAGACAATATTTTAGACATACTTTCAGTATGCTTAGGGGCTCTGACACTCATCTTCAAAACTTTGTTATGATCAGTAACCCTTACTACTTAGAATAACTTGCAATAATACTTGCAAGATTGTCTTTAAAATACAAATCAGTCAAAAAACCCCAAACAAAACCAGAAATAGACTGTCAGTCCCTGTTTCACCAACACCCAATTATGTTACTGTGCATTAACACAAAACTGTTCAAGTCAGTGAATCAAACTCAAGTGAGTAAAAGGAAAGGCATGCAGGCAATTCAGACGGTTTCTTAGGACAAACAGACCGGAATACAGAACAACAATATTCAGCACGGTTATTAGTGAACTGAAAATATACTAAGATGGGTAGCTGAACAAATCAAGTACAGTGCAGCGGCACTGCTACTGTCCCTGCTGCTGGGCCACCTGGCACCTGCCTGCTTCTCAATCTTCATGAGGTCTGATTCTATTTAAGGACATTATCCATTCTTTCTGAAAAGCCAGACACACAAGGTTTGCCTATGGTATTAGGCTGACAGCAATTCATCTAGAAAACAGCAAATTTGCCATATTTAGAATTCAAGGCTGTGTTTAAGCAATGCAAGTGAAAGGAAAGTCTTGAGATGTTGTAAAATCACACTTTCAGTATGAAAAAACAATACAGTGGGTACATCGTGATAGTAGAAACTATTGTTGATAAAGTCTTTTAAAAACAAAGAAATGTTATGTCCTTAGACTGATAGATTTGAAATGTCAGAAATAAATGCTACTGTGCAGAGTTTTTTAAAACGACAGTTTATTTAAATGAAATATATTTCTGGAACATATTTAAAATAAAATAAATATTTTGATACAGTCCTTTTTTTCAACAATTAGATGTTTTTGCTTAGGATTTTCTCAAAAATATCTTATTTTTCAAGAACAGCAGTATGACTAAATGAATTAAGAACAGTCAATGCCTGTTTAGTAATGAAGCTGCAATACTGGGTTATCTTTGAATTCAAGTTCCTGGTTACTCCACGAATTGTGACTGCTGAACTAGAACAGTTTGTTTAGCTACAGAAACTGAACCGAAATTATAACAGGCCAATCTCACAAACTGCCTTTAAAAATGTAGTTAGGTCTTGTTGGTTTTGCCTCCTAACAGGCAGGCAAATAATACTGGCAGGCATATAATAATATGAGCACTCTTGTTGATGTTGTTTGAACCTAGCAAGCAAGTCAGATTCTAGTTTTGAGGTTTGTTTCTAGCTTTTTTTTTTTAACAAGCTGCAACATGATTAACCACCTGGTGTACTTAACATACATTCCTACCTGCAAGTATTTGGACAATAATATCCACAGCCATATATATGACCTATACACAACAAACTAATCTATAGCGATTTTAATTCAGGAAGGTTTCACTTTGTTTACTTTTCTCTTAAAACTGCTAAGATTTTTCAAATGCAGATGCATTTAGTAATTTTTTTTCTTCTAGTTGTATCATTACTGTTTCATATCTCCTTTTAGATATGTGGGGATATAATGTTACAAACTGTTTTCACACTCCAAAGGGAAAAAACAGAAGCACACTATATGCATGAATGGAACGAATAACCAGATGAATAGAATATACATTCACATGGCACCTTTCATCTACACAGGATTTCAAAGCACTTTCGAGTACTGCACTTTGGAACGTCAGTCATAAACTCCTCTAGTGGAATCACCCTAGCAGTGGCTAGCAGTCATTTTCTGCCAGCACACTAAATATTTGCAGTGGGTTTATAGACCATAAAAACTTTCCCACAACACCCTAATATTCCATCCCCCTGCCGTATAAGGAAGGCTGCAAAATTAACAATTTCACATTTTTTATTCAATAGCATTTTGATTTCTTACCACCCAAATTTGGGCTGGGTTTGGGTGTTTCAAAATATCAATAGTGATGCAGAAGCTTTAATATCCTCAGAGTAGAAAGGACCTTCATTTGAGATGGACATCGAGCAGCATAAGTATTTCCAAATGCTGAGCCAAAGTATTGGTTAAAGACTGAGTTGAAGGAAAATATATTCCCTACTTAGCCACCAACACACTTACTGCAGCACCTGATGCTCTTTGGAGGCCACCCATCTTAAGAACTGACCAGGTAAGACCCTGCTTAGCTTCAGAGATCTCACAAAATAAAAGCCCACAGTACAGTAGCACAGCTATAAACAAGATAAAACAATGACATATTAGTTATTGCACAATCTTATTCTTTCCTGATGGAGTACAAATTATCTCTGTAATGTTCCTGTTTTCCTTCTCACATTTAACACATAATTCATGTCCTGTCACCCTTCTATTTCAGTAAATTATTGGCTTGAAAGGTACAGCTGAATTGTGCAATGATGATTGTGTGTAAAATACAAAAATAAAGATTATACAAAATGACTGCACAAATGTGCAGTTGGTTGCAAAATCATCTGAACTGGCTGTCTGGAAACTTCTGGAGAAAAATTTAAAAACACTGATGGCAGTTCAGAATGTAATTTTTAAAAGCCAGGTCCGGAATATGTCTCTTACATTAATAATATCTCTAATATTATTATTTCTTCTTGCCAGTGACCAGAACAGTACCAATTGGCCTCCAGGAACTCATAAGACTTAAAACTACTGGTTTGTTTATGACAATTCTTTTGTAATTCGCTTCCATTTCTCCTGGATAAATACAAAATAAATCAACACTAAAATATAATTTTGTTATACGAAATATTTCAAAACAAAACATCATAATGTACCTGAAATATAACTATAAGAAATGAGGAAAGAAAAAGTGAGCTGTCCCTGAAAGTATAATCTGGCACATGGAAACTTTACTAGTCTCAAAGATAACAAAGGAAAACCAATAAGTATCAAATGCACAAAAGACTGGAAATGATTCTGTTTACAACATGGGGCTGGCAACCCAAATGATAAATGTAGACATCCATACTATAATTTCTACAAAGTGGAACTTAAGAACACAAATTCACATTAAATGTCTTCCTAACTGCACAGTAAAAGTCTCTGTATCTTTTTCCCCTCAAAATGGTCTTAGTATACAGCATCTTGATACAGCATCTTTCCACAAGAATTTCAGTGGTGGAAGCAAGAAACAGAAATATTGTCCAGTCTCATTAATCACCCTGGCAACTGAATGTCTAATCCCCATTTTGTTTATCCTTACAATGTTGTTGAATCTCCCACCCCCACAGAACTAAACAAAATTTCTCTGTCCTGCAATTTTGTTTTTCAGTCAACACAAAATAATAAATAGAACATAATTGGCCTAAGTAAAACTATCAACTCCTTGTGTTAACTCTCTCCTTGTAATGAAAAAAGAATCAATCAAAGAAACAAATGTTTGTGTTGTTTCCTGTGCCATGGAGCTTGCAGTTCAGCATGTCAGATGTCACAGCCCACTAAATCTTAAGAAAAGTGCTTAATTATCCAGTGCTTGCTCAGAAGTTTCAGATATAGAAGTTTTTTATGAGCTGCCAACTGACATTCATGAAGCAATACATATTTTGCATCACGTAGAGCCAGTATCTCAGTTTACTTCTGGGATTCCAGTAAGGAATTAAGGTTAGGGGGGTTACAAGTTGAAAACAAAAAATCAGTTTTGTGGCAGTGCAGTGTTTAACTATTTATTACCTTTTTCCTGGTACACTGCTCAGAAATAAGGAGCTCAGAAAGTAGGTAAGAGGGTTTAATATTCAAGGAATGCCATAACCTCTCAGGCTTCTCCAGAGCAACCTGCATTACTGCAGTCCCTGTACCCAAGTAAACACAGCAGATTACTGTGCACAAATGACATTCACTACCAATGATATGTTTTATGACTGAAATTTGAACTTTACTCACTCTTCTAGAAATAAAGTCCTGTGCTTGCAGATAACCTAGCCAAACTCTGATGTGCTCTATAAATCAGGTGCAGTTTTAAGTATATGACCTTAACGATTCAGCTTTTAAAATGCTGAAACTCAGCAAAAATAGTAAGCTGAGTTTTGCTTGTCAATAAATGTTCGGATGGTCAGAAAGAATTCACTTCAATAAACATATAATTTTACTACTTTATTATTAGGTTTTTATTGGTATAAATTTATTCCTACCGATTTCCTAACTAATTAAAAAAGAAGATCTGTTTGGCTAGACATTAGAAAATACAGTAACATGCACAGTTAAAAAAAAAAAAGCAGTGTCCATCTATTTTTTCTATAAAACAATGAGGAAAAATTGCAAAATTTTTCCTCTCAAGCCATTCAGTGTTAGTATAGGAAATGAATAAAAAGAGTCCCACTGCTGAAAACATTAACAGAATTTGTCATCTAATTCCATTTGAAGAAAAATCAAATACTTTAGCTGATGAAACAGTACAGCTACTATTATTGCTTCATGACCCCAGTGGCAGAAAGGATGCTGCTGTATTATTTGGAGAGCAAAAAAGGAGAAGTGTGAATACAACTCCAGATACATTACAAACCATACATTCAGCCAACATAGCTACTGTAAGCTTGGCCCTTCTTTAATTTTCACTTTTTACTTTGTTTATTCCTTCCTTCATTGTTATTTCTGAATGTAAGAAAGCATGCAAAAAGGATACTGGAATGAAAAACTGGTAGGTGGACAGCTCGAATGCTGCTCTGTACCAAGGAGGGGCATTACAAGAACAGACACACTGCTTTGTTACAGAATAGTGAAACCTGACGTACCTCTTCAAAATACACTAAAATAGCAAACACAGAAGTTCAAACAGTCAAACCTCATCGCTAGCAGAATGGAATACAGCTTTCTTCTATGTGAAGAGAGTACTCTTCCACCATAAGGCTTCCCAAGAAATTAGCAAACCATTCCAATTACAGGGCATGTTGTGTGTTTAGACAGTAGCATTATGAAAGCCAGGAACTGCGTTTTGCTACATATATGTAATGCAAGTAATCCATATTAAGAATTGTTAATGACAATAATTAGTGACACATACAGGAATACACACTGACGTGCAGGAGCAGGAAAAAGTGAATGCATCAAAAACTAAGGCCAGAAACTTAATTACCCAATCTGCTATTTAAGGAAAAATGAAAGCTTCAAAAGCTTGAAGTTTCAAAAGATAATTTTTCTCACAACTAAATACAGTGAGATGTGTAGAAAAGTTACTTTTTTTTAATGAAACAGCAGTACAAGAATAAAAATGCTGTTAACTTGAAAAACTCAAAAATTTTTAGACTACAGCTTTATATATTTCATTGCACATAACCTTTTGAGTGATCAACTGAAAAAGATGTCTCTGTTACAAATTCATACCACCTTTCCTAACCTGCCCCGAGGCTTAACGTGACCTATATTTAATGCCAGAGGGAATCGATGATATGCAATAATCTACATTTTGAAAGAAAGAGGTAAAGTTCACCTTTGTTTACCAGTTGTATTATTATCGTGTAATAGACACTTTCTTAAAACTGAAATGTAGTATTTGACTTCCAGTTCTTTTTCTCATTCACAGTAGTTAAAATTCCAGCCAAATCCAGATGTATAATGAGTTTCAGGCTGAACTGATCTGTTGTTCATTAGCTCCCCACAAGATCCAGGATGCATGTGCACAACCTTAGTGGTACCTAAATGGCAATACAATCGAGCACCTACTCTTGCCCAAAAGAGAAATGGACACTATCCTAGTGCACTCACAAGAAAATAAACAGAGCCCAGTGGAGTTCTTAGACACTGGTACGCAACTAACTACAACATCAAAATGCTCCTTTAGTCTTGTGCCAACTAGCACTCCTGGAAACAGCTGATGGGCAAGTGTTGGCAGCTAAGAAGTTCTTGGAACTGTGTCCAAAACGGAATTTGCATGCAAACACTTCTTTAAGAAGCTAATGAAGTCCATAAGCACATATATCCAGGCTTGTCCCATGCCAGCTGCCCTCAGTGACCAGCAACATACCTATCTATGTACTTTCAGTGCACTGCTGAAGATACAGCTCTTGTTGACACTAGTTCCCATTCCCCATAGAAACAGAGGAGAGTGTAAGTGGTGCAAGATGCTATGGAGCTATGTTTCATTCTCTTTGCCTCCTTCAACAGAAACTTTTTTGTTTTTTTTTTTTACTTCTCAATCACTTTCCTATTCTGCTGCAGGCTTTGCAACAGGACCCTAGATGTGAGTTGTAACTGGCGTGGGGCATGACCCAGACAACTGCTGAAATGTTGTTTCTTAAGCAGATATGTCGTATGCATTCAAATGAAAAATAGGTTGTGGGGGTTTTTTCCTTAAAAAAAGTTTAATTTAAAATGTGAAAACTAAGAGTATTTAAATATGTCATTAAAGTATGCAAATGATACTTCTTATGAAATATAAAACCATACAATCAGTACCTTTTTCATACCCCACACGGATGCAGGGTTTCACTGACTCCTCTGCCTCAGTGTCCCATCCAGCTTGTTTGGAAGGCTGGACTTTCCCAGACCGATCCAGTAACCCAAGAACATGCTGACCAATTGTCTCCTCCGTTGCTACAGTTGTCTTCACAACTTCTAAAAGAATCTTCATGAGTTTTTCATTAGCCTTCTGAAAAACATGCCTGCAGGACAGAAACTAATCAACCCTCTGATTTTTCCCTGATTTCCAAGCGGGTTTTATCCCTTATACACCCTTGCAACCAGAAAAGATTTGCAATCGAAATAACAAAATTAAGATTTCTTTTTTAAGGCTAAACCCCACATCATATAAATACTAAATACACAGTTGTGTCAAAAGTCAGTTCTTTGTACAAAATATGTAAAAAGTCAAAGTATTTATCAGTATTTCTACTTTTATCCTGGCATTTTATCTAGCTATTCTTTTAAAGCAGAGGTCTGCTTTTGCCTGGTATTCATTATAAAATCAATCTTTTCTCAAAATGACCGTTAAGAAAATTGTTCCTTTACACAGATCAAAAAAGTTACAGAATAGTCAAATGGGATTATAAAATAAAACAATAATATCCATATAAACTTAATTCACATATGTACATACAATATGTATATATTTATATGTGTATAAATAATGTTTATGATTCAACGTGTGTAATACAAAATATATAGTAAGATAGGCTAAGATTTGTCTCATCCTCTATGCCATTCCATGGTTAGGCTTTATGAAAAATAAGACACTATTTAACCTTAAGGACATAAACTTAGAAATACGGTTTTCTAGAACAAAAGATGCACATTATCGTCAGAAAAAAGCTTATAAATATTATTACTATAACAGCAAGAACATGATTATCAAAATTTAAGAAAAATATTTTCTTAACAGTTCTAAGCACCTTTCTTTAGAAAGAAGAGCTGAAGGTGTTTCATCAAGCTTTCTTCCCCCGTCTTCATGCTCAAAGATCTGCTCTCTCACATCATTTTGGTTTGCATTTTCATTCTGAGTAAGTTTTGGCAGAGGGAGAGAAAACAAAAAGGACAGGAATCCTGTCATGTCAGAATCAACATATTCTTCTTATATACAGTAGAATATGAGATTTTAAACCTAAATTAGTTGTCATTTCTTTTTAATACTTCCGCACCAAATTACAAATCAAGTAATACTCTTACTGTGTGGGAAAAAATATTAACAAGACCAAACCAGGAAATCCAAGGCAGGGCCAATTAGAAAGAACTTTGTTACACTGATTAAACAGTTGTTGTATTTTCTGTTTGTGTTGCTATAGCAATATGAAAAAGTGAGTTTACCTAAGGAAATAGCTGTAGTAATAATCCCCACCTTCAAGCTGTTCAACCAGCTTCTGCTTACCTGAAGTAAAAAAGCTATGTTTGCCACTATCACCTCTTGATTCTTAAAGCTGCTCTGCTCCAGCAATACCCAACATCTTTTAGAAAAATATATAACATAGAAAGAGTAACAGTGAAAAGGAAATATCTGCTGGTTTTACATGCCATGGTTGCCCGGAAAGTCAAAGTCCATATTTACCTCCGTCTGTGTGCTGTTGTTTTGTAACTCACAAAGCAGCCTCTCTTTTCCGGGTACGGAATGTTGTTTCAATGACTCCAGTTCTTCTAAAAGCATCCTCTCTCTCTCTGCAACCAGGCCGTCATTCTCCATTGAGACACGCTAAGAAAGAAGTGTTAGAGAGGCTCACACAGTTTTTTAAGCTTCTGAGTAAAGGGAGTCCTGTCACTTCTAATTCGTTACAGACCTTGAACAATGACATTTCAGTCCATCTCTTTAAATCGTTACAAAAGCACTGAAAGCTTTCTAGAATGGAATACAGCTAAAAAATACTTAAACCTCCCTCAAGATTTTCATACCTTTTTTATGCCCTTCAGCAAACACAATGGTCACAATGCAAACTGAGGGAATTTCTGAATATTACATGCTATAACATGTTTTACACAAGAAAAAAGATGAGATTAACTTATTTTTATAAAAAGTCTACACACATTCTCTTTTAGAAGAGCTAGAAGTGTTCATGGCTTAAACACAATGCATATATTCCTATGCAGTTCTTATGAACATATACTTGTCATTAAAAACAGGAAAAAACCCAGCAGCTTAAGTCCTACTTAATGATTTTTATCAGTTTCAGGAATTTGCAACCCTGACAAAGATGCAGTTACAAACTGAAAAAAAAAGGTAAAAGGAGAAAGTACACATATATCAAAAGGAAGGATTTTCAGGATAAATGATTCTATGACACCTTTAAAGCTGCTAGGAGAGATACCTGATGTTGCTGCAAAGGATTTCTAAAGTACAAATGACTGGTTTTCTAGATTCCAGAGTTCCTCAAGCCCAAACTTAAACAGAGCAGAACCAAGTTTGGAAAAGGTCTGAAGCTTCACTCCACAGTGAAAGCAAAGAATTTTAGAATTCACTGATTACTATCTTCATGGGCATTTTGACAATGTTACATTGTTGAAATTAAATTAGAGCAAGACATATTCTTCTGAATTCTGTTTACTTTGTCTTTTAGTAGAAGGAATCCTTGAAAGACATGTCTATAAATGACATTATTTTTGAAGTGTCATTAATTAAGATAAACTGATGAGTTTCATTAGCACACCTACTGCAGGCTTTGAATAGGTACAGAGTGACAGCAAGTTAAGTTTGAAAAGGCAAAGAAACATTGATGTTTCCCACCAAACTCCACAGATTTTGTTTCATTCTGAAAGTTGGTAAGGACTTATCTCCCGGAGCTGGGGAAAAAAAACCCAAAATGCCAAAACATATTGTTGCACGAAGCCACTGATACTGTTCAAGTCAGAATGAAGAAAACCAAAGAATTTTATAGTATTTCTAGCCATGGCTGGTGGCTTCATTGATGTAAATGGCTGCTAGCCTGCATCCTGCACAAGGCCATGTATCTGTGAGGTGTACGACTGACAGTGCATCTGCACTCACTCTCATCTGGCTGCTGCGCAGCACTGCAGATTTGGTCCACGTTTACAGAAGTCTAAATCGATCCATCACTGTCTGAGCCTTGATTAAAGAAATAAGTCTTCTATAAATATATGCATATATGTGTTTGTATGTACAAACAGATACGTGTGTGTGCACGAGTGTGTAGGCATGCACAGAGTAAATATGTGCATGTCTCTCTCTCTAAATAGATATGAATGCATAAATATATATGAATCTGCCTGGTGATGCCCCTTTGTTAACCCTTATTGAATCACTGGTTGAATTCTGTATTACCTCAGCTAATTGCACTTTAAGACTCTCCAGCTCTGCTAAGAGTTGATCTTGATTTTCTTTCTGACGCTCCATTTGCTGCATGTGCCCCTGTCTCAGTAGCTCAGTTGCCTGTTGATGTTCCTGGTACTGGCGCACGAGCTCCTGCCGCATGTCCTCCAAACGCTCCTCGTACAACAGCAGCTGACTGGATGTTTCTGTGTCTGCGGCCGCCGTCTCACCGGAGCGCTGAAACAGTGCAACAATTTCAGCATTTTAACATTTCCACAACAGTGGAACAATTTCAGCATTTTATGTTCAACAACTGTTCCTAGGAAATACTTAAAGACATTTTAGAAAACGCTTTCATAAATTAAAGTAGCTGTCATGAAAGCATTATCGCGTTGCCTGCTTCTTGGAAGGTCCAGGCTTAGAATCATTCTCCATTTAAAAAGACAATTTTTTTCCAATAACTCTCAACAGTATTGACTTTTACGCTTTTTATGACTCCTTTTAACATTATTTATTCCAGCTAGGCCCCACCCCATGTTTGTGAAATGCTAACTATATGCTTTACATCACTTTAATAATTTTTGTGTTCAGCTGATATCCTTTATCACAAGAGATTCAAACTGTTTAAGCACTATTTTTAATCTGTTCTTTGTATAAACACTAAAATACAACCTAGCTTACAAAAAGTCTTGAAACAATTTATTGTCTGCAATTGAATTGGTATCATATTCCCTTCCTCAGGCATAGCACACAGGAAAGAAGGGTAGATAATTTAGGTCTGAAGATGTCAACTCTTTGAAAGAGAAAAGGAAATATTTAAATGGAATTTTCATCTTTATTTTTTCTTTGCTGTTTTTTTTAACACTTACTGGTGTTCCTTCTGCTGTAAGACCTTTGCTGTGAGAAAAAAGTTCTTCAGAAATCACTGATGTATGTGTGGCCTGTCCTAATACGCAGTCAGGGCTGCTGTTAGAATGAAGCTGTTCTCCAAGCGAGTTGATCTCTCCAGTCTTTTCACTGAGTTCCTTGCAAAGTGATTTCAATTCTTCTTCATGCTTACTGCCTTTTCCTGTTGCTTTTCTAAGAAGGCTGTCAACCTCTTCTTCACTGTGCTGCTTCTTCATTTCAAAATGTATTCCCTCTTGATGTACAATCTGTGTTGGTGCTTCTTCTTCCTTCTGTCTAGCAATTCCTGACAATTCAGTCTGTTTGGCAAATGCTACACTCATTGACACAATAACCTGAATAAATAAGAGAAGTCTGTATTAGTTTATCCTTCACAGCGTCTCCTATTACTGAAGAAACCTCACAGATGACCATCAACAATATAAATGTAAGCACCAAAAGTTCCCAGAGAAAAACAGAAAGATAAAAGAACAAAGGTATCTTGTCAATCTTGAAAATAGTCCCATCTTAAAATACAGATATTCTGTGTTTAAGGTAGTTTAATAAACTATGATGCTGTTTTCAGTTACAATAGATTATTTAGCATGGAATTATTACATTCATCTTAAAAAAGATCCTATGAGATGATTTCAAAAAGTGCTGGCACACTGACTTACGAGCAGCTGTGCTAAGCTTTCTCTGTCTAGCCAAGCATCCTATGTAAAAGTTTGACATGGAATTTCGGGCTGTATAAAGAAAGCAGTGCCGTGTGCTTGATACTCAGCACAGGAATTTTACTTGAGCAAAAAGAAATTATTGGCACTAACTAGCTGCAGTTGCAGTTACAACAGGCTGATAACTTTTGTGTTGCTAAGTATCTCTAATACAAATAAACCCCTTTTTCAATCATGCGAGCAATTCTGTTCTAGATTTAGAATAAAGTAATTCATAGCATAAGCTACAAGAAGTGAGAAAAAATAGCATAATAAATACAGAAGTGTTACACTTGAAAACACCAAACTCTTCCTTTCCAGAAAATGTGAGTTTGTCTTTTGAACTTAAACTGATCTTAACCAAATGCAACATTTGTTTCCTCATAAAGAAAGGTTTTCTTGGCAGCAGATAAGAGAATATTTTTTTTCTGCAAAGAAGTGGAAACTTTTTTGCAAATCAAAAAGTAAGTAAATCCACAAACAAATAAATATACTCTACCTATAAAATCTTAATTTTATTTTTCATGTTTTAGAGTTACCAGATCCAAAGAAAAACTATGCATTTTACACAACACATTAAAATCCACAATAAAATATGATCACAAAATAGTACTAAACAGTTAAGTGCAAAATCTTTTGAACTGACCTGCTGTTAAGCCTATGGTAGCAAGAAATACACTCTAAGTCTGTGGATTTTTAAAATAAATTCTAGTGCAGAATATGGTAGCATGCTGTCTATTTCCTTTGAACACCATCACTACAACCCACATGAATAGAAATTGTGAGTTAGGAATAGGACAGAGAGCTAAAAAACCTCAAAATGTTTCAGAATTTTTCAAGACTTTCCCATTCAGAAGCCAAATGAAACAATTCCTTGTAAATAAATTATACAAAAGTTAGCATATGCTACAACTACTGTCTAAATAGTTGAAAATGGCAAATAAATATGACAGATTTTTTAAACATATTTTAAAGTAACGGAATAAAAGTAATACCTTTGCTACTTCTTCTTCTAACCTTTCTTGGTACTGCTTTTGTAGCAATTGAACAACATCCAGATCATTCTGAATTTCAATCTCCCTACCAAGCTGTAAGAAAAACATGAAACCTCAGATCATGTATTGGTGATTTTATTTCATTAGTTTCAAGTTTCAATCTGGCAAGAGGCTTTTCTCCTCATACAAATCACATAATTTTGTACCACAACACAGAAGAACCAGGTAAAAGACTTTGTTTCTGCTTCAAAATGAATCTTAAAAGTTGATTTTGCAACAACTCTTCTTCCAGCATTATTTGAGATGTCAAATGCAGTGAAACCAGGTCAGGAAGCACCAAACCACAGTACTAAACAACACCACTATTTTGCAAAATGCAGAATTTTTGAGCCAGGTTTCCAGCACCCCTAGGGGAGGAATGCATGGGGTCTTTTCCATTTGCACTTGGTCTCTTAAAATCTTTGGGATTACTTTTTCAAAATTTCTCCTAAACTGTTCAGTGTGTACTACAAAAGTACTGGGATTTCACTTAAATTACTCCTTTCATAACTCATTTTAAATAAAAGTCACAATATTTTAAAGATTCCTGAAGAAATCCCAGAATTTGAACACTAGTTCTCTTCCACTTTAGAAAGAGGAAGCCAACTGAAATGTCTTGTTTCAGAGATAAAGATAATAAATTCAAACCCAGTATCAATAAAGCAAGTTTTATTGATCATAATTCCCAGATATGTTTTTCAACTTTATCTTAGAACCCAAAGCATCTAAATTATGTCATGCTTATATATATTAGCTGTCAACTGAGTTAATACCATACCTCTAATGCTTTATCTGTTCTTTTCTGATGAAGATTTTCTGTGCACTTTACTTTCCTGAAGACTTCTTTTAACTTTCTTTCTGAATCTGTGGATACACTAAAAAGGTACAAAAAGCAGAGAGGGGAAATAATAATCAAAACCAAAAATCAGTATTTCATTGCCCATGACTCTGTGAAAACCAGAATGTGTTAAGTGGACCTAAACTTCACCACAAACTTTATTGCCATCTATCATTCTAGAAAATAATTGATTTCAGGCAACTATAGCTATTTAAATTACCTTTAGATGCAAAGGATAGTGTCTGGTGGGGATTAAATGTTGTCTACTGAGATGAAGTTTTGAAACTGCTGCTATAAAGCTCATATACATGAAATTACTTTTATACATTATTCCATTTATCAAATCTTCCTCTATTAATTATAAATGCTGCACTACTTAATTTGCAGTGTTTATGTCATTTCTTTAAAAGACTCTTAACAACTCTTGAAGGAACAAAACTAAAGAAGAGCAATATGTTAATAAAGAATTTCTCAAATTCTGAAGTAAAACACATAGCTTTATAGGAATGGTTATTTGAAACACTTTTTGAACAAGCTCAAAGTTATAACCATTGTAAAATTAGTTAATACCTTGTGTGGTCAGAGGACACTCCAGCAATCTGAAGCTTATCCTGCAGATGGACAATCTCCGTAGTGTATCTCTCTCGACTTTCTTTCAGCTGCTGCTGGAAATAGGACCGGAGGAGTTCCAGTTCTTGAGCATGCTGTTCTTCGAGTTGTTTTTTAAGGTTCCCTATCTCCTTCAAACAGTATTCTTGAATTCTAGGATCTATATATAGGTTATTTGAAGCAGGGGGTGAGAAAAAAAGAAAGAAAGAAACTACAGTAACTTCTTCACAAATATTTAGCAGTGATGGACTGAATAATTAACGTAGTTAAAAACAAATTCTGACATCCCATCAACTACTTTTCCATAACAAAGAATGACAACCTAATCTTCCATTTTGCAAAATAATATCTGATATTGGTAACAAATTTTTATTGTGGAAAACTAAAAAATACTAAACCAAAAATCTATCACAGAATATCATTCTGAAATATTTTAAAGAATTAAGAAAATCATGGTATTGTACTGCAAAATCTGAAAAAATCTCTCATGTTCAAGCTTTAGTAAGATATAAATCAATTAAAATTAAAAGTCATTGTCTTGTCTTTCTTTCTGAATACACATACATCAAAAACAGCATATACATTTTTTTACCTATTAGACTCGGTGAAGGAGTCTGCAGACTTTCCTTTCCTATTTCCAGATGGATAGGTTCTTTCCTCCTTTCTGAAGAAGATAGCCATGGTTCTTTGACCTAAATAATAATCAAGTAAATGCAATTAACAACAATTTGTCTAGTAGTAGCACAAATATACTATATCCAATGATGCACTCCCAGTATGAAAGAGAAATGGACATACTGGCATGAGTTCAGCAGAGAGTTACAAAGGAGATGGGAGGCTTGGAGCATTTGTTGTACAAGGAGAGCTTGGAAGAGCTGGGCATGCATAACCTGGAGAAGACAAAGTTGCCCACCCGGTTTGCGAAGTATCAAAATTCAGCCGGACACAGTTCTTGGCAACCTTTTCTAGCTTTGGGTAAGGGGCTGGATCAGATGAACTGCAGAGGTGTCTCCTAACCTCAAGCAGTCCACAATTCTGTGACATGGAGAGCAGCTTTTTCCATTTTCTCAAATCATTCCCTTGCTCTGCCACTCAACCAGGATACACAAACACATTTTCAAACACTTCTTCACTCATGCAGAAGGAATTCAAGAGACAGAGAAAATTGAAATGCTCCTATACTCTATGCTATAAAAGTTTACCTGTTTAGACTCCACCGTCAGCTGTGTTTGAAGTGCTTTCAGCCTGCTGTATTCTTCCATTATCTTGCGTAGAAGTGTATCCATACGTTCTTGCACAGTTAAATTACACAAAGAACCAGGGACTTTAAAAAAGGAAAACAAACATTTTACTATAAATTTTAATACAAGTGATTTGTTCACAAGTTCTCCCCTGAAGAACTGTCCAATAAACATTACAAAATAGTGAAACAAGTGAAGCCCTTCCAGATTTTGAATGCATTTTTACATGTATTGATACATATGCATTTTTTGGTAGGGCTGCTAGCTTCTTCTACAAAAGGAGCAAGAGGAAGAGAAAAATCCCAAACACTTTTTTCCACCAATATCCACTAGAATGAAAACAGCATAAAAGAAAATATCCATTAAAAAAATAAAGGGGTTCAAAATAATGAGGTAATCTCTAAAACATCTATTTAAGCACATGAATTAGTACCTGAAAAAGTAATGGCAAAATTGCCAGTCTGAAATACTTCAAATAAGTACTTTTAACCAGCATGATAGTACAAAGTCATTACCTTGAGCTTGACCTCTGTATACCGGTAATCCCACACTCAGTTTTTCTTCCACAGCAGGTTTACAGAACATTTCCTGCTCCCTATCACCAGCTTCTACAGCAGTCGAAGAATGTTCATTTTGACTGCCACACAAAACCTGTATTACAAATGAAACAAAGCAAAATGTAAACAATTTCTTATTATCAATCACAATTCACATAGAAAACAAGAAAAATAGGTAAGTAGTATTTTTTGAGCATTAACATCTGTGAAAATGATGGCATAAATGTTCTGTTGAATCATAAGAACCTAGACAATCTTTAAAACTCCTGATAAAAGAAACAGATATGAAAAGACTTTTCAGCTAAAGCATAAATGCATATGTTTTCAAATCATTATTTAATTTGGAACTGCCAAGTATTAAAATCTTGTAGAGAAAGGCCTCCTTTACTAATGTGGAAAGCAAATTTATATTGTAAATGTCTCATACTCATAAGCTGCAATTTTACTTGGAAGAGGAATTCCCTACAGCAGAAATTCATATCTTTTTAGGGATTACAGCTCATCTAGTTCTTTAAGTGCTGAACAAACCAGATGAAAGGGTATGGCACAAAAAAGCAAGTAATGAACAGAATACCCTATGTTTGTTGGTGCTATGTGGTCAGCAGAACACTGCCATATTCACAATGGGGAGGCAAACAGAAGATTTATCCATATGATTTCTGAAGATAAATGATACTTGAAAAGAAACCGCTTGCTCAAAGCACAGTAGGATTCTTTATTTAAAGATTTTGTACTCAACAAAAACCAAGTTCAACTTGTAAAACCATCATTTCTCTGACAGCTTAACAAATAATCATACAAATAGGCAGCATTTTTCACACTGTGAAGTAACTCATGCCAAGGACTCTCATTCAGCTGCTACTTTCTGTGAGCTATCATGGAGTCCTGCTTAATCTCTCCTATGCTGGATCTCAAGTTAAAAAGTTCTGCTATTCACTTTCCCAAAAAGGTGTTGAAAGAAGTCCAGCAAAGAAGGAAAAAAAACCCCACAAACCACAAACCCCATTCATTAGAAGTATTTTAGACTTGAAAACCATGGCTTATAATGAGTCACAAAAGCAGCTTAACTTATGTAGAAATAAGACTAATAAGTAACTCAATTGATGGTCAAAAATTACCTGTAAGAGCCATCAATTACTACTACTCTACAAAAAAGATATGGCAAATTATTATTACGGGTGGCTGATACTAGAATAAAGGCTAAATATAAGCTCCAATTTTTGACTATAATGTTTATTTACTAAAAACAATACAGACAGTAATTTTTTTAGATTGTTTGACACTTTAAAGTCTTTGAAAGATAAGCTGCAGCTAAGAAAGAAATTACTATCTTACTGCAGATATGAGAGGTCATGTCCTGTGCCTCAATATGTGTGTGACATCAGACTCTTGAGTCAAAAACATATATCCAGAGACAAAGAGAAAGGAAAAAAGTACTTCCAAACTAGGAGAGATGAGATTAACATTAGCTAGAAACTTACGACTATGTTTAGACAAAAGACTTGTCTGGACAAGGGCACAAACCAGTTTAAGAAAAAAAAAACAAAACCCTTTGCAATGCTATTTTGGAAGCCTAGGTTTAGCAGTCTCTATTTTGAGATCAATGCAAAAAAAAAAGCTGCAAAGAAAATCTGCAAAAATAATGTGGAAAAACATGATGACTCACAGTAATCATCATTTTTTGTCTTCCAAATTCTCATTTTAAAAAAGTCTTTTTGTTAAGTCTTACCTGAGCCAGCCTGGAACATTCCTCAGTTACAGCTTCATTCAGTTTTTCTATAAGTCTTTGTGTAGATTTATCTTCATCATCTATGAATACAAATTATTCATATTATTTTTAAACTCTAGATGCACAACAACTTTTCAAAGTTTTTGAACCTAATTTCCTGCCTCAGTGAGGATGCCTCTTCAGCTTGAAGAAGGGCATGTTTTTTTGTTCCCCTCTTTATTGTCCCAACACAAGGACAGTTTCAATTATTATAGTTGAGCTGCACATTCTAGAGGAGCAAGACTTAAGAAATGGCTTTGTCTATTAGTGACCTCCAGAAGGATAAAAGTGTACAGAAACATACTGGAGGGAGAAGAACCTATGCAAACAAGTTAAACAAGGGCAAAACATGGGATAACAGAAAAAGCTGGGACAGAAAACCATCATGGTAATATAAAAGCTCACTGAGACAAAAAGTAGTGCCAAAGTTTACCTAAAGTATGCAGGGAGTCAATGCAACAATTCAAAGAAAAGAGAAAAGAACAAGTCCAAAAATACTTTGCTGATGCATTTGCTTATTTCACCTTACAGGTGAATCTATTATATAGCTCTTTACAATTAATTGAGCTAATACAAACAGCAAACAATGAGTTGTAATACTTTTGATTCCTTATTTTTTAAGGAATTTTTATACTTTTTTTTTTCAAGTTACCTCCGTAATAGACTACACATACTGGCTAAACAATTTGTTAAAAAACCATTTCAAAATGTTATATAAAAACAATTTACTGGAGAGCTAGATGCATAAACTCTTGTGATTGTTTGGATGAGGTTTTTTAAGACACTGTTTTTCGTATAGAGCTTCATTCTCGTAATATTGGTCAAGTTACCTGCTTGTTGAAATTTCAGGGTCTGGAGCTCCAGCTGATGCATTCTTTTAAGATCATTCATCTCTTGTAGATGACTATGAACAAGTTCCTCTTTAAGACTGCAAAGTGCATTCTCTTTTTCTGCCTTCAAAGACTCACGAACCTGGTCTACATGAGCTGAATAAACCAGGGATAGGCAAATCCGCTGTGCTTCCATTTGTAGATGTAAATCAGTCTTTGAATAAAAAGACACAATTTAAAAAGTGTGAGAAACAAGAATACAGAAAGACCTATCTTTGGAAACTTCTGAGATTAATAATGTGCATATACAGTACGCATAAGGTAAATTTAAATATACATAGTTTGGAAAATTCAGTTTTAACAAAATAGTAAGACACTTCTTCAGCTTAAAATAAAAATCAAATTAAAATCAACAAAACTCAATACACTTCCATTTCTATTTTGCAGCAACAAAATCCCAATGAATTTTAACGCAGTGAAGCAAGAGCAGTATCACTACTAACGGAGCAGTTAAGAAAGCGTACTCCAAACACAGAGAAAAGACTGTAATATTAGCAGACCTTAAAAACCTTGATTTCCAAGGCTTGTAGTTCTAGTCTGCACTTTGGGGATGTTATTGCTAAAGAAAAAAGATGTTTGGAATATGCCAACAGGGAGCTGCTAAGAGCTGAAGTTTGAAAAGGTTTTTAGACAGCTCTGGACCACAATGATTTTTAGTTGTATGGCAGGAAATTGTACGACCCTTATCACAGCCTTACAAAAAACAAACCAACCAATCAACCAATCAAACAAACAAGCAAAAAAGCCTAAACCAAACCATCACAAAGCTAAAGCTCTTTTTTATAATCTCACAACCGTTTCCAATGTGGCTTTACTTGTGATTTTTTTTCTTAGGAAATGAATGAACTACAACACAGTATTAGGCAGTTGGTGCTATTAGTTCACTGTTAGGTGGACTTTTAAAACATGAAAAAAAAAATCTAAGCAAGTAGAAGTCTGCTTAATATCTATTTCCACAGAATACTTAGCTGCATACATCTTGCAGCATGCTATTGAACTTCACCAGTGTATATAAATTTAAATTTATATACAGATTTATGATTCCACCACCTAATTAAATACTATTAGCTATTTATATTGACAAATAACAATCCTTTCCATATTACCTACAACTAATTTCCAATACCAAGAAATATAAGCAAAATTGCTCCAGCAAAACTTAAGAGAATAGCTAGAATAATACAATACGCATTCTCATTATCACATCCAGATACATTTCTTAAGAAGTGATAACCACGGAAGCACAAAAAAATTCATAACGTAATATTAGTATTTCACAAGTTTGATATTGCAAAAATTTGGTCAAAGATGACTGATGACGTTTCAATTTTTTTTATATTGTTTGAATGAGTAGAGAACTGAAAAAACTTATCACAGAATAAAAAATTATGTCCAAAATAAATTTTCCCCTTAAGTAAGTGAAATGCTGCACCAAAATACGAAGTGCTCTGGTAGTCTTCTAACACTTTTTTTGTTGCTGTTGATTTAATTAAATGTAAGGGAAGAGTATTTTTTCCATTCAAAAGGCATCCTCATATACATTGACTATGATTATAATTCTGGTCATTCATGTAACCCCTTTCAACCACTGGTCACACTGACACACACACCTATACTTCAAAGCAGCCAATTGGAAAAAATATGATGCAAATTTCCAAGTGTGAGCTCCTACAAATTTTCATAGTTAAAGTATTTTCCATACTGTTTTATGTAACATACCTGTTCTGATTTTAAGGCATCCACTTGCTGCTGAAGGTTATTTTCACTCTGTGTAATGGCTATTAGCGATGTTTCCTCTGTCAGACTGTCTGGCGTCCCATGCAAATGTTCCACAAGACACTGCTGTTCTGGTTTCAGCATTTGCTGGACCTCCTTCCTTTTTGGTACCTCATGACTACAGTCTTTACCAGAACTTAGATTACCTCTTATATTTATTCCTTCATCAGTTTTGCTCCTTGAACCAGGGGATTTCTTCCTACTTCCAGATGCTGGAGTAACAGTCTTTAGAGACTTTCCTTTAGAGCATTTTGTCTTAGAGTCATTACTACTACTATTTGTTCTCTGAACATGACTAATTGTGACTTCTAGTTCTTTACATTTTACTAGAATTCGCTCCTTCTCATCTTTTAAAGATTTGACTTCTTCATTTAAATGACAGATTTCACTATCCTTTGACTTCAATTGTTCAGAGAGATCAGAAAGTTTTAGGGATAATTCCACTTTCTCACGCTGAGTAACCTGAAGTTTTTCCATGAGTTCTGTTGCATCTTTCTCAACAACTTCTCCAGCCTCAAATATGTCTTCCCTGGACACCTTTATTTCTTTACTCCCTTCACAATCAGAGGATTTAGTTTTAAATAAAACTGGTCTATTGCTTTGTAAGTGGCAGAGTTTTTCATTCAAAGCTTTGAGTTTGCTTTTATATTCAGCTTCCTGCTTTTTCTTGTTCTCTTCTAACTCAGTTTTTGCCTTCAGAAGACTTGCACATTCTTTCTGCAGTTCTTTATAACTAGCTTCAAGTTTTTTCTCAGTCAATGAAAAGGCACTCTTCTGCCTTTCAGTATCCTCTTGGAGGACACTGTTTTGGTTTTTAAGTTGCTCATTTTCAGTAATCAGCTTTTCTATTCTTTTTTGCAAGTCCAAAATTTCTGTCTTAGAGCTAACACTCCTGTTACAAAGTATGTTTTCTTCAGAGCTTACCAACATATTTTTTAATTTCTCTTCCAGAGTTTCGTTTTCCCCCTTAAGAACATTATTTTGTGTTTCTAGTTCTGAACATTTTTTTTGAAGGCTATCTTCTCTCTCCCTCATTTGTTCCTGCATCAACTCAGTTTTAAGCTGCAGCTCTTGTATTTCTTGTTCAAGGGTACCCTTCTCTTTTTCTTCTTGCCTAAGCACTTCAATCTCCTTCTCCAGTTCATGGATTTGAAGGGTCATTTCTTCAGATTTAGAATTTACAATAGACTGCTGTAAATCTTTCAGGTTCGTAATCTCTAGTATCAACTGATTTTGTTTTGTGATTAAGTTGTCCTTTTCATATTGCATGGCTTCTATCTTTTGACTCATTTCATTTTGTACTTCATCTAACTGCTGTTTATGGTGCATATTCAAGTTGTGTTTAAGGCTTTCCATGCTCACCATGTGCTCTTTCTCTAAGTCTTCTTTAAGCCTGGAAAGTTCCTCTTCATGACTAAACAGAAGTTTTGTTCTCAGTCTCTCTAACTCTGCTTCTTGCGATTCTGCCATCCTGTCCAAAACTGCATCCTTCTCCCTTTCTAGCATTTCAAGTTTTATTTTGTAATTCGTGATTTCTGCTTCATGTTTTAATTCCAAATCCTTCCTAAATTCAGAGGCAGAAGCCAGCTGAGTTTTTAAATCTTCAATCACAAACTGGTATTTTTCAGCTTCATTTAATCTACATTCCATATCCACTATAGTTTGCTTGGCTCTTTGAACCTGCTCTCTTGAAAAATTCAATTCTTGAAGAAGATCTTCAATTCTAGTCTGTTGAAGAGATTTCTCTGTCACAATAACTTCCATCTGTTGTGACAACTCTCGCTTTATTTTTTCCCTTTCTTTATCAGCATCTTGCAATTTCACATTCAATTCATTAATTTTAATATTCATTAAATGAATTTGATCTTTATTAACATTCTCATTAAAACACAGACTTGACGTTTTCTCCAATTCTACTTTTTGTTGCAAAAGACGCTGTTCTATTTCCACTGCATGTTGCTTAATTAATTCTTGCTTCATTTGTACAATCTGCTGGCCGTGCATTTCATCTAATTCAGCCTGAAGTTGTGCCAGTCTCCTTTGTGTTTCTAATTCCATTTTTTGCACAATGTCAGCTTCAGACTGGCTGTCTTTGTAACATCGTTTCTGCAGTTCTTCCACAGTTCCCATTAATTGTTTTATTTCATCAGAACATTGTCTTTCTTTCTGTTTGTAGTTAGTAAGTTCAACTTCCATATCACTTATCTGCTGGTTCCTTAGTGAAATCTCTTCTTTCAATTCTTCAAGTAACTTACTGACATCTGATAATTTTTCCTTAAGCTGAAATGAATTTTTTTCCTCTTCTCCAAGTTTTGCTTCCAGCTCGTCAACTAATGCTTCTTTTTCTTGTAATTTACTCAAATCTTCTCCCTCTTTTTTCTGTTTTTCCTTTAAAAAAACGAGGAAAACCATGTTCTTATTTTTAGCTAATTGTATGAACATGTAAGAACATTTCCAGACTTAGCTATTTAGTCTTTCTTAGAAAGCTAGACAGACTATGTTAGTTATAAAACATAAATATAAATTATTTGTTGACCTCATGTGGAGGTTTCCTGCATCCTTGGAATATCTGAGAAGCCCTAGCCCACCCATGTCATCATGCCCCTCCCCTACTCTTTCCAACCCCCCGTGTCTCTACCACTTTTAACAACACTCAATTTTTTTACATGGTTTTAAAATGTTTTCCATGAAGGATAATAAAAAAAAGTACATGAAGGAAAAAATTAATTCTTTGCTTAATGCAGAAAAGAATGTTCAAGCAGGTAATTTAGTGGGTTTTTTTGAAAATAATGTCATTTATTGAAGGTGTTTTAACATACAGTATAGTTTCATAATTTGCTCTAAATATTTCTACAACTTTTTAAAACATAATTCATAACAGTGACATAAAATTTTCAGATTTAAATTATATACATATTATGTGTTAGTTAACAGAAGCAGTGTCAAAAACTTAAAACCTTTGTATGCATTCTGTGCAGCACACTCATTATCTGTGCTTTGGCTTTTTTACTGCAAAGGAATTACAAAATCCTGGAAAGTGTTTAGGAAAAGAGAACTTTATAGTAAGGAACATACCATTTCATACGTCATGATTTTCTCTTGAAGATGCGCAATCTGCTCTTCAAATTCTTCATTCTTTATTTGATAATTCTTAAGCAGACATTCTTGCTCTTCCAGCTGTTGCTGATGTGAAAGTATCTGTTGCTTGGCTTGCAATAAATCAGCAGCTGTGCAACTATGGCTGCTGTTCCTTAGGGCTTCGCTTGCCTGCAACTTGAACGTTAAAGAAATAAAACCTAAAATACATCAGGTTTTTCAGAAACAGCTTGTGCTACATACAGAAATAGTGATCTTTACTTTCTTCTTCCACATCACAAGCTCAAAGATTTCTAAGTTCTTTTGGAGGAACTGAAACATCCTTATTCATTTGGGATGGCCAACCATTAAAAAGATATTTCATATTAATTAAATATTCACAGTGAGCTAACACAGGACAGCAGCGTCTCAGATACATCACTAAGTAGTAAAACTAACTAGTTGCAGCTATGGAGCCCATAATCAGATTTTTAATAGTAAAATCTCAGGCTTCAGGATATAATACACTTGAAGCTCAAAATAAGCTATTTAATGTACTTAAACAGTACAAAACACTACAATATTCAACTGCAACACTGCAAGGTGTAGTCTGTGTGCCTATGGCACCTGAATCACCATGCCTTTTAGAAGAAATGTTTCTCTGAAGCTCCACTTTGTTATTTAAATTACCTTTTAATAACATCACAAAGGCAGCTTTTATCCAAAAATATAATAAAATACATAAGGAATGTGAAGCTGTGGCCCATGGAAGTTGATGGCTGGATGTGTTGATTTCAAAGGGAACATTTCTGCCCAAAGCTCTGAGATTATACAAGTGTTTTTCCCCAGGATAACTGCCATAATTCAGTATTTATCAGAAGGTACTACCACACAGTAGGAAAGAAAACAGACTAATATTTATCATTTTATAGTTAATTATTACAGTAAAACAGGTACTATAACAACAACTGTAGGACCAGGAAAATGACTGCTGATCTATACTAAGAGACTGATTTTAAAAAAATGAACAAAAAATTTTTCTGCAGGAAGCAACTATTTATGGAGCCTCTAAAGTGACACCTATTTTCAAACCCAAATAAATGTTGGTAGCTGCATAACTTACATGCTGAAACTGAATTTGCAGCTTTTGACTTTGCTCAGTAAGCTCCAAGAACTCCCTCATGGTTTCATCCTTTTCTTTCCGTGCCTGCTGTAGGTTAGTAGTGAGCTGAGTAATAATGTCATCTCTTTTCTTGATAGCAGCTTCAAATTCTTGCAGCTATAAAGGACAGAATTTAAACTATTAATGCACATGAAAACCACAGACAAAACACACTAGCTAATTTTAGTTAAATAGGAATAAATCATTCCTAACCTCTCTGTTTAAAAGGTGTCTCACTAGTAGAACTTTTGTATTTTCACAAACTCTATTTGTAAAAATTTCAAAAACAGGGTTTTTCCCCCTCATTGAACAATACATGATTTCTCCATAAAATACAGATATCAAATAACAAAATCGGAACTTTTAAGAAGGTTAATTAGTTTAATATATAACTTGCTTTTAAAATAAAAAGTGTGGCCACATAAACAAACCACCATAAAGGAAGTCAGAATATCTACTAATAGTGTTTAAGCAATTTTGTACAACTAGTCATGTTCACACACTTTTCCCACAATAAATGCAAGTTATATCATCTCTCACTTGAAGTGCAACAAATAGCATTCATTGTACTAAAGCATGTAATAGACAACATGCAGTATCCTACACTGTGAACCCAAGGAAACCATTCACAACTACATGAGAAAATCAGTTCAAGCTGCAAAATGGATACAGCATATTTAATAGATGAATCATTTGTAATTTATAATGATGAAGAAATTATGAGTAAGAAAAAATTCTTTGCAACTGTTTTATTTTTTTGTAGGATTACACTCAAGCAGTCAGAAATTCTGCAATATTTATTGGCAATATTTTTGTGTGCATTTATATAAACATGTTTCTCAGTATAAAGTCCCTTTTTCAATTTGAACTCATTTAAGGCTAGTGGAAGCCTCAACTCTACACATTGCAAATTTCTTAAACCATTAGTCATCTGTAACTGTTTTGTTTACAATGTTCCCAAAAAAACCTTCACTGAGTTACATGCTGAATCTTGGCGGTTAACATGGTAATACTTCCAGATAAAGTTCTGTTTAGAACACTGGTGTTAACTCCTACTTTAAAAGCACAGGCCTAATGGAAATACTAGATGTTTGTTATAGTAGAGAAAATTAGGAACAGATCAGGAACTTAAGTGTGCTACACCTTTGCATTTGCATCTGTTCAATGAAATTGCATAAGTAAATATGTCAGTTCCAAAGCACACCATGTTATATAATTTCCAACTTTTTAAATTCAATCTCTGTTCTTGACAAACAGACAGAATTAAAGCACACAACTATCTTTCCCACTCCCCTTTTGCAATTCTTTTGTTTCTTCTGAAAAATAAACCATATGCATTTTTTAACTGAGATACTATGCACTGTACCACTATCACACAAAAATACACTGCAACTATTAAAATATTACTGCACCACAGCCCCAAACCCAAAATCACTCAATTTTGTTTTAATATATTTTTATTTTATTTGAAAAATTATAATTATAGCCATTTAAAAAATGCAAACATTTTCACCTCCGACTCTTTCAGGAAAAACTAACAGCAGTTACAATCATTAGAAACACTTATTTTCTTTACTATGCTATAATTATGACTATTATATTTAGCACAACAGATACAAGACACAGTAACTAAAATTCAACACCAGACAAAGTAATAATAAACCACCTCTTCTGGGGCAACCACTTAACAGGTGCTATGGCAGATAAAATGACACCTATTACCACAGATAAAATACAAAGAACAGTAATAATAATAGTAATAATAATAATAATAATAATGCAACAATAGTGCAATAATAATGGTGAAAATAACTGAATATCAGAACTTTTTTTTTATTCTATAGTGCTTTGCAAAAAAATAGCAAAATACAGTGACATGACCTGAATCCAAATTAGGAGAGAGACAACTCAGACACGAAGCACAACAAAGCACTGACTTGACTGCATTGCAGCCCTGTCTTAAACTGGAAGAATACTCTTTACTTTAAAACTTAATTTTATATTGCAATGGCATTTCTAAAGTAACAAATGCTTTCTGGTAAACCCAAATTATTAGGTGTTTTAAATTAAAACATTCTTACACTGTTGTTTTTGTATTTCAGACTGTGAAGTCTGACATAAAAATACATTTTGGTTCAGTTGTATTATTCCTTAGGGAGTAAAACCTGAGGTTTCTTTATCTTGGAGGAACAGGAAGATACTAAAGTCTTTGCATAAAAGTCTTTGCATAACCACAGAAGAATTAGGGCTTCTCTTGAAAATTGCCTTTCCATTCCTAATTTGAAGAAACTCAATGCAAAGACAATTTGAATTTTACTCACAAAATACAGAGAAAAAGGACACACAATGGAAATGCCATTCAAAGTAGTAGAACATGGTATATGATTGAAAGAAATTATGTGTAATTAATTCTAAATCACACACTGAGTGCATTGTGAACAGCTGCCATTAGTGTGAACTCTTTCTGGTGACGCTCTGCATTTTTGCATGAAACCAAATAGCAAGTAGAAAGCAACATAAGGTAATTATACCTGTTGCAATCCTTCTGTACCATAGACTGCCCTCATTTCTTCTATCTCTCTGCTTAGTTCTTCAATCTCTTGTTGTTTCCCAGCCAACTGATTCTCCATCACCTCGAGCTGCGTGTGTGAGTGCTGCATTCCATGCTCTGAATGAATGTCTCCAACTCCAAATTCTTCTTCCTAAATCAATCCAAGTTCCTTTACATGCCAATTTTTATGTTTTATCACAGTAAGTAAAGTCAAATATCAAATTCTGTACCAAATGCCAGCTTAAAACACTAACATACAATACAGCATCAAAGATATCATTGCCATGGTAACCTCCTTTGTTAGTATAATTCATACCTCAGAAGCACTGACACAAAACGTTTCTGCGAGTTGTGCTCTATAACATTAGCCTTAATAGATGGAGTAAATTGGTTTGCATTTCAAGTTTAATGATACACTATATTACTATAGCAAACAATGCAGATGCAGAGCACAGCATGCAATATAAAGTATTAGTCAGCAACACAGTTTTTGTTCAAAACAAATTGAGGTGTTTAGTATTCTCCATTAGTATTACGATTCAATTTGCAATACTGTACCCTGATTAAGTCTGCAGGTATAGCTGTTCTTGTCACAAAACTGCAACCATTTACCTGTATAAAGACAATTTCTAAATACATTATTTGAAATAATGCCTGATTTCTATTTCCCACTTACTTGAATCTTATGTGACAATTTCTGCAGACCCACGGGAATTGTTATGCTACAAAAATTTACTTCATTTGAAACACAAAATAGCTTTCTATATAGCAAATTGCATCAAAGGAGCATAGAAAACACATAAAACACCCAAAATTGCAAAAATAAATACTATTGTCTAAAAACAAAAACCTTATTACAAATCAACATCTAGAGAAAACAAAGGAATTCAGATTTAAAGGTCAATGCAAAGCTTTATCTTTTAAATCATTAAAATACAATACCATTGCATTTTAAATTACATGTTTAATACTTTTATATATTACTAAACATAGTTACGCTTTGTGAAAGATTTTTATACACCACAAGATTTAGTCTTCTGAAAGTCACCTATCTCTTGAGAGATGATGCAAGGCAGTACCACCAACTTTCATTCTCAATTTGAAAGAATTTTGTGAAATACAAAAAGAGCAGAAATGATACATTTGACATAAGACATTTGAAAATAAATCCTCTTTCACTCACCTAACACTGCAAGCCCTTTCAGCTTCTACGAGAATTTTGGTTCTACTGACGGTACAAACCAAAACTGGCAAATCTCCAAAAGGCAAGCACAAGCCAAAGTAGCAGTTATAAGTAAAAAAAAAAAATCCAAATGAAAAGAACATGCTGCATACACGAGTAATGATCAAACAGACAGACAGGCTTTTAAAACAGCAGACCAATGTTCAAAAATAAGAAAGCAAGAACAGCTGCATTTCTCCTCAGAGCTGTTTATTACATCAGAGCCTGAAACAAAAATAATGGTACTAGAAATGGAAATGCAACATAGTATTTCAGACCCAAATACTATGTTTAAATCAAAAAAAGAAGCTGTAGTGCTCAGATGTCTGCCATAGCCTAGATCAGGGCTTACTTACAAATAACTATCATGCCTGAGCAAATCAATAAGTGCACTGTTATAAATGGGATCAATACAGTCATTGAATTTGTATTAAGCAAATGAATAAATCTGCATTAGAGAATTTGCAGAGCTGACACAGTGCCCTTTCAATTTCTGACTTTCTCAGTAAAAAGAAGACACCACAGAGATTACTACCCTAGTTTAGAAAGAATAAAGAAAATTGCAGCAAACAGCAACTCATAGAGTCACTGTGTATAATCTCTGTATTGCCAGATGTTTGCTCTATGTTCAGACACACAAATGTCTACACAGCGCCTGGCACCAATGCCTTTATTCAGATTTTGGCTCATGTCCCAGATTAATAACACTAGCAGTTTAATAGAAACTATTACGAGATCCTTCCTTTCCCCTTTGTAACTCCCATTTTATTTAGGCTTAATTGATAAAGATGCAGTGTACAATCATTGTAATCTACCACAGAGGACACACTTCCCATGAATCACGGCTATGTGCAACTACCAAAGACACTTTATACCAAGAGCCCATAGGAAAGGCACAAAAGTCTTATCTCATTAGCTGTTTCAGACTCCTCAGCAGCTGAAAATTCTACAAAAGACCTTTAACTTATAAAAGGGAATTTGCCACACAAAACAACTGTCTGTAACATCAGAAATCCTGCTCCATGGGAGCCTAACTCTTCGACATCACACAAGTGACGCACACAGTAACATGGTAGTCCATGCTGTTTCTCATCTGACACCTTCTTCTTTCAAATGCCTTACATCTTCTGGCAAAGTGCAAGTGGAAACATGACAGGGCAACAAATTGCACTGCAATCTGTGAAAAAAACCCCAGACAGACAGCCACAGCAGGGTGCTGTATTGAGGGAAACCTTGGGAGTAGCCTGGCAACCCCTGGCATGACAAATTCTGCTGTGTAAGAGCAGACAGTTCGTAATGAGTTATTAGCTTCAAAATATCTTTATTTAAAATTAATTTTCCACTCATCTGAAATATATGAATTCAGTAGTTCAGATGCCAACTTGAGTGTTAGTAGATGGCTACACAAGGCCTGAAGGACTCCTGTGTTTTGACTTAGGGTCCCAGTGATTTACCCATTTAGAGACCTTCTGCAAGTCTATAAATACTCTTAATGTCGATTCTTATAATTTCTTCTTTAAAAGCTTTGCAGTTCACCTTTAACACTGAAACATTCTTATGCCTTAAATTACCTATGATGTGCTTAGTTACACACCCCAGGAAACAATTAAACATTGAAAGAATCAAACCACACACCATTTTAAAATAATGAAACCAAGAAGTAACAAGAGCTCTGGATAAAATTGCATAAGCAAATAATCACAAAATAAGAATAGATTAAATTTTACAATACATTACTCAGCAGGCACAGTTCTGGCGAACAAAAGATATGAAACAAGTGAAGCTTATGGAAGTCTCTCAAAGGACATTCTGATTGTTCTTCCTTTCTCGCATTTTGAAAATAATTCACGGAAATAGTATTTACTATTAAAAAGTAAAATATAATCGTAGGCTATTAGCTAAAAATAAAGGTTTCATTTATATTGTATCCGTTAATACACAGCTCAAGGCAAATGAAAGGAATCTTCTTTCTGAGACAAGGAAAACCAACTTCCACCACAGAATTAAGGCAGTGATTCATGACAATTGCCACCAGAGGTCAGGATTACATTTATGAAATCACTGTACTCTGTTTTATGTTCCTTAGACCTTGGAAGACCTGAAATTGTATCTCAAAAATAGCAGTAGCAATATATAACATGTAACTACTTACAACATTAATACCATTACTACAGAGATTTCCCTTTATAAATAATAAATTCATGCTCAGCATAAATCAATACACACTGTTCTGCTTAAAAGACTTGTTTGATTTGGTAGTAGAAACATACAGAAGTATCCGGAACAGATTAACAATTTTACCTCATCTTTTCTTTCCCCCTCCACTCTTTCTTGTACATTTTGGACATCTGATTCCTTCATAAAAAATAATATTTAGACCTTGAACACTGCTTTTCAATGTTCTTAGCCTCTCCTCAATTTTCTAGTTATGTCACAACTGACTATATGAAACTTAGCTAAAATTAGCAATTAGGTCAACTTGGGAAAATGCATTTCAGCATATTTTGGGGGCTTTGTGGGGGAGGGTTTATACTCCATAAACAAAAGCCATTTTCAGTTTGTGATGAAAATAGTTACAATCCTACAATATAACTAAGGTTAGTAACTTCCAAAGGAGAACAATTGATGACTTTTTAAAATACCATGGCTTAATATATTTTTCCATATATTAACAGAACAGCAACATGTTTCTTTATGCAGTAGTTAAGGTTGAGGTATAGAATTTAATTAAAATTTAAAAAAACAAACAACTTTCTAGACTTCGTATTAACCATC
This sequence comes from Lycocorax pyrrhopterus obiensis, assembly GCA_014706295.1. Lineage (NCBI taxonomy): Eukaryota > Metazoa > Chordata > Aves > Passeriformes > Paradisaeidae > Lycocorax > Lycocorax pyrrhopterus. The sequence continues at coordinate 23,589,000 of JACSVZ010000002.1, read as the reverse complement.
TTTTCAAAGATATACTTTGCAAATTGGAAAGAGAGTCTAGAAGAGACAAAAAAATACCAGGTGAAACAGTTTTTCAGTTATACCATAAAATTGAGGCATATGGAAAATGTATGGGGGCAATTTTACCTTACACAGTTATAAAATCCCCCAAAATTCCAACTGTTGGAAAATGCCTAACTTCCCTTAGTTCTGAGTTCAAACCATAATCTTAAATAGCTAACCACCATTATAATTTAAGGCCATGCAGGTAAGTGCCATTGTTGCTGAAATTGAGGAATTTGTCCCAAAAGACAAGCTGGTCATATGAAGGATTTACCAGTCTTCAGTTGGCTACTACCTTGATAGCGTACGTATTAGAAAGGTGGCTGAGCAAAACTGAACAAAAGACTGTATTTACAATAAATTTCCTTCAAGACAAGAATTCTTATATAAACATTCCTTCAGTTTTGCTTAGACAACTGTACTGCCTTATAATTTTGTGTCTGCTAAGTCTCCTAAAGAGGGAAATACTTATCACTGAATTTTATCCAATTCCTCAAGAGAAAGGGCTGAAGAATTAAAACCACTTGTTTTAATTTATCAACTACAACAAAACAAACTATTTATGACCTATTTGAATTTGAAGCATGACAACCACAATTCAACTTAATTTCCGGCAAAACCACTAAAAATAATACAGACATTCTAATCAATAAGGAAAAAGATGGATCAACAAATTCTCAAAAAGATGTCTCTTCAAATATGGGGTTTCTTAGAGTTCTGAAAAGGAAATAATGTATTTGAAAAAAATCTAAGCTCAATATTTTATATATCTGCATAATAATGCTGCTACAGACAAAATTTAATTTATTGCCATCTTCTTCAACTGAAAAGGCTTCAGATAATTTTATTTACAGTGTGTCCATGAATGGAAGCAGACCTTTTAATAATAAAAGTAACATTACAGCTGATATGAAACATATTGAAAAATCAGCTCCTAAAATATATGCATTCCTAAATGTGATGTCTCCTTATTTCAGATACCAACCAATTGTAATGAACTAGAATTAAAAAGAGTTTATTAGAAAAGATGGCAACTCTGACTGCTTGAGCTTGTTCTTCACCAGAGCCAGTATCATGCTACTATTCACGAGGTTTGTGTTGTCTGCTTATGTCTTACAAAATAACTCTCAGCGAGGTAAAAAGTCTTTTTGCAGGAATAAGAACTGCCTAGTAATGCATCTGTCATTACTTGCATTTTTTTGCATTTTTTAGGAAATCTGTAAATTTTTTAAGGAATATTCAGACTGCAATTTTGTTGTCTTCAGTATCTGAAAAATTGCTCCCTAATATCCTCTGCAGGTATCTATGGAAATCTTTGAAGAATGAAGGAGGTAAAATTAAGTGTTTAGATGTGAAACTTCATGTTAAAATGAGAGCTTTAAATTCAATTGAAACTGAAGCCCAAAACACTAAAATCAAAACACATCCCCAATTACCATGAGGCATTATACCAGATGTTTTCTGCATCCTGTTGCCCTGTGCAAAGACATGTTTTCTTCAGCATTTGCAATCAGTTTCCAGCACTGCTTCCTACCACCTCAGAAGTGATCAAAATTTCAGCCATACTTCATTATATACATAATATGTCTCACTTGTAAAAAATACATGGATATCAATGACATTGTCAACTGTTTTCAAGGGTTCATTCTTCACATACTGCAAATTCCATTTCAAAGTAATCACATACCATGGTTATGCATATTCTAAAAAGGTGCACTACGGTCATGGCAGTTCTTCAAAAGTATGTCTGCTATACTCTCAATGGCAAACAGCTATGAGATTCATTTGACTACTTCATCCCCTCTTAATTGTTGCTAAGCTTAAGATTCTGGGTGTGTTTGTTCTGAAGTGTTTAGCACAGAGAACTGCAAAATAAAACCCTGACTGAACCTTCACAAAGTGATTGATTGAGACATGAAAAATTAGATTTTTAAACTAAAACCAATTCTTACTGTATTCAAATGTTCCATGGCTATTTCTTGCTGGCATGTTCTTGATCGACATTTATGTATGAGGTAGTTTACTCCTTACAAACGTAACTGTTTTGTCTGACAGGACCCAAGTTCCATATACACAACTACCCTTCAATGTGACAGAGATGAGCTGTAAGACGCCAATATGTGGGCTGACTCTGGCTAGCAGCTAAGCCCCCACTCCAGTCACTCACACCTCCACCAGTAGGGTGGAGGAGAGAATTGGAAGGGCAAAAGTAATTCAAATTCATGGGCTGAGATACAGTCAGCTTAATAAGCGAAAGAAAATAAACCAGCCAAACAAGTGATGCACAGGCAATCACTCACCATCTCCCACCAGCAGACTGACACTCAGCCAGTCACTGAGGCTGCTTTGAAACTCATTAAAATGTAATTGACTTGTTAAATAGTCTCTCACAGAAAATTAGTTGAGATTATGCACAGCCACTACTCCCATGGCAATACAAAGCATTAATATGACCTCAAGGATGACATTGCTACAACTGTTTATGTATATACTGCATTATTTACTATAGTAGCCATCCTATTATGGAGTTCACATAATGCTTGCTTTAATGGTACATTGATCATACCAGTAATAACATGCAACAGATTTGTCCATAATATCACATCTGCTCTTGCCTTCCTTCTCCTTTTGAAAAACTATGCACAGCATTGCAGCAAACATGTAACAGAAAAGGTTGACAATAAAGCAAGAAAAACATTACTTCAGTCTTACCTCAGAACTGTAATCTTCTACCGTGGTGGAAATTTCACTTTCCGGCTAAAATAAAATATTAAAATATTTACAACGATGGCACTCTAAAAATACTAAACAAGACATTTTCCATTTTACAGTATTTGAAAACACCAAGATGTACATGAATTTGATAGGAGTATATGTACAGTAACAGTCACCTTCACTTGCTTGAAATCCCAGCTTTATTAAAGTCATTTTGTTGTTGAACTATGACCACAGAAACACTATAATTACATGACAAAATCTTCAAACAACCTACAGGTGCAAAACAATATTTTAGAAATTTAACTTAATTTTCTGGGATTTATTTTTGGTTTTTTAAGAACTAAGCACCATGAAAAGGATTTGTCTCTGCTATATGAATTTTACCTAATTAGGAACTTTGCTGGCTTAAGAACACAATCTTATATAGGACATCATTTTCATACCTGCAAGACTTTTGATGTTGACTAGATTTTAAAACAAACACTCATCCTTCAGCTTCCATGGAAACCAAGAGAAGACAAAAAGACAAAGACTCAAATCTTGTGATCTAATGAAGTAGAGGAATTAAAGGAACAAAGCCTTAACAAACTGAGCATAAACATGCCATGGCAGATGCCTGAATGAAACAAAGTGTATCTTGATGAACTACATAAACTGTATCAAGTCCGAGAATCAAAATGTTCATAGGAAAAAAACGCAAATTACCTACATAAGGTGCAATATCATGGAATAAGTGTACTTGAAAGAAAAACTTGAAAACTTGAGAAGTGTAACCGTGAGTTAGAACTACTTTGGCAAAAATGATGTGCACACATTAGAGCTTGTCCAAAATTCACTTAACGTGTTAGTCAGCCTCACATTAAATCAGACGCAATTTTTATATTGATTTCTGTGAGGATTATTTTCAAAGGAACATAGTACGTTTTGCATCAGTAGACCTAGGTAAAATTTGGAATGCTAACTGTGTTTTGCTTTGTTTTTTCAAAGTAATCTACCACTCAGACCACCTGAAGTTCTGCAGTTCTTACAATCCTAACAACATTGATACTACATATTTTGAATCCGACATGCAGCTCCAGAACGTAAATAACCTAAACAATGGGTTTTACAAAGGGTACATTGTTTTATATACAGAGCGCACAACATTACCTTAAAATACTTATTTGGAAGTTGAAATTCATATGATGCATATAATTTTAAAAATAAAAACAGGTCCACCTCAAAAATAAGACACTAAATGAAACAGAAATCAAAATTATGTTTTAAAACTGTAGAGTGACAAAAGTGTTTCTGCTATGGAATACAAATCTAGTATTTTAAAATATTTAACCTTCAAACAAATATATTTTATTCATATTATTTATATTTATATTAATACTTGTGTATATATACATTTATACCAAAAAATTACATCTTCTTTGTAGTCTATGTCCCTGGTCTAGGACAAAATCCTCTGGAAAAAATAAAATCAGAGAAAACCACATTACTTTTTTTTCATAATACAGATAACAAATAAATGGTAATTATCTTCTTACAATTTTTCATGGTTTGTTCCAATTCAGGAGTCTTCACAAAGAATGATTTGAAGCATTCCTACAGAAGCTCAGAAGTATTACTATAAATGTATATATATAGCTAGCTCTAAGAACTCTTCAAATCTTTATACACAGCATGAAATATAGGCACTTCTCCAACATGCAAAAAACAGGAACAAGTAGTCCGACTTCTTCAATAGTTCTTCCTTGTAATGCTTTTCAATTATAAAAACAGTTTCTTGCTTGTAAGGATGATGAAAAATTAATTTACACATCTTCAGATAAACTCAAACCTAGTAAATAATTATAGAAAAAGGCAAAGAATTTGTAGGTTGAAGCTTAGGCTGGAGTGAGAAAATATGAATTCTCAAATGAAATCGATTATTGAAAATAATTCTCTAATTTTGTTATGGCAATTTGGCCAGATACGATATTTTTTAAAAAGTTAATCTATTGCTGGTGCTTTCTGAATACCAATCTAAAAAAAAAACAAAAACCAACCAAAAAACCCCCCTAAAACATTGTTTTAAAAATTGTCAAAACCACATAGTGCTCCATCAGTTTAGGTGTACAATATCTGTTAGCAGCATAAATAATCTTTCTAAAATGTCAACTTCAGTCCTGGGTCTAGGTAAGTTTTTTGCCTGTTAAAACCAAGTATTTTTGCCAAGGTAATCTATGATTTTAAGGACAGAAAGATGGCCAAAGGAACTCCAGTTAATGCACAGTCTCCTGTGCTAAGGGGATCATCCAAACCCTGCTAAAAACCAGTTAAAGAGAATTAAATCCTGTGAGCTCACACATTAGACCCAAGACTGTACGACTTCATGTTATTCTTTTGCTATCAGAATCTGTAACATACAAGTAGTCAACATTTTACAGGCAGTCATCTTGCCCTCCAAGCAGCTATGTTACTTCCTAAGACCTGACCTCCAAGCAGCTATGTTACTTCCTAAGACCTGACCAACTTTATTTCAAAATCCAGTTTCTTCCATTATCAAGCCACCTGATCTGTATGCTTCAATTCTTCTTTGGTCAACGGAAGTAATTAGGTTTTACACAGCTCATTTGAGCCCCAGGGGTCCAGTTTGAAAGGAAATAATTAAAAAAAATTCTTACTACACACTCTTAGCGACACAAAATCTTTTGACAGGATAGTGCCAAGAAGGCTATTTATCAGTTCTCTCAATGCTTTATGGAATTTGAAATAGGTATTTGTTACACCCTCACCGTTGTTTTGCATGTATTCTATTAACTATGTCCCACAGCATTTTCTTGCTGCAAACAGTTACTCTCTTCTGGCAAAATACTTCAACACCTTATTTAGTATTTTCTTCACTAACAATGTGTTTGATTCTTAAAATACATTGAAGAGACATCCCAGAGACTCTTTATAGGCAGCTATCTCCATCAATTTTTCAGATGGCACCTTTAATGATAACAGTATTCAGAAAATTTTTAAAAGTTCTGTCTGCATATATACTTCAGAGGAAGTACTGCAAGCTGATACCAAAAAAAGGAGTATCAGCTTGTGGAATACAGCAGGCCCATTTTAGAGTAACTTGTTTCTGTATGCAGTTAAGCACTGCTCAAAAGTCATGTTCTTGGACACTGGACACCCAACATTATCCCAGGATTCACAAAAGAACTCATATACAAAATTGGCCACAAGAACTGAAAAGAAATTTTCATATTTCTTTGGAAAACTTCCATAAGTAGACAATAAAACATTTTGCAAGAACTGACATCTGTACTAAACTACTCCAATTGCAATGAACGAAGGTATAGACTGAGTATTAACGGAACAGAACTCTACCTGAAGGAAATTACTGACTTTTCTATGACCTCAGTGAAAACTCTCACAAAATGTAACTACAAAAGGCTGGATTCATTCTTGACCAAGTTATTTTGACTTGGCCATTTCCTCTAGCAATTCACAGAGGATCACAAGTAAGTCTAATAAAGGAGATCGTGACTAGAAGTGAGGCAAAGAGAATGTAAGCAGAATATCCCAGACATAAAACCCTCTCTAGGTGATCCTAAACCTTATGGGCCTTTAATACTTGTAGAACATTCTGAATATGAAGGGTTATTCTTTTATATTGCCTTATCATGTCTTCCTTAGTTCCCAATATCAAAACCATTCAATTCAAATTCCCAGGTAATTTATGACCCAAACCAATTTACTATGATCAAATTTCAATTGAGTGCATTTTAGTGGAGATAAACCGCTGCCAAATATGAATATAACCTGCAGTGAGGTACTGGACTCTGCAGTGTGTAAACTTCTGATGGTATCAGAAAACACCATCAATAGCGGTAACCTAAGCATTCCATTAGGTTTCTATTCTTTGGTAACCTGGACTTACAAATGTTTAATCTAAAATGAAAAACCCTGTAACTCTGCAAAAAGACCATTCTCCAATACAGGTAATTTCTGTGCCAGTAAATCTATTATATATGAGTATTTACAGAGATAAAGGAAGGCATAATACCAGAGGATGTCTTATGAATGAAAGAAAATTGGCAAGTTATCCTGGCAATCTTCTGGCCAGATGATGAATGGAAAGATGACTGGCTTCAATCAGAATCATATGCTGTTGAGAAACTATTACCTTCTCTTGTGACACTTACTTTACTATTGAACAGACTATTCCCAAACATTTGCTTTTCTTCATTCTTCAATTACAAATCATGTTTCAACTGATGCTATATTATCTGAAGTGACTGGGCCAATTTTGACTACATTTTATTTATCCATATTTTTTTTCAAATCCTCCATCTTATTGTACATCCCAGAATACCACTTTTCTAGTCAAAGCCTTTGGTTGCTCTTTGTTTTCATGCTTCAATTGTAGGAATGTCTTACCACATTCACCACTTACGCCCTTTCTCACTGAGGCATCCTCTCTGTTTCTCCAAACCGCTTACACACTTTCTTATTTCTCTCACTTTTCTTCATCAGTTCTCAAGAATCCTACCCAGTGCCTCCTTCTAAATCTCTTGCTGATCCTTGCCTGTCAAAATCTCAGACACTAACAACTGGAATACCTTATAGAAATGAAACAATGAACATGGAGCTATAAACTTTATCACCTACTTCAGTTAACAGTAAAGCTATTCTAAAACTATTACCAAACGGATTTGTCCTTTGAAAAACAAAAGACGAGTTACTAATCCAACCTTAGTCAATTAGCAGGTATTCTTCATCACAGAACTTTGAACTTTTCTTTTCTAAGAAGCTTTGTATAATAGCTTTTACTACCCAGGTGACTCAAGGACAATTTTACTGTGACACAGGTTAATTTCTTTTGCTTTCCTGGCATTAGGACATTCTTGCAAAGCAGTGTGCTCCAGTGCATCATTTCAAGACCTCTCAGAAAAGGTGATCTCAGCAATTATTTACCCTAGAAGTGGCTTTCCTTTCTTCTGTTTTTAATTGCAGAAGTCACAAAAAAAAGCAATCCTAAACCCAAGATTTTAATTTATTCCAGTTTGGTTTTTTATACGTTTTAGGTTATTTGTACTTCGATATGGAAAAGGGGACTATGGATGTCAACACCTAAAGATATCAGATTGCAACAAAGACAAAAATATTCTCTTTGTGAGAACAAGACAAAAAGCATTCAATATTAAACAAGAGACTTTCACTAATAAATACCAACTGGCACTTCTTGAAGAAATCTTGTAAATAAACTGTTCCTCCAACAGTGGATGGAAAACCTTTGAGATTACAAATATGCTCAGATGGAAGGTAAAATGTAATGGCTAAACAATGATAGTTCTTCCAGAGTTCTTCCAATTAGTTTCTGCTGGAGGGAACACAGGGGGATAGAGGAACCCACCCTTAGGAACACACAGGGGGAAAAAAAAGGGAAATGGATGACTGCAAAAAAACTCCTTTGTACTCTAAACACTTTTGTCCTCTCTGAAAAGAGACTCTGCTACCTTCACAAGGGAAATAAGCTCCCAGAGGAGTATCTCTATTTCACTTCCTGATATTCATATTGAGTAAGAGAACTCCTTTTTACTTGTATTTGGACGTGCTAATTCCACTGGGGACTAAAAATATCATACTAGAAGAACTGCAGGGAGATAAACTTCTACCCACAAAACTACCACAGAATAGCCCAGTCAAGATTTTTAGATAGACAGGCAGTATAGTCAGATGTTTTGAGTCTGTATTTTGTGGTACAGAAAGAACAATTCTAAATACCACTTCCAGTAAAAGATGAAATAAATAAGTTGAATCAAAGTTTAGCTAGAAAATGATCCTGCATAATGCTTCCAGTAATCCTGTCTCACTCTTCTGACACAGCAACCTACAACGATTTAAAGTTGGGTGAAAAAGCAAACAGCTCAAAGCTGTAATTCTCCATGGCAGAGATTAGCCTGAAACTGCCTATTACATTGGCTGCCATTTCAGCTAAGCAAGCTCCAATCCAATTACTGTAATACAGGCTCTCTGTCCAAATCATCGCACTTGTAAGACTAAAACCAGTAAATTATGAGATTCACTGAAACACTTTCAGAGTTTTCCCTCCTCTATTTATACTGCAAAGACTTCAGCAATCACCTTCCAACTACAAAATATTGATCATTTATTTAAGTAGTATGAGTAAGGAGGCTACAGACCACATTTAACAAAGAAAAATGCTCTCCCAGTTGAGAGGGGTTTTTTTTCTGTGGAAGTGAATAAGTGAATACTGGTTTAAAAGTCACTACGCAACTCAACAGAGTCAAATTACAAATTTACATGATTACCATGCTTATTCTTTTAAAGCTACTATTCAAAAAAGAAAGAATGAAACAGATCCCCTTCCCCTCAACAAACCAGAAACCGCAGAGCATCTCCATATTTATTTATTTAAACATAAGGTAAGTTGCTTTGGGAGTAAGACAGACCTCAGAAAAATCATACTCCATCTTAAGAATGCATCTATGCATGCAATCTTTAGCAACTGCAGTGCAGATACTTTTTCCAGTTCTAAAATAATCTATGTCTTGTATGCATTTAGAGGCCAGCACAGGCCACTAGGACCAACCTGATCTAATTAGACCCACTTTGAGACCAGGATCAGACTAGGTGACCTCAAAGGTCCCTTCTAACCAAAGTTATTCTATGACTCTGTACTTTACCCAGTTTCTCCAACTGTAGTAGAGATATTTATCCTAACAAAGGAAATACATCAGAGTCCATCTGCAACTTCAAAATATATTTGATCAAGGAAATTACTTCATACAGTTGTCATATTTATGTAGACAATTGCACTACTAAAACAGTTTAAGTGATTCTCTCTAAACACCTCTCTTCCCTAGCAGCCCTCTCTTGTTAGTGTAGATAATCTGATGCATTTCATAAAGTACATCTTTCTCTTTTCCTAGAAGGCAAAAAAGTCGTATCTTCATCTATGAAAATATTTATCCTGTTATCAAATTTCTTACCTTCTCCAGGAAAATCTGAGTTGAACAGACACTTTTATTGAGTTACTACTGATGTCATGATGAAAGAAAAGGCATCACTACAGACAGTTTTGAAGCCCTAACGTGAGCTTTCTAAGAATTAAAAGCTACATATTAAAGGCATGCACCTACAAGGTTCAAAATATATAGTGTATTGATATATTGTAGGCTTAAAACTGTAAAATAAATGGATCAATTACTTTACAAGTTTTGATTTGCATGTATGATTTAGTCCGTCTGCCCCTCCACCATAGTAGGTTTGGGGTTTTTTTAACAAAAATGCAAAAAAATTCCAAAAAGTGTAATTTCTCAGTTAGTCCTCAGTTGCTGGAAATTCAATAATGGAGCCAAAATGGTGACAAATGGTCTATCCTAGCACAGGAGGGACAAGTCAAAATGCAGAGCATTCATTTGTACCACATCTCTCAGAAATGACTGCATTCATCTGCACAGAGCCAGGAATCTGCATTGAGATACTTGTTCAGAATGCCACTCATGTTATTTTAGAAGCACTGGTTTCACAAATGGAGTAAGTTATTCTGTAAATAATATCAGCCTCTCTTGACCCTTCTATCTGTAATGACATTACATGAATTCATGTCCACTCAGAACTGAACTGGACTGCCAGTGTACGTCATACAGCATCCCACAAACTTCCTAGAGCAGGTACTTTCAGCCAATAGCACTCAGGATTATATTTCATTAAGCAGTGAAAGTAGAGTAACTGTTTATCAATTTCCTAATCCACTCAGTTCTCAGCAGTGATCTCCTAAATTCATTCCTTCTCCTCATTAACCAGAGCGACTCAAATTACATTATAAATACAAGAAAGATGTTTAGTTTTGCATTTTGGTGTAACCATAAATGCAGAGATCAAAAATCCACTGCAATTTGCAACTTCTAATAAAACAAAATTAATTTATGCATACTTAAAGAGCATAGCAGTACAAACACACTTTCCATAATCTACAGGGGACTGACTACAATAAAAAACATGACACTAGCAGGCAGCTAGAAAGAACCTTCTCTGGACATACTAAGTCAGACAGAAGCAGCAAGGGAACAGTGTCCAAAATCTCATCCTATTCCTTTATTCCCACTCTCAAAATGAATGGACTATTTTATGCTCACTCACCCCCAAAAGTGACTGTTACAGCCTGAGACAAACTTACCTCAATGGTGTAAGCCTGGGTGTGTTTGATAATTTCTCCACTATGCAAAGTCCTGATAATTGCAAAGTCAGCAGTAGCAGCTGCTCCCCTTCGACTGCTGCATGTGGATATTTCATCACTTCGAGATCGATCAGTTTCAATCCCATCTTGTATTGATTCTTCATCTTTGATGTTTGCCGTTTTCTTCTTCTTTTTCTGCTTCTTTGATCCATTTTGACCATCAGTTTGTGCCTTCCGCTGCCTAAATTGGGCAAGCTGTATAGAAGACAAAATCTTGTTAAAGGTGAAAGTTTTCCTCTTTATTACTAATGATATCCTCTATAAAGGCTTACCCGCTATTCTACATAAAGCTTCAAACTAATCACTACTGAAAACAAGCTGGAAGTTAACGTTGCATATGTGAGACAGACCCAGATTGTTTTTCCATTTACATAGCTTGCTTTAACAAAATCTTAAATCTAAACCAACACTCGATTAATTCCTTTTCAGTTTCAGATTCACAAGTTACCATTCCACAGACTGATACCTACAAATCAAAACATTCAAAGGCAAAGGTACAAATGTCATTATAAAGGACAAATGCAATGAAATAACCTGATCTCTTTTTTCAATTTCATAGTAACTTGAAATTAATTTACAGAAATCCCTTTTAATTTTTATTTCAGAGACAGATAAAAGCAAACTTCTCTTCCAGCAAGCATCATATGAAGTTTTTTAAAAAGTTTGTTATAACTCATAAAAGCTGATGAAATTACTGAAAACATCATAAAGAAACAGCAAAGTGGCAAAATACATATTAAGGAAATAGTCCAAAACAAAAAAGTGAGCAGATTACAAGACACACTACCTTGTAGCAAAACATGCTGGTGAACAAAAAGTCACAGGTGAGCCAGGCACACAGTTTAAAAACCAATTAGTATGTAAGCTATTCAAATACTGTTAAGGCACTGCCTTTTGAAGAGCTTATCACTTTTAATCACTTTACAGTGGTTTACACAAGAAAATCCATTTAAAATATTTTTTTCTTAACAAGAACAGAATTTTTGTTCAAATAAGAAAAACAAGCACATCAGGGTTTACCAACTAAAATTCAAAACTAAAAAGATCCTATCAATAAAATCCAAAAACAAGAATCATTACTTTCCAATTGAAACATCCAACATTAAGTGCTACAATAGATTTCATAAATGTAGCTCCAACATAAAGCATACAAATAAAGACCCTAAAGCTTTAAACTTTCGACATCAACTAATACTCAAATATCATGGTTTTTTAAATAAATATGCTGCAATTGTAAGAAAAAAATATAGAAAAGATAGGATATTTGCTCATGATATTCACCAGTTGAGAAAGCCAGGCTTCCATCCAACTTCTTCAGGAACGCCCAAACCGAACAGGACACACAGATCCCCTTTCCCAGTCACCGTTTGGTTACAGTGCAAGGTATCACCTGAAGAGCTTTCTAGTCCTCATCTGGCCCCAACAGAGCTGAGAAACCCCAATCTAAATAAATGCATCACTGAGAGATCAGTTCTGACTTGTGGCTGGTTTATGCTTTTGTCCCTTTATTTGTATTTCTTTGCGGGTTTCTTCAGCCTCCTCTCCTTTCTTAAAACGAAGGACAGCTTGGCATATGGCTCCTGCTCTGTTTACAGGAGGAGGACCTGAAGATTTGCTGAGCCAAATATGCTCACCTAAGTACTTAACACTTACCTCCTCCCCACTACTTTTCTAATTAGTTCAACTTCATGATTTTTTCCATTTTTTAAAATATGCACCTCTTGTTATTTCACAAAAAAATCTATTAAATCCAAAAATTCTAAACAGGAAAAGAAAGGATAGTCTCCTTCTGTTTCAACGTTTAAGAGAAAAAACCCCCCATAACAGCCAACCAATCAACCAACCAACCCAACTCCCCAAACTCAACCGAACAGAGATTTAGTTTCTCAAAAATGGGAAGGGTAAAGGTTCCAGTTGTCCCCTTAGGATATTACTACATTCTCCTAAAATGGTAAGTTTATCTCAATAAAATATTTTCAGTTTATCCAAAAGGAAAGCAAAATTTGTTCAAATGTCCCCATGACAGAAAGCAAACAACCTGACTTCAAGTGTAACTACTGAGAGATTTTGCTTTTTTTATGTTTTATTTTTAAGTAATAAATGACATGTAGTGCCACTGGTCAAGAGCTCTCTTCCCCAACTTGATTGAAACCTTCTGTAATGGAAAGTTAAGTTGGCTTTTTAAAAGCAGCTTTACAGTCTTTATTTGTCTACAAAATTAGATGTGTAGCTCAAGGACAAATGAATTACTCCTTGTCTCTCCACAAGTATTTTGCATATTTTAACTGAAGCATCTGGGCATGCCAGATTTCTCTCCTTTCAAAATAAGGTTGTCGATTTTCACTTCTTCAGAATTAAGAGATTAAATCTACCATGGCAGTTATAAGCAGATCCAATTTTTTTTTCTGTTCAAACAGTGATGAAGATGAGCACATATGAAAGCTAAATGAATGTGGAAACGAAAATGTTACATTTTTGTGTTACACAAGTTCTCAACTGACAAATTCCGCATGAGCATCTAGGGCTTTGGAAACAACTGCACTAGCAGTGACAGATGTATGCACAAATCATAGCACTTTTAACCTCACACATTCAAGTACACACAGAACTGTCCAGCTACTAATGCAACTTAACTTTAAATTCTTATTTTTAATCAAATTTTAAAAGCTAGAAATGAGAGAAGCGGCACAGCAAAAAGCTATTGCTGACCAAACACATTCTGTGATGCTCACATCAAAACAGGGGAATCTCAGACACCGAATTCCTTCTCATGTACTAGAGTCCAGGATCTACCTTTGTTCCAACCACAAGCAGGGAAAAGCCCACCAGCAGTCATGAGAGCTAAGGAAAACAAATTCTTTAGAATTAAAACTCTCAATTAAAAAGAAAAATACTTTGAGATTTTGTATTTCTAGAAAAATAGATCTTTCCGGTGTGAACAAAACGTGAAACAAATACACACTGATACAATGTCTTATCCTGTCTTCCAAGCACACCAGCTTAATTATGCCTGAACTAAGCCTGTGGAGATCTTAATGCTGCTTCCATCAGTTCTCAATCTGCAGTTTTGAAACAATTCAATGTCAAGTCTCTGCTGAGTTACAAAAATTGCAAGCAAGGGCCAAGTATGTAAACACAGGAGGTACTCATGAAGGAGGAAGGATGCAAAGAAACAAGCTGAAGGACACTCAGAACAGGCTCTCTGCATTGATACGCCTCTGAGAGCCAACAGAGAACGAGCACCTTACCCTGTGAAAGCAACAGGAACACAGTCAGACATGATTCAACTTAAGAACATGTTTTTAGCACACATGAAAACCAATCCAGAGTATTTTTTATCACTATTCACCTCTCTGTCAAGACATTGCCTCCAGCTTCTCCCATTACACTGATAAGACCTTGCTTGGATCCTGCAAGCAGTACTGAATCCCGTTAAAAATTTCATCTGTGTTTTTCAGTAGTGAAGAACAACCAATTTCATTCCTTGACTCTCAGCTTTTGCAACTAAATTAACTAACAACCTGCAACTCTCAGCTCACAGGTTTTTTCAAGTCCTGCTTCTGGGCAAAAAAGCAATCCTCTTGGAAACAGGCATGTTCACTTCATAGCATTTAGAAAAAATAACGTATTGTCTGAAATATTTCTATCAAATATCCAGTACACAGTGAAATGAGAATGAAAACATGTTTCTTTCCTTTTAATGCATAAAAAGGGACAATAAAATTGTGCAGGAAGAATTACTTGTTTATTTCCAGATTTTTAGAAGTGCCATTTACAACAGCTACTCAGCTTTCCATCAGTTTGAAAAATGGGAAATGGATATTAGCACCAAATTCTGTCACAAGACATGTTGTCTCTTATAAACAGAAAAACACTTACTGAGAGTCACCAGACTACAATAGAGCAGCATGCAAACTGATAATGGGTATACTTTTCATAATAATTTCCCACAGTAAAGAACAATTGAATAGAAGAACTTGGGTATTTAGATGATACATGCATTTTTCTAGTTCTAATTATGACCTCCTACTCATGAATCCCAAAACAACATACTGGCTCCAATTCCCACATCACAGACTGCACCAAAATGACCAACCCCCTGGTACAACACTACCTTCCCTTTTAAATGCCAGTATCCTCCAACTGGCAGAAAGTCAGAAATGCGGAGAAGAATCAATTGCTATTAGGAACTAAATACTCTTGAGACAGAAGGGAACTAACTTGCAGGGTGGAGGGGATTACTCGTGTAAACTGTGTCAATTATGATAGTTAATGTACTGCTATAATTACAACAGCAGCCTTACATATTTATTCAGCTACCTTCAGCAGATTCTGACCTTTGGC
Organism: Lycocorax pyrrhopterus obiensis; assembly: GCA_014706295.1. Lineage (NCBI taxonomy): Eukaryota > Metazoa > Chordata > Aves > Passeriformes > Paradisaeidae > Lycocorax > Lycocorax pyrrhopterus. Next base: position 23,573,666 of record JACSVZ010000002.1, on the reverse strand, counting down.
ACTTGTGCCAGCAATCTGGATTGTTGGGTTACAGTGTGCATTGATTGGTTTCAAATATGGTCTGACTGAACTATTCCTAGAGTAAAAGTCCATCGTAAAATAAAATTTGACTCCAACAGAATGCAAAACTTAATCTCTTAAGCACTTTAAAAAAAGTCTGAACAAAAGCAGCAACATTTAATCATTGCCTATATACCAGTAGAAGACAACACTGAAAAAATCCATGAAAATCAATGAAGCTATATTTGTAAAGCATCAATAGCTATATTTTTAGTTCACATGCTTAAAAGACTTTTTAGAACAGAAACACATTAAGTGCCATTTAAAACTGGATGCCGCTTTATGAACGCTTGTTGTTCCTTAACATTCTCAGATAATGTAATAGATCTGGACAGCCTCATTTTCAGAGGCATTACAGTCAACAGAAATTGAAATTGCTCAGTGTTCCAAAGCAGGATGTTACGAAATAAGTAAAAAAAATATTTGCTGTAGTTACTGTTCAAAAAAACAACTTCTAATTGTTAAAAAATTCATAGGTATAACACATCCTGTACAAGTACAGCTGCACAGCTACACTTCATGTACCTGCACACAAACATCATTAGATTCAAAATTCAACTTTCTAAAACCAAATACATGTCAAATTCATTGCTATGCAGGCATTTCTCACAGAAAGAGCAGGGTCTGTTCATCTCTCACAACTCTTCTTCAGCACAAAATCCCTATTTCTTTTTTTATATTCATTTAACGAAAAAGTATAAAAGGATGAGTCACAAACTTACAGACTGACAACAAAAAGAAACCTCAGACAAGCTGCTACAAGCAAGTAATTCCACTTTTTTATCTTTACACAGTACAAAAAAAGCATGAATGGAGATCTGCATCATGATCTTGCATTTCTCAACTACTATAACTTCAAAAGACGTTCCAGACACTGCTTAAGCTTCAGATTAATGTCCTTCTCACAGACAGGGACTTATTCTTTGTCAGAAGATCTCAAACAGTCTGGTGTCCAGTGAGAAATGCTCTGTGCTGGATTGGGTCATATTTAGATCACTCATCCAATGTAAGAAGGCAAGAACTTCTGAATCTTCTGGTCTCTAGCTAAAAACAGTAGTCAGTGGCTGAAAGACAAACTGACAGCCCTATAATATTCTTTATAGATAATCTGGGTGATAAAATTGAATACACCTTAAGCAAGTTCGTGGATCACAACAAACTGGAGGAAAGCAAGATATAGCAGAAGGAAGAACCACCATACAGAGAGACCTCAACACGCTGGAAGACTAAGCCAACAAGAACTGCATGTGAGTTAACAAAAATAAACATCACATCCTGCACCTGGGATGGAATTACCCCACATGGGAATAACAGCTGGGGACTGACTGGGGTGGTGTGTAGCTCTGCTGAAGAGGACCAGAGACTTAACCCCAGAGTGAGCAGCATGCCCTGGCAGCAATGAAGAGAAACCATTAAACTTCGAAATAACTCTCAATATTTAATTTTGTGATTAAATACTTATGGTATGACTGAAAAGCCCCCATGAAAACCTGTTTTGCAGAACAGAATTTGATAACAATAATACCATTTGTTATTTGAGACTGCCTCACAATACAGCAGAAAAAGCCCAATGAGCCTAACAAAAAAATCCTTTCTTCGGTGCTTCAATGCAAATGTTTTATTTAAGTGTACAAAGCATATTTTCAACTTTCAATCTAGCAGACTGAAAGTCTCCACAGGAGCAGGATCTGCAATTGAGCATACTGAGGGTAAGAAAAAGTGAAACAGAATTTTTTGTCACGTGTTGCTCGAACCTTTCCGCCAAACAAAAGGCACAAATTTGCCTTGGACAGGTACATTTATTCTGCATATAGAGTGAATGCTACAAAGTCCGCTTTAAGTATAACATGCATTGTGGCAAACTGTATTGTGTAAGTGGCAATATGGTATGTCTGTGATATATCCCAGACCCAGACAGACTCTGGCTGCAAGAACGTAGTAACACTCGGACATGTAATGAAACTCACGGTAGATCGATCATAAACAGTCCTGTGATAGAAAGGCTCAGGCTTTTCTAATTATATTGCTCCTAATCCCCATCACTGAATGATAATAAGGTATAAATTCTGAAAGATTACTGAGAGTGAAAGTGAAACCAAAATATGTAGACTGAGACAGACTGCCACCTTGTCTTAAAAAGTGAAGGATTAATTTAAAAATCACGTGCCCTAGTAATGATAGGTCAAGTTCCTACTCCCTTTAGCCATAGGTAAGCAATTATTCCTACAGAAGCTTTCAGTAACACAAAAAGAACAAAAAGCAGAGCCTTGAAGTAGGATTTGTTTTGATCATTTATTAAACACATATACATCTCAAGAAGTTCTGACGGGGCATCCTGCAAGCCAATAGTGACAAACTAAAAAGGCCAACCTGAATTTGAAATTTTGACATGGTTCAGAAGTTGGACATTTGCTGTGGTTTAAGCTTATCCATCCCACCTTACCCTGGATAACTGAAAAAATACCTGCCATAATCTCTTTCTCACCCATGACCTGGTTTTATGGTTCCAATACACAGTAACATTTTTATGTTTCATAGCAGCAGATAACCCTCAAAAGGGTAAGGAAGAGAGTCTAGGAGATGGCAACACTGAGATTTAGGCAGCAAATCTCACCTGGGCTGTTTAAAACTCATTTGCTGTTAGACCACTAAGTTTTGTAAAAGATTGACAGTCTGTCCCCTAAAGAGATGCTGAACAATTAACTGGTATTAGAGAAGGAAGTGGCACTTTGTCACTTTTGTCATATTCTCAGAAGGTCTAAGCACTGAGGGTTGTCTTGGCAAAGCACTAACTCCTGAAGTGTAGCTAAGTTTATAGTGCCTGCTTCTTCTAGGTTCCTGATGTCTATAATAAGGGAAGGATAACTGAAAGTAAGATGAATGAAAAATCATCAAATAAGAGAATGAACAGACATCTTCCTAGTGAATTCTACTGATTATATTCTGCTAATCAACAAATAAGAGAGTATCACAACTCTTTTCAAATCCTGAGATAAAATCCTACAAAAAGAAGATAACTGAGCAAGCAACCTGCAAATTCTTTAAACATATTATGTCACATAGCTGAAAATCCAAACTGTAAGTAAAGAATTAATGTTCTTTGCAAGTTTCAATCTGCTTATCTGTTGAGCCAAACAGAGCTTTACGTTATTTGTTCTATTCAACAGATGCTGAATTTACTAAATGGGAAACATTGGGCTGAATGAACAAGAAATCATCACCCAGGAACGAGGTATTTCCAATTTACTGATTTTTATGTTGCACTCACAGCCAGATTCTCCCAAATAGCTTGAACAAGACCTTAGAATATCTCCCTTTATGGAAACTTAAGTGGCTCATGAGTATTAGTTGATGACAATAAGACTATGAAAATTTCCAAAGAAGAAATCCTATAGTCTCTTCCTAAATAAAAGCTTGAGAGTCTTTCAGCTTCAGAGAGAGCCATTCCTTTGCAGCCCTCTGAAGAAAACCAATGGGATCACCACAATTTACAATTATAGCTATGGTATCATGAAGAACAACACAGGATAATGAGAGCAACAGCACCTCAGGCAATTCTTTTTAGCAGTCTTTATCAAGTTAAGAGTACTGTTGGCAGTGCTAATTACCAAGGGCGCTGAACTGGAATGAACCCCTCCAGATGGCACTGTGAGCTGGAAAGCCTCAGAATTAGTGTGGTTCTGATCTGGTCTGCTCTTCCCCGTCCCAAGAGTTTAAATAGGAGCAGATCTAGGAAGAGCTAAGTTCATTACAGCTGGGTTATTTTCTGGACAAGGAATGGAAGTTAAGTGTATGAAAATTCACTCTAAGTCAGGTTACAATGACTGACACAAGTACACCAAGCACATTTCAATGCTGGGCTGCTTCAAGAAAAGCAATGCCTCAAACTAACTTCTAAAAAAATTGCTCAACTGGTCTTTAACTAAACTGCTTCTACATAAATGATCTATATATTGATCCTATCTACTTTTTAATTTTACTCTTCTCATATTCAATACTGCCTCTCTGCTAATATAGAGGGTGGAAAAATCATCTGACCCACATTGGTACTGAATGCCCCCAAAGCGAAGAGGAAATAAGTGGATTGGGACAAGCTATTAGCAACAAAATGAGAAGGGCAACAGAAGCTTGTTTCATGCTGCTTTCTAAAAAAACACAGATCATCCATACTTGAAGCCTAAAACATTAGGAAGTCTTTGGCTATCCAAGCTAAAGGCGCTGACATAAAACAGAGCCTCCTTTACTCTGCATTAAGTGATGAGGATCACCAGTTGGGTCGTGTCTCAAAAGGCACCGTCTTTCCACTGCTTTTGCCCAGTTTCAAAGGCGCGGTAACAATGGGAAGGCAAGAGTTATGCACTGACAGAAACACACTCCTCTTTCACCAGCTTTATGTGTAACACCAACTTTAATTAAAAACTGGATCCTGAAATATTCTTCAGCTAGGCTGAAAAAACCCCAAACGGCACGAAGTCAAGTCTTCAATGTCCTAAAACCTTTTAAAACAATTTTTGGTGGAGGTGGGGAAGGAGGAGGACTTATCACAATGCTAACAAATGGATTCACAAATATGTTTAAGAAAAATATTTCTTCCTCTACTCCCTAAGCCTTTCTAAAATAATCCAACTTGCCACAGCAAGTAAATTCCAAGCCAGAGATAAAATTTTGTCAAATAAATTTTAATAATGGAAATACAGATGTTTCAGTTAATTTTAACTTTATAAAAGAATGAGGGAAGAAAGGTTTTACTACTTACTTTGCTAAACTGTCAGTTTTTAGTAAGTCATATGATGTTCCCTAATTCTTGAACTAGAAAATTTCACTGCTTTGCTGTGTCGTTCTTCACATCTCACAAAAGTCTTTTGAAAATTTGCAGCCAGAAGATGGGTTTGTACATTAATTCATTCTTAAAAACTCATCCTAACATTAGATTTAGATACTCTGAAAGCATTAGTTGCTTTCCATACAGTTACAGTACTGTTCATTGGACTGTATGAACATGTTATCCCACTGTCCTTTAGACTATCAATATTTATCTTCCGGCACTTTTCTGGGGTGTTTGGTATCCACATAAGGCTATGGGCAACTTCAGCTGTGGCATCCATTTAAGAACAGTAAGCTCAAAGAAGTGCAGGATCCTAAAGAAGATGTAAATGTAGATGAGGTTCTATTAACTGAAACAGCTGCTGTTTTAAAGGTGCATGTAGGAGTCTACACTATGATTTTAGTATCAGTTTCCCATGAATGAAAGCACAGGACGTGGTATGTTTTGCTGACACAAATAAAAGATAGACTTTAGGAAGTGAACAGACCATTTGATCTCTGGTAATTTAAGTCAAGCTATCAAATGATCATATCTTAGTAACACTAAACAGCTGAACAGCTGAACAGTGGTAGAAGCTATGACAGACAGAATAATAAATAAAATTTTTGAGCTCCAAAAGGAGACACAACCTTACCTGTCACGGTCTTGATGTATAACAACTTGATATCTTTTCATCTTCATGAAAAGTTGTGAAAATTCTAAGTTGTCAGTTACTGTGCTAGAAATCAAGAATTACTAATAAAACTAATCCACAGGGGGCACGTAGTTGATGAAATTAGGTAGGGTACACAAGATACATGACACCAACCAAATGGAAGGTAGATTGCTGTGTATCTCTACTGGCCTAAGGCATACACAATAATCAAGACAAAGCTTGTACTCAATAAATCTGATCAGATGAAGATACAGGTAAAACAAAAGCAAACAACTAACAATCAAAAATGCCTGGGACTTGCAAAAGGTACTACATCTTAAAGTCTTTGGGACAGATTAAATAATTGCCTAAAAAACACACTAGAAAGAAAAATCATTAGACAGAAGCCATAATTAGTACAATATTTCATAAAGGTGAACTCTTTAGCAAGTTTCCGCACTGACATTTTTTGTAAGGTTGTACAATTACAAATATGGTTAAGATTTTAAGTACTTTTTTCCCCACTCAATTCCTAATGAATTCAGCCTTGTGAAACAAGTTATCTTCTGAAAGCAAAAGGCAGATACTGCCCTCCTGAACAGAAGGCAAAAAGCACTTAAGCATTAGAACTATGTAATAGGTTGCAATTTTATATCTGCTGTTCTTTCAATATTGTGTTCGATTCAACAAAATTTAGAGCTAGGCTTTACATTTACTGCAGTTGATTTCTACAGACCCGGGGAAGTCAAGTGAGTTACAAAAAGGATCCATTTTTCTCATTCTTATCTGCAGAACCATACTTCATTAACTGTTCACAAATAAATATTTAAATAAACCATAAAGATGAATATGCCACAGACCACAAGAAATACAGAAGGAAGTAATGGACTTTCACAGATAGCAAGTTTCAGTCAGGCTTATAAAAAAATATACCCCAAACATTTATTTTACAGTATAGTAGCAACTTAGAGGTTAAATACAAGCATTAAAACATTATTGAGAATTTCAATTTTTGGAAAGCAGCAGAGTAATCAGACATATGTCAGTTATGTTGCCCTCTGTATCACTAAAACAAACTTACTAACAATCTGAGCATTGATCATGCAGTAACTTTTCTTAAAGCAACTAGTTTAACACCTGTTCTTTAACAAGTATATAGTTGTATCAGCTGTTTGACTAAATATAGTTAAATCAACAGCTGGAGACGCCTTTAATTAATCCCCTGGAGTTCTTACAGGATAACTATTTTAAGAAAACAACTGCAATACAGTAACACGGTTAAGCATTAAGCATGTTAATTCCACTATATTTAGGTCTTAACTCAAAAGAAATGTCTTCCAGAATAGGGACAGCCTAAAATGCAATGCAACTAAGTCATTAAATACTAGAAGCAGTCAGGTGGTTAGTAAATTTCTGCCTTGTTCTGTAGTTTTCTTCACATGCTGCCCTTCTTCCCCAAAAAATAACCTTAGGAAAACATTCCTGAGACTGTAAAGCAGTGAAAAGTGAGTCTATCTTTTCCTTGAGCCCAAAGCAAGGCTAAATCTCAATCTGAATTTTGGTAATAATAGATGGAAAGAGCCAAGTCTGCTTCTGGTAAAAGAGATAATATTTTCATGTCTCCTATGTGGTTATGTTTCTCCTCAATTATAATTTTCTTTGTATTAACCACACATAACTGCAATTTATCACATCCTAGAATACAGACTTTAGTCCTCATTTTTAACAGGAATCTGAAAGGGGAAAGAAGTTACATACCACACCGAACTTCACAGACCGGGCAGAACAAGCCTGGTATTTCAAAAAGAAGTTCACAGGGTTTCTCTAAAAGCATTTTAAACTCCAGGTAAGAGCAGTCCTAAATACTTTATGACCTTTTGACTTTAATACCACTGAAACAACCTATTCTGACTTTGTCGCAGAACATTCTTTATTATCAGCAAGACCAAGGTGTCAAATCTGATTAATTTTTTTCAAGAAAACTTTAAACAACTTCTACTACCACAAAATAACATTGATTGCTTAATGAGAACAAATGTTCTTCTTATCAGTTGGGCACAGAATGCTTTCATAATAGCAAAAAAATAGTTGGTTCTAAAAATCCCACACTCTAACTTCCCAATTAATATCAAAAGCCATATAGAGTAACCAACACAGGATATTTAGACAATGAAATTTAAAATACCATATAAATGTTTTCTTTAATTCAGAAACACACAAAAATCATAACCTATGGCCATCTGTGCCTGCCAGTTAGAAGCCAACTCTAAAAATACAAAAGTATGCAGAAGCAACAGTTGCCAGTAGCTCCACACAGTTCTTGTCAATCAAGTTACTGGCAACCTGCAAGTTTATATGTAACACAGACACTTCATTCCGCTTATTAATTGTCTTCTGTGTTTAAACGTTAAGGTTGACATTTTTCATTTTTATAAAGATTGAACCATTAACATTAAACTATGAAACGAGAAAATACAAAGCTTCAAGAAGTAATGATTCTCATGTTTCTAATAACGGTACCCTAAATACGAATTACTTACACTATATTTGATTTTGAGTATTACCAGACTCATTTATGTTTTTGCTTACATGCATTTATGTAAGAAATAACTATAAGCAAAATCTGTGTTTTCAACCGAAGAAAAATCCCCAGAAAAAATTTACTTTCACTTGTTTTACAGCATTCCGTACAATGGAGCCCACTTCAAGTGGGTTCCCAGTAAAACACCTGAAATCCATTTTCCCCACACAACTAGTTACACGGACATTATGGCCCAAATTAAAAAGGTGTTCTTCCCCAAACTAAGTAGATGAAGACAACACCTAAAAATACAGACTTATTTTAGGGAGCATGGAAAGAGTGAAATACTATCATAAATTATTTTAATTGCTAGTCATCTTGCTGCATTACATCACAAAAATGCACTTTTTATATAATCCTTTTGTTGCACGGATTAACCCAGCTCCTTAGGACGTAGTACAGTACTGAACTACTGAATATATGCCTATTTATTCGTATTTTTTAAAATTAGCTTTATATTGTGTCCAATCTGGCACTGTGAAATCAAGTATTTGAATGTGACTCTCCCAACAAAAAGGAATATCTTATTGCAGTTGCTTGGGAAGAATAAACTTGTATCTAATTATTTCCTCCATTCTCTCACCACACCAATATATGCTGCAATGAAACAATTACATGGGGAGCAGCAGGAGAGAGGTAAAAGAGAGCTCTGCTGGCTTCTATCTCCCCTAATTTCTCAATCAGTATTTGATCACATCAGCCCATTATCACCCAAGATAACAGCTATGATGCTACCAAATAACATAACTCTGTTCCTCAAGTTATTCTTACCTTGTTTCAGGTAAAGCCCAAGAATATTACCTACCCAAGTTGACCACATTAGAAAAGCAATATTTGGCTTAAAGAAGCAATGAGAACAAAAAAAAAATTCCAAAACTGGGATTGTAGGCAGAAATCAATTTCGCGAGTCCTCCTCCTGTTTCACTATATGAAAACAACAGTGTTGGCCACTACTGTGAAATGCAGGATCCCTTCCTGACTTCAAGCTGGATCACGCAATATCACCTCTTTCTTTCAGTCACCAGAAGATTCTGAAGGCTACCTTTAGAGCCCAGTAATGAAATGGAAATTTAAAATTCCTTTCTGCCAATGGGAAAGTGTGTGAACTTTCCCCTACCATCTTTCATGCTGCTATGACTTCATGAGTTTTCTGCTGGCCTGTTCTTTCAGACTGTCGAAGTGTCTCTGACAAGAAGCCCTATGCCTCAATTTGTAGACACTGAAAAGCTTTAGCAGAGAAATTTTCCAGCTTTCCACAGCATTCTGTGAGAGCTCTGTGTTTCTCATAGAAACTATGAAAAACATTGCTACGGGTTCTTGCAAACTAACTTTTTATCTTGCACCTGGGTTTGTTATGCTGAATTGTTATGGATCACATTGAGACAAATATTATGAAATGGGTGTTGTGAGTTTCAGCCAATAGACCAAAGGGTGGTTGGTAAAAGAACCAATGGCTTTCTATGATCTTTGCGAACCGGGTTATATAAACCGATTTAAAATTAATTAAATTAGTTATTATTACTCCTGAACTTGGTTGTGTCATTTCTCGCCGTTCGTGGTGCAACAGCGACATCAATTCACTAACCTCTCCCTAAGGGAGTATCATCCACGAGGCTGCAGAAGGCACACTCCCTCCAATTCTGCAGGTCGTTTACAAAACATCCAACTCTACACCTGAAGAACACTACTTACCACCAGCTGGACTTTGCTTCAGCAATCTGAGCAGAGCAGTCCAGCTAATTTTCTGCCCACCTTGCAGACCAGCTATCCAAGCCACTTATCTCCAGTTTGTACAAATAGCCTGTACGAGATCACATCAAACGCCTTCCTAAAGTCAAGGTGAACAACATCCACCATTCTCTCCCCATCTACTGAGACACTCATCACAGAGTACAATTAACTTGCCCTTGATAAATTCCAATCATGCTCTTGGCCTTCCTGTGCCTGAACACAAGTTCCAGGAGGACCTGCTCCATAATCTTCCTAGAGACCACAGCCAGGCTGACCTGCCTATAGATCCCGATACTCCTTCTTATCCTTCTTGAAGACGAAGCTGATGTTTGCTTTTTTTCCACCGCTTCATTTTAAATCTCTAATGGCAATGACCTTTCAAAGATGAGCAAGGAAACAGCCTTGTAACGATAGCACCCAGCTCCTGCAGGATGCTGGGATACATCGTACTCAGTCCCATAAACATGTATACATCAAAGTTGCTTAAGTAGCCCCCAGTATGAACTTCTGTACAGCGGATAATAATTCACTGCTCTAATTCTTCCACTAAACTCAGGGACCTGGGAAGCCCAAGGACAGTCCTTACCGCAAAGAGGCAAAAAAAGCCTTGAGTGTTGCTTCCATGTCTTTTTGTACCAGATTATTTTGAATTCTAAGCCTCTTCACCATGTTTGCCTTCAGTTTAGCACTGTCTACATAAAACCACAGATTCCTTCCACTGCTAATAATGTAAATACTGAGTGACACAGGCTTTGTGAAAGACTGAATGACCACCTACTTTGAGAGTAAGCCATTAAAACAAATAACACTAAGTCAAATTTTCTATTCATTTGTAACCATGAAATGATGATTGTACTTAACAAGTTTTTAGTTTGCTTATAAGATGATGTCAAACAGTGTCAAAAATCTTTAACACTTTCAGCAAGTTCTGTTGGATCAGCCCTAGTTCCCTAAATGGAGTATCCTATTAACAGTTGTGCAGATCCCCAAGGACCTTAATGTTGACAATTCATTCAGAGAAGTCTGTTTCGTTTAAAGAGCAATCTTTTCCAGTCTTTTGAGACTCTCTAATGAGTATATGCAGAGTCTTACTGATAACTGCAGGATAACTGCAGCCTTGGTTACAGTGTATTATCAAGCATCAATGTAGCTTCCAGGGGGCCAAGGTTGGGGATAATCAACTGTTTCTCAAAAATCATGACTACTGATTAGAATCCTGCAACAAAAATCCTGACACATCTACAGAAAATTGTAGTCAGGTAACTGCTGCTTCCTGTGGGATCCTAATCAATACTCCATTCCATCTCCCATAGTTCACTCTTCCACAACACACTGCAAATCCTAATCAGTTAACTTTAAAAAAACTACCATTTCTAGAGCACAGGGCTTTAAAGATGCAACGATACTGCAACACATAAAGAATTGCGTGGAGAGAATCTGTATCTGAAGAGGCTTTGTCCAGACTTCACTGTGTAGCTAATGGAAGAAAACTTAAATCACAAAAGCATTTGTCATTTGTGTTGATGCTTCAAGAAAGGGGCTGCAGCCCACTGCATGATTTTCCTGATAGGCAGAACTCCTGCACTGCCCGACAATGCCTATTTTTCCTTCCTCCTGCATTGTAATATTTAGTCATCATACTAAACGAGGAAGAAGAGTTTATTAGATATTGGCTGAGAAGGGCTGAAGAAAGTATTTTTGGATGTTAGAAAAAAGCATAAACTATTGATTTACTTTGAGTCTCTGTGTACTGTTTACATTAACCTGATAAATGTAAATGTAACTTTTTCCTCCTAAGAGGAAGCCAATTTAGTTGCATTTACGTAGAATACATCTACATTTTTCCTCTCCACAATGTGTCCTCTTAGTACAAATGTAGTTATAACAGAGATATTTAAAGATCAAAAATGGAGAAAAATAAAACCAGCAGGTAGAAAGAATATATAAAGGCACAGCAAGACGTCAAGAGTTGTTTGTATGTAATTTCTCATTAACCAAGAAGCCTGAAAGAGGCACCTTTAGAATGAACAGACTATGTCTAAATAATACTTTATTAATAACCAACATAAGATTATAATTCTTTTCAAGTTGACAAGCACCAACTGGCATAGAATCTGAGACACTACATCTTTGGCAAAAAGACAACTAGCTTTTCAGATACAGATCAATAGTTTAAACTCAGTTCAAGCTAAGCAGGAACTGATAGCCATTCCTTGTTAATAAACACAAGTGATGTGGTGACTTCCATCCAGTTGTCAATGCAATCTTTTCAGGAACATTGTGTTGAGTTTTCAAAAGCAGTCTGGAGAATTTCGATACATTTTTAAGTGATTATTCATAGACATTCTGGCCACCTCTGTGCTTCAACTCCCGATAGAAACTGAACAAAAATTTTCATTTTAAGAATGTTTGTGGTTTTGATTTTTTTCTTTTGTTAGTAAATTGCAAATACTTTAGAACAAGTCAAACTCACTTGCGCTTCACCATTTTCCCACCTTGTTTATATCACTTTTACATTAATTCCTACCATGTGGCATGTCTGGCACTGAACGGACAGAGTGAGAATAAAGCCCACAAACTGCAGCTTGTGAGAAGCAGCTCTGTGAGGAGCAGAGCAGACATAAGGGAAGAACCAACTGCATGAATTTCATGCTCAGTGTGCAAGGCTTGACAGGCTTGTACTGTTTTGACAGGCTTTTACTACTTTTTACACGCTGCTGAATCATGAGAAAAGCAAGCTCACAAAGACATTGATATTGCTCACAAAACTGCAGACTTGTCTGTGGATTGTTGTTGTTTTATTTTTTCTCTTTAAGAAAGCTAAATTGAATTCCTGGCATATACTCCAAATAATGAAGAAAATCTAACACATCCATCTTTAAGAAGTCTTGTATCAGGACGCCCCTTATTTCTTTTAACACAGCAAACTAGGCTAGCTAGCACAGCGTACAACTGAACATACCATGACAGGGTTTTCTTATCACTGTTATGAAGCATTACCTGTTATAGTAAGACATTTCTCCTATATACCTTTTAACTGAAAATATATATTCTCAGTATTTATTTGAATATATGTATATGTAAATATATGGATTTTATGTTAAATCGGCTACCTCCCTTAGACAATCTAAATGGATTTAGGAATACTTAAATATTTTCCCCTTGTTTTGTGGCTGGATACTGGGGGTTTCTTCACAGAGAAGAGTTTAATGACAAGTAAAAAAGTCAGCAAACGAAACCAGGATTAAGGGACAACCTCTTCTAGCAAATCACAGCCCACCACTGAAGTCAGATTTGAATAAACTGTTATGCAATTTATTCTGCTTATTCTGTGGAACACTTAATTTATCAATATTTGCACAGAAGTATGTTCAATCCCAGAATCCCATCTACTCCATCTCTTCAACTCCACCAACCTTCTCAGGTCTTTCTTGCTATCATAGTTTTAGAGATATGCTGTAATTTTGCCATGGCAGCACAGTTTTCATCAAATCTAGGCTTTCCTCTGAAAATATTGCAAAAATTGTATATATTCTCTTGACCATCATTAACTCCTATTGTCAAGAATTTTAAAATTTCTTCACGTTTTGAGACTTAGAGGCAGACTCCAAGAGACCACCTCTTCTTTGTTTTGCCATGATGCTACCACTCAGTGTTGTTACAACCAGGATTTGACCACTCCCTCACTACCCTAAACTTTTTGTTTGGTATCTAGACTCCCACATTCTCTTGCCCAGCTGACAACTGTTGAATTTGTTCCAACTGGAAGCTTGCTGGGGCTCCTTTTTAGAAGAGGAGGGAAGCAGGAGAACTCATTCCACACTTCCAAGAAAGCAAGAATTCTAAGAAATCTGAACATTTTTATTAATTCTTCAGTGTTTTGTCCACTGGTTGTAGGAAACATAGTTACAAAATGTTGGCTTCTCAAGAAATCACAGGAAAACGAAGATTAAGGTTTTCTTCAATAAACAGGAACACCAGAAACATCAACAGAATAGGGTGCGCCAACTCTTTGCAGTCAACAGACAAGCATCTCATCAACATGAATTTCAAGATGTATTTATGTTTCAGCATAGCAGTAAAAAGATTGCAATTATCAATTGTGTTTTGTTGAACTGTGATATTTGGAATGATAAACTACATTTATCATTCCAAATTCAAAGTGACATGTCAGCTGGTATCAGTAACAAAATTATTTTGAAACAAATACATAGAAATACCTTGAAATCTCTCCTATGCAGCAGATATTTAAGACAGAGCTTTCAGACCCTAAATTAGGATTCCCAAAAACTGTGTTACTGGTATATAATCTTACGTTGCAATATAAGGTAGCTCAACAAAGTTGGACCTACTTCAGCAACCTTTTTTCTTTTGTCCTTATTTTCATCAGATTTTTCACTATTCCAAACTCTAAGATGCTAGAGTAACCATATATTATTCTGCAGTTAACACCTTTATCAATATTTAAAAGCACCTAGTTGATTGGTTATTTCCCGTCAGGAAAAAATATACAGGATTTTCTGGCAACACTTACATATGCCAAAAAGCCCAATTTCCTTGAAGTATCAGACATGATTTACTGAAAGTTCTTTAGAATGAATTTGTGGTGGTGATCAAGCTTATTTCCAAATAAGCACCAACAAACAAACTTGTCTAGATTCTGTTGTAACAGGGAAACAAATGTTACAGTCATCTCTGTTTTGCAACATGCATACTAAGAAAATAAGCAATTCGAAAGAAGACCACAGAAATGAGGGAGAGACTAGTACTAAAATGAAGAAAGTCCTGAAAGTAGGCAAAGAGCAACTTTGTGCTTTCTTTGTGCTTTCTCCTTACACAAGGAACAAGAAAACATTTTAAACTGCATTTTCACAATGCCATTTCTTGCTTACACAGTGCTACTAACAATACTGTGTTGACTTATTTCTCTATGTTTGTGAAATTCACTAGCATTTTGAATTAAAGAACAATTCTCTCTAAACTGGCAAAAACTATTTTGAAGTGATATTTCTCTGCATTCCCAGAAAAAAGCAGGTATAAACTAAAGTTCATTTTACCTTGCAACACTATTGGAAAGTACAGAGCTATTTTAAAGATTTCAACAAAAGAGTATATTGATAATAACATCTAAAACCAATAATCAAGCCCTGTATCAAAAGCAAGAACAGATCTCTGGAATGAGGGAAATGGAGATCAAATCAGTGATATCAAAAAACCACACTTGAAAACAGGAAGACTTCTAGTAGTTTCAATGTAAAAGAGTGTTGGAATCCCAGATTTCAATGCAAGTACCTTTTTTTTTTTTAACAAATACCCAATAGAGTCCACAAAAAATTTGAACACATGAGAAAAAAAAATTAAACTTCCTTTTTATTTTTTCAAACAAACAAAAAAAAGAACACCAAGTAAACTGTAACAAGGTGGTAGTCCTATTACCCTCAAAAGAAAAATTAAACTAGTCATACCAATTTTTCTGCTATTACTCATACAATATGTCTTGAAAATGGTCTCACAGATTTCCATTTGATCTCTCATCCAAGCTTATGTACCACCCCATTAGCAATCAATTATATAGACAGAATCTATTTATATCTCAAATGTATATAAATCTTTTTTTCTACAATACAACATAGATATCCACTGCTTCAAACAAAAATAAATGCATGCACAACAAGCTGAACACCTCACACTTTGCTCATTTCTCACCTCTACTCAATTACTGTCCTATCTTCTTTTACATAAAAAGTTTTAAAATCACATGTTTTCTCTCCAGGGCAACATTCAGTCCTTATGTCTGTGATTTTCTCTGCAAGACAAAGTAAGCTTTTAAGCTTACTCATGTTAATGATCAAAATATACACATGCAGTTCCACATACCTCCTATTATTTGCATTTAAAATTTACAGAGATGCAAAGGAGTGAGCAGATTGAAGCCTGTAAACAAAAAGAAGCCAAACCCCACAAGTTCAGAAGGACCTAGAAAAAGAAATAGCTTAGCAATACAATAAAGGAATGCCCAGGAACTAGATACAGATTTCTGAGGCTCTCCTCTTCTGAGGCAAGAAAAAGGGCTCCTTCAAATAAACTGTTCTTCATTATAGTACTTTTTCATAGTTTCATTGTACTCTTGAGCCAAAGCTTTCCCACACCTTTCCAGGAAACTCTTGAGATCCAGTTGCTTCCTCTCTTGTCCATTAATGCACAGCAGCATCTTCAGATATAGACAAAGCACCACAGCCATTCTGTGAACTTTTAACTCAAAAAGCTTCTTCCGTCCACAACTTATGAAGAGTGCCCATGATGATTAGGGCTTTATGATTAAATCAGCACTTTGTGATATGGCAAATACGACTTCTTTTAAGAGAAAAGCAGAGTAGGAAAACACAGACTGAAAAGTAATTCCTTCCATAATTCTGTTTATTTTTGCTCAAGTTAATTGAGGCAGACAAGATAAACAAAATGAACAAGTCTACACTTGAAAGCAAAAGATGATGTGATAGTAGCCCAGCTCTTTAATGACATGTTAGTTTTAAATCTATTTAATTTGACTGACCCTGAAATTAGCTCAGTTGGTTAGAGCATGGTGCTGATAACACCAAAGTTACAGGTTCCATCCCCATACATAACTGTCTTAAGTCACTTAAGAGTTGAACTTGATCATTCTTGTAGTTCCCTTTCAACTCAGAATATTCTGTGATCTGTAACTTCAGTGACAAAAAGCCCTTTAATAACCACTGAGATACTGCTTTTTTTCCTCTTCAGGTAAAGTACAGAGAGTTTAAAAGGACTGTGTTTTACACACAATCTATACTTTGAGTTCTTCTGGGCGATTTAAATTAGAGCTTTAATCACTGAGTCACACAATTATTCCATGCTTGCTTGAGTGTTTTATTTTAAAAACCCCAACATATCAACCTTTCCTTAAGAATTCCAAAACAACTCAGACCTAAGAGGCCAGAGATGAGTAAAATCTTTTTCTCCCCTCAAAGGAGTAAGAAAGACATAACAATGCAAACATTCCCAGACTCTTAGACAATGCTATTTTAATAATACACATAATTTTCATCTTCAGCCATCTGAAATATTTACATGCATGACCAGATGACAAAATACGTAATTATTTCTTTTGACTATTCAATTTGTGAAGATAACTTGCCATATTAGTTATACAACCTGTAATACTTGTCCACTGAGAGCCATTAGAGCTTCCCCAACCGACATCACTGTTCCATCTGCTCAGTGATCTTCTGGCATAGATCAAAAGCAGTAACAGCCCTTACTCTGTTCTCAAGTGTTTAAACTAAACCAACGCACTAATTTCTTCAGGTTCTCCAACAATTACATAGTTTCTTAAAGCACTGCAACAATGTATTACAAACATACATAAAAGCTTTGAAAAACAAGGCAGTAAATTACGTATTTCTAACATTAGACCTGAAATCCTAGACCAACCCAAGAGAATTTACAAAATATATTTGTATCTTTTCCTTGTTTACCCCTCCCACAGCAAAAAACAAGCATACAGCTAAGGAGTGCCTTTTGTTCACTAGAAATTTGAACATATATTTAAATACTCTGCTAACTAAATTTCAGTACTGTAAAATGGATCATTCCATAAAACTTGCTATCGATATCTTCATCTCAATCTTGCCAGTTATAATAGCTGTTCCTTTCATGTGTGTCTGTATGCGTAGAAATTAAAATATTTTTATAAATTTCAAAAGCTTTACACCAAAATACCCTCAGCCCCTTTCTGACAAGGGAATCCAGTTTTTATTCTGAAACTAGCAAACTACTCTCTGTAGTTTTGAAAGTTGATCAAAATAGTGCCACATTCTGATAAGAAAAGCCTGCAACTAAGCTGCTAAATAAATACATTAACTTAAAATACCCAACCCAGCTACAATAAATAGTACCCCCTCTAATGTTAGATGAGATTTCCAAGCAGACTGATGCACACAGGAATCCACACGCAGTATGCCACATCAAGATCTTCAACCATCATCCCCTGTAGTCTTTTTTAAGACCAGATACATATTCACTATCTCAGGCCATCAATACTATTCTAAAATCTCCTCAGCAAGGCACAAAACATATCTGATGGATTTCTAATGTCACCGTGTTTTAGGGCACTGATCAAACCTAATAGCATGGATCTGTATTTCTGTTGCTGGCACACATCTTCTCCCTTCCACTTTCCACCACAGTCAACACTGTTTGCCCCACCTGGCCTTTCTAAAACTCTTCTTGCTCCACCATAATGACATCACCAGATAAGACAAAGGGCCTGTTTGTGGGAGAAGAGAGTTCTATAGAAGAACTGAGAGATCATTTCAATGGCAGGGAGACAGACATTTATAGAGGCTGGAATAATATTCAGCAGATTTACCTTGTGGCAAAAGAAACTGAATGACTACAGGTCTGGAAAAAGGAGCATGTAATTTATTGGGTTTAACTTTGTACCTCCCTTGCCTTTGCGGGCTTGTAACAGACAGAACAAAAACATATGGTGCAAACTGCTTCATAATGCAGACTTGGTGTAGTCTCCGAAAATCAGCAAGTACACATGAATACTGGTGAGCCTCCATCAAGACCTTTTTATTCCATTTTTCATATGATGTACTGGCAAAGGCTGTGTGTTCACACCGAGACCCATTCTGCCAGGCTTGAGTACACTTAGCACCGTTCAATCGAGGTACGATTCACAATGCAGCTCTTCATTTCCAGTAACAACAAAGGAGGCCTCAGAAGAAAATCTATTTCAGAAAATCCACTTTTAATACCCTTCTCTGTAAAAGATCTAAGACAGTGTCTTAGAAGACATCAAGAAAAAATTCCATTGCAGATAAATTCACACAAAACCAAACTCCACATTCGCCTACTTGATATTATGCTCAGAAAACAACCAAATGGTTGCTTTACAAGAAAGTTCATATGGTTTAATATGCACATGCTGAGATTTAGCAGTACCTACTTTACAAGGAAAAAAGCAACCCAAAGCAAACAAGAACCCAGGTCTCAACTGCGAATAATAACTCCACTGTTAGCAATGTACCAGCCACTTTCATGGCATTTTTTACCAGACTCCCAATTACCTACACTCATTCATCTTGCAGTTGATGGAACATCTTATTTAAAATTAGTAATTTCAGGTGGATGGTTTAAGGTATCTGCAGTGTAGCAATACCTGCACTTTTTGCCACAGTAACAACACATACTTAAACACATTTTCTCAGCATTTAAATAACTCTCAAGTGATAAAGCTCAAAAGTTTTCTGGATGCTTGTTGCTGTGGTTTGCAGAAAATATCCATTGGAGCCAAGCAATTTTAGGAGATGCACTGATTACACTACTGTGAATGTGTCTGAAAAAGAGAAAAGCAGCTGCAGGAGCAACTCCTGCTTCCATTCTCTGCTAACACAATTTCTTCTTTTCTGCTTTTATCAGTGACATTTGTCAGTGAAAGACTGTGACCTAATCTCCACTGTACAACACATTTACTATATTATTCACATGTAAAAAAGGGGCAAATGTTACACAGAACACCAAAACTCTGAAAAAACTCTCACTGCTTATATAGCCCCTTTTCACATAAACCATGTATAGCTTTAAAGAGTAATAATGACTCAAATCACAGGGAACGTTTAAAAGCATAGAATACTAAAGTCTTCAGGCAAATACTTACTTACAAGAACATCATTAGGTTTTTGACAGAAAAGACTAGAACAATAGCAAAAGTTATCACAGTACTCTTAAAATACAAATAAATTAGTAAAGTGTACATGTCTTTTCTCAAAGTTTGAAGGAAGCCACTGAACTCCTGCTAGTGTCCTGGCTTTTTGGTTCGATTTTCAGTAATTGCCATTAATTTTCTGTGTTAATCTCAGGCCAATAAGGGCAGAAAAATCTAAATTCTATTGATAAACTCTTCATTGTGATTTATAATATGGGAAAATCTACTCCAACCATTTTCTTTGTGAACTACTTTCTAATTTTTCTAAAGACTTAGCCAATCTGTGACAGAATGTACTGCCATCAGGATCTAATTTGTCCCAGTGCATTTTACGAGTACTACATAATGAGGTGCAAACACCACTCTTGCACTAAGCATTTAAGGAGCAGGTTTTCCTATATAAGCATACAACTCCATCTAGGAGAGCTTTCCGATGGACATTTTGAACCCAAACAGAAACACACTAAGTTAAGAAGTTTTTTACTAATACAGCAAAATACCTACTCAATACTTTGCAGATGAACTATGTCTTTTCCATAGTCCACATAAATAAGACAATGATATTTCACAGTTTCATCTTTAGCTTGTCTTCGTTTTGCCTGTACTACTAGATTCTGCCAAGTTACATGCATATCTTTAGCATGAATGACTAACCAACTTCTGCAGTCTTATCATTTAGCTATGACTACAGGAAGGAAACAGATTATACCTAACACCAAAACACTAATTTTATCTAAAATGCCATTAATTAGCTTATCTCATTGACCACACCAAAGCTTTCTTTGAAGTAAAAAAAAAGGTCCTCCTAAAGTGTAGTCTGGTCTGCTGCCCAGAAGGCGAAATGCTGTGCAGCCGGTGTGTTATTGAGCCACGCTTAGAGTAAAATGATAAGCTCCCCGACTAACCCTTGGGTAAGCCCGCAGAGCAGCGTCTGAGCCGCCTGACAGCCCCGAGGCGGTGACGGCTGAGCGCAGCTCTGCGGGCACCGGCGGTGCCGGCGCACACGGCGGGGTCCCGCGGGTGACTCACGGCATTCCCAGCCCGCCGGTACAGGCACCGCGCCGCACCACTGGAGGCATCGCTAATCCGCTGCCTCCTAAGGCTCTCTCACGGCATTAGTTCCACACTGAGGAACAGCTGTCGGTTTTATAAACTTCCTTAAAGGTTCACGGGGTTTCCCAGGCTTATGAGGTAAACGGGATTCGCGCCTCGGCTGCGAAGGGTAAGGAGGTTAACGCTCCTTCTCCTCTTCCTCCTCGGCTCTTCCTCCGCCCGGCGCCGCAGCGGGTGCTGACCGGGCTGTCACCGTCCGGGCCCGTGACGGGCACCTGTGGCGTGCCAGCTGCCGGGGGCCGGTGTCGCCGGGCACAGGCACCCACCGCCCGGCCGGGAGCGCAGCCCGGCCCCGCGGCGGGCGGGGGAGCGCGGGGCGGGCGGCACAAAGCGCCTCCTCCGCCCGCGGCTTTGTTCGCGGCGGGGCCCCGCGCCAAGCCCCTGCCGCAGCCCCGCTTCGCCGCCGCACCGCGCGGCTCGGCCCGGCCCCGCTGACAACCCTCCCCCGCCCTCACCCCGCTGTCTCCCCGCCACGCCACCGCCCCCTCCTCCTACCTTGGCTTTCCCAGCCTCCAGCTTCTTCAGCCGTTCCTCGTCCTCCATGGCGTCTGTGCGGGAGAGCAGGGTGTTACCGGCAGCAGGAGGAGGGGCTCGCCCCGTGCCCTCCCCTCAGCCGGGGCGCACACGCTCGCTGTCCGGTCCGGTCCGGTCCGGTCCCGTCCCGCCTCACAGCGACGACAGCTGCCGTGGCGGTGCCACCGGCGCCGCCATCTTCAGCTCCACGTAAACACGCGGCCGGGGAAAGTGACGTGTGGCCGCCCGCTCCTCCTCCCGCTGCTGCCAGCCCCTCCTCCCCGAGCCCCGGCCGCTCCCGGCGCCTCTGCCCGCCGGGGACCCCCGCCCGCCCGGCTGCCGCCGAGTCCCGCCGGAGCCGCCCCCGGAGGAGCGGGTTTGGTCCCTGCAGGGCAGCGGCGGCGCCGGGGGCAGCGGGCGCGGACAGGGCCGGCGGGCACACCCCCCTCCACACCCCCGCGCCCTGCGGGCAGAGGCGGGGGGCTCCCGCTGCCCACAAAAGAGCAGCACTGCCGAGGCGCCCGGTGTCGTGTCGTGCTCGGCTGCGACACGGGGCTCTGAAGGGACAGCACCCGAGTTCTGCTGCCCCGCCAATCCCGTGTCTCTGGCTAGAAGGCTTATTCTGACCGTTCTGATTTTCCAGGTGGTGTCCTGCTCCTGCGTGCGGCTCACTCAGTTGTAGGTGTCCTACAGCTCGATCTAAAGCTGGGCACTACAACGAGCTTCCCGAGCGTGTGCCGCAGACTGTGTAAGGATGACAACAAAGGATCTGTAGCCCTCCCTGTTAAAATTACTTACCATGCACTCGTCGTGCCAGACGGGCTGGAAGAAGTGTGTTAAAAGCACAATGGGGAATATGGCACGTGGCAATTAAATGCTCATACAATTTCTATACCTCAGCAAATACAAAGCAATATTCTGAGATAATTTAATAGTCTACTTAGTGTGTGCCTTGAAAGGCTAATAGCAATTTGTATCACGTGGTCCTATTGTGCTTTTTCTTTCAGTTCCCCCTGAGGTGGGTTCCGTTTGTGATGGTGCGATGGATGGCACAAGCTTACACACAAAGGAAGAAAAAAGGCTTCCCAGGAGCGTGTACCAGCTGCAATGTGAACGGATTCCTTCTTCTTCATTTGGAATCACGCTGCTTTACTAGATGCAAAATTCAGAATCTTTCTGAATTAACTTAGATCTCAGCTTTGCTGATCTTTTGAACATGGTTCCTTTAGTATACGTTCTTTCCTTGCTTGAATTTTCCAGCAAAGACTGGATACGCTCAAACAAACAAACAAAAAAATACAAAAGAAAACATTATTTGCACAGTATTACTGACGAGGAACAAGTTTAAAAAAAAAGTAAATTAGGCGTCCTAGCAACAAAATGCCACACCCATATTACTACCAAAGTAAACTAAACCTACAGTCTGACATTTTCAAGGATTTTCCATTCCTCCTCCACATTACATTTCATGGAAAAGTCTGAAACAATTTGTTAATAGGTACAGGTAATGTGCATTCCTGTGTTTACAAAACAATGTTCTCAACCTTTAGTCAAAAAGGAATGTATACCATTTATGTCAAAAGAAAACACCATCCATCATAGGGACGAAAAATGTCTGCATTATCTGTTGTTTTATATTTGAAGCAAGCCATATGTTTCAGTTTAAGTTCTCAGACTTTGCCATTTCACTACAGAAAAATCATGTTATAGAGGAAAGCAGCAAATGAAAATGAGAAGGATTATTTAAAGAGGAAAGATTTTTATAGGAATATAAATTTGAGTTCATTTCTTAAAAACATGTTCCTAAGTCAGTAAAGTACCTCCTCAAAGCCTGTACAAATAGAAGTTTTTCCCATCAACTATAAAGGCCCAGAGACCCCTGAAGGAAAAATACATCACTTTTTCTGTGTCAGTGACATTCCTCTTGACTGTTAGAGGCCACTGTTATAGAACTAGCTATCAGATGTCAGTAAAATTTCACACACACGTGACACTTTGATAATAATTTATCAGTAAATATCCAATTTAGAAGATAATTACAAACTTCCCAAATCCTATAATTAAATGGGTTCTTGAGTTAATGCTAAGAATTGATGGGCTTAATTTTCCTTTTACTTACAGACTTATATCTGTGTAATTCTAGTGGATTTTAGCTTAATACCTAATTAATGACTATGAAAGTCATGAAAATAATACTGACAAACTATAATAGAATACTGTGGAAATTACTACTTGATAGAATATCCCAGGAAATAGTATTTCCATATCCTCTTAACATTGGAAGAACAGGACTCTTCTCTGAAGAACAGGGGAAGAAAGCCAAACCTATACAGTATAATTTCCTACTTCAGCTATTTTAATTCCTATTTTATCATTCATGCAGGGCAAGCTGACTGGAATTCACAACTTGGTTAGCCAATTAAACTTTCAGTTACAGAAAGGCATTCATCTTGTTTACTTAATTCTCAGAACTGACTAATAATGTTCGCTTGCCCAAGAATGTAAGAAAGTGCTGAATAACTCTCTAACACTCACCAAACTCACGTAAGTCCAAACATGTAAACTGCTTTTGACAGCATATGCAAAGTGAACAAAGTACGAAATACAGATCGGACATTCTCCAAAACAGGAAGAACTGGTGTTTTGGCCTAGTCTTAATTTTATTTAGAATTAAATTTATTATTGAAAATGTTTATACAAAATGGCACTGAACCCGCTTCCAACATCAGACCTAATTTTTAGTTGTGTTTGTCTGTGGACAAGGACAAAGGCTTCTTCATCTACAGCATTTTCTCTAACAACGAAATTCCACATTCTTCCTACCTCTTCTGTTTCCTTTATTCACTGTTCAGAGAATGTATGTCTGCTGACTTTCATTGTGGTGCTTTAGTGGACTGTGAAGCCAAACGATGAAACCTAAAGACCATGTATGATAATCACAAAGTTCTAGTTAAGAAATTCAAATTCTGTCACAGTCCACTGAAGCCAGAATCAGAGGGCTGTCAGATCACAACATGCTGCTGGTAAATCACATATGCAAATAATATGCAAAAAGTAAAAAAATATCACAGGCATAAGATGATGATACAACGTCTTCCAACAGGTAAGGAGCACAGATGTTGTGTATTCTCAGGTGTCGTAACTTCAGCAATACCTCTTAATAACAATACTATGCAACTCTAGTTTATTTTATTCAACAAAAATACATTTTAGAATGAAATACTCCGATATGGATCACATAAGATTCCCAGATCCATCTTGTAAGAAAAAAATATCTGACAGCAGTCAGATGTTTTCCTAGCACCAATACAATGACCATGCCACTTTCTGGGGTTTTTTTGTTGTTGTTTTGGTTTTGTTTTTTTTTTTTAGTTTTAAATGTGTATATTTGATCAACATAATTCATAAAGGAGTAGTCCTCCTGTTAGTGGAGATGTACCTTCTGTTATGTATGTGTAGCAGACTGATAGAGAGAAGAATCTTGGTCAGGAACGAGAAATATGACACTGGTTATGTGGACTATTATGATTAGATTTGTTGCTAATACAGCATCTAAATGTTGTCAATGCAATATATACTACAAGCAGGTATAAAAGGTGATAATATAAGCAGGTTTGGCTACAAATGAACAGGTTTACAGTCTTTAGCCTTGCAGAATTCAGAATTACAAAGCACCTATGTAGCTACTTTAGGATTTTATCTTTGTGTTTTACCGCATCTTGGCACCTTTACTCACCGACCCAAAATTGAGTGTTCCCTGTCTTAGGGCTGGACGTACCCTGCAGGTTTCCCTGTGGAGCTGGGGATTCACCAGGAAGCTGCAACCTCGGGATACCAGTTTGCTCAGCTGGCCCAGTCTTCAGATGCATTTTATAGATTTTGCAGGCTGATGTTTACCAAAGTCAATAGCAATCACCACAACTCTCCTATCTCTGGAATGCATTGATTATGTGAGCATTCAAAGCATTCCTCCTGCAATTCCCACCTAGTGTTCTCACCTTAAGACAAATCATATTGTCCATCAGAGACAATGGCAAGGGAGAGGGGGATTTGCTAAGACCTGACTATCTTTCATCACCATCACAGCATGTCCAACAGCTCTGCCGTGGCTCTTGACCTGCTGTACAAAACCTGCCTATCAGGATAACACTTTCTATCACAGTGAACATTAAAGGGATTAAGTGTGAAAATAAGAGACACCTCTATCTGAGAGATGACCATGGTGAAGGTTTTATTTGACCAGGACATGCACCTGCTTCCACTGAACCTAGTGGGAGTTCTGTGGCAGATGGTGCTGTCAGTACAGAAATGCCTCAGTATATACCTGTCATAGTGCATGGTAACCAAACAGATTTACCTCCACCTCAGTGTGAGCTTGCACGAAGAATATGAAGTTCACTTAATGACTAGCTTACCTTTGTCACAGTCTGTTGTGCCAGCTCTGTCCCCTACCATCTGCTCTTCATCTGCACTGAGCCTTGGCACTGCAGTTTCCCAGAGTGCAGCTTGGTTGGCTTGCTTGCAGCAGGCAGGTGATTCAGGTAAAATATGTAAAGTTCCCGATTTCACAGACCCATTGTAGGTACTGCTGAAGGAGGATTACCTAATTATGTTAATTGGCTGTTAGCAAGTGGAAGTCAACTCAAATTTCAGGTAGAACTGGATCTATTGTATTCAGGTAGTCTGACTGCATGTTATAAAAACTTTCACCTCAGGGACATTTAGGTGTGTTATTTGTGTTAGGACCAGCTTGCGTTTTAGAAAGAGACTGTCTCCTTCAAAGCAGAGCACAACAGATGCCATTACAGCACAAACTGTGAGGCTTGGTGGTTAAAAAGTAGGTGAGCCAGAGATGTAAGGAAAACATGCTTTAAAAAGCATGGGACTTTTTGTTGTTTTATTTTTTTCTGGTTTTTTGCATCTGTTTTCTTTTGGAAATCACTGGTGAAGCATAGCAGTGTGAGAAATTATTAAATGAGGCAACTGGTGAAAATTTTAGAATTGAGTTCCTATGTAACAGCTAAAATTTCTATTCTCTTATATGTATTTCTAAATGAAAGAAAGTACCAAAGCCTATGACAAACCAGGCTCTGAGGATGAAAATGAAATGTTCCCATGTAAGAAGAAACAATTAGAAAAAAATGTAATTTTTAACCCCTATCTGCAGCTGTGAAGTTAGACAAATCTATATTAACCATTGCAACTAGTGTCCCACCAAACATCTGTACAGCAAGCATCTTTTTCTAAATTAAAATAAATTTTGTTGAGTTTTGTTGTAAAAGGTGACAGAAGAAATCAGACACTAAAGCCTTCCATGCATATGATCTAGGCATTCACTTAATATATGAATAATTGTGGGTTTGCTAGCATGCTTCAGTCAGACATAGTCAAGTTAAACACACAAAAGTGTTTTTCTTGTTTCCAAAATCAAACATTTGTCATCTTGCTGAAAAGACAGTAAAATAACACATACAAACGCGTTAAAGCACAGACCTTTTGTGCTATTGCAGTAACACAGACCTTCTGGAGATGTGTGTCTTTGTTTTCTGAATGCTGGAATTGTACAGCTTGTAGTTTGACTAATTGTAAGCTCCACATATCTTTTTGGAGGCATGTTTGAGCCTATTCCTTATAATGTAATTAATTAAGACCAATACTCTGCTATGTGTTTGTTGCTTTGATGAAAATACTGTAGCTAGGAAGAGGCAAGACTCTTTAGCTAAGAAGTTTTGTGAGATGAATAATTTATTCTGCAGGCATAATATATCAAGGAAGGTAATTTAAGTAAGATTGCAACTAATACAGCTAATTAGTTAAGTGACCCAGAAGCTTCAAATTGGCACTTGATATTTGAGGTACCAATGAAGATTAATTTCTAGCGAAGATCAGTTATTTGTACCTGATACAGGTAGAACTATTATGCCACATATTTCTTTATAATTGGTCACAATTGTCCAAGTTTACATGAAGCTTCAGAATAGGAATCTCTTCAGCCTATTGCATATGAAGGTATAAAAGCTAGTTATTTTCCTACTATTCTGCTATTTTATATGTCAAGTGTTACTAATGAAACTCCATATAGAACATGGAAGAAATTAATAATTTAATAGAATGTCCGCATTTCAGCACAGTGCCAATCCCCAGTGAGAATACCAGTTTCTCTTCAAATTTGTCCAGACTGTTCACCTGACAGATCAGCATCCCCAGTGTTTTTTTAGCAATTCCAGAATTTCTGACAGTATCTGAGATGAAGTGCTCCAGGCGAAAATTACAAAATCTGAAGACGCTGTGACTTCCTAAAACTTTAACTATTTTAATATATTTTGGTGCTAACATGGAGAATACTTGTTTTTTTCATATTTCAGCAAGTCTCAAAATACATTAAAAATGTAATTATTTAATACTAATTACATCTAAGTTGTTGTACCACACTGGGACTCATGCCTTCTTGAGTATTATTTATGGTGAAAAAAAGAGCTGGCATGTCAGGTAATCCCCTAAGTACTGGTAAGAATAAAAAATTTCCTAGACTTAACTTTAGTACTCATAGGAAAATCTTCTGCCACCTCAAAAAAAGAGTTACGCAGACACAGCAGAGCTGGGAGAAGTGCTTAGGACTTCCAAAGACCTCACTAACACCCTGGCAAAAGGATTTATTTCAGCCTGGAGAAGAAAAGGCTTTGGGATGACCTTATTGCAGCTTTGCAGTACCTGAAGGGAGCCTACAAGAGAGATGGAAAGGGACTTTTTACACCAGCATATAGTGACAATACAAGGAGGCATGCCTTCCAACTGAAAGACAGCAGTGTTAGATTAGATATTAGAAAAAAATTCTTTACTGTGAGGGTGGTGAGGCACTGGAACAGGTTGCCCACAGAAGCTGTGGATGCCCCATCTCTGGAAGTGTTGAAGGCCAGGCTGGATGGGGCTCTGAACAACCTGGTCTAGTAAAAGGTGTCCCTGCCCGTGGGAGTGGGGTTGGAACTAGGTGGTCTCTGAGGTCCCTTCCAACTCAGGCCATTGTATGATTCTGTGGTTCTATGATTCTATGATTACTGAACTGCTGTGAAAATGTGCTGTGTGCACTGCAAATCCAGCCAGACCTAACCCACGGAGTGTGCATCAGGAGGTGGGAACACGGTATGGTTGCTTTCCTATGGAGCCACATGCTCCCCCTGCTTTACCCACAAAATGTTGTGCATCAGTGTGTGGTTGGGTGCTGCAGATGTAACCGTGAAGACTTTACAGCAGATCCAATCGTTTACCTGGTGAGAGAGATTTACTGCTTTTCTTGTTAGCCCTTTTGTGAAGACAGGGGTGACTGCTGCCAGGTCTCATGCCAGCAAAAGTTCAAGGCCCGGATGGATGGGGCTTTGAGCAGCCTGGTGTAGTGGAAGGTGTCCCTGCCCATGGTGGAGGGGTTGGAACTGGATGACATTCAAAAGGTCTCTTCCAACCCAAACCATTTGGTGATTTCAAAGCCCTAAGCCCTGGTGCTGGCCAGCCTACGTTCCTGGCTCCTGCTCCCTTGGCATGACTCCAGCTTTTGTTGTCACCAAACTTGAACATTCTTTAAAGAGCAAGTTGTTTTCTACCTGCCGCTATGAACCCGACGATTTAAAAACTACGTGAGTTGAGCACAAGCGGTTTGTACCCACCGCTTGCTCGAAGCCTTGCTGTAAAAGGCTTTCAAGGGGACGCACCTTTGTGGGCAATAGCCGGGACCAAAATTGAGGGATATTTTATATTCTGCTGCCATCTTCTGGCGACTGGCTCAGCTACAAAAGGCGTAAAAGGGCTGTGGAAAGGCGGCCGCGCCGGGAACAAAGGCGGCCGCGCCTCTCGGCAGGTCCCGCGTGAGGCGGCCCGAGGGCAAGGACAGGGCCTGTTCTGCCACCGCCCCCAGCACCGGGACTGTCGGACACCCGCCGCTGGTTTTAAATTCATAGGCTCCGAAGAGCCCACGATTTGTGGTCAGTGCACGTGGCTCGTAGTCCGTGAGGTGAAAACAGATCCTCAGTGGGGTTTGGTGGGCTCATGGAACGGTGAGGGCTGCTTCTGCAGGACAGTCTAGCCGGGCAAAGCGGTGACACACGGGGCCTTGGTGCAAGGGAAGAGGACAAACCAGAGAATCCCTCTGCAAGAGCGACAGCGGCCAGCCCAAGTGCCTTTCCAGCACCTGCCTGCAGCTGCAGCACATCCTGGAATTGTTACAAAAATTCCCTTCCCTAACAATTGTATGTCAGTCTTTCTAGTGTGAAATTTAGTTAATATGTGTGTTAATGCAGGTATACATTCTATACTGTAATGTAATAGAATAGTGGTATTTTACTGGATGCTGTAGTATTGTTCATGCTTCAGTAAAACAAACAAAAGCACTATCTGGCCCTAGAAGTAAATGCCTTTGCTTCTTGGAAGCTTAGAGCTGTCTGTGAAGGATAAAAGATGTGCCTGGACAACCAAGATAACCACCAGCATCCCAGCCTCTCTGACATGTCTTTGAAACCCTCTCAGTGTCATCTCATATCATAGATAACTGGCAAGACTGGCTCCAGGGACATCTGGATCAGTAGACAAGCAGCAAGGATCCTGCAAAAATATAGCTGCTTTGCAAAGTTTTATGATTGCTAATCAGCAGCGTGGGTGTCAGTGATTCATCAAATTGTGTTGTACCTGAATGTATGAAAGCTGAAAGAACCTGTATAAAGCCACATTCATGGTGCCCCATTTTGGCTGGTACACCGGATGTTCATGAATAAATATTTACCCTTGCAATGCTATACTTTGTGTCCTAACTTCTCGCCTTTGATGACACGGGCCAGTTCTGTATTTTTATGGCAGAGGTGAGGAGAATTGTGACACAGCTGCTGCCACCCCCATATGTCTGAGCAGCACTGGAAATGGCAGATCTATGATTATCTGGGGCCAGCCTGTATTGTTTATCCCTGTGTTGGGGTTATAGCTCAGTGTAAACAAAATTAAGCACTTACTGGACCATTTGCACAGGTAAAGTTAAAGTCTGGGAGGTTTGCTTTAGGGGAGGAAAAAACCAGCTAGTCATTTGGGAAACTGCTTCTTTCACTGGCCCCAGTGAAAGGACCTTGGATAACTTTCCACTCACTTTACTTGTCCTTTGGAGGCGTTTAAGTTGCAACAATCCTGTAGAAGTGTGGCTGATTTGTAGCTGGGTTGTCATGAACAGGGGTTGCACCTCTGATGCCGAAATAGAAAAAAAGAATTCCTGATGTAGAGCAATAAGCAATACTGCTTAATTAGTAAGTTTCGGTGCAGGACTTTAGAGCTGCAGGGAGAGAACAAAACAGTGCCAGAACTTGATTTTTATTTGCTGAAGAAGCCTCAATCATGCTATTCCAGAATACTGCATGACCTCAGGTTCACTGTATGTTTCAAGAAATGGCAGTATCTAAGGTCTGAAGTGGTTCTCCACGAGCTCTTCAACAGTTGTGGAGCTGTAAGTGATGCATGGTACTTCATGTTCCCGTAATGCCACAAGTTTAGCTCTGTAAAGACTAACGTTGTATTGCTGAAACATGCTGAGCATTTACAAACATGAGGAGACATCACGGCGCTCAGAGTTGATTAAAAAATTGTGGTGATTTTCATCAGTGATCCATTTGATGTGCTCTGGGTGTTGTGAATTAAGTTTTTTATCCTCCAGTAGGGGAAAGACAAGGATTGATGGATGTATGCATCTGCTACTTCAAGAAAATCAACAGGTTGTTTCCATGCTCTCGAGGGGTTATCACTGGGCTTTGTATGCTTTTTAGTCTAAATTCACTGACCTGGCTTAGCAGTGTGAAAATTCAGTGTCATGAGCATGATTTATAACTTGGCATCATGCCATTTCGAGAAAAAAAAAGAAAAAAAGACAAAAAGAAAAAAAGAAAAAGACTTGTGGAAGAAATGAAAGAAACAGAAGAAACAGATGGTATCAGGTATTGCTTTGGTGGGACCGTAGTTTAAGGCCTCTGCTCACGTGATGCATGAGTTGCAAAAGAGTGAAGAGAGACTGGAGAGTGAATCAGCTTACCCTAAAGTAAACACATACTGGATAGTCACCTGGACTGGACCATAATTTTGATCTCCATTAACTATATTTATATATAGATAGCTGCATTTGGATCACTGTATGTTGATCTTCGGCTTAAGTGTTTCCTGAATTGTTGATATGACAGCTGGGGGAAGAAGTGGCATCTCTGTGTTCCTTTTGATGTTACTGCAGTGCCTATTTTCTGTTCTGAATCCGCATGTTTGTTGGCAATTATTACAAAGCAAGGGATCATGTTTTGAACAGTAGGGTTTTTTTAAAGGTAAAAATCGGTTGCCATTTAAAACTCAAGAACATTTTCAAAAGTTAAACCTGAAAGGCCTGAATCCCATTCTGAAACCTATTTTGACACTTTTGAGATTTTTACCTTTTGAAACTTACTTCATGAGCATAGTCAACAGTTAGATTTTGTAGAGTTCTTAAAAAAGGCATGAAAAATCCAAGTTTCGCTGAATAGGACAAAGGTTTCATTCACTTCAGCAAGCTGCTTGCGTCACTGGCTGAGAAAGTGTGCTGAGATTTAGGACTTCCAATCTGATTTTTGGCACTAGGAGAGTGATGTCATTTCCTGAGCTGTGTGACCATGCTGGAAAGTTACAAAACATGGGCTTTTTGTACAACCAACTTTATTTAAAAGCCCAAGAAATGACACATTATGGTGAAACTCAATTGAAATACATTGAAAATTACTAAACAACAGTAAAGAGGAACTCTGAAAAGGTGTGCTTTTCACAATTATGGAATTTTTGAACTTATTGCCATAAGATTTTGTAAAATAGTTAATCTTCAGAAAATAAAATGTATGATTTCTTTGTAACCATGAAACAAAGTGAACCAGAATCAGCTGTTGTGATATCCCATTTTTATTGACAAAATCTCCTTTGAAATGATATTGCTGTGGAAAAAAACCTAGACACTGTCCTTACAGGACTTATTGAACTCTTATTTAGAACACTTATTTAAAAGGCTTAACTGGGGAGTGTTTGGGGGAAAACATTAATGGAAAATTCTGGATGGCATATTAGAGGCCATAATTTGCACTGGTTCTCAGGATGGAGTGCATGAAGCTGAATACTCTGATACTGAGGTCATGAAGAACTGGGGAAGCTTAGCAGGAAATTCAGTTCGTATTAGCTATTCCTCCTCTGAGGGTGGGAGATTATGTTTTACATTTCTTAAAAATGATGCACTGAAACTTTAATGTAACTTAATTTGGCTCCATGATAAGATCAAACATTCATGTATTGCACTTTCGAGTTTGAAGTACAAATTAACTTTTTAACAGTTGAGGCTACTTCTAACTTGTAGGATAATTTTTAGCTGTTTAAAAAATAATTGTTTGCCTTGTCTTATTTTGGTTAGAGTTTTTTCTTTTTTTAATGTGCAGCCAACGTGAAAAGAAAAAGCCTCAGTATATTCTTTTCCATTCAACTTGGTTGCATTGTATGGTTTTTCTTTTTCTTACCTCCACGTGAAGAACCATTCAAGAAAAGTCATATGAGAGTATATGCCATTTCTGGTCCCCATAGCAGTCAGCTGATCAATACTCGTGAAGAACACTTTGCTTCTCTAACATGAGTGATTTCTAGCTATTAGGTCTCTAATGATTTCTACCCATTAGATTTTCTGTGTGGGCTGTATTCAGACTGGTGCCTACTTTGGCTCCAGAAAAAAGATAATAGAGTAGTGGTGGTGCAGAATCACATGAAAAGCAATTTGACATGTGCCAGAGAGGATATCAAAATAGTTAGACAACAGCCATTGTGTGCTCTTAGGAGATTGATCAGAGGCAGGGCCTGAAGCAATTCCTGAAGAGTGAAGAAGCTAGCAGCATCATCTAACATTACCCATGGGTCATCCTATGAGTTTCTTGAAAAAATTGGGAAAAACATTACCACGGGTGATGTGAAAATTAAAAATATGCTGGAAAATTGCCTAGAGTACTTTCTTTATTCTTGTAGTAACAGCGATGTGGAGAAAAACAATACTGGTTTTCACTTTCTTGAGTTGTTATCTAAAGACCTTTGTGATCAATTGAACAGAGCACCACAAATATTTTTGGGCAAACTAGAACTGGTAGATGACATACCTGCTGCCAGTGGTTACCTGTGTGCAGTGAAACCCAAGTGGCTTTCTAAAGACCATTTCTAGAAATGTTTTTGTCCTATGGAGCAGAAAGTTAGTAAATGCATGGAGTTTCTCTAGACATTTTTCAAAGAGAACAACTGAGATCTGCTGTGTCTGGTTGTGTGGCTTATATTTTAACCTTACCTAATGAACACATAGAAAGAAATCTTACAGGTATAAAGGAAAAACTCCTTTCCATTGATTGTATTGAAAGGATTGTGGATAGACTTGTTCTTGACTAACTGCAAGTTCTTTTTCCTTCATCCAGAAGTTTCAGTGATAAAATTGTTCGTCTCATACAGCTAGAAATCTACATTAAACATATAACAATAAACCCTTCTATTCTCTGTACAAGTACATTAAGCAGCTGGATCAAACAACTGGAAAAGCTTGATTATAACTGAAATTTATAGAAATGCCAATCTTGTCCTAATTAAAAGGAGATTTGAAGCTAAAATGAAAATATGTCCTGTATCTTAATTTGATATAGCCATGAGTAGAGAACTTATTGTGTGAAAATTCCTTGGCCAGATTTGTAATTAAAAAAAAAAGATATTGTTTTGAAAAAGTTTAAAAATATTTTTCCCCTAAATAAACAGCTGTAAGAAAATGTTCTGACATTGGAACTGGAATACTCTGCAGTGGCTGTGAGAAAGTTTTGATGCTTGACCTTGTCAAATGTGAACGTAACTGACCTCTAGAGATGTGTTGCTGTGCTTCTGCTGAGGATTTCAATGGAATCAGTGATGGCACTGACTGGAATGAATGACTGAAGGAGGTGTAAGAAAAGTGGGTCTGTTACCTACAGTGTCTCGGGAGCAATTTCACTCAAGGCTACAGAAGCCTTCGTGGCAGATCAGACTACTTTAAGAGGGTTCTTGTCATGAGCAAATAAGTAACACGATGCCCCTAAAATATAAAAAATGCTGATTTTGTTTTTCAGATTCATTTTTTCCTACTGTTAAATTGCAAGACCTCCAAATACATACATACATGCACTTTTCTTCTGATCACACAACCGATCTTTTTGCTTAGTCTTGCTAAAAGCAAGTTTCAGTTGCTTTGTTCCCTCCTCCTTTTTAGGTTACTTTCTATAGTCTTAAGCCATTTATTTTTGGTCAGAAATCTAGGAAAAATCTAATCCAGGCATTTGTGCTTATGCAGGTTTTTCAATTTACTTTTGTTACTGAATATTTAGTTTTTCTACATGTAATTTTAGTTTTTAGTTAACAAGAAAGCTATTGTTCTTCGTTAGTTTTCTTCCACCGTTGTGTTTTTTTATAATTTCCGCTTGTCAGGATTGTCTGGGAAGGGCATGGCTGCCACAAAGGCTTGATCCTGACTCCTGTAAAAGAGAAATGTTGAGACAAGTTGTTTTTGTGTTTTAGTAAGAACTTGAGTTTTATTTTTGTCTTAATTGTGATTCAAAAAGTGTTATGATTAGAAGGTTGGTCCTTCTTTGCAGCAGAAAATCAGAGTGCAAAACCAGGATTTTTTATTGTCTAGCTGTTACTGTTTAAAGGAAAAGTGATATAAGAGAAAAATGGTGCACATCCCTCAGGAGTTAATGGAAGTACTTGTTTTTAAAATATCAAGTTTTCTATATCTGCAGTTGGTGCATAATTAGATGAGAAGAGCCTTCAGGAGTTCTGAGACTGGTTTTATTTCTCTTAATGCCGTTTACCAGCAACCAAAAAAGTAGTGATCCTAGAGACTTACAGTGACTGTGTAAAGACTTTTTGTCCATTTCAACATTCACTTTTATGCAATGCCCTTTTTTTCCTTTATAGTGAACACATAAAAAATGCCATAAGCTGCACTTTTAAGACAGTGTAAAATAGAAAGAGCAATAATTCTAATAACTACTGTAGATCAATGCTTGAAAACAGATACTCCAGAATGTCAAGCTTTATATGTATTCCTTGGCTCTGAGAGAAACTGCAGTAAATGCTGCTTTTATAGAGAGTTTCTGTGACTGCCAGCGGAAGAACTGTAACACATTTATAGCGAGTAAAAACTGGAATGAAACATGCCAGACTAGAACAGCAACTGCTTCCCTGTTACTACTGGAAGAGGATTAATATAATAAATCATTAGTACAATAATTAGAGATGTATTTGAAAAATTACTTAATCATTAGAAGTTATAATTTAACTGCAGGATAAATAATGACAAATTTGTATATCATTTACCCCAACCCAAAGTTTTTGTTAAGGAATATGTATTTTCTTTCTATTTAAGGAATGCAGAGGATGAAACAAAAGATCCTAACTTCTTTTTTATTAGTGTGTATGTGAAAGCAGAAATTTTACAAAGGCGAAATACAGCAATAGTAGCTTTTAAATGGAAAAAATGAGTGACCACTGGTTACTAGAATGGGTAAGGCTCATTTGGCAGCAGTAAATTAATGTGATATATTCCAACTAATTACTGTACATATGAGATATAAAGTTCACAGTATGTTTCAAAGCAGACATAGCCTTTCTTAGTAAGAAAAGATCGCCCATTTGATGCTTTTGGTTTTAAAGTCAAAATACACATCTCTGTAGATGCTCATGTATCCTGCCTGATTTTTCCTCTGAATGCTGTTCAAGCCATCCTGATAATAGGTCTGTGCTTTGAGACTATCCCTCAATGAAGCTGAGACATTGATAAGCTGGAGAGTTCATTGTAGGACTGCTGATACATATTCAGGGAGCTGGAGCACCTGGCAAATGAGGACATACTAACTGAACTGCATTTGTCCAGCCTGGACAAGGAAAGGCAAAACAGTGGGACCTCAACCAAGCAGCAGGCTTCTGCTCCCTAAACAGCAGTCACAGGAAAGATGGAGCCAGACTCATCCTCTGAGGTACACCGTGAAAGGACAGAAGCCAACAAGACGATTTCTGATTAGATATGAGGAATGAGAATGGCCATGTCCTGCAACAGACTGCCCAGAAAAATCTGTGGTATGATCACCCTTGCAAATTTTCGGTATCTGACTGTTGCCTGTGTGACCTGATCTAATTTTGTAAGTAGTATGCTGTAAGATGGAGAGAGAATAAGGTGATTTCTAAAGATTCCTCCAAAAAATTATTCTTTGACTCTAGTGTCTTTTACTTGAACTTTGTAAGACACAGAAAAATGTGTATCTTGTCAGTGTGATCATTGATATTAGCTTAATAGGGAATGTAAAAAACTTTGCAATTGTATATGAAAAGCAAATAAGAAAGATTGGTTGTTTTGTCATTGTGCAGCCTTAAAAAAAAACTTTCAGGATATGGTATGTTTCTTAACTTGCAATCTTCAAAAAAGCAGAATTACGTGTTCAGTGTTTCCATTCTTGATTCTAATATTCCTCTGAAAAATTGATAGGAATCTTTTTGCTAATGCTTTTTCATTGTTCTTTCTAGAAAAGTTTACTTAGCTCCTATCAGAGATTGTAAATGGCATGTGCTAGCTCCCAGATGGTTTCTCTTCATATATTTTATCATTGCAGAATTTTCTCAGGGGAAAAAAACCACCTCCTCTGAAGAATAAAAATTATTCTGAAAAGCAAACATCTTTCCTTACTCTCCTCTCTACTCAATGTGAGTATAGACTCTTCAATACTACAAGGATGATAGCTATTTTTAAGACTGGAACAAAAAAAGGCAGTATGTTACTGGCAGACCTGAGGAAAAATGCTGTGCTAGGGGAGAAATGATGGCAGAGTAGTAATTGTATGGCTGTTAAAGAAGCCCCAACGTAAATCATGAGAAGGTACTCTACAGGCCTAGATTGTTAAACCCGCTTTGTCTCAGCATCAGGGAGAAGGATTAAAATCCAATAAAAGGCCTCTTCTTTTATCGCAGAATAATTTGCCTGTATTACAAGCCAAGAAAGCCAAAACCAGCCAGCCAGAGCTGGTAAATAGTAGTGTTTTTCACTGAGAATAAATTTTAGGAGGGAAATAATTTTCTATCATGGTTTCTGAAGTAAAGGGATTTGAAGAAAACATCTGGACTCTGAGATAATTCAGAGCAAAAGCCTGCACATGTACTGTGTGTAGGAAAGTGCTATGTTTCATCTTTGCAGTATATACTTTTAAAAACAATTCCTTTCTTATAGAAAACAGCTTGAAAAGCTGGAATAAACCCCAGGAAAAACAAGTGATACACGATGCAATTGCTCACCACCTGCTTATCGATGCTCAGCCCATCTCTGAGCAGCGACCTGCAGCTCCTTGCTGACTCCCTGCAGTTAATGTGCTGGGCATGATGTTCTATGGTATGGAACATCCCTTTAGTCAGTTCAGGTCAGCTGTCCTGGATGTAGGATGCCCTTCCCACCTTCTTGTGCAGCTGCTGTCTGACAGGGCGCAGGAAACTGAAAAGTCCTTGACAGGGATTAAGTTGGTGACACACTAATGTTTTCACTACTTAGCAACAATAAAAATATCAGTGTGTTACCAACATTACTCTCAGACTAAATCCAAAACACAGCACTGTACCAGCAACAAAGAAGAAAATTAACTCAACCCTGAAACAAATATGAAGAACCACATAGTTTCTGGGAAACAACCTAATGTATGAGGTCCATTTGGTCTAGATCAGCCATTGTGTCTTTCACTGAAAATACTTTTGGAGCTGGAATTGAGACAAAGATGAGTAAGCACGGAGCTCCCAAAGTGGTAGTTACATTAGAATCTGTAGTTTGTATGAACTTTTAGAAGTTTCCTTCCAAAGGAATTTTTCTCAACAGAAATGAGAATACTGCTCTTTCCTCTGTGGTAGAATAGAGAATTTATAAACATGTTGATAAATTTAGAGGTGAGGCTGACCTCAATATCTCACGAGAGTGTTATGCATTTTGTGGGAGGCTGCTGATGATAGAACTACTCATTTTAGTTTGGCTGCTTCAGTTAAGTAGGTGTCCTAGCTTTCAGTACACTTTAGACATTGACCTGGACTTGTCTTGAGACTTATTCCTATTTGTAGATGTTTCAGGGTTTGTTAAGCTTCTTACATTCCTGATGCTCTGGGAGCCCTGCAACAGAGGTAATTAAAAACACAATCTATCTTATGACAATGTCAGTGGCTTGACTTCATTACACTGCATGGCAGGAGGTCATGTATTCATATATAGGAAATGTGCAGACATGAGCTATAGGAGTGCAAATCCTCTCTGCTACCAGATGATCTTAGATATAAGTTTAGCTATTCAGGAACATCCAATTTACTGTAGAGAGAGGCATTAAGTGGTGCTTAAAAGATTCCCTCAGGAGGGAAATGATAATTTAATTTTATTTTTCCTTCTTTTTCCCACATTAGAAAGAGCAATAATAAGATGAATAAAAAACAGTGTGGTAGTTTGTGAAAAAATAACACGTCTCAATTTTGCCAAACAATAGATTTCCTATTGTTGGGAATGATACATATGAATGGCATACAGCCTTTGCTGCGAGATGTTGAGAGTAGAATCTTTGTAAAAAGCAATATCCTGAATTTCCCGTCAAATAAATGTACAATCGTCTTCTCCCTGACACGGTCTGAAATCAGAAAATTTAAGAAGAGACCCAAATATAGCATGGCAACCAGAAATTTATTACTTGTAAATCAGTCTTAAAAGAGAATGACTAGTTTCAGGTAAGACAGAGCTTTCCTATGTGAGATGGGCCCTTGAAAAAGCAGTTGCAACAGCAGAAGAAATCCAGATCTCACTTCCCTTAATGAGCCTGCCTGCAACTTTCTGTCCAAAAAAATGGGTTAAAGAGGTTCTAGATTAGCTGAAGTACTGGGAGCCAGGGCAAAACAAGCAAAAGGCTCTGTTCAGTGGCTCCTGCCACAGATGACTTAAAGTCTGAGGGCAGAAGGAATTCCAAATGTTTCATGTTAATAGAGCTGAAACACTGGCACGCAAATTCTATGTTGATGGTATTTTAAAAAGACTTTTAATGATTAATGCTGGTTTTCTAAAGATGAAGGGGAGACGGAAAAAGTGCCGCTAAAAGCTTCACAATGATTCCTTTGTACGCAAAGCCAAAAAGAAATTTTAGAACTTTCTTTGGCAGTCAAAAGTTGCTTTGGGCTTTTGATGCCCTAGACATTTGTATTTTTTTTATATGCCATATGCTCCCTTAAAATTATTTGTTTTAAAAATGTTGTTTCACTTGGAGGAAACCTGGAACAGGAGGAGAATTGCCACCAGCTGGAATTCTATTATATCTGTACGAGAAACTACAAACTATTATTTTACCTTAGCAGAGCTCACTGCTGACAAATTCGATCAAGTTGTGTGAATTTACATGACATCCCAAGGAAGGACAGCACCTTTGACTAAGGGGATTGGGTGTGTACTTTGTTAGATAGACTCCTGCTGATTCTAATTTTTAATATCTCTTCCTAAAACGGAGTAGTTTTTAAAAAGAAATGAGAACACTATACCAAAGAATTTGCAATCAGAGTTGACTCTATATGATTCCTTATGTTATGGAAACAAGAAATAGGGAGAGAATAGGATGAAGAACTAATATAGTTATTAATGATAAAAGATGTAGTTCTTGTTGAGTTCTATTTTTCTGCTAAGCTTCTGAAATCGCCATTTAAACAAGAAAGTAAAGAGTGCCCTATTGATTCGTTTAGCACAGGGCTTGTAGGAGAAGGAATTTTCAGGGCTGGTTTGAAGCAGAAATCACCAGTGTTGAGAGAGTAGGCTTTTATGAGATCTTCATACATGAGGGGAAATGAGGCAGTTACAGACCTCGGCTTGTTAACAGCACTACAAATTCACTCCTGATACAGGCTGGAGGGACTCAGCTGACTTTCATGGTGCAGCATGTGTAAGTAAGCCAATGTGGCTCTAGTATTGCAACTACCATTAATAACGAAGAAACTGCTAGCAGATTTTAGAAAAAAATATAACAAGTTATAAAACCATCAGTTCTTTAGTCTCCTTATAGGTGAAAATTTCCCAGAAGTATGAGAACAGCAGAAACCATTTTACTTATTCTCAAGGCTCTATGTGGAACTCATTGCAGTTTGCTGGTTTATAGTCTTATCTTTGTCCCCGATTTCCTGCTTCTCTGCTCTCCCTCACTTGTACAGACCACCAGGCTATACCCATTATCACATTTAAGGGAATTTCTGGAGATGTGATTTCTACAGTTAGTTTCTGCTTTTTCTCACTGTCAGCAAGCTCTTTTTCAGGTATGGAGCTTATGAATGGATCCCCTAAACTAAGCTTCCCTCTTTATCGGTTGTTTTCTTGAAAATACAATGGGAAATAGGTCCTGTTTAACTGTGGGGTCCATCTTAAATTTGGGCCCCTCTTTAATGTACAAGAAAAAGTTTTAAAGAAATTTCAGTGATTTCTAACCACAGCAACTCATTAAGTTACCTCTTCTTTCACAAAGGGAAGCTTTTAGGTACAAAAAAGAATGCTTTTAGTATCAACTGTTATTTAATAAATTTTTATTTGAAACTATGTATTTACAGGTTATTAACTGAAATTCCATCCCTCTCCACTTACCTCCTCCCTCCCCCACAGTATTTTGTTTCACTGTGAATGATTTCTTCTTTATGCCATCTACAAATGACCAATAATGTGCTACAAAAGCACAGGAAACTCTTATAACCTTTTACTAGGCAGAAGTAAATATAGAACTAGTTTGTACAAACACAGTTGTTTTGTACTCTGGCTTACTGCCAGTATGCCCATTACTCCTGAGCCCCTTTTACCTGCAAAGTCCTCTTCCTGCAGGTGTTCTAACCATGCTCATTTTCAAGCCTGCTGTGCTCTCTGTTCCCTTCTCCCCTGCCCTGTATTAATTCATTCCCTTTGTGTGGCAGGGAGAACAGATGGGACAAGGGAAAGGAAAGTGCAGCTCTGTTGAATTCTTTCTTAGCAAGAAGTATTGTCTGGAAATAAAAGTTTTACTAAAACTTACTCGCCTGGGAGTTGGACTTTGATGGTCCTAGTGGGTCCCTTCCAACTCAGAATATTCTGTGATCTGTGATTCTGTAAAATGGGCAGAGGAACCTTGCTCCATATGCCCAGGGGCAAGGACTATGTGGTTCTCAAGGAGACTGAGACAGACAGAGGAGAGGGAGTGCTGCTGTGCAAGCAGATGAGAATTGAGATCATCGAGTTGTTGATCTGGTTTTGGTTTGTTTTTCCATAGGG
This sequence comes from Lycocorax pyrrhopterus obiensis, assembly GCA_014706295.1. Lineage (NCBI taxonomy): Eukaryota > Metazoa > Chordata > Aves > Passeriformes > Paradisaeidae > Lycocorax > Lycocorax pyrrhopterus. Next base: position 23,532,135 of record JACSVZ010000002.1, on the reverse strand, counting down.
GAAGGTAGTGTTTCAAACTGATAAAAGTTTGAAACATAGTGCATGCAAACTAAAGGAATGACTTCAGTTCCCTAAAGAATTTTAGTTTCTACATTTCTAAACTTCTCAGTGCGCCACTGAGCACCTTTAAGAATGCTTTTATGACATAGATTTTCTGTAAAGTGCAGAAGTGCTGCAACCGTGTTAGTAACACACAACAGAATATACTCTCAGTGGGTTATTAACCAGTACTGAGAGAGCACAACTCAAAATGTCTTGAGTTTTTTTCTGCAAAAAAACCCATTCTGTCATTTAGTTAAATTACATTTACACTCCTTCCCATAAGGCTAGTTTTGTCTTTGTCTAGCTGGCCTTCCTGCAGCTTGCAGCTAGATGGGGTGAGCGCAACACTAAAATTCAGTCCAAACACCAGCGCTGAATTGCGAAATACAGTGAGTAGCTAATTTGAAAGTCTGAGAGTATATTTAATATATGGCTACACAGAAATCTTGTTTAGGTAAAACCAGGCTATGTTTTGATTTCTGGCAATCCAGTAAACAAGGTACAACTTAAGACTTTGGTTTTATGACGACTAAATGATTTTGAACCTTCACTGCAGTCTTCATAATCATCATGGCTTATACCTACAGTATCAGGTTATATTCCTTGGCATTGTCTGTGCCTATATAATTGATTTAGAGGGTAATAGATGGAATTTAAAGGTGATGGGGAAAAGGGAGTGGTTTTTTTTCATAAAACAAACAATTCAGGGAAAATATTATATTTAAAATTTTTCATTAAATGTTTATCCTTCAAAACCACTTCATGGAAGTAACCACTAGATAATCATTTGTCGTGCTGTTTTTTATACCCCATTGTTAAGAAGTTTTTAACTGCCTTTTTCTTTTTTTTCAAACCATGGACAGCTAAGCCTTCATTTATCTCCTCTGTCTCTTTGTTCATAAAAACACGGCAGTGAAAACATGGCGAGACTTTGAGAACAAAATGTTTTCTAATCAGAAAACATTGGCAGCTAAGGGAAAGAAAAAATTGGATGCTTAAGAAAATGTTAAATAGAACCAGATGAAATTTTTAACTTTGCAAAATTGAACACTTGCATACACTTTCTGTCTAGAAGATACAGAGCTATAGATTTTGTATCACTTATGCCCTGATAGTCATATAAAATCTACAGTACTTACTGTAGAACTTCTTCCAGCAATTCCTTTGTCAATCCCAGAAGCTTTGCTGGTGAAATTGCTACGTAGGGGGAGCTGAGGAATGGAAAGAGCAACTGACTAGCTCAAGATCCTACAGGTTTATGTGGAAGAGATGGCAGCTGAATCCAGAACTCCTGTATCACAGGTCAATTTTATACAAAACAACCCATTTTCTCTAGTTAGCACAATAAAGCACTGCCTTTTGTCCATGAACAATTTAGCTCCATGAAGAAGGTTGTCAAATCTTGGTAAACATCTGTGCTAGTTCACTAGGGTCCAGTTTCAGAGTTGCAAAGTGCCACAGAACAAGTTCATTCGTGTTGTCTATCCTGAGCTAGTCTGGGCTTTGGAAGACTTCTGTGGTACTGCCTCTGTGGAAGATGCCTGTAGCAGTTTAACTCTACATTTTAATTCTTTCTGTATATAACCAAGCAGTTAACCGCTAACATTTTTTCTGCTTTCTAACAGAGTATCATACATTTTCAAAGAGTGCTATGAGTGTTAGGCACACCAGTTATGTCAATGAAAGATAGAAGATCAAAAAGTATTACAGCATATTGTTTTACTTTGGGGGAGAATGAGACATGTAAAGGGTAAGGAGTGTGATTGTAGGAACTGTGGCCTAGCAGTTTTCACATGGATCTGGGTGGCAAGCAACCTGTATTTCAGCCAGAGCTCTGTCTGCCTCATTATGTGATATTAATAAGTAATCACTTGCCCTTTGTTTTGTTATTCCTACAAGCAAAAGACTTACAGTGTTTTGTGTGATGGTGCACCATGCCTTGTCCTGTGATCAATCCAATACACCACACTTTTAAAAATCTTGTAAAGGAGGTTATGTTCAAACAAAGGCTGCCCTACATTCTCAGTCAAGGTAAGAGGGTTGCTATACTGCACTGCACATACTGTTTTGCCAAGGGCACTATGTGTACAGAGGAAATGAACTATTTACTGACTTCTGAAATCCTGAACGACTCCGTCCTGGCTTTAGTGGTGTTTAGAGCAGTAGCTAAAAGTCAGTCTGGTTTTGCTGCAGTGAAGAATATCCTGTGTATTTCTCTTCTTGTTCTGACAAATCTGTGGAATGGACAATGATAAAGGGCACTCTAGTCTTGGAGAAAATTGCTGACAGGTTAGGACTGTTTATTTGACCCTAGCTCATACTCTCTTTGCAATAATGTTGTTCACTGATGACTGCATTGACCTGCTCTCCACTCTTTCCTGCAAAAGCCAAAGGAATTGAGCTCATTGTGCATATTGTGTTTAAATACAAGGTGTATTCTTTTTTGGTGTTTTCAGACTTTTGAGTTGGACATCTGGCTTCATTAACAAAGGATGGCTCTTTCTCTCCTTTACGTGCTGATGAAGCAAGAAACTAGTTTCACTGAAAACTGGTAAAGGCAGCTTTCCTGTCTCAAAAATGGGCTGATGTGGCCTTAGCCTGTCATATACACGGTGCTGGAGAGAGTGCCAGGCAGAGCTCAGTGACTCTTCTCTGCACACTGTGTTACACAAGCCATGGTATCTTTGTCACGAACAAGGTGTAATAAATACTACTTCCATTTTGGCATTGAAGGTGTTTTCTCACCTCTCTTGGATCTCATCAGTGAAAGATTAATCAAGCTTCCAATCAACACCAAGTAGCAAAGGTTTAACAACTGTTCTTTGAAAAAAAGCCCGAATCTGGCACCTACTGTATACTATTTGCCTGTCAGTAGGCTGGGCAAGTGGCTTCCTAATTTCAAGTGAAGTGCTTGCAGAGATGGATGATTGCTCATGCCAGTAGCTCTCTCTGATGAAAAATGGAAAGCAATGATTATCTTCAAAAGTCCATGAAGGTTCAGTTAAGGTAAAATATGAGACATGTGATCAAAGGACTAAAAAGTACACAAATCCCAAGGGAAGGTCTGATTCCATGACAAATAACTGTTCAGCCTTTACCAAGAGACATAAGGGCACCAGAAAAACCATTCTGGATGATTGAGGATACCCATCCCATAGATCGCTTTAGGAGGATTAAGAGCACATCTGCTTCCTTTTGTCAAGCCACGTATTTCCCAGGCCGTTGATAGATTACGTTAGCATCAGTGAGATGCACACTGCCTGACATGTGTCTTTTCATCATCTTGAAGCCTTTTTCTTTTTTTCAAGAGTGGGAAGAGCCTTGAAATGAAAAAAGTTGAACAAAGTATTTTTTCCTCAAAAGTTGTTTATGTTTGTTTGTTCGTTTGTTTGTTTTAGGAGGATTCAAGAAATACTCGTTATGACTGAGATTCAACAATTTTTTTCAATCTACTTTATATTATTGACAGTGACCTGAAATGTTGATAATTGCTGAATTTCAGTGACTTTACCTCCTAATTTGTAGTCCAAGGACCTATACCCTTATCTGGTAGAGAATCCCATTAGAGATTTTAGTTTGAATGAAGCTCTGAAGTACCTCTGTGTCTGAATGAGGAATAAGGGATTTCAGACAGGACTAAGAGCCAGGAAATCTTCAGCTTTCTCTGCTTTTAGTTCTGTATATTTTTCATTAAGTCCCATGTCCTTCCATGTCAGGAAAAAATGAGGCTATTTTCTATCATTCTTTTTCTAACCATTTGTTTTAGGACAGCCACAGGGCTGCTCTAAACTAAACTGCTTCCTAATTATCCTTAAAAGACAATTTCACTTGGATGAAGATAATGGATGAAAGATGGAGATAAAAGAGTCACTGAAGTTCACTGTGTTTTGACCCTCTACCCTGTTTCCCAGCCCCCATTCTTCCCAGGCCTGGCAAAATGGAGACAGAATCTGGCTCTTAACCTTTTTGTAGCCTGGAGCAAGTCAAATCCTGAAACTCATTGTCTTTTTTTTTTTTTTTTTCCCCATTTGTAGGAAATAATCTCAAAGTAGCAGGACTATCTCTGCAAATCAAAATCAAAAAATAGGACTGTAACCAGAGACTACTATTATTAAATAATTTGGTTTAGCTATAAAGGAGTATTTTGGTTAGTAATTTAATGAACAATGGAATATCCACTCATCAGGTGGATATTGCAAAAAAATTTTTCAGAAAGCAGCAATCTTTTTTTATGCATCATAAAAACTGAAGAAGTTGCTATATATGTTCATGTAATGTACTGGGATTGCCCTTCTCAGAACTTTTTGGTTCTCATTTGCCTCTCATTTTTTGGCCTGGATGTGGCTTCAAGCCTAGAAAATAGAAAGAGTTCTGCATTCTTCAGCAGTGTACAGTACTTAGTTTTCTTTTTTTTTCTTTTTAGGAGGAAAATATATTTCACACAGAGTATCCACTGAATTTATAGTGCATCACTATGGTGATCACCATGGAAGATGCAATAGTTATGAATGATCATGTTCCACAAAATGTTAAGAAAATGCAAAATTTATTACAATGGTGACACCTTACCTGTCAACCTATGATTCTGTTTAGAAAACTTTTCATTACAATGACAATCACTGAAGTAATTTCCTTTACATATTTTTGTCATTGAGGTTAAGAGCTCAGTTTTGCTTTTACAGGAATGCTCTGCTTTTTGAGGGAACGTGGGGCTTGGGCCACATGGGGAACAGACAGTGGAGTGAGGCTGCAGCTGGGGGGCTGCTGCCTACCTGCAGGGCTCGGAGGGTGGGATCTCCCTCAGGAACAACCGCTCCCAGCTGTGAAGTGTGCTCCAACATGCCTCCCTGCCCACCCGGGACCCCGTCTGCCAAACATGATTTGTCAGCAATCTAAACACATGTATCTGATGCTGGATCCCAGAGCTGGAGGGAAGCTGAAGAGCTGTTGTATGGTCACCTGAGACAGAAACACCACACCGAAGAGAGCAAGATGGAGCCAGAGGAATGTCTCATGTGTGAAGTATGAGGCTTGACAAGTCTGGCACTACTCGCTCTGATACTGCTTTTGACTGAATTAGCTTTTGATCTGAGTTACACAATGATAAATCTATGTAACTCTATTGAAGTTTACTCAACAAAATTAAGTATCAGAGTTTATTTTAGTAGAGTTACTCTGTGTTTTACCAGATGCAATTAATCCTGTCTGAGTTATTTGGTTGTCTTTGACTCTGAACAGTTGAAATGTAAACAATACATTCAGCACATTTATGGAGTGATGAAAGGACAAATTCTCTTCTTACTCATATCTATGGAAAATGAATGTTTAGAATTTGACAACAGCTCCGTCAAGGCAGAGTGTAGCCCTGGATGTGTATTTTAGACAAGACTCAAACTGTGGTTGGGTGAGGCTCACCTCAAATGTAAGCTCAACCAAACCTTTTCCTCTCTTGTAGTAACTACTTTCCTCCTCCTGTTGCCTTCCGCTTTTTTTCCGTATTAATGATTAATTGCTTATGTTCCTGCTCTCTTACTAAAATGCTGAGTCTTTCACCTACTGCTTCCTTTTGGTTTATTCCTTTATAGTTGTTCCAGCTAAGCACCATCTATATGCAAAGCATCTAAATGTTTATATGAAACATGTGGTTCTTATTTTGCTTTGCTCCAGACATGACGTGTATGTGCATAGGAAGGAAGATGAAGTAGTTAACAGTGCTAACAGAAATCTAGATATTTTAGAAGAAAACTGCTTGCTTAAGTGAACTAAAAAAATATAATCTTTCCAATTAAAATATCCTTAAATCAAGGGGAAAAAAAGGAGATTTCTGGATTAGTACTCCAAAAGGAAATACCTTTAGCATTGCAAATTGTTGCTCTACAGTCTGAAACTACAGCAAGGTTTCCAAAGTCTGGTTTAAATAAGCAGGATTCTTAAGGAATGCAAAATGTAAAGCTTAAATATGGGTTCATTTCTTTTTTCTATTTCCTTTTTTTCTCCTTTTCCTTTTTCTTCCCCCTCCTTCCCTTTCCCTTTCTTCTACTACTTCTACTTTTTAAACTTTTTTCTACTTTTGCTACTTCTTCTTTTAGTTTTCCTTTTTTGTATCTTTTATTTTTTTTCTTTGTGCACAGACAACGTTCCAGATTTTTTAAAAAAATCTCTCTTTAAGACATGGAAGGTTTTGTCTCACTTTGCATATATTCATGAAGCAGTAGTACTTTAAATCTCATTCAACAAGGAAGTAATCTGTGGAGTCTCTAGTCCTTTTTACTGAGGACTCTAGGACTAGGTGACTATAGGAAACCTCTTACTTCAATCTAGATAGAAAATCAACCATGAGGAATATTGGAACATCAGGAGACTATTCTTAGCTTGACTTTACTATAGTTTACAATGAGGATTTAGATATTTGAGAGCTAGATATTCAAGATCTTACGTAGCTGTTGTGCATCTAGGAACTGACTTTTCTGCACATTTTTGTGTTTCTGAGCCCCCATATGGGTTAAAATTCACCTTGTCTGTCATAAGGAACATAATTTAAAGGGAAAGAAAAGCTATGTGTGTGTGTGTGTGTGTGTGTGTGTGTGTGAATTTAATGCTTGCACAGACATGGAGTAAACTCTTCTTTGAAGATAATGGAGACCGAAGGTTGTGATGTACTACCATAATTCACAGGTAGGACACAGTGGTCTCAGTTTCTGGGTTGGAGTGATGCCTCCATCATCTTTATTTGAAGATGTCTCAAATCTGTCTGTAGGACTGTGTCCTACTACCTGAACACACAGTTGTCTCTACATGTGTTTCTGTCACAGGAAGCCTTTGTTTTGCAGTGCATGGAGTTTAGAACAGGGGCTTGGATTCCACCTATTACTGCAGCATTGCCATTCTCTCCAAACATACACAACTTATGGTTTCCATGGTGCAGAGAACTGTCTCTTGTCCACCAGAGGCAAGGGGTAGAAATTCAGTCTACAATGCATATCACTTGCAACATCAGGGTTACTTTGCATCCCTCTTGGTATGTAGAGGGAATGGAGAGCAGAAGTTAGACAGCACTTGAAATAGATTTGCTGGTTTTGTTCTCTGTGTAGTGAGCAGATAGCTTCTTACTTGTTTTGGTGTTTCTGTGCCCCTCTCTGAAAAAGTGTATCCGTTCCACTTTTTGCCTTACTAAGTCGTTTTGGACAGGAATGTTCTTCTGTGTTTGTACAGTATGTAGCAAAGGGGGTCCTGACCCTTAGCTGAGGCTATGATGAGTCCTGTGAAAATGCAAACATTAAGAATATAAAAATGTACCACATAAGCCCAAACCCAGCTAGCACAGACTCCTTCTGATGGTGGACAATTTTGACTATTCAGGGTACATATATAAGATACTGGGCAAGAATAGAAAGATGTTTATTCTTATTTACCTTCCTGATCTTGGCACTCAGCAGCTTGTGTAGCCAGAGAGTGCATCTAGATCATCCTGTGCCACAGACACTAATGGACCTCCCCTCCACATTCATTCTTTTCTCTAAAACAAAATGTAAAGAAAAACTAGGTAAATACTAAAGATTACAATAGTATGAATGAAAGTTAATACTATGGGGATTAAATAATGTGGACGAGCTGCTAATGCTGTTAAAGATTTTAGGGAGTGGTGCAGCACAGCTCAGAATCCATTAGCTCACTCCTTCCAAACACATTTTTATCCCATGAGCAGGTTGGGGAACCACACCTAAATTATACTGTTAAAAAAATGGTAATGTTTTTATTCTTTTCAGCTTTAATGGCTTAGAGCATAACAGCAATCTGTAGGTATTATATACAAGAAAATAATTTTCCAAAGACCTATGTTATCTTTTTTCTTTAGCAAGACCTGCATACCTGTCCCACCTCATTTTTCCTGTGCATAAGAAATGCAGTTTTACTCCAGGTGAATGAAAGAATTAACAACCTTGTGTCACATTCCTCATTGGTCACTGATTTTATAATCCCAGAAGAATACCCAAACCTGTGTAACTCTAAGACTAATTGTAAGAAATGCATCAATGCATCAAATGCATCAATTTCCTATTAATAATGCTAGTGGGATTTCAAATGGATATGGAAAGTCATCTTCTCATCTGCTGCTGGACCAAGACCTTATATACACCTTAGAAAATAGTATGGCTTGTAACTATCTCATTCTTTTCTTTCACAACTCTTCTATCACAAAAATTTATCAGTTTCCTCACAAGGACTGTTTCCTCACATGCACAGAGGCTACATGTGGTATTTTAAAGCCAAATAGTTTCTGCCTAACCTATTCCAAAGATATCTTATCAGATCTTTGGCTAAATAAATATTGTTACATTACTTTAAGTCTTGTATATCTGAAGGAATAGCTGGATGTTCTTCAAATATGTAGAGTATAAAATACAGGGAACATCACTGGGGATAGAAACAAGGGAAAAGTGTTTCAGGCCAAAGGTACTACCTGAAGAAGATGATGAAAACTGGGGCTGGAAGAAAAACTAGCTTTACAGTAGAGTGACTGATGCAAAACCATAGTACTCTTCAGTGCTTTCCACCTAAGAATTTGCAGCCTAAAATAAAGTTAAATTTTCACCTATATCCCTATGTGATAGTTAAATAATTCCAGGAATTACATCTAGTCCTAAAGTCCTTTTTCAAGGACAGTCAAGCAAAATTCCCTTTGACTTGAAACAGTCATTTGCCTGAAAAAGTGTGGCAGGGCACAGCTCATTAAGAAGGTCTTGCATATATGGTAAGAATAAGGCTGTGAGTGAAGATTGTTTTTAAATCATGTGGAAGATTAGCATCTTCCACATGGAGAACAATTTAAAAAATCCACAACATCAAGAACACTTAGACATTCTGTTTTTAAAGCAGAAATTCAGTCTCAACATTGGGTGCAGAAAGTTATGTTTTCACATTTTAAATTGTGGTACTTGTACATCAACTGGCTGGAAACAAATGTTTATTTTCTGTCTGAGAAATGCACATTTTCCAGTTTAATTGCCTAACAGCTCTTTATTTATGTTGGATATAAATTCATAAATGTCTTTTCAGAAATAAACTTGCCTGCAGATGGCCGCTATATGTTTGTAAAAATCTTAAAAAAAAAAAAAAAAGTCTATTTAAACTAGCTTTGGTGGAAATCTTGTAAATAAATAAAGGTTTCAGTGAATTCTTGCACATATTCTGGAAAGAAAGCCGTGTCAGGCCGATCATGTGGTGCTGCACTATCATATTCTCACTGAAACTGTTTCTCTGCAAATACTGGCTATGATGTTTGATTTTGCTTCTGAATGGGCAATGGCATATATACTTTTTCATGCAACCCCTAATACACTATTTCTGGTAACATAAATAGTTCCTGAGTTGGTAGTTTTTCAAAGCATTCATTGAAAAAAATCTTTGAACTTTGGTTGATTTCATTTGGAAGTGCTACTTTACATCATGTATTAAGCAGTTCTCTCCATTGCTTCCAAGTCTTCAAACACAGCTGTCCCCACTTTTGTAGCAGTAAAATCAGATGGCTAATATCTAAAGCGAATAGAGATGGCTACACTGCAGCAAAAGAGATCTCATTAATTGGTTTTAATTTTCTCGGGGCTAGAGGAAGAACCTAAATCTCTGCAGCCAAATTAAAATTCAACCACAGTGCACAGTCCCACAGTTGACAGACACATCTTGATTTTCAGAGTAGATGTACCAGGTCACCTCAGACCCAAAAGCACAAGCATGTCCTATTTGAATTACAAATTACTTCTTAGGGGATTGATCACATGTCCTTACCACAACCTTTCCTATGTCCTTCTCAAACTTTTATATTTACAGCTCATTTCTTAGATAATTTCTACTAAGAAGTCTCTGCCTATCATGAGAGCATGTGGATCCTCATAAGGGAGATGGCTACATTTGCTCTTTGCAGTTTCTCATGGGTAGTACATACCTTTTGGGGTGAAGAGGTACTGTTTTAACAGCACAGTCAATCATTAAACCTAGATGAGAGAGAAAAGGTTATTGCAATTCATAACCTTCTCTTAGACCCCTGCAGGAGAGCTGTCTGTGCTGCTAGAAAAGCAAAGAATTCACAATATAAAATGTCTGTTAGGCCCATGTAAGAGAGAGAGAGAGTAGTGACTGAAGGCCAACTTTACTGCCCATTGCTCAAGTCCCAGCTTTAAGGCACTTAATACACTGATAGATGTGGTTAGGTGAGCAGAATAGAATCCACTCTGTGACACCACCCCATCCATATGCAGTTCATTGTTAATATATAGCTAAAACAGGAAACTTCTACAATCAGATAAAGAAAGCTCTACAGTATGTGATTATGGTTTGGTCAGATGTGAGTGTCTGTATGAAAAATAATACCTCAGGTTGAATAACAAAGAACAGCTTGTATTTGAACTTGGCTGTGGTGAATCAAAATGAATTCCCTGAGTCCCTTTGCTCATGGTAGCTTTCAATTTTGTAGCATTTTTCAGCCCTTTTGCTCCTTCAGGGTTACGAGTGATTAATTTTATTGACTTAATCTCAACTTGATTTTTTTACTGTAAATCCTTCCAATGTTCAGAGTATAATTATAGTTTAATGATTTAGACTTGTGGATTCTACTCCCCAGAAAGAAGACAATATTTCACTTTTACATTTTTAAGGCTATTTTTCAGTGTCTCTCACAAAACGAGCAATACAACATAGGGAAATTGGGAATATTTGTTTGTTTGACATATTAATCACTACAGGTTTCATAATTGATTTTTTGTTTTGCCCTCAATTTATAACTTTATAATGAGGTCTGCAAGCAATTTCATTTTATCCTTGAGGAGAGTGGGCAGAAAAAGAATCAATAAAAGAGCTGAAGTTTAATACAGAAAGCAAAATTGTGATTCTTGAACTTCAGTATAGATCTGTATTGTGCATTCTACACACCAAACCAGTATTGATATTAATGGAATTTCACTGTGTGTAATGAGGGGAGAACATTCACTGAATGAGGGGAGAATATTCACTGGAGATTTCCAGTACAGCTGAAGGATCCACAGCATTGACTTGGCCCTAAATCTAGAGCTCTGAAAGATAAAATACCTAAACTACCAGGCACAGTTAACATTAAATCTAGCTTGTTGCTATGGAACAAGTACAACACTGTTCAGGTAGCATAAGAAAGGAGTATTGCAAATTTAGTGATGGTCAAATTTTCAGAGACTTATTGTGATCTCCATTCATATATGCCTAAGTCACTTGTATGTGCTCTTCTGTCAGCTACTGTTTGTGTTAACAAGTAACAGATTTTAAACCCAGAATTCCTGTGCACCATTTGTGTCTGCTTTTTTTTTTTTTTAATAGCCTGATTGATGTAAAGGGCGTTTCAATCACTTCTGCTCTCAACTGCTAACAGGAAAAAGGGCTCATGCAGGAGATTTTGCTTCAAATAACTAGACACTGATTTGAGGCACATTTTGAACATCTGGCTGATAGAGGTGTTATATTCCATAAACAGAATAAAAATTGTTTGACATAATAACTAAGGCTAATTAAGATGACTAAAATAAATATTCTTTTAGTAATGAAAGCTTTTTCATATTCTCTTTGTCTTTGCTTTCACTGTACCTCAGATATCCAAAACAAAATATGAAGCTGAAAAAACATGCCAAGCAGCTGAAACTTTTTCACCTTTTTTTAACCAGGATAATTATCTTTAGAGCATCATGCTACTCCCTCAGCAAGTTACTTTGAAGGAGTCTGGGAGGATGAGTATCCAAACTGGTCTTAAATTTTCACTTATGTTCCAGTTACTACTATTCTAATTCAGTAGTGTTGCTACTTCAATTTACATTATTCAAAATTGAAGTGGAACTTTGCTTCCTTTTGTAAAACACTGTTTCTGCCCCTGAGTTTATATTTTGGGGTACAAGTGGCTGGGGACACGCGCTGCAGCAGAACAGTCAGTAGACACTTCGATAAGAGACTAAAACCAGCCTGATCTGTGCCTTCTCTGAAGACAAATTGTCCCACTCTTCATTGCAGCATGGTTGGATGCTAAACAAATACTTGGCTCTTTTTCCTTTCTAGAGGAATCCTTCTTCTGCTATTCTTCAGGAGTCAAGGAAATGCAAAAGGTTTTGTTGGCATGATTCGTATAAGGCAGACAGAGTTAATATTGCCAGACGGCTTCTTCTGATGGTTTTCCTTAGACAGGAGCCCTGAATGAAGGAAGTAGCACTGGCAGAGGGGATTTTGATTGCCAAACTACTTCTGTGTTGGGACTTTCTGCTGATACAAAAGTAGGGCATCATCCTACTCCTAAGTGAACATTGTTTCTAATGTACAAACATATTTAAAAATTATGTGTTTTTGGTAAACCTCAAAGCTTTCCCAAGTTTTCTTTTTGGAACTGACTTTCAATTCTTTCTGAGGACAGTGACAGCTCTTCCTAGTCAGTTGTGCACAGTCACTTTGTAAAAGGACTTAATTGTAACTGTTTCTACTTAATTCACCATCCGTCCCCAAATCACTGTAGCAACAGTTTCCATCCTAGCTTTTCAAGGGAGTGATATTGACAATGAAAAAGAAATCCAGCAGCGACACTGAGGTTCCTGGTTTTCACAGACAGTATGAGACAGAATATGGACACTGGCTTCTAATCACTACAAGCAAACCTTGCAAGTTTCATGCATAATTTAACTTTCCAGAAAGTGAGAGTCAGCTTTTAAAATTCCCAGCCTACAGAAAATTCTCTGATCCAAAAGGAAGTCTTTTAGTTGGATAAAATGAATTAAAAGGTTTGGGGTTTTACAGCTCCTATTGAAAGGATTGCCACAGTCCTGTGTTCCACATGGCCATGATGTGTTCTGAAGATTAGTAGAGAAACAATTAGCTTATAAATAACTACCTGTCTTTTTGTCTTTAGAAAGAGCTCACCAGCTTTCAGCAATCATTGCTGAATGAACTTGCAAGGTCTTGCCCTAAATTTACTGCATTTTTTCTGAGCAGAATTGAGGCTTTGATGAACTGGGGATGCAGAGAGTCCCTGGTTAATAATCTGGCTTTCAATCTGTAGGAGCTGTTTCCTGTAGATTATTTGTTCGTGGGGATGGTCACTCATACCTGAGTAGAGGGAAAACTTCACAAGTTGGTTTCACCTATGGATCAAGGCAAGAGTGCGAAATCTGACACTGAAAGAAGAAGAAATGGAAATAAAAAAGAATAGTTTCAATCTCCTTATCAACAGGCGAGCCCTTCTTTTGCTTTTGATTTTTGGAAGGAGGATCAGTCATGGAATAACACACTTGTGCAAATTTTTGCTTGGAAAATTGCAGCAGTTTCTCAGGAGTACAAAATGAGACTGTTCCGAAAATCAAGCCCCATGTCAAGATTATGATTTTAAATGTAGCAAAACCTAGTAGTTGTTTGTAGTGAACACAATTTTCAGAGCTTAAATACTCATTATATATGTTTGTGGAATGTTCAACTCAGTGCTTTTCACTTGCTTTATATCCCTACGGAGCTGGATAATAATAATTCTTGGAAATACTCAGAGACACCACATACTGACAAAACCAAAGTTTACTATCCATAAAGATATGGAGAAATGCTTATCTCTTTTAAGGGCATTTTTTAGAACCACTGCCTCCCACATACAGGTATAGGGGTTCTGGTCAGCACATATTCTATCTTTTTCAGGTACACTTTCAAACCACATTGCAATCCTTGTATATGCCCTTACACACAGTTTTTCTTTTTTTTCCCCCTGAAATTGTGCCCCTATACAAATACTTGAGCTTGATAAGAGCTCTAATTTCTCAATTTCCACATATAATTGCTGTCCTGTGCTTGCAAAATTGAACAGCCAAATACTTGAAAACTAGGGCTGGATGATGAATTGAAAGTGTTTCAACCTTTAACCCCATACGTCTTTCAGTCCTGTCTACTTGCATAAAACTGACAGAACCACATTTTTATGTTTGTTTTCTGTGCAGCAGATCTAAACCAGCTTTCTAGAGGAAAAGGAAAGTAGATCATATTCTGCTTCAATCAGTATCAAAGTAGAGAGGGAATTTTGAATTAGAGAAGCATTGTGTGTTATTGAAGGCAGTGTAAGAAAGAGAAAATGCCTAGGTTCTTTTTGCATATCTGAGCTGAGCACAGAAGGTTGATAACTTTGGGAAAAAATATTTTCCTTTCCTACAATCATATGGTCCTCTATGAATTGCTTAGGAGGTCATTCTGTGTAGGAACTGCCACTCACTACTTTCTGCTTTCAGCTTCCCAGTTTCAGCTGAGAGATTGATCATACAAATAATCCAGCCATCTCTGGATTATCTAATTTTTAAATCTAAGTTTCATATAAATTCTTTGACATGAGACCATTTCTAGATGCCTCTTTTTAGCTGCCACCTTGCCCTGTTATTGAGCTAGCCAGATTGACATTTGAACAGTGTAAGTAGAGCAGCAAGGACGTCCTGATGCATATCAGATAGAGAGGTAATTTCCAGCTGAAGCGTACACAATTTACAACAACCCACAACTCAGGTTGTCATCGCTTATCTGTTCCTTTTCACATTTGTGAGACCCTGCCTTTTCTGCTTTCTGTACTGTCAGCAGTTCCGCTCATCTTTGATAAAAATAGCTAACTAAATTTGGGAAAAAAAATCTTAAAGTGGGAGAAATGCTGCATATACTGAACTAAAGCCACCTTCAAACGAGGTTGAGATACCTCTTTGAAATTAATGTTGCAAGCAATGTTTTGTAACTGTATGTTACAAAGAGGTTAAACTGCGCTAGGAAGAAAGTAGCAACAGAACGAAAACTGCAACAGGAAGGAATAATTATTCCTAAGAAAATAAAGGAGACTAAATGTATATAAATTACTTTTCGTGCCAGAGCTAAACAGGCCCCTTAGGAAGATAATAAAGGCCTCTTGAACCTCAAAGGCTTCTTGCTGCTTTCATATGCAGCTTCTCCTATAATACCTGTTTTGTTCAAATTAAAACTCATGCTTCTGCTGCCCGTATAGAAATCTTTTCAAGCACAGTGAAGGCACAGCTCTTGGGAGCACAAGTAGGGGAAAGCATTCAGAAGAAGTATTTTTTCCAAAGTGAATTTGTCATTTCTTTAACCCCATCCCACAAACACAAACCATAACAAGAATTTTGATAAACATGTTTATCTTCAGAAGAGTGCAAGATGTGAATAAAATGTGTCTTGCTTTATTACTCAGAATTAATGGTCTTGTAGTGTAAACACAAATGATAGAGAATATTTGTGCTGAAGTACATTAGCTTATTTAACAGGTATGATAAGAGTACAATATTAAGCATGTGTACAGTGGAAGATCTGTTTGAATAATGACAAAATTTGTGAAATGAATCATAGCCAGACTGAACAAATGAGTCCAACAATAAATTGTACATCATTATAGTAGACTAGTATAAATGGAGACCAACTGTTTAATTTAGTATCAGCTGATGTTTTTGCTACAGGAGTTAGGAACAGACCACAGATTTAATTAAATTTTTTTCCATAGTAATGTTAATTTAAAAATATATATCACACAATATGATAACAATTAAAAGGCATCTTTTAGTGTTTGAAGAGCCCATATGAAAATGAAGGATGAGATATTTCCCTTAGGAGAAAGTCATGATCTCATGAGGGAAATGAAAGAGGGAAATGCAAGTCTGAATGATACATCTGAAAAACGTTCAGCTCTGCAGGATTATGTCTGAAGGAAGAAAACAAGGTACCAAAGCAATGACAAACCTGATGGTGACACAGCACTGGAAGTACTGTGGGGTCAGATTGAGATACTCTCTGGTACCAAATTTTTGGTAAACGGCACCGTGTATTATAAGTATTTTAATATTCAAATGTTTTGAAATGAAAAGTAATGAAAATTGCTGTAAAGTGCAGAGATTGTGATTTAGGGTGAATGAGAAAGTATGTCATTTGTAAGATGATTCTCAGAAGCAGAATGTCAGCAAAAGTGAGGATTTATCGGAAAGTGGTAGGAAGGCTGAAGAACAGAAGAGACCATCCCACATTCCAGAAGTGTACATAATTCCACCATGGTGCAATTTGACAGTACAAGTATGCAGTGGTGAAATACTTTGGGTAAAGATAAAAGGAATAGAAACCAAAAGGAGAAATAATAACAACCATCTGTTACACTTCATAAGATCTGGAAAAGAGTTGGGGAAAATAATTCCTTTTTTTATGCTGTGGGACGCTGCACTCCTGAGGAATGTTTACAACTCATATATTTGCTGGTTAGCAAACCCAACAATCCTGCATCACTGAAAAGGTCTGTAAGCTACACAGAAAACAGATTTTGGAAGCAGTGCTTAATTCTGCTTGTAAAATAAAGGCCTACTGTGAGGGACTGGTGAAGAATCATTCTCTTTAGCAAAACACCACATGTTTTTGATATAGTCACTGTTCTGAATTCCAGCCATTTTTGGGTGGAATTTTTGATGAATTTTTGATAACATGGCAGTCAGTTTAGGAGAGAAGTGTGGTATGAAGAGATAAACATTTATCAAGTATTTGTTCTTGCCAAGGCAGGGCTTAACTGAACGGGTCTTTGAAAGGTCCAAATCACCTGAGCCTGAGAGACTTCACAAATTGATAAAGTTCAATGCAAGTTTGAGCTTTGTTGTATCACTGTGGACATTTGTCTGCCCTGAAATGGCACACACAAGTCAGGGCACTGCGCAGCTGGAAGGGTGAACTGTAAATAGAATGAAAGAGTGCTAATTTTCCAAATATACACTTGAAAGTGCTTTTTTGCTTGAGCTCTAAAAAATGCTGAAACAGAGGTTTGAATTCTGTTTTTGCAAAATAGAGATTACTATTTGTTGCTTTTCATGATTTTCAGAGTTCCAAAAAGTCTGAATGCAAGAGATAAAGTTTTCTCTGTCTGCTGTGTGGTATGTCAAGTTGATTTATATGATGACAAGTTGGCATCGGGTGACAAGTGTTCACTGACAGAAAGAAAAACACACTGTTATTTCTAAGAGAAGGTTAGAGCACAAACATATTCTTTTTTTTGTTCGTATGTTTTTACAGACCCCCAAGCTAATCTGGTTAAGTTCTTCATCCACCCCAGGGTCTCCACTTCCTGTCCATGGAAATTTAGCCCCACAAGGTATATGCTTCATTCCTGAGCTATATTAAAATCTCTCTATGGAGTTTGGTAAAAAATACAGAAAACTTCACATTTTGGTAAGGGCAGCAGCAGAACACTCTAGATATTCTTAGGATTTGTTCTTATGAATTTTGAAGTCTTGCTTAACAAAAACAAATAATTGAGCTATTTACAAAAGAATCCTAGTGAAGAATCTTCTTCAGCCCCCTTCAGTGCTAACCATACTGGAGCCCTCGGTCAAGAACCCACTGTGATGTGAACAATGCTTGACAGGAAGAAACACCTTCATAAAGAAACATGCTTGACTGGTGTGATTAATTCTTACAATAAAATTCATAACCAAGACTAAACTGGAACAGCAATGAAAAAATTGTCATTATATAGGAAAAATATGAAAGGACATTTTTTCCTTTTTTAGTTTAAGAAACCTGTGATTAGTGCAACTGTTTCCAGGGTTTTCTGAAATACAAAATTATATGAGTAAAAGCCAAAGGATTTTTCTAAGCTAAATCAATACTGTGCTGAAATTTTCATTTTCCCAGTTAATTCGTATGTCTCTCAAAATCAAAGCATGCTCTTCTAACAGGCAGTTAAAGGAGGAATGTTAATGTGTTCAAGGAGGAATGAATTCTTAAAGATACTTGAAGTGTCTTCAAGTATCTTCAAGAAGTGGAAATAAAGCTTTCAGTAGCAGAGTTAGGGAGTAACAACAACTACAACGAATAGTTTTCAGGAAAACAAGCAGACATGAACTTTGCAGGTCCAGTGTTGCACAAAACACTCATAAGTTTTACTATAAGAAGCAGAGCAAAAGGGGGCTTGTCCCTGTTACAATTTGTTTAAAATTCTCCCATAAATTACACTAAGCAGAAATACTGGTTTGGATCACAAATCCCTCTCAGGCACTGCCTTATCACAGATTCCTCAAAAGCACTAACCTACATGACCTTTGTGTGAGTCTCAGATGACTCCAATTATTCTGCTGTGAGCTCTGATTCTTTTACACAGCCTGACTTTAAAAAATTGAAGAGGGAGGAGGTCTGGGGGAAATGAAAGCTGTATCACATGGCCTGACCACACTTTGTACCCTATGAGACAGGCCGTCGAAATCTTGGAGAGGTAGAGGGAGGGAATTTATCTCCCAAATCTGTAGATATCAAGAGGAATGGAGTTCCACCACACTGGGGTCAACTGTGCAAAAGCACCGTATTTTGACACAGTCAACTTAAAAAGTGATGGGAGCGCAGAGATAAATGAGAAACAGAAAGTAGGTTACGAAAGGAAGCAGAAATGTGGACCAGGTTATGCAAGAACAGAGGGGTCAAGGCTTGAAGAACCTTGAAAGTTATCGGTAAAATCCTGAACTCAAATCTCAGTTTCAGAGGGAACCAATATTGTGGTGTGAAGAAGGGGTCAGCATGGTAACAGCAGGGGCAGCAGCAGTGGGATGAAAGTGAGATAGGATGCTTTGATAAAACATGTGTTGCTGATGCAAACCCTCAAATCAATGCTACTTCTATGCAGAAATTTGAGGCCAGGTCGAGGTGCCACCTAACCTTCTAGCAAAACTTCCACCTAGTTCACCAAGGTCCCATTTTGGCTCTTGAATTTAAATAAATTTGATACCAGAGTGCTGTGAACAACAACAGTACACACTTCAGTGTGCATCACTTCAAGGTTTAGTTTCAGGATTCTTTTATAAGGGTTTGTGTGTTTTCTACCTGTCAAAATGCCCCAAGTACAGAACTGTCCTCTGCTATACACCACTTGTTAATCTGTGGCAAAAAATAGCAAAGGATGATGGACAATTCTGAGCTTAGATTTTAGCTGGAATTGGGAGGAGAATCTATTTGCCCACTCTGTATGAACTTCCACTATTTCAGACTCTTCTTGTCTAAAAACAGATTGAAGAATCAAAATGCATTTATAAACAGGAATTCAATGGATAATCAGAGTGCACTAGCTGAAATATTGCAATACGTTCACCATGCTGGCTTCCAATTCCGATCTTAAAGGTTTTAGATTTTTTCTGTTTTTAGTACTTCAAGTATAAATGAGCTCCAAATTTGGAATTTAAAAAAATGCTGGGGAAAAAAAAAGTTTTGACAGCTTCAAAATCTTCTTCTAAGGTTTTCTTTAAAAAGAAAAATTAATGAAACGTAACTATTCTACAGATAGATAACTAGATCAGCATTTTCCCTTGAAAGATCTTAGGCTAAAAACACTTGATCTTGACTTTTAGCCAAAACTCAGACCTTAATATAAATGACCAAATTTGGGATTGCCTTAGACCCACAATAGAAAACACCTTCCTCCTGTGTCCAGCTGTTATCCTCTTACAGAAGAGCTGTCCATTGGTGTGTGAGTGGGAGGTAAGTTGCACAGGCACATGTGCCATGTGCTGACAATTACCTTTTTCCTACAGCAGAGCATGGAAATCCCGCTTTTGATGGAAGCTATGGGGAGTCATTTCTGTGACTAAGCTACATAGAAACTGTGGCTGTCTGACATAACACCAGCACATGTCACTGTCTGGCCTCCCTATGGCAAGTAGGCTCTGACAAGCTGAGAATCACTCCCCAAAATGTTCAGATTGGGCACTGCATCATTCTAGCTCACATTGCCAGGTTTCTTTCCTGTGACAACCTTGATGAGGAGGGAAATGCCTTTGGCTCTGAGTGGGAAGCACACTTGCCTAAGCAAATATGAGTAGACATCACTTATTTGAAGATACTTTTTGTTATTTCTTTTTGCTTTACTTATCAACTCCTGCTCCAAATAAAGGATTCTGATTTTATTAATGTTTAACTTAAATATGACAACTTCAAAGTTAGGTTCAGCAGTATCTAATCTATACTTTTACCCCATTTTATATCTTAAGCTGAGCTTAATAGAAACAGGGAATGTTTATACAGAATTGTCATATTATGCAAATGAAACAAAAGGGACCAGATTGTGGTTCAGAGTTCACAAATGCTTTGGGGAAGGTAAAGAAGATAAAACAGCAGTTTTGCTTGACTAGCAAAAAGCCATTGTCAGTACTCCCTCCAAAGAAGGAAGAGGGCAAGTGTATTGAGCAGAGTGCACCGTGCTCCACAAATCCCCCTGGATATTTCACTGCATGCTGGCCTGTCCTCACGCTCTCTGTGGTGGCTGTGTGTAAATAGCTCTGATGTGATGTAAAAAAATACAGTGAAATCAGGATTACCACCATCCAACTCATCATAAGACATTAAGAAATAAATAATTATTTTTGAGGAATAACTTATATAGCTATAACTTATGTATCCTTTTTTTCCCCTTTTTGTGTTAACTCATGAGGGTAATACAGATTATGACAGTAACACAATACCAAGCTGACTTGGTTGATGGGGTGACCCAGCACTTCTTGCTGAAGGGTTTAAAATGCTTTTCCAAACACTGTGATCCAACTGTAACAGCAGAAAAAAAATAAATGAACTGTTGTTTAAAGCTATGTTCACTGTGGGAGGCTAAGTGGATCCTTGCTCCAAAATATTTTTAAATAGGACATCTCAGAAGATCTGTTATAAACTTAAATGTTGGCAAAAAAGGTCTTTGAAGAAAATGGGTAACAATAGTTAGAAATAGTATAAGTTCAGTTTTTTTTTTTAAACTAGATATCAGCAAGAGCATGTGGTGCTCACTTAAGAGTTACGTAGGAATTTACCTAGGAAAGGAGTTAGCTATTTATTTTGGCATTCAGTCTTCTAAAATTTCCCCCTTGCTTATGAAAAGAAAATGATGCAATTTGAAAAAAGAAAGACTTGATGCAGGAGTTGAGGATATATAAATCTCAACAAATCTGACAAGTGCATTTAGCAAATTTGTGGTAGTTACAATAAAGAATAGAAACAATGAACATATATGAATACGATTGTTATCATAGAGAACAGAACCAGTGAACGTACTTACATATGATTTACTAAGGAGGACACAATCCTTGTGTTTACATAGGGAATTATTCTTAAAAATTGTAGATTTCTTTGAAGGAATGAGCCAACAATCACTCAACATTGGACAGGAAAATCCTGCTGATATGTTCTACTGGGTTTTCCAGAAATATTTTGAGGAAGTTCTCATCAAGTGCTTTTAAGGAAATAAAGTGCTGTGGCACAAAATGTAGGGTCCTAGCATGTCTAAATAGAAAGTTAGGATGTAGAAAATAAAACAAAAGGTTAATTTGTTGGCTTTCCTGATTGATACACCAGTGGAAACCCACAGAGATCGTTGCTGAACTCTGTGCTTTCAAGTACATACAGGTCTGGTTAAGGGAGTCAACAAAATGAGGTGACACAGCCTTATTAAACAGAACTAGCAATTCAGGGTAATTTTTAAGGGATCTTAAGGTTCTGGCTGAATGACAAAATAGCAGATACAATTCCACCTAGGAAGATGTAAACTGATGCACCTGGGGTTGACTCTGGAATTGACACTTGGCATTATTAAGAGAAGGACAGAAAGCACTTTGTAAGTCTGTGAGTTAGACATATCTTGAAGACTGTGTGTGTTCTTATCCCCTGCATCTCAAAAAGGGTAGACCAGAGCTAGAAAAGGTTGGTAGGATGCTCACAGCTATGAAATAGTTTCCAGATGAAGACTGACTACATAAACTTGGTATACTGAGTAGGAAAAGATTTGCCTGAGGAAGGAGGGAATAGGAATCTATGAATGGTGAGTAGTGTAAGGGAGGTAGCACAAATAGCATGGAACAGCAGGTTTGGCAA
Organism: Lycocorax pyrrhopterus obiensis; assembly: GCA_014706295.1. Lineage (NCBI taxonomy): Eukaryota > Metazoa > Chordata > Aves > Passeriformes > Paradisaeidae > Lycocorax > Lycocorax pyrrhopterus. The sequence continues at coordinate 23,510,205 of JACSVZ010000002.1, read as the reverse complement.
ACAAAAGCAGGGCTTTTTCACAGAAAGCATAGCTATATTGTTGATGGCATTAGCACAAGCATCTGAGGATGCCAGAAGTTTACATGGCTTTAAAAGGAATTAGATAATTCCACAGAAGAAGAATCCATTGAGGGATGTAGAACACAAAGATGCCATTTTTGGCTCAGAAAATATTGCAGCTCATAGAGTGCTCGAAGCCAGGGGGACATTACTGCATGCTTGTCCTCATTAACATGCTTCCCCAGCCTCTCTTGGCCACTGCTAGAGGCAGGATGTGGAACCAAACAGTTCTTGGATGGGACCTACCATCATTTTTATGTGCCTATGCCTGCTTTCCCTCTGCCATAGCCTGGAAACTCTGCTTCTGCTGAGGTGCTGGAAGCAGTTGCAAGTGTTGGGGACAGAGGGAGGATATACATTCCCAGCAGCATGCCTCCCCTTGTTTTTCCCACTCTAATAGCAGCCTTAAGGGGTGACTTCTTATCAGGCCACCTCTGGTAGGTATAGCCCAGCTCTGAATCCTGATATTTGAGGTGGTAATTTTCCATTTTGTCTGTGTTACAAGAAGCTCTGCATGAACTTGTCCTGTGCTTGGGACCTTTCAGAGCCAATAGACCTGACTTCCACAGTCGTTCTCACTTGCTGAGAGATTTTAGCACTCAGCATGAAACCCCTCAGAAAGACATTCAGGAGTTTCCAGTCAAACATATAAGTCACTCCAGGATCTACTGGAACTTGGCCTGGTTTTATTCAACCAAGAAAAGTCAGGCCAAGCCAAGCAAATAAACACTCATTTTCAAAATATATCCTGAGTCTTCAGGTGCAGACTTGAACTCCAGACAAATAGGAAGTAGCTCCTGTTTTTTACTGAAATGGTGTGAATTTTGGAGTAGTAGTATAAACCAGAATTTTTTAGGGGACTGAAATTGCTTGCAAATATGAATCATCTGCAGTTAAATTCAGATGAATAAAGAGCAAAACAGATATTATATTAAAAAAAGAATAATTTATTTCCTGAATTTTCTGAAGCAAAATAAGTTTCATTTTAGAAATGTTAGAATGTTTACTCTTGATGTTTGTAAAATAAAACTATTTTTCATATTTAATAATGGCTCACTGAAAAAGAAAGGTTTTAAAATGAAAGCAAAAGTCATTATAGTTTAGTTTGAGTCTAAAAAAAATTCCTATTTTTCAAAAAACCATAAAATGTCTGTTTTGATTCAAACTCAACTGATTATATTTTATTTTCCTTCTTCTTTAGTGACTGAACCAAAAAACCCCTACTTGTTTGTCTAGCTCTTATTTTGGGTTATACTATGAAAGTTTTACACAGTGATTCACACTAAATTGAATGCATTCATAATAAATTATAGCTGCATTTTCCAGCAAGAGTAAATACTGGTTTTTATCCTTGTTTGCAAATAATGGTTACTGCCCTACAAATATCAATGAGAAAGGATAGAAAGAAGACGTTCAAAAATTTAAATTTGCACAGTTATTGAAGCTTCTTGTTTTAAGTGCTTAATGCCGATTAATGCAGATGCCACATTTTTCCTTTCTTCTTCATGATTGTTTTGACTTCCTCAGCTTAAGGAAAACATTCAGAAGAAATCAGTTTCCCTTTTCTCCCTCCTCTCTTCTCTTTTGTTCTTTTTTAACTGGCTATGGCTTCCCTAATTCTTCTCTTTCTTTGAATTCTTCAGTGCTGATAAATTCTTTTAAACTAAAATTTGTTTAATGACTTCACGGAAAATTTGCTTTGTTGATTCCTTTTAAAAAAGGGAGTTTATTTTAACAGAAGAATAACTGACTTTTTGTGTAATCATTCACTTCAGTGGGTGCTTGCCAAAAGGCCTGCAAAAATGAAATGCTGTCTCTAATCTCTCTTGGCCACGCAGAGGAGTGAGCTCCCCACACGCTTATTTGCAAGTTGATTTGAGGGAGAGCTGCGAGTGAGGGAAGCTTCCCTGTGAGACTGTGAAGCCCCACGAGCCAGAGCTGCTATTGCTTTTCTCCTAGCTAGATACCTGTGAGGACATGAGGTGACATAAGCCCAGAGAACATGTTGGTCCCCACAGACGTTATTAGGAAAGACTTTCTCTCCCCCATGCGGTGCATGGTACTTCTGGCTGAGCCAAGTCCCTTTTTCCACCTTCCCTTGGAGCAGGAGATGTCTGGCACTGCTGTAGGACATCACACTGGTTTATTGCTGGCATGTCACTAATGGGAGATGGTTTTCTCTCACAGAAAAGCCTTTGGCAAGTACGTAACGTAGGCCAAACCCCATCTTTTCACCCCCAGACCAAATCGTATGTCACTCATTGAACCTGCTCTCTTCCCACTCAAAACAGGGTGGCTTCACTCCTGCCATCCTGTCTTCAGTTCCTTACCCTGTGAACGATGCCTAGCCCAGGAGAATGTTCTGCACCCTCTCTGTGGGCAGGCCAGTCCTTCATCCCATAGCCTGTTCCTTTACATTCATGGTGTGGTCATTGTGATTAGAGCTCCAGGGAGAGCTGGTCCTGCAGCCTCTGCTATGCCATGCATAGCGATGTAGCAGAATGCATCTTCCTTTTGTAAAAGCTGGAGGTATTTTCACAGATGAGCAATATCTGACACCATTGCTATTACTAATCACCATTTTATTGTGTCAGCCAAGAGCTACGCCCCAAAGGAAACCAGACATGTTCTATGTCTGACCTAAGCAATTTATATTTTAAAGGCTCTGATCCTATGCTACCTTCTGTGATGTGTGTAGTATATACTTGCGTTAGGTATTTACTCAGACTTACCTTCAGAGTTTATCTAATAAATACTATCCTGCCTGGCTCCGTGAATGCACAGGCAGGTTCAGTATTGTAGTCAGTAGCAAAGAGGCGGGAAGGGAATTTGCTTTTCCTTCATTCCGAGAGTTTATTACACCTTCACCCTCGAAGGGTAGGCCAGCAAATCCGAGACCAGTGGCTCACCGAGGGTTTTTCCCGGGGCGGTGGGAAAGGCGGGATCAGGGATCAGGGACCAGTGGGAGAGCCCCGGGGGAGTGGCGAGGCTGAAAGCCACCCGGGGAATTCAAACCAGGACAGATCGTACCAAAGGGCAATGAACCCCGAGAGGAGCCCACTCCGGTCACCTCAACACAAAGGCATGTTCACTGGCTCCCACATTTATCAACCTTTGTCAGAGTGCTGAGAGTCTCTTTAAAGTCATGACAGCTTCTACAGAGAGATTTGCAGAGCATGGACTCATGTAAAGCTCCTGAACCACGATTATAGTTTACACCAGAAAGTTTACTCTTAGTTTTAGACTCATTCATAACTGTTCCAAAATATGTATTGTCATATTTAATCTTCATCTACTTTAATACTTTTTGCTCTCTATAGTCTTTGCATTTTTATTTGCAAATATAATGTTGGTCGTTGGGATTTCCCTTTCAGCCCCTATCAAAGTTCAGAATTTTCACTTCTCTTTTCCTCCTTTTTTCAATGGTGATGGTAGTCTTCAACTAAATGTGCACACATTTTAGTTTGTGATGATTTCCTGATATAATTTTTTAAAAAGTATAACCTATTGTTGGTGTGGAAAAATATTGCAGGTTTTATTCCCTTGAGTGGTTTTTACCCAAACATATCTATTGTATATCTATATCTGGTTGATATCACTGACATGAGTGAAGGAGAAAGAGCCATTCACACGAAATGTTGGTGCAATCAAGTCTTTAGTTACCATCACTGAGAGACATTAAAATCTGCAATAAGAAAGACATTTTCCTTTCACAACACATTTCGAACCCCAGAGTGGCAGATAGTAATTTTCTGTCGCTGGGCTGTATTAGTTTCTGGTGTAATCTCATAAAATGTTGTAGCGTTACACCAAGAAGGAATTTAGACCCCCAATTTGAAATTTCAGTTTTGCTTCACAGCTCTATAAATTACAGTTGTCTGGTATAAGCATCAGTAGAAACATTAATTTCTTGAAACTAAATGTATGTTGTTGTATACAAGGAGGTCACACAGCTCTACTTACTTTTTTTGTGGTTGTTTATCTTAAACATCCAAGCAAGAACAGCAGACCATGCCTTATACATGGAAAAACTTTAATGGCCATAGCAATGAATGATTTAGTGCAGATTATCTGAAAGATATGTTCACATTTTGCATTTTAAATGCGACCATGTTGTCTGAAAATTCTGGGACACTTCCATGAACAACTGCAGAGGGCCTCTGTCAGAAGCACAGGGAAGTAATGGCAATTTGGAATAACAAACTCTAATTTTCAGTTTGTGAGGGATGATTTTGGTGCATTATGGGTTATTATGTTACTATGTATAGTACAGTTAAGCTTAGAGGCTTCAATGAATTTGGCACCTCATTAAATAAGGCATAGTAGAAGCACATAACGAGAGACAATCTTTTCTGAAAATGTTACTTACAATCTGCAAGACAAGAGTGAAAGAGAAGCACAGGAAAATGAAGCCTGTGAAGATCATGGTGCAGATCAGTGTCTGAGTCAAGAATATAAACTGAGTTTTCAAACTCTTAACTGGTCCTTTTCTTTATTTGGATCCCACTGCCATATTAATGAGATCAAACCTAAGCATTGGGAACCAAAAGCTTAATTTTTCTGTAATCATAGCAATCCATAGCATGGAATGGCCACAATTGCAAATAAATTAGCTCAGCTTTGGAACTTTCTGTATAAAAATTGATGGGTTTTACCACTTCTAATCCCACCATAAGCATTTGTGCATTATGCACAATGTTGCTGCCAGCTACATGGAGAGAACAGGGAAACTTACTCATGGAAAGCTGAAGGAATTTCCACAACTGTTCCACTATGGGGCTGGAATTGTCATTTTTGTCTGCGTCTAGTGGCATACTGAGGGATTCAGCCACAACATAAATAATTGAAAACATTCCCAGTACATCTGAAAAAAAAGTAGACATGCTCTCGTCTTGCTAAAACATCATCCCCCTGCAAAGAGCAGTGCAGTAAAAGCAGTGTCACATTACTTTAACAGAAGCATTTAACATTTTTACTGACAGAATCTAAAGCATGTGGTTATGGAGTGTGAAATCCTCATTAAAATTCCTCAAGGAAAATCAGTTGAATAAATATCCAGTAATTGTCGCAGTGCCCTCATTGCTGTAGTTTTACCATACAATAATTCTCTGCATTGATCAGCTTTATTCTCATATCAAATAGAGAGCTCAAATTCTTGTTCAGGAATTTATTACCCGCCAGGGACAATTCTGATCTTTCTAACTCTAAAGCTGTATAAATATGCTGCAATAACTGTGGTCATACCAGTGCATTTATGGAGCTTCCCTGTGCTACTCCTCTGGAGCAGTGGCTGCTGCCTCTCCCTGCACACCTTTCCACTTTCCCCTTCACATGGTGCATACAGAGAATGTGGATAAGGCAAGTGAGGTTCTGAAACAGGGTGATGAATCATAAGTGGGGAACACCACCAATTTTATTCATCATACTCAAGTCCTCTTTGAGTTTCTGCCTTTGCTTGTCTCCTCTGTGGAGAGGATTTCCGTAGACCACAGTGTGCTGTTGGACCATGCAGCCTGGAAGTGAAGGGATGGGTTACTGACCTAATACACAATGGGTGTGCCCTCCTTATAAATGATCCTGGAATAGGTGAAGATTTTAGGGAAAACTTCAGTGTCTTGAAGTAAGTCCTAGAGCATCTTCAAAAGTGAAGAGGAATGGCCAAACCCTGCTCCTGGATGAAGGGTATTGGGGAAATTTGATGTGTGTGTGTGTCCAGTATTAACTCCTCCAGCTGTTAAATTTAATAAGCAATAGTATATCTTTACCTTGATCCTGTCACTATTTTAAAGTGCTTGGCAGTTCAAAAGGACCAGAGGAGAGAGAGGTATTGAATGTATCTTAAAAGAGCTGCTGGCTTCCCTAGTGGAAAATGATTCTTATTTTGGTTAAACTGGAAAATATTTAAATCCTTCATATCTCCAAGCTGTTATGAAAATGTCTCTGCATGTTGCAGAGTTAAGAGTTTTTAGCTATATGATTCTAATAACACAAGAGGCTCTCAAGAGGAAATTCACAAAAGCCTAATTTTAAAACATTTTTGCTGCCAAAATTGCTAAATCTTTGAACAAAGAAACATTATTAAAAAATCTGATACTCTATGAAAAATGAGTATTTTAAAATTGGAGGCCAAAGCCCACTGCTAGAACATGAAATAGAGAGATTCTTGTCTACAGATGCAAACCTGCACTGGACTTTAACTGTTGAATAGCAAGATTCTGCCTTTAGTCTGGGCTGGACTACTCCAGAAAATTTGATAGTGGATATACTGGGATCTGCTGGTCCAAACAATCGACTGTATGACTGTAGTGAATTCATACACAAACTGGTCACTAGATCATGTGTAAATAGGTAAGTGTTCAATACAAAGCTGGTATCTTTTTCTACACATTTTAACCAGAAGGTGGCATTGTGTCACGTCTTTTGTGAATAAACGATCTTTGTTTTATTTTTATTTTTCCTTTATAAGACTTGGACTTCAGAAACCACACTAACTCATGCTTTTCTCTTTTGTTGTTTTGGGGGGATTTATTTATTTTTACAGATGTGATGAATTGTCACTCACGCATGTTTCATCCTCATTGAAAATGTGTTCTTTGCTTACAGTCTGATACTCATGTTATTGCTTTATTATCCAGATACATTTCTGGTCAAAACAAATTGAAGAACTTTATCTAGAATACTGCCTGTATATACTCTGTTGTGAAATGTTATTTCAGTTCACAGCTATATTTGAAATAATTTACAGTGATGTCAATAGAAATGACATTGTGTTAATTCACAGCCAGGACAATTGTGTACCACTGAAATACAAATCTCTTTTATATGGTGACTCAATGAATCTGTTCTGCTAGAACAGATACTATATCTAACAGATACAGTGCCTGTGTAAAAGTCAGAAAACAAAACAGGCATTGAAATGGTCTGAATGAGTGGGAGAGATTTACATTTTACAAACTGCTTAATCAGTGTCCTCAGAGGTTTGAGAGGTATCTGAAGTCATGCAGGAAGGTCAACTGTTTTAAAACACGTGATTGTATGATTTTTAAAAAGCACAGGATTGGCAGATACTGTCGATTAGATGTCATGCTCCATGTAGTCCATGGACTCATGTAAACTGTGGGAAAAGATTTCTAAAGGGGATGACAGTCTCAAAAACTGGATCAGTCTCTTCAGCCACCCATCATGTGCCATGGCTTCTCCTTTCTGATAATTTTAGTTGTGTCCTGTGCAATATGAACAACAGTTCATTAGAAGCCACACAGGCACCAATCATAAGAGGTTGACAGTTGATTATCATCTGAACTGATCCAGCCTCCTCCACGCTGAAGAGCTATTTTATCCATTATTAATCAGCCTTTTAATCAATTTTGTACAGGGCTTGCAAATAGTGGGCCACCAAACACATTCTGCTGAGCTGCAGGCCTACCCCATACAGGAAGAAAGCATCTGTCTCAAAGTACTGATTTTCAATAACAACTTTTCTGGTACTTTGCTAGAACATTTTCATATCAAAATGGAAATAGAGCTGTATCTGAAAGTGAAATGTATTTAACTTTTTGATTGTCCCATCACCAGCATCTCTGCTTTTCACATTGGGAAAGGCATATGATTCTGTGGTTTAATTCCTTATGTACATAAGAGGTCAGGGGCAGTACGTAATGGCATTCATACAAACCTTTCAAATCCAGGCAAAAGCAAGAAAGCGCAGGTGTCAAAATCAGAAATGCTATTGTCCTAACCTTACAAAGAGTCTGAGGACAATATGGCTGATTAAGATTTCTGACTTTCAGAAATGGCAACTTGACTTAACACAAGAGACTCATAAATGCTTTTAAAATCAGCCATTATAATCATCTCCTTAACCACTGATTAGCAAATCATGTTGACTCTTTGACATAGAAATATCCCTGCGGCAGCAATTAATAAAGATGGTATCACACAATCAACAGGTTTGATGTTTTCCTGTGCTGTAGATGGTTGCAAACTATATTTATCCTCTACAATGTGTAATGCAATCACAGATATTACACTAACACAGTTGAGACACCTACTGATACTATACTGCATCAGCATGAAAATGCTGGCATGGTCTGTATTTATTATTTTGAGGAATAACTACAGGTATTGCCAAATCCTAGAGTCTATGGAGTGCATGTTTTCATTGCATCTCCGTACTGAACCAAACCTTCTATCTGTATTCTGGAGAGTACTGCAAGCATGCAGCTGAGACCTTTCCATTTCTAATTATGTATGATGGAAAAGGTCATGAGACAGATGAGAAACCATATTCAATCAATACCAGACAGATTTTTTCCCTCCACTGATTTTGGAAAGTATTTCCATGGTTAGTAACACTCTGGGATACACAGAGATAGAACAGTAAACTGGTGTGCCTGTAAACATATTTATTCAGCATTTTGCTTCACTGAGCATAGAAGTCATCTGGCCAATCTTAATTTTTTTCCAAGGGACCATCACAAAAAGACCTGTAATACAAAGGAAAAAAACAATCTGCAAATGCTCCCTTGAAATGTGGCCTTTCCTGCCTAGTTACAGAATGAAATCGATACACAGCTGCAGATTTGTTGACCTGCACATGAGATTGAAACTATAATATGAAAAAAGTGAAATTCTTCCATGATGATAGGTTTTTCTCTATTTAGATACCGGTAGTGGGAACAATGTAATGACTGTAAGGATCTGCAGACCCCTGTAAAATGTTAGAGAATGTCATGTTGAGAAAGGGCATATGTTCTCTACATCACTGCTTCTTAATCTTCTCAGGTTTTCACAAAGAAATCATATTAATCAAATCTGCTTTCAGCTATATGAAAAGTGTATTTTGAATGGTTCACGGCTTAGGAAGGAATTGAATGTAGAAGGACACTTTGGATAGAAATAAGCCCAAAACTTAAAATAACTTGCTGTTGTCAGTATCTTACTTTATCATTCTGAATAGATGTGACAATTTCGCACCAGAAAGCTCTGAAACTGCCCCATACTGTGGCTGTGGAGTGGTTCATGAAGGCAATACAGGAGCAGGGGAATTGCCAGATGAAATGAGACTGGTGAGCCATCTGCTACTGGCTTGAAAAGAAAAAAAAAGCAAACCCAACAAAACATCCTACCCAGAAATACATCAGCAAGGGGCAGAATTCTGCCTGGCACTGGAAAAACACACTGCTCTCCTACCTCATTTGAAGATCTGCTTGGGAGTTTGGGGAAGGTTGAGATGCATATCTATGAGGTGAAGGTTTTGTTACAGTTTAGCTCCTTTTCCATTGTCCCAGTGAGGACAAAGTGAGGGGGCAGAGAGGGGAAGAGAAGAGGACATCCCTTCGGTTCCATGCAGCAGGGGAATGGGTCAGGAGGGAAAGTGGTTGGCCCTCCGAAATGATCAGGAGAAGCCAGTGTACTCCTCCAGATATGGGGGCAGTCTAGGATTCTTCATGCTTTCATAAAAGAGGATAACCTTCCAGTCTCCCTCTGACATTGCGCCTCCTTCTCGTTTTAGATTGTTTTGGAGACAGCCTTAAACCTGTGGAAATACATCGTTTTATTAAATACACCAGATAAACCCCACAACACTTGTATGTGGTTTCCTCATTGTTATTAGTATTTATTGTTTACTTGGCACAGATTTTGTGTTTGGCACCTTTGTTACTACAGGGGGAGACTTGATCCCTGTGCCCAAAAACTGTTCTGATGATTCAGTCTTGTTCTCATTGAAATGGGGATTCTTGCTGCTGACTTTGGATATGAAGAACAGGGAGGGCATGAGGGTACACTCCTTTCCTCTCTGCTGAATTTGAATATCAGACTTCTAGTTAGATGATCAACATATCACAAACTAAACTGAGATAGAAATGACAGAATGTTGGTTCTGGCAATAGGATCTGAGGAACACTTCTCTGTCACTTAAAACAAAAGCAACAGGATTTCTTCTGAAGGCAAAATATATTTAATTCTAGAAAAAAATTCCACAAATAAAAAAGAGGCAGCAATCTAATGAGAATTGTATTTTAAATTGGTGCCAGAAAAACAGGATATTCCTGAGGTCTTTCTGAACATGTCTGGACTCTGGAGAAAATCTACTAATAGCAAAGGCATGACATTAGATTACAACCACAAAACTGCAGTCTTAAGACTGTAAAGAAAATGGGTTAAGTCTATACCATTTCTTATTTGTATTATAATCCCTTCCATAAGAATAGCCTTTCCTGAAATTATTGAGAAGGAAATTCTCTCTTGCTTGTAAATGTAATTTTATTATTCCTCTCACTATATTTGTAAAGATAGCTGAAAATGTTTAGCTTACCACTTTTCAGAATGCTGTCCAAATCTGAGGGTGGTTACTACAAAGGGAATCTAGCATGGGCTAATGATTATTATGCTGTGGTATTTGAAATCAGTAGTGTTCAATTATGTACAACATATGTTAAAGTCAAACTTCGAAGGAGAAATGGGAAATGAGATTTGCAGTCTGTGGGGCTTGCAGATGCTTAGGATCAAGCCGTGAGACCTCTGTCTGCTCTGACTGCTGTTGGTATTGACCACTTGTGTATCGCATGGAATTCTTTGCTCAGGACAGGAAGACAACCTTCAGATTTGCAGATCTTCTGCTAGGTGGAATAGGATGGATATCAGCGAAACAGGGGAATACATCCATACTCAAAAAGCTAGTTCCACAACAACAATGATCTCATACTGAACTGTAGGTGGAGAAGTGACTGAGAGCAGCTCTGCAGAGAAAGACTTGGGGGTGATGGTTGATGAAAAACTCAACATGAGCCAGCAGTGTGCACTCACAGCCTAGAAAGCCAAAGGAATCCTGGGCTGCATCCAAAGGAGTGTGGGCCAGCAGGTCGAGGGAGGGGATTCTGCCCCTCTCTTCTGCTCTCATGAGACCCCACCTGGAACACTCTACACAGTTCTGGTGCCCCCAATGTAAGAAGGACATGGAGGTGTTGGAGCAAGTCCAGAGGAGACCACAAAGACAATAAGAGAACTGGAGCACCTCCCTTACAAAGACAGGCTGAGAAAGTTTGGACTGTTCAGCCTGGAGAAGAGAAGGTTGAGTGAAGACCTCATGGCAACTTTCCAGAGTCTGAAGGGGCCCTACAGGGAAGCCAGAAACAGATCCTTCCTCAGGAACTGTAGTGATAGGACAAGGGGGAGTGGATTCAGGCTCAAAGAGAGTAGGTGTAGATTAGATGTTAGGAACAAATTCTTTCCACGGTGGTGAGGCACTGGAACAGGTTGTCCAGAGATGTTGGGATGCCCTAACTGCACTGGGAACAGTTTGCCCAGAGAAGCTGTGGATGCTCCAGCCCTTGCAGTGTTCAAGGCCAGGTTGGACTGGTACTTGGAGCAACCAGGTCTAGTGGGAGGTGTCCCTGCCCATGGCTGGGGGCTGGAATTTGATGATCTCTGAAGTCCCTTCCAACCCAAACCACTCTATGACTCTATAATTTATTTTTTTCTTTCAATAAGTCCCAATTCTCATGATGGTGAGAGAGGAGTTACTTATTGTAGTTGAGGCAAGGCGTATGCAACACACAGTTTACAGCTGTGAGTTGAGTCTCATGACTGGGGAGCGGGAGAGGCTGTGGGCCTCAGAAGTGTACAGCACTGTTTGCTTTGAAACAATCACTCGGGCATAAATGACTCACTGTGAGGTGTTGGAAGTCATGCTGGTTGGTATGGCATTCAGTGGTCTAACAGCCACAAGCTCAGTGCAGGGAAAAAAAAGACAAGTTTTTCACTGGAATAATAAAAAAGTAAAGAGAGGAATGTGCTGCTCAGACTGCCTTTTTGATGCTATTGGAAATCAGCTTATCTAGAAATTGCACTAGACAATCTGAGGTGATCTGTGATGTTTCAAAAGTACTGATGGAAGGAGATGATGAAGCTTGCTTACATGGAGTCAAGCTTGCTGGCATGTTAAAATCACTGGCTGAAAATACAGAAAAAAACTGTTCGATTTGGGAGAAAAGATATTGGTTGAGAATTATTTACATTATTTTTATATTATCATCACTGACTTCGGACGGCCAGCTGATATGCAAAGGTGAGCAGTGGAGGCAACTTAGCAGAAAACCGTGATTCCATTCTGCATGACTCTTCAATTTGCTTTTTGCCCAGAGAAGTGGTTGAGAGTTGAAGCTGACTCTTTTCAGAGTTGTACTGACTGCAACACTGCTGGCAGCAGTGGAGGGAGGCTGAACTCATCCAGGTGCCATGTCTTTCCAAGTGCTTTGTGATGGTGGTGGTGAAGAGCAAAGGGTTTGGGATGTTCTTATTCTAGGTATACCATGTGCAGTGTAGTGTGTGTATATATAGATTCACCAGTGAAATTGACAGTTTCCCCAGGAAAAGTATAATCATAACAGGTTGTTATCTCTCTGCATGCTTCCATTTGGACTCACTTCAGCTCTTTCTGTAGCAGAGATGACTTGTTAAAGAGATAAAACTATGTGTTCATATCCTTCTTGATGCAGCACTTGACTTTTCATTGCTCAGCACGAGATACTGTCACTTGGCCATTTTATCTGTCACATAGGGACAGCAGAGGGAATTGGCTAATGTGACTATGCTACAGAAGATTTTGAACTCTCTTAGGTGGAGAAGTGAGCCAGACATAAATCCAGAGGAGGAGGATATAATATGGCTGGACCCCTCTTTGGGTGGGAGCGCTCTGTAAGTCTCCATCGGAGCTGTGATTTTTGGATGTCTGATCCCTATGGTAAGATGGACTAAAAAGTGGGTACTCATGAAGCATCGAGGCTGCTGCCCCCCCACCTCTGACATTTCCAGACAGAAGGTTAGAAAATTTAAACTGGTATCTATTTCTTTGCAATTCAGAATGAAAAGACGAAATTGTTTTATAGATAGCCAAACACAATATATTCAACAAGGGAATCAGATACAGTTCTGTTCATGACTGCTAACTTTCTCTGTCTCAAGAAAGTTTACCTCTCAGGCAACTCTGCAGAAAGTACATAGTAGGCAGAAGTCACTTTGTACCTGTTGTCTTTCTTCTGCTTTTTCTCTAAGTAAGTGGTATTAATCACTGTCAGATGCAGGATACTGTGCTGACAGAGTCTTTGCTCTGACTCAGTGGTGTTCTGGAGTTACATTTTTATGCATCTCAGTTTCCATACCAACTGCTTGATGTTGCCTGCTTGTTGCAGACATGGTTTTCTAGCAACTGAAACCTGAGACTCTCTTACATAAGCTTTATAGATCCCCCATTTTATAAATCCCTGCCTATCTCCTCATGCAAGTTTACTTTCCCACCTTCCTTTGTATTCCTGCCATTGCATCCTCTAAAATGCCAGGTGCCCTGCTCCTTTTCCAGATCCATTACTGAATGTTGTTAACGTTTTTTTGCCTCTCTGGTTCCATCTCAATGAGGAATTCACTTGTATCACTTAATTCCAGCAGGCCACCTACCTTGGTGAATAGCATATTAGATTGTTGCCCATGGTGTTCTTCACCAGAACCAGGACTAGTTTTTGTTCTTCCATGTACCCACTAAACACAGCACAGTTAGAACATGGGTTTTTTTCTATATTCAGAGCAGCATATTGCCCTAACCTAAATGCTACAGCTTACTATGTTTTGAATGGCTGGTTACACTTTGTCACAGGTGGCCAGGTTCGTAAAAGGAGAAGAAAAAGAATTGTATGCATATTAAAATTACAGAATTGTGAAAAGAACAGCTAATATAATCCCCGTCTGTCTGTCACAGAATGGTTGAGTGTCTAGAAACATTGCAGCATAGAGAACATAGAGAAAAAATCTTATATAATTAATGAACGTTGAAAATAGAAAGAAGTTGTGCAGTCTAGATGAGGTGTTTGTAACAAGTATCAGGATGGAACTAGGGCTGACTGGAAAATACCAACACTTAGGTAAAAGGGAGAACCCAGAAATTTTTACCTTAAGTACAAAAATTGTCTATAAATCAAAACTCAAAACATGCAGTTAGGGACTTGCTACAACTTCTATTTGGTTTTCTTGTTGGTCTGTCATTCTCTATTGCTCAGTTTATTTCTTCTATGATATGCCATGCCTCACTGATCTATTGTGTATTCTATCATGAAAATCAGGCTTATGAGGATCTCAGGGGAAAATGATGAAAACATTTAAGTTTTTGTAGAGAACTAGATATTGAAAAGTAATTTCTTTGAAAAACCATAGGGAAAGAAATTTATACATAAGCCCTAATTGAGACCAGTCTTCTACATCCTAACAGATATTGTAATTTTTGTTTTCTTCAGATGTGCCATATTGTGATAAAGGAAATAACTGGAGGAAGTATTTATAAGGGGCAAGAAAAATATTTTGGTTATGATGCCATCTGTCCAATGCTAGCTGACTGCTGAGGCAGTGGAAATTGAAATTATTATAATAGTTTCTGTAATCTTCTTAAATCTTAAATTAAATTAGCATCAGGATTGGCACTTCTAGACTGAGTTGATGGCTGTGATTATGGGTCCTTCTTGCCTTCTCTAGTTTCATTTATTGTTAGTTGCTATTATATGTTCATTAAAAAGTAATTTGATAAATTGTGGGATTTTCTGCCTGTAAAACAATTACCAGAATGAAGAGTGATGGCAGTGGCGGGGGAATATGCTGAAACTTGGTAACCCTTTGTGAAGGCAAAGCAGGATACAAAAATGTTACTATTTAATAAAAAATTATTCAGCGTAACAGTACGTTCTTCTACTCTCCATAAGTGAATGAAGCCGGATTAGAGGTATCTTCTGTGTTCTAACTCTGTCTCTGCTGTGGATGAACATGTGATGGCCACTTGTGTCAATATTTTTGCGAATCAGTGCTGATTAATCAGATAGGAGGACAAGTGGACAAGATCATGACACTGTGGACAGGAATTCACAATTCTCTTACATAGGTGAGTTCTGAGGACTGTACTGAAATAATTTTGAGGAATCACTGACTGATTAATTTAAAAATTACAGAGGCCTGTGGGTATCCAAATACAGACTCTGAACTTCATTATGGCATGGACTTATGCGAAGCCATTCAGGACCAGGTGATTTTTAGTGGCCTTTCTGTATTTTTTGAATACCTCTATTCAACTTGCTTAAAAGGTCTCCAATCTCACACTGAGAGTGAGGAATGGTGGAGGAAGCAATGAAAGTTTGGTGAGGGGGAATGGCGGAGCCTGAGAGAAAAAGAGAAAGATTGTTCAGACAGGCAGAGAGCATATTAGCTATAACTGGAACTGTGTTTATACTGTCATGTTAGCTTAGGATTCAAGGTCACACTCAAAGGTTTCCTCATTGCTTAAACATTAACGTTCACCCTGGCCTTTACTGGCTGTCAGGCAGACCTTGGATCTGACCATGAACACAGCTGCATACACACTGGAAAAGCCTAAATGATTTTGAGGTCTAAGGAAGAGTTAAAATTTATGTGGAGAGAGCTGAAAGAGGCAGGCTGATGGGGGATGAAGTGAGATAAATAATGGAGTGCTGGACAAGGAAGAGTTAACCTCAGAGAAATTCAAGAGGAAATAGGATGGTAGCCAAGCCAGCTTGAAGGACAGAGGAGGCAGTTGTCTGCTGCAAATGTAAACTGTGTCAAGGGTTTTTGTAACTTCACTGGGATGCAGATTACCAGGAGACACTCTTCTTAAAGGGTAAGCTGGTGTGAAGTGTGGAGAGAGCTGGCAAGAGTCAGTCTCTGGCAGTCCCTCTGGTCAGCACACAGCCCTGGGCAGTACCCGCCCAAGGAGAGCTGTGCTTCCCGTCAGCACGGGAGAGTAATTCTCAGCACAAAGATGCAACACTGGCAACAATCTTCTTTCCTGGAGATCAAAATAAATAATTCCAGTTCATACAATAGCTCTTTAAAACAGACAAATATTTCTTCATAATAGTTGCAGTAGAAGAAGGAATTAACATAACTCTGAGCACTCTCCAAGGACAGTGCATCCTCAGAGCCAGAGAACACACCTACGCTGAGTATGATGTGTGCTTGTATGACTCAAAAATAATATTCACAGCTGTGGTGGTTTGGTTCCACAGAGCATGCCATGAGCCTTCCTTTCACACTAGATTATCCTAGCCTGCATTGTTCTGGAAGGGAGACATTGCGTCTGGCTCCCTTTGGAGATGCCAGGAAGCCAGATGATGTGCATGTGGTGCTGACTCCTACAGGATCACTCACATTCATCTTAGAGGTGGCAGGCTTGTTGCAGTTAATTATTCCTCTCTCAAAATCTGGCTCCTCACCATCTTCATAAACCCTGAAGCAAATATTATAGTACCCTCAGGCCCTCAAGAATGCTTATACAGCAGGAATTTGGCTTCTTCCAAATGTGATTAATAAGCTTGCTCATTACATTTTGCACCTTAAAATATCAAGAAGAGAGTCCAGGTACATACTGCATACAAGAATTTATTCCTGTTTGATGAGCACATATGTTTGCCTGACCTGGAGGACTTGACATCTCTGATAAACTTGTAATTGAAGGAACTGGTGAAGAAGCAGTTGAAAGTGCAGATGGGGAAGAAGAATTAGGAGTAGTCAAGGTTTATGTGGACTGAAGTGGACCAGCTGAGGTTAGACTGAAATAAATGATGAGAGACAGAGATAAATGATGGAATAATAATTAGAAATAAGATTTAGAAGAATTAAGCAAGTGAAAAAGGAATCAGATAGCCTCTGCAGATAGAGACAGGCACCATGGCTGCCTACTGAAGTGAACTGGCAGGAGACAAAGGTTGCCTGTGGCACTTAGCACTGGGTGGCCACAGTTATGATTTCCAAGCCTCACGTGCTAACTGAATTCTTGAATTTACAGTGGCCGAACAAGCATGCAAGTCAGAATATCCAGGAGTTTGCCTATCAGGTGCATAGGGCAAAGTCTAAAAAACAGTATAGACTGTCCTCATGTTGCAATATTTTCCTGCACTAATTTTATTATTATTTTATGAAATGTATTACAGAGGTTTCCACAAGCCTGATTCATGACTCAGGATGTGTTAGGTACATTAAAAATAGATAGTTTTTGTCTTCAGGATAGTCAAAATATATGACAGGAATCTGCAGAAGGAAATAAACACAAGAGACAGTGAGAGACAAATAATGTAGACATGTACAACATTTACATTGTAGGCTTAGTTACTTACAGGTATGGGACACATCATCTAAGACACCATTTTTGTCTTTCACTGTTCTGCATCTTTTACAACGGAAGGTATTAATTGGTTGGAAGATACATCTTCTTCAAAGAAAAGTCACAGTAAAAATGGTATTTTTCCTTTCTGGAAACTGAAATGGCTTCAACACAAACACAAGTCATTAGTTAGCGTTCAGTGATCCCTACCTTATTCGAATATTCCCTTTCTGCCTTACTCACCTGAAGAAGCTACACAATACACAGAAGGAGTCATTTAAAAAGGCTTCAGATGAGACAAGAGGAATAAGAAATAGGAATAATGGTAGAAGTCTTTAGCAGAATGTAGGGGTGGACAAAGGTACGTGGTGGAAAAAAAAAAGAGATAGTCATAAAATGAAATGTAGTCTTGGAAAGGGGACTTTAAAGATGATACTAAAGAAGATAGGACACTTTGGAGGTAATTTGGAGCAGAGGGAATTTTATATCTGGCAAATGCAATTAATAGTCTTTTTAAGGACCTGCATAATAATTTGACGGTGAGAGAGAAGCATTTCTTCTCACTATGCGGTCATTCAAACCATGCTAACATACTGGCACCCTGTGCATGTTATGGGATTGCTTCTTAGTGAACATTGAATAATTACTCTTACC
Organism: Lycocorax pyrrhopterus obiensis; assembly: GCA_014706295.1. NCBI lineage: Eukaryota > Metazoa > Chordata > Aves > Passeriformes > Paradisaeidae > Lycocorax > Lycocorax pyrrhopterus. Next base: position 23,492,339 of record JACSVZ010000002.1, on the reverse strand, counting down.
ACTGGAGAGATTAATAGAACGAAAATTAAGCTTCTCTAAACGCAATCTTGATTATTAGGGCTCTGAGTGTGTTGCGGGGAATGCATTGCTCAAGTGTTCAAAAAAAGTGCACAGTATGTACTGTGTTATCAGTATTTTAAAAGTTAAGAGTTTGACAGGAATTTCAGCATTAAATGTAATCCCATATGAAACACTCTCCAGGAGCTAATCTGTTGCCATTTCCTGTTTATATAACTAGATCCACCATATAGAATTAATAAAAATGCATGGCAAATCTTGATGCACTTAGCAAAGCATATACCACTGACACATCCTTGAAAAGCCTACTGGTTTATACAACACGTTTCTTTTGTCAACTGCCTTGGCTTTTGAAAAGTGTTTTGTTTTGGTACTTAGCTCAGGCACAGAGCTACATGGAGGAGGATGTACCTCTCCCATGCCCAGATTAGGTCCTGGGACAGTACTGTTGCTTCTGCAACCAGCACAGACTAGACTTTTTATCCTGGTAGATCTGGGGTACCTCTGTGGAGAGTCAAAGATCTCGAAACACCGAGCAGAGACACATCCATTTGGTGCTTTCCCCTTCAATGTCAGAATTTCTGAGCCTCATACTGGCCACTACTGACCTGCTTCTACATCTCTCCACACCGTGAGAGGGAATTATGGCTTCCTGTGCAGTCCTGAGTGAAGACACAGAGCCAGCACAGATCAAGTGGTGTTCCCCAGCCCCTTTTGGAGCAAGAACCACATTACATATTCAGCAGGAGTCTGACTTCTAGTCCTTGGGAGATTTCCGTGCTTTATCTTCTCAGCACACGCTTTTCCTATTGGGCTGATGTTTTCTGACAACTATGTATCCATCCAAACCAACAGGTACCTTAAGAATCTGGTCCCAGCCAGGCACGATGCACGGGCATTTTAGATATGGATTGTATGAGCTCTCAACTTGCTCAGCATAAGCTTATGAGCTCTGTGCCAGCACGGGCCAAGTTACATTTATACTGGATCTGTGGCTCACTACTAGCACTTATGTTTCCTACTTTTTCCATTACCTGTGGTATCCTGAACCTCTTTCAGTTCAGATAATGGAGTGTTAATAAAGAGCCTTTTGCTGTAATTTGCATTAAAAAGCAGACAAACTTTTTTTAAGGAAAAGACATATTTTTCCCTCATGCATTCATAAAACAGAGAAAGGGGTAAGACCCATACTTAAAAAATAATATTGAAGAATAGAAAAAGAATAACCATGGAAAAATAAACTCTGAAGTCATTTGGGAGGAAAAGAGACCAGGGCAGAAATATCCTGTTGTAACTGTTCCATGGCACCATACAACTGGAAAAAAAGGGCTCTTTTAGTTAGTATTTATTGTTAATACTCAGTTGCCCAATGTTTAACTAATTCTTTCAACAAAGTTTTGCAATGAAAATTCTCTTTTTTTGGTGGTTCTTTTTGTTTGTTTTAATTTGAAAGGGCAAACCTCTAAAGAAGTACATGAAGAACAAGTAACTGAACTCAAAGAATGGTGTGTGTCACTGGGTGCAGTGCTACTGTGACTGTTCTGGGAACTTATATGATAATGAATTTGTCTCAGATAAAGACCAGCAGGTGTCCATGATTGTCTCACAAGTTTCCCATCAGATTTATTTCTAAAAACGTATTAATACATTTTAAATCTTAATTAGCAATGAAAAGGTTGTACTACAGTTGCTTTACTTTCATGTTGCAATTAGAAAACAACTTAGCCTGTTAATTGCAAGTGAAAAAAGAAGGGAAAATTTTCAGCCTTGGAAGTTTTGACTGACAGGTTCTTGGTTTTGAAAGGTGGGGAGCTGCTATCAGACACAAAGTGCTGGAGATAAAGGGACCCTGCATAACTATGTAGATATCTGATTTTCAGAGGAGTTTTTTGTATTTGTTAAAGTTGTGGTCATCTGTCACTTAAGTAACAAGGATTAGAGCTTTATTTTGGTTTCATCCCAGGAAAAAATCAAGGATTTTTAAGCTCAGAAGCATGCCAGGTTTTCTTTAAAGTAGCCATTGGTACAAAATGAGAAGTAATAACCAGAAGTCCCTACTTGGTGGCACAAAATTATTTTCATTTTAACTAGAAATTTTTGAAACAGCAAATGCTTATACACAAATTGGGATTGCACACATTTCAAAGTCTTTGGAAAGACAGGAAGAAGATAATGTCAAGCAAGTATGAAAGCAAGGTATTCACAAAGCTGGTACTCTCATGAGCACACATCTTTTCTTTTACTTATCAAAACCAGGCTGGCTTGGCAAGAAATTTACTGACTGATTGTTTTCTGAGAGTTCATGGATTGTTGCAAAGTGCAACTTGCTTTCTTAAAATTTTTCTCCTTTTTATATCTGATTAAAGCTAACATTATGGATGAGAGATTACAGTCATCCCTACTAGCCCACCTCTTCTCCTGTTATTCCATCTGTCATTGCCATTTTTTGGAGCATTAGAGCTGAAAGCAGATTAGGGCACCTTTCAGAGCTACCAGCAGAGGTAAACCCTCTAGATCTATGTAGTCCTTCAAATGGCTTTTCAAATGGCTCACAGTGATGCTGAGCTTTCTGCCTGCAGCTCATTTTGTGTCTGCCAGCACAATGTAGGTCTCTGGATTACAGCAGTTGCTGGAGTGCTGCAGGAGTCAGAAGCCCATCTGTCCTGAGGGAAGGGTGAAATGTAGTCTTTGTGATTATAAACACAGTTTTGAACAATTGCATGAAATGATGAGGGAATGGATAATGGTGATAATACAGTTAAGGGCCAAAAACACAGAAGGTTTTGCTGGTGATGCCATACATGATTCCCATTTCTTTTGACTGTGTGAAACTTGGTTAAAATTTCCAGGTAAGTATAAGTTCTGACTCCAGTTTACACTCTCTTCTCAACACAGGCTGGGCATGCAGTCCTGCTGTGTGCTGTCTATAGCCTATGGCATACTGAGTAACTGTGAGAGCAATTCTGTTTTTTGGACGACTTGTGTTACAATCCTCCAGTTTCTGCTCTGGCGCTGCCACACTGGAAATCTCTGCTCCTTAGACTGTCCTTAATCATCACATAAACAGAAGGCAGGTAGTGGAGAAGGCAGAGATTGGAAGGCTCTAATACTGGTCACATAAAATACGGAAAAAGTCAGGTACGAACCATGTAATTTTCCTTGAAAGCAGTGTCTGGCAGTGAGATCACAAAAAGCTGGGCTTTTTTTACCATAACAAGGATTAACAGTACTGTTTGTTCTGTTCCTTGTTTGTCATAATTGTTTCTTCCTGACTGTATTTTTTAAAATCTTGTGAAGGGTTGAATGTTATCCCAGTTGTTACGACTGTACTTATTACTGTCAGCCACAATATTTTTAGATAATGTATAATCACATTTGAGGTATTTCTGCATTCAGTGGCTTTTTCTGTTTCAATAATTTTGTTTTGCACCTTACAGAGTCTGTTTTCCAACTCTCTGAGCATCCCTGGATTTGATGGCACACCATTTAGATAACTGCATAATCATTCCACATCTCACTGTGATGGCAAGTCTCTGGAAATTCTGAGTCAGGTCTGCCTGCAGGATTAGCGCATGAAAGAGCTGCCAGGAAACAGAAAAACATCTACCATCCATCCCCTGAATGTTGCCTAGCACCTTGTCCTTTCGGAGACAGAAAACAATGTGTTAAACCCCGAGTAACATTCTACGTCAATTTGCGCCAGTGCAGCTCTACCAGAGGTGACTCGTCTCCATTTCCATAACTGATGATGATCCAGTTAGATATGATGGGCCAGGTTCTCATTTCAGTCAAGGGTATTACAGGGCAGAATGGGGCAAAGCATCCAGGACATAATTAAGAATAATTTCCTAGCTGCCAAAGAATTGTCTGGAACCAATGCTGGGAGACTGTGTAACAATCCCTTACAGCATTTTCCATGCTGTTTCTCATGCTCCAAAAATCAGATTGTGATTTTTTTTTTTTTACCATCAAAAAATGGAAAAGAAATTAAAGGTTTGCTCAATACTGTACTAATTTTGCATGTATATGTGTAATGTGAATTATCTCTAATAATTGCAGACAAATAGGGAATGCCTACATCCACAAATATATTAATGTTGATGTTGGTATATTAACCAACAACAAATGAGAAGAGACAGTGGATATATTGTTGGCTGCTCCACACATTTCTGAACAACATTGCTATAGTTAAGGCTGGAAACATTTAGGACAAAAGGGCAAGCACTTTTGGTGGGAAAGCATGTCTAGAATTTTATTTGCTCTTTAAATTGTCTTTTGAGTAACTTTATAGATCACTACTTTTTAGTGTAGGTTAGTCATTTAATTAGAAGATAAAGATGAAGAAGAATCCTGTTTATAACTCTTAATCTACTAAAGTCATTATCTAGCTAGCAGTCCTGAGAGAATATTCAACATATTGAACTGATTTGTGCGTGCTTCATTAGCTCTTTATATCTTAACTGCATATAATCATTCCCAGCTCTGTCATGGTTATCATGGTGGAATTTCCACTGAAGTCAGTGAACTCTGAGTGTAAATTGACTGCAAAACAGTGACTGGGACAAATTCCCTTGTTATCTGAAACCTTTGAAATGCCACTAGCTTGAGTGGAATTGCTGGAGACATGACTAAATTTGGTTTAATTTTCTGGTATTTATTCAAGTTAGTGCCTCGAAGACCTGGATTTCTCTCATTTAATTTTAATATTTTGGGCTGAACTTGACAAATAATGATAAAAATAGTGCCTTTAGGGTTTGATTGAGAAATATTTTTGTGACAGCTTGAAAGATGTCTGTTAGAATCAGCAAGCCCTTGACTGATCTTTTAGTGGCCATAGTGGAAAGGTAATTGAAAAAATCAGCCAGCTAACAGGGTGCTTGAAAAATGGTTATTTTTTCAATGGATTTTAAAAAATACAGCTAAAGATCATTGCATTCGGATTTGTGCAAATACAGTCATTTGAAATACAGATGAGATTAAAAAATGTAATTTTGTTTCATTCAATGTTCAGGCCACATTTTCTGACCTCTTCCCTATAGGAAAAAAGGAAAATAAGGGAAGGAAGGAGAGACCTAGAGCAATCAAGAAGATGGCCAAGCAATCAAGAACATGCCAGCCCATGCTGAATATGGGCATCTGCACTTCCACCTGAGATATAAGAAGACCCATTAATTTCCCTCTAAAGAAAGTTCAACAGTTATTCAAGAAGGACTATGGATTACCTTGTGGTATGCACAGTTTTTCAGATTCTGGTGAGAAAACAATACTCCTTTTTTTTTTTTTTAACTAGATCTGTAAAAATATTAGAAACCAACTTTATTAAAGAGGAAGTGAATTTTGCAGAGTTTTGTGTGTGTCTACGTGTGTGTATGTTCCCTTCACACTTACTTCTCATGCATAGAAGAATCTCTGCTTTTTGACTTCCACAGATTTTCACTGTGGAATTAATTTGAACTCCACTTTGATTTATATCTTATCTACACATACCTTTTGCTCACCCGACTTTGGTGATGCTGTAATTTCAGGATTATTGACCCAGACAGGAACAGTGATAAGAGGATGCCACATTCATTCAGTTCATTGTCTTGCAAGCAGGATGCTGGCTAAGTTACTTGCATACTAATTCTGCCATCCTTTACCACAAATCTTCCTTTTTATGCTCAGAAGACCTGACAAATTCCACCACAATTCATCGTTTGGGGAGATCTGCAGAGGCGTTCTGGAGAGTTAAGTCACTTGCCATGGCACCTGAATTCCCAGCCATATCTGAGCAGGAACATGGTACCAGGGAGGACCAACTGCTTACAAAAGGCTTTGCAAAATGTCGGTAGTTGGAGAAAAATAAAGATTTTTTCAGAATCAACACACCTTTTTATAGGCTCCTATTGCCATAAAAGGTCCCCAGCCTGCTCTAATTATGCTGCATGTTTCTAGGTGCACAGACTGATTGTAGTTAGAGGCTGACAGTTCTGTCCTTTTTTACGAGCAATGTTAAAGTGCTATTCCTACTTTCTGAAAGTAATGAACTGTACTGCAACCTTAGCAAAATTTGCAGGGTAAAAGCACTCTAAATTATTAATACTACTTCCTAAAATGCCACTGAGGTTTCCCACCCACAGGCTGACCTAGCCCAAACCCAGCTGGACCTGTGGTATGTCATGAGATGACAGCATTCATTTCTTGGACTGTAGGTGCCAGTTAGGAGCGTATCAGCATTGCAGTTGTGAATACATTTCTGAAGAGTCGTAATTTAGATTTTAAATATGCGTCAATCTGAAACTTGGCATCGGTGCAACATTTGGTTTTAAAGGGAAGAAAGGTCTTCAGGTAATCAATTACTTTTCAAGTTTGGGAATTTTTGTCGAAATTCATGTTTTAGTAATAGAAAGACAGTCATTAAAACTGAAGTATTACAAGCTCTTTCTGTGGAAGATGTGGTGTGCTAGCAATCAAGAAAATCTAAAGAACAGAGTTCTTAAATAAAATGCAAAGGCACTCACCTGGTTTTTGTATTTTCATTGTGTTTGCATGTTATGCCACATGAGGTGTTTATAACAACGCTTGTTGTACCATATCCAGGGTATATATTCCCATGACAGATTTCCTGATGCTTAAGGTAGAGGTATGAGGGGGTCCACTATGCTCTGCTCTACTAAATGATGCAATGAGGCCTATAATGCTGTAATGCTGAGGTTCGCTCCCTTTTCTGGTCTGAATTGAAACTGAGAAGAGAAAATCAGGTGTCTAGATGAGTCCTCTTTCAGCAGGAGCTTCCACCTGAAATTGCAAATAAGCCACATAAAGAATTTAACTTAATTGAACTCCTACAACTAAGCTGTCATTGTTGCAATGTACTAACACATAGGATTTGAAATGTGGACTGCGTACCCAGGCACAGTGAAGAAGGGGAGCACAGGACAACACATGGAGTTTCTGATTCAAGACTAGGCAGTGCCGGTATATTTCACAGCAGAAAGGATCCCTAAAGTTATTGTTAAATCCTTGGTGATTGCTGAGTGTCGGAAGAGCTCTTTTCCCTTTACATTTGATCCAGCCATCAGCTGGATCTGCCCCACTGAGGGCAGCTTCTTTCTCCCTGCTGTGAGAGTCTCCATTATTGATTTGGGGTCACATGGAGATACAACATGCTGCCAAGTATTTAAAACATAACTCTGTATCTGTGTTGTCCAGCAGGGTTCAAGTTATAAAAGCCAGTAGGCATGCACTAATTAGGTGACACTCTTAGGTCAGGTCAGGCCTGTTTATAGTCCTGGAGGAAAAGACACAGATTTTGCCAACATTAATGCTACTGGCTCCCTGATCCAGACCTCTCTCTGTTAACCTTTCCCTCTCCTCCTTCTGACACCCGAGGCTAGCAGGCATCTACCTGCTGAGGGCAGCCAGGGTACGTACCTGTGTTGTTCCAGCTTCATCTCAGTGAAGTTAAACACTTGTTTACACTTGGAAATTAGATGGCATTAACTGGATGGTGTGCAGTGAGTGTGCAATAGCTGCTTCAGAATAAATCCACGTGTGCATAATCCTAATCTGTTCCAGAATGGGACGTCCCTAGACAGCTGAAGTGGTGAGCTCTCTTGCCATGTCCCCTCTGTGCCACCTCTCTGGAGCAGAATCACAAGGGTTCACACTGATCAGCTTTTGCCCAGCTGAAGATTTCCTACTTGTTCATCCTATTTGTTTTTTTTTTTCTCCTAGCCAATTTCTTATCTATAAGCATACTTTGCCTTGACTGCATGATCTCTTAACTTCCTCTAGAGCCTCTTGGGAGGGACTTGGTCAAAGGTTATTAAAAAATTAAAGGAGTTATATCATCCTGCTCTCTTATCTGCTCTTATTTTAACATACCCAAACTAGTCTACTGTGTTGGGACAAGGAGCTGGGGTAATAAAATGGAACTGGCAGTACCACTGAGCCCCTACAGAGCAATAGTTTTAGTAATACTTATTTAATGACAGGTTTTGCATTTAGTTAGTTAATGATAAAAGAATTTTTTATATCTTTCCCAGTTTTGTGTCCTGGTGGCAATCTTGGTTTGACATTTTCCTTAAATGGGTCAAAAATTACTTGAATGGGGTGACTGCTAGAATGAAAAAAAGATAGCCTTTTAAAAGTAAACATCAAGAACATTTTTATTTCTTCCTAGCAGAATTTAATGATACCTTTACAGCCAATTACACATTTTTCCATTCCATTTTGTCTTACATCTTTCTTTTTTTCTCTTCCTGTCTTTTTTTTTTTTTTTGTGTTAAAGCACTGGGGCCCATAAATGAGGAAAAGATAATGGTTTACAATCAATGCCCATGGACCAGAGAGCTAATCTGAACTTAACTAAAAAGTCAATATTTAGCTGTACCTTATCAGTGGAGAAATGTCAAGCACGGAGATAGACATGAACAAATTTCCAACTGATTTCTCTTTCTTATGCCTCAGCATTCAAAGATTCATGGAAGAGTTTCAACATCAGATAAGACAAACTGCCGTTGAAAAAACCCACATAACAAATGACAAACCTGTGGCTGCAGGAAACTAGAGTTTATGAAATGAAAACACAAGTCAAAATTCATTCTAATCTCTTCTTGCACATTCCATTGGGTCACCTTCCAGTCTGTGTGATGCAGCAGCTGATAGTTAAACACTGCAGGCAGTCTTTAAGAGATAGCAGCAGGAAATGTTTTCTCACTGAGTGAAGTCGTAATTTGCTGCCACCCAAAACAAAATTGACATAAATCATTTTGAATTCTAAAACTGCTAAGGATTTTAGTATACATGTGAGGTACTGGCTGGGTATTGTGCTGTTTTGCAAGAACAAATTTTGCAGCAAACTATTTGGTAATTAAAATTTTGTTTGGTAACTTGCATATCAGCTCACAATGGACATAATTTCTACTGCAATTCATTTAGCTGTCTTGATTTTTGTGAAGGAACAGCTCATGGAGTTACACCAGTAAAGAATTTAACCCTTGGCTAGAAATCAGGACTGCTTTGTCTATTCCCATTGCCATTCACTTCATGGGTGATCTCTTGATTTTAAGACATGATGACCCACATGTCTCAAGCACGGTCATGGGCTTCCCAGACTAGAGGGTAAAACACTGTTTTTAAGAATGGTCATAACCCAGTTATCCACTAGGTTTGTTTGGGTAATTCCAGTATTTGTGCACTGCTCTTTGTGGATGGGAGGGAGGGAGGGGGTGTGTGAAAGGTGGCCTGTGGTGTGCGAAGCTACAATTCTGCTGCTTTATGCTCTTCTTCAGAAATCTCCTTAGGA